>CM046879.1:514499002-515710176 GCA_025667525.1 Glebionis coronaria | reverse complement strand
GGCTAGAACAAGTTGAGCTTGGGCATGTTGCTGACTTAGTCTCAGTCCCTCATCCCTTCTCGCAGTCCACAAGAGATCCAAAGGACTAACTGAAACAACTAAAGTAAACATCATAAAACCCTCATGTTTATGTTGGCTATCATATTAGGTCCAAAATTTTAACACTATTGTATGTTGTGGTGCTCACTACAACAATCCACCCATTCCCTAGCGAGGTTACCTCAGCGACAGAAAGTCGCTGGGGAAAACGCACTAAATGAAAAAACAAATTCGACGTGGCACTTTTTCTCGTTGAATATTTGGTCAGACGTTATCGAAACTTTTCCCCTGCGACATGTCGCTGGGGAAAACCCTCGCCAACAGTTGACCAAAATTATTCAACAAAAATATAAGCGGGAGATTATCTCGCCAACGTTTCCCCAGACGACATGTCGTTGGGGATACGTTGATCGCGCAGACTAAGCAAGTGATTAATGTTAATCAATATAGTGTTAAACATTTCGAGGATTCCCCAGCGACATGTCGCTGGGGAACCCTCGCCATTACGTTTGACCAAGTTCTTAAACAAAAAATAATACGCGCGAGATTATCCCGCCAACGTTTCTCAAAAATTCCCCAGCGACATGTCGTTGGGGAAACGTTGCAAACTTAGTTATTTAAAATACTATTTTACCATTTTAAAAATTATACGTCTTTTTATGAATAAAAAAAAAAGTGAGGGAAATGGTTAAATTTTCCCGACCAAATGTTTTTTCCTCCAATGTTTTTCCGCCAACATTTTTCCGCCAATGTTTTTCCGCCAACATTTTCCCGCCAATGTTTTTCCGCCAACATTTTCCCGCCAACATTCCCGCCAAAAGTTAACATTCATTGGAAATTGTTAACATTCACTGATAATTGTTAACATTCATTGTTAATATTCATTGTTAATATTCATTGTTAATATTCATTGTTAATATTCATTAAAAATTGTTAACATTTATTGAGACTTCCAAAACACACACGCCAATACATAGTTTTATTCGACTACGGACACTTAAACACGCAACTTAATTAAACATGGATATTACAACGATAATAGATTCATAAACATGAAAAAAAACACATCACAATCTAGTTCAAACTAATGTTCCCCATGTCATCGTAAAGGTCATGAAGTAGTGTAGTTGAATCCACTGTGTGCCTATCGCTATGGCGGTACATCTCTACTGTTTTCTCAAGTACCTTTATCTTTCCATTCAAGTGCACACAGTTTGCACACGTTGAAGAGCTTAGAGAAGAAATTAGAGTCGTTGAAGGTCTCGAAGAAGAGCTTAGAGGAGAAAAGATCGTTGAAGGTCTCAAAGAAGAGCTTGGAGGAGAAAAGCTCGTTGAATCTCCAAGAGAATTGACTAGTAGTTTGACTCGTTCGTCTTTCCATAAAAAATTGCATCCATTATGAAACTGGATGTTCCACCTTTGAACGTGGACAAGCATAGTAATGTCAACCAAAGGATTCATGTTGCCATGATTTTCGAAGAACTACATCGCCATGTCCACACCTACACGGAAAAGCTTCATGCTTCAACATCTTCATAATAACATTGTGTTTGTGATGATAAGTGTGGTGTGTGTGTGTGCGTGTGATCTGCTGGTGGTTGCAATGATAAGGAGTGTGTGTGGTTGTCCTTTATGGTAAAAAAGTGAGGGAAATGTTTAGCATTTTCCCTCCAATGTTGAACCTCTAATGTTGAACCCTATCTAATACATTGAACCTCTAATGTTGAACCCTAGCTAATACACTAAACCTCTAATATATAACCCTATCTAATACATTAAACCTCTAATGTATAACCTTATCTCATACATTGAACCTCTAATGGTAAACCCTATCTAATACACCGAACCTCTAATGTAGAACCCTATATAATATATTGAACCTCTAATGTATAACCCTATCTCAAACATTGAACCTCTAATGTAGAACCCTATCTAATACATTGAACCTCTAATGTATAACCCTAACTAATACATTGAACCTCTAATGTATAACCCTATCTAATACATTGAACCTCTATTGTTGAACCCTATCTAATACATTGAACCTCTAATGTTGAACCTTATCTCATACATTGAACCTCTAATGTTGAACCCTATCTCATACATTGAACCTCTAATGTTGAACCTTATCTCATAAATTGAACCTCTAATGTTGAACCCTATCTAATATATTGAACCTCTAATGTTGAACCCTATCTAATATATTAAACCTCTAATGTATAACCCGATCTAATACATTGAACCTCTAATGTTGAACCCTATCTAATACAATCATAAATTTGATACACATATTGAACTTGTTTGCCTTGAACTTTTATGACATTATTACTCACTTGATTTTTCAGGAAAAGGAAAGCAAAAGCCCAATTTGGGCAGGAAGAAAGCCAGCAGGGACACCCGGGACAGGACCCGGAACCAAAATTACTAGATGCGGTGGCCGCGAATCAGAACCTGCCAGTCGAGATCGACTTCGTAGACGCTGCTGAGAACATAGTTTCCCCTATCGGCCCCCACTCGTCACATTGTGGAAACTTGTTCGGGGTGGTCACTAGGGATATACCTTTGTAGTACCCTTCGTGGAGGGATGTCCCCGCCGGGGACAAGGCGGCGGCAATGGCCGCTCTTGGGGTCATTTATCATTTTATGTTTATTTAATTATCGTGTTCATTTATTTAATTGTGTATATTTATTTAAATGCATTTATTTATTTATATCATATAAATAAATAAATAAATAAATAAACAAAATTTAAATAAATTTATAAATTATATTTCTAACTCTGTTTTCAATGTGTTGTATATGATTGTAGAAAACATACAACCTCGAGCCGCACATGAGATCCCCGCGGTGGTCGCTCTTTAATGGTGCCATTACTGCCTAGTTTCAAAAGACCTATAACACCAACAAGGCCATTTTGAAGAGACAACACTGGATAAAAGATCCCAAGACTGGAGAATACGATTTGGCTCACATTAGGCAGGACAGACCCGATGACTACACAATTGATGAGTGGGAGAAATATATCAAGTTTTGAAGTGACCCTTCCCAGATGAAGCGACCCGAAACAAACAGTAAGAATCAGGCCAAGTCAACAGTGATATCCTGGCATGGATCTCGGTCGATCCCTCGCACTCAACAACTTATGGTAATTATTATTATTATTATTGTTTATTAATATTATTATTATTATTATTATTATTGATTTTACATACATATATATCGGATTATACATTTTGGTGTGTTAAGATTTGCCGTTTTTAATTATATTGATCCTATGTCCGTGTGTATGTACAGAAAAGGGCGTCAGAAACCCAAGAGGAACCTTAAGAGATTGACATGTTCTATCGTTTGCACACTGATGTAAATGGTGTATTCGCAGGACGCTCTCCGGATGTATGTAAGTATTCTTTCTAAACACACTTTAATGAATCATTGATTAATAATCTAGCAACCCGAATAATATATTTACTATCTTGTGTTATTGTCACTACACATGATAGGATGAGGGAGCTCGAGGCTACGGGTGACCACACCACTTCAGATTTCAATCGAATGGTCCGAGGAGGGAAGTTTCGCAGCCACATTCCTGGCGTGGGTCAGGTATTGCCAGGATATGTCCGCTCTATGCCGAGCTTTTCGGCACCCACTTACAAAAGTACGGATGTCGATTTTATTATGAGCATGGTGAGAAGCGACGACAAGTATACCGATCATTTTGCCAGATATGATACTAGTGGTGCTAGCGGGAGCGGAAGCGGGATCGGGAGTAGCCCGTGTGATGATCGTGAGGACTGGGAGGGTGGTGAGGATGGTGGAGATGACACGAGCTAGTCGTGTTATATATGTGTTTATTTGTATAGTACATTGTTTCCTTATGTTCATCCTGACTTGTTTCCCTATTATCCAAAATTAGAACGCTTGTTTCTCTAGTATCCTTAACTCTTCGGACTTATCCCTAGTATCCTTAACTAAATTAGAACGTTATATTATATTTTGGTGCAAGTTTGGACTTATTCGGCGTTTGTGTTGATTTGTATTCCATGTTTAGTTTCTATGTGTGTTTTGGTGAGTAAATACAGGTTTTGGTACAGGTTTTATATTTGGTAGATTTTTTCCGAAAAAATTCCGAAAAAAAATCTGGAAAACACTTGCTGTGCAGACATTTTATAAAAAAAATCTGAAGAGGTTTCCCTAGCGACATGTCACTGGGGAAACCAATCATAATCGACAAAAAAATCAAGCAAAAAGCGTTGACAAGTGAAACCTATCAAGAGTTTCCCCAACGACATATCGTTGAGGAAAGCTTCAGTAAACGACAAAATAATCGGGAAAAAACGTTGACAAGTCAAACCTAAAGCGTTAACAAGTCAAACGTAAGGAGAGATTCCAGCGACATGTCACTGGAGAAAATATGTAATTAGCTAAGAATATTATGATTAACTTAATTTTTGTAGATTTAATCAGAATTTTCCCCAGCGACATGTCGCTGGGGAAACGCGTGCTACCGTGGCACAATATTTTTTCAAGAAAAGTTCGTGGGCCCCACCTGTCGCTGGGGATTTTCGCTGGGGAAAGTATTCTCATTGATGAAGCCCCATCAAAATTTCCCCAACGATATTTCAATGGGGAAAAGTATCCCCATCAAAATGTCGCTGGGAAACCTCCGTATGTCGCTGGGGAATGGGTCGATTGTTGTTGTGGCTGACTGTCGAGTTACGTATGCTAACAATGTAAAAATGAGTTGAGTTCAAGAAGATGCACTAATGGGTCACTACCACTAGGGAAGAAGGGGACATTTAGTTACTCTGAAAATCATATTAGACATCTGTCATTCTCGGATTTGGGATTTGCTGGTGGGAACTCATTGAAATCTAGTAAACTAACCTTAGACGCTTTCTATAAAAGGAAATGTTAAAAGTTTTCATGGAAACATTTCGAGCTGGCAATGTCGTTTGAGTGGATCCAATTAACAAACCTTTTTTTCAAGGAAACAGATCTAGAGGTTTCAAACCTGACCTATTTCCTTAGGTGGGTCAGTTTTGGTTTTTTAGTTTTATCACCAACGGGTCGAACGGGTCAATGGAAGCATTAAGTTTAAAAGAAATGGGTGTAAAGTAACTAAAAGTGCTTTTAATGCATTTTTATTCAATAGGTTTGAATCCTTGATGAAACAATATATACTCTTTGTAATGACATTACACACACTTGTTATGTTAGGGAACCCTTCCGGATTTTGACCCATACAAAAATGTACCCATTCTAGCCCATTGCACAACGTGTTTTGTCACCTCCAGTTAGAGCAAAATGAAGACAGTTTTGAATATGAGATTATATTGTACTGGAGTAATATTTTGGTCCTAGAATGAATGTTACAAGTTTCATGTTGCCCACTTTCTATAAAATCAAGAAAATGATCTGCAAGGTTAGTATTGCTGCTGCCATGATAGATATGGTATATTATGCTTCTGCAGGTTGCCTATCTGGCTTTTCCCTCCCACGACCAGTTTTTACTTAATTCGTTGATATAAAATAGGAGTAACTGTATTTGATAGAATGACCTTTAATTTCCTAGATATCGCTTTCTCTTCTATTCTACTACAACATAAACTTTGCCTTAAAAAATTTTGTAGCATCATCAGAGCTTTACATGCATGTATTGAAGGTTTATAAAGTTCATAACAATTATAAAAAACCCTAAATAAGATCAAAGCACACATAGCGGAAGCGATTTAACAAGATCATAATTAATAACATAATTATAATTAATCGAATTATGGTTACATACCTTTATCCTAGCGAAATCCATAAGATCACCAACGAATCACCAATTAGGGTTTATGACGAACACTACCAAGATATAGTCTAAAGTAAGACTACATTACGTTCTTGTACACGCGTAATACAACGAGCTAACCGTAAGTCTAGTACGTGTAAACCGGGTTATTACGTCTTGTGGAAAATCTACCCAACAACCCTAGAGAGGGGCTAGGACTAGATTATTGCTAAACCAAAACCAAAGGATAAACGGAACCCTAAAAAAGGTGTTTTTCCTTTGGAGTTGATTGCAATAGAAACAAACCAAACGAAATCCCCTTTGGGGTTTCGTCCGATCGAAAAAGAGAGGAGAAAAGGAGATTGTGGGATGATAAATTATGAGATACCCCATGGGTATTTATAAGGGTATTAAACTTAGCATTTAAGCTAAGCTATTGCAAAATATGAAAGAAAAATATTTTCCTTTTTCTCCCCTTAGCTCCACCGATCGGAACCACCACCGAAGGGTGTTCCAGAATCTTCTTTTCCTCTTCTTTATTATTCCACGTTAACCGTTTAGTCCTTTACTCTTAAACTTAACGACAGTTAAAGTTATTGCTCGATTTAATTTAATAAACATATAAATATATTTATTAAATAAATTAACTCTTTACGTATTGTGTGCAATCCCGTAATCCCGAGTTTGATCCTAACACACAACTATTAAAAATAAAGTCCATAAAATTACAGCTCTCACTTGGACATATTTTAATAGTTTGATCACATCAGTTAGCGTCTAGATACACGTCGATGCCTCTAGTACGATCTCAAGTAAGGTCTCTTGGAAAAACCTTTTAATGATTCATCATTATTATTATCTTTTCGTTTCTAATACAACGTTAATAAGGATATGGGTCTTAGTCATTCCTTTCATTAACCATTTTGTTTCTCGTTCATCGGATTCAAGCAAGATTACCAAAACTTCTAAACATAGTTTAGAAAGACTTTGGGTACGGCCATACAAAAATCTTACTAATCCGACGAGGGGCCCAACTGTATTAAACTTCAAAATAAATTTGAAGGAAAAAAATTCCATATTGACTACAAGCAAAACTTATGAATTTTGCAACACTTCTGAAAATAACCTTTATAGCTACCAGTTACATTTAACGTTATATTATTTCATAAAAATGCACTAGATCTACGACAGTTTCCTGGTATCTCAGGTCCGAGGATAACTATTTATGATTTACTTGATGACAAAGATCCACAAAGTATAATCATATAGTTGGGATAAGTTCAATACTCGAATCATCGAATATCATCCATTGATCAATATACTTTCAAGTATACTCTATCACTATTTTGTTTTGTCTTAATTTAATAATACTCCCATATTATTAATCGACAATGGATATTTAGAATACAACCATAATATTCATGGATTAAACATGTAAATATAGGATACAATATATTATAAATAAACTTACCAAGTAATTTATTTCACTATAATAATTGTCTAACATCCCTTATCCAAATACTAAATAGATCAATGTATAAAACTGGTATATGCATTATGCTTCTAGTAATGACATTCATACTTGTTTGGCAAAGCATAAATCAACCAATCTTGACCTATTGGAATTTTGAGAATACTTTCTTCAAGAATTCAATTCATTGAAGCTCTTGTACATGTGCATTCAAACAGTTTAATATTGTCACATAGTACCAAAATTGTAAAACATCCTTGATCACCAATTTATTATACTAAACTTCAAAAACAACATTTGTAGTTCAAAGTATTCTAATTCTTTAATGTATAATGCAACTTTAATCAACATGTCATCTCCAAGGATACCATGATTAATACTGAATGTTACCTCAATTATATCTTTTCAAGCTTTGATAACTTGTCATTTAAAGATATAAATACGTTACCTATAATATCTATTATGTAATGTTTGAATCCAACCAAACATCCAAGTTTGTTGGCTACGATAATTTGCACAATTATTGACAAATTATTCATCTATAGAATATGGAAGCTGATCCAAGACAAGGATATTCTATATCCAAACATATTCCTTCAGAATATTCATTACACAAGTTATTTAATAACTTTCAAATAGATTAATATATACAAATCATCTTACATTTTAAGCATGATATAAATACAACGTGATACACATGAAAATTCTCAAACCAGATTTAGATTTCTTCATGTTCTAAATATCCATATAAACTTACTAGATGACATATTATGTTGTATTTCCACCGCATAAATAAATAAATTTATTTGTTTCCAAGGTTATATATATCTTATTTTATAAATATTCAAAGAAAAGTTTCATTTCAAATCTAAACCAAATCAACATTTAATTTGAATGAAATTTACTTTCTTATATGTCTATTCGACAAATATAATTTAAGAAAATAATCATAATACTCCCACTAGATTTTAGGAATACTCAGAAATCATCTTATTCAAATTTTAAATCCAGTCTTAGATTAAACATAAGAATAATCTCCTAGATACTTGCATTTATCCATTCATGAATAATTACACTTTGTATTTTTCCAAAGATTTATTTTGAATTCATAAACTCCTTTCGATGACTTAAGTCCTTGCCCAAGTAGTTATTCAAGAAAGAGTCCATACATTCAATTTTTGTCAATTAAAATATTACCACCAAAATCTTTATATATTTAATGCGTTTAGGAAAGAATACCCAATCACAATTAATTACTTAAGTGTGATTAATAATCTATTCATAATACTTACATTAAATATGTGTACAATCTCGTCCATATAATTTCGACACAAGGATTAAGTTATCTTTAATTTTTAGTCAAAATATTTATGATAAACCAAATTTAAAATTGATTATCTTGTTTGGACAACATCTATAACATTCATAGTATGAGTAGTTTACCCAAGATAATATTTGGTAACAAATCATAACGATTATTTATAACTCATAATTCTCAGCATATTACTCGCATATCCGAGATATCCTTGCGGACCTATGACTTAAATTCCTTTATCATGAGAGTTAGCATTTACACGCCTACCTCATGATAATTACTAGTGTATTTTAGAAGATTATGTATCTTGTAATGTTATCTTTCTAGATCAAAACTCCCACTTGCTTTTAGTAATTTAAAGTTAATCTTTAAATACATAGCAAATAGATCAACTCCAAAGTTATCTAATGGGACAATGAAAGTTCGTAACTCTTTATTCCCTAACAACCCACTTTATAAGTAGTTTAGCAAAATCTGAACTTCATTTAAGATATAATGTGATTCATCACATTTCATATATAATGGTATCTTATTAATCTTCTTAGTGCGAGTCATACTAAACTTTCTAACCTTGGAGAAAGGAAGATATAGTTATCGTGAATCAATCATCATTTTGATTCTCCTAATGAACATACCGAAACAATGTTGTATTTCATTTAGGGAAATATTGTAAGTCAATCTAACAATATTCAAGATAAATATATATATCTTTCGGCTTACCTATATACCAACTAAATCATCTTAATGGTATAATAGATTTCATAACCATTTTGCATGATTTATAACTCAAGTACTTCTAATACAAAGTCACTTCATTTCATGTCTTAAAAACATAAAAGTTATAATTTCATTATACGTTTTAAGTCATTTTGAAAATGACTCCATGTATATATCTTAGCGAAATAGAGACAATACATTAACGCCTTACTTTACATTATACGTCTTTCAAGACTTTATGTTTGTGACTTTATACAATAAATCATAAACATGTATAACTAAAGTAAACATGAACACCACTAGCTTTCATTAGCCTTTTTAAGTTAATTTACTACTATGTCTATTTATGTAATTCCAAGAATACTTAAATATTTTATTTTTGGTAGTATAAGATTACTCTATGTATTTACATCATTCTAGGAATTATCCATCTTAAGAAACCGCAAAATAATCTACACCCGATCTCACGACATGTGGATATTTTACCCTTGTATTTACAATTTAGTCCAAGCTCTCACATGACTAAATCAAAACAACAACTGTTTCTTAATGTGAATGATATATATACTTTTAAGTAGTCTTTTAATCATATTGACACATGATCTAACTTTTATCTAATATTAATTAGATTGTTAGTCTCTTATCTTGCAGTCAAGAGAATAGTATCTTTATGAGTTGTTTCTTGCACACAACATTCATTTCTCCCACTTGTGCATGGAAGAACCTCATACATTAGATAAACATCACGTCTAACGTTCGTCTATAGAAAATATGATTGTGTCATATATATTAGATTTTACAAGTAGATGTAGAACCACTTAATCAACAAGAATCAATACATGACTATCCTTTGAAGATAATAGTGTCAAAAATTCGAAAGTAATTATCTTAGGACATACTAAAGATAACATGGGTTATTACCAATACGACAAACCTTATAACTCTCACTGAATTAGAGAATGTGTTAAGAGACTCAAATTCAGAAATACAACATTGTAAATGTTTCATAATCGGTGAAACATATTAGTGTGTTGTTTACTTTCTTACTCCTTTTGAAAAACACATTCGTAACAATTACTTGTAGTGTTTAAGAGTGTACTCTACTTCGTAAATGATGACTTATCCATCAATTGCTTTTTAACTTCAAGGATTTGGCATGCAATTTCTTCCTTAATAGGTCAACCAACCTCACAATGGTATGTAGTGCCTATAAATGGTCAAAGCACAACTACTAGATAAATTATGCTAGTTTGCCTTTTAACCAATTAGCGGTAACCATTCTTAAAATTTAATAACTCAAACTAAGCACTTTTCTTAACTATGCTATGAGTTATGTAATTAGAATTAGACATTTCTAAAATCGTTATTACTCATTCTTCACTCTTGGAAAAGAGTTTAGGCTTATCTTTTCATTGTAAATTACTCTATCCTCAACCATACGGTTTGTAGATCAATAAATGAATAAACCTTGTTTATAGTGTAACGTTGCATTAATACATTGTAAAAGAATTTATAAAATTTAATTTCAGTATTTTCGATAATACCATTCAAGAAAATAAAATTACCCCGGTAATATTCATATAACCATAATATTTCCTTGAAAACTAGAATCCAAATTGACATAATTTCATCACATCAGTTAATCTGCTAGCAATAAAAGTATTCAAGATGGTAACTTGTCGAGTAATAATTGACAAAAGAATTTTCAATTTCTAGATTCTTTAGGGACTTACATTGCCAAAAAAGCATTTTGCATTGTAAACATGTTTCATCCCCTCTTATGCCTTAAGTTTCTAGATCAAACTAAATAACTTAATTAAGTCGACTAATCTAAAGAACGCAAAACCTTCATGTGCAATCTCATTCAGTCATGAAGTTTTCTCTTCATCACAACATCGTCCAGAATCTCTTATGACGATACTTGTAACTTTAAGTGTTCGTCAATTAGATGGCACATGACTTAAATTTAGGGTATAAATTTTGATGTCAAAATCAATGTATGGAGAAGCATGCATACAATTCCATAGCATAAGTTTAATAAAACATTTAGTAAACTTTTTTTTCACGAGACTAAATTTCTACATAAATTATGTTGAGGTATTGGTTTAAACCAATTTAAAGTATTACCCACAACTATTCACAACGTACGTCTCCTAGAACACGACTAGAGCACAAATCAATAACCTTATTCATTGTGTTTCGGATGTGAATTTGCGGTAAATCAACCTTAAGGTATGACGCAAATAATAATCATAGGTAATTTCAATTTGACGCACAGGCGAGCCGGGAATTCCGTCAGTGACTAATGGCATAACACCTCCTTCCTTAACCGGCTACATGACCAGCAGTGCGTTATACCCACTTTATAGTTTGTCAAAAGGAGTAGGCCGTTAAACTATTATTGTGAATACCAATCAACCGAAATTCTATGTAATTTAGATCTCAAAACAATTCATTAATCTTGATATGATTTAGTTCATATTATTTTTCTTAGAAAAATTATCCTTGTTTACAAGATAAAAAAAACGCATGAAAACAATAAGGTTACAAAGAAAACAAAATCATAAAACACATAATAACAATTTATATGTGCAATAAATAAATCAAATAGCCACATGCGTACAATTTATTCAATAAAACATTGAATCTAGGTTTTTATATTTATATAAAAGTCTTCCCTAATTTTAGATTTATTGAATCAAATAAAACAAGTAGCAAAACACGTAACAATTACCACATAAAATCATACGATCCATGAAAAACATGCATGTTCATCATGGATCCACCCAAATCACTTAACAATTAAATCTCTACAGATCGAAACATTAATTTACATAACATAACAATTAATCATGCAATTCATCAAAGTTCCATCCAAATCACTTAACAATTTAATTAAATCACTATGGAACGTAACCTTAAATACATGACATAACAATTAATCATGTAATTATCTAAAGATCAAAACACGCAATTTTAGGGTTTCACAATTTTTTTTTATAATCGACTTAAAAAAACAACAAACTGACCAAAAAAAAGTTAATCTTTTTTTTATAATCGGATTTAAAAAAACGTTGAAAACAAAACCCAAAATTTTCTTTTCATAAAAACATGTAGTTTTAACTTAAAACAATTATTAGCTAAAAAAATCTTTAGATCTTGATAATTATAACATGTTAAAATGGCCCTCGATGCCACTGAAGGTTTATAAAGATAATAACAATTATACAAAACCCTAAATAAGATCAAAGCACATATAGCGGAAGCAATTTAACAAGATCATAATTAATAACACAATTATAATTAATCGAATTAGGGTTACATACCTCTATCCTAGCGAAAATCCACAAGATCACCAACGAATCACCAATTAGGGTTTATGACGAACACTACCAAGATATAGTCTAAAGTAAGACTACATTACATTCTTGTACACACGTAATACAACGAGCTAACCGTAAGTCTAGTACGTGTAAACCGAGCTACTACGCCTTGTGGAAAATCTACCCAACAACCTTAGAGATAGGCTAGGACTAGATTATTGCTAAACCAAAACCAAATGATAAAAGGAACCCTAAAAAAGTGTTTTTCCTTTAGAGTTGATTGCAATAGAAAGAAACCAAACGAAATCCCCTTTGGGGTTTCGTCCGATCGCAAAAGAGAGGGGAAAAGGAGATTGTGGGATGATAAATTATGAGATATCCCAGGGTTATTTATAAGGGTGTTAAACTTTGCCTTCAAGCTAAGCTATTGCAAAATAGGAAAGAAAAATCTGTCCTTTTTCTTCCCTTAGCTCCACCGATCGGAACCACCACCCAAGGGTGTTCCGGAATCTTCTTTTCCTCTTCTTTATTATTCCACGTTAACCGTTTAGTCCTTAACTCTTAAACTTAACGACGGTTAAAGTTATTGCTCGATTTAATTTAATAAACATATAAATATATTTATTAAATAAATTAACTTTTTACGTATTGTGTGTAATCCCGTAATCTCGAGTTCGATCCTAACACACAACTATTAAAATTAAAGTCCATAAACTTACATGTATGCCATTTCAAACTTTCACAGACTAATCAGAGTTGAGATCCCCATAGACCTCCTAAGTAGCATAGACCTAGTGAAACGATCTACACCATCCATTCACTTTTTTATTCAATGGACAAGATCCCACCTATATAGATTCATAATTTACACATACACATCATTTTTTAACCAAAACACACACTGATCTGCTCTCACCCTTCTTCTTGAAAACCTCACCTACCACACCCAACCACCATCGACGACTAGAAACCATCTCCCCGGCCACCCCTTTTTCCGTCGAGATCCTCACCCACCCCATCATCTTCTCTGATGTAACAGTTGCTAACTATAAACGAAACATGTTTAATAGATCGAACAATCAATCATAAATTATTCAAATCTATAATCGTCGTCGAGATCGGCCTAAGGATGTAACAGCAGTGTATCTGACATATATGTAAGATAATGCTTGTGGGTTGGTGTAAAATGCTACTTTTGTAGACAGGTTTTAGTTTTACAGAGGTTTATGCCTGCATTTTCATGTAATTTCTATGTAGCAGCATAAACTTTGTTTTTGCTGATATTTTGTTCATCCCTTGTAATAAGCTCTTATATAATATATCAATAAATGATCCCAGTGTTTCTAGGCTTGTATACTTTGGGTGTTGTGTTTTGCTTAGGTTCTTGGATACTTTTTAATGTTATTGGTTATTGAAAGGTTGAAAATAATGGATTAACTACTATTGATTCCCTTGATTGTGTGTAAATCCCTCGCATATATAGTAAAACGTTATTTGTTGCACACACTTAAACTTGCTCTCATGTCATAAGTATGTGATTTTTGAGAGTTATACGTGATAATGTATAGATCATGTGCGACTCGGTATGAATCATGTATGATTATGTATGAATCATATATGATTCGGTATGAATCATGTATGATTCATGATGAATCATGTATGATTCATGATGAATCATGTATGATTCATGATGAATCATATATAATTTGTGTCTAAGTATTTACAACATTTTCATGAATCACATATGAAGCGAAGGTGTGATACATGAGTCATATATGATTTCACAACATTAATGTATGATTCGGCATGAATCATATATGATCCAGCGTGAATCATATATGATTCAGTGTGAATCATATATGATTCGACATAAATCATATATGATTCGTAAGTATGATTTGTGTGTAAGTATTTACAACATTTTCATGAATCACATATGAAGCGAAGGTGTGATACATGAGTCATATATGATTTCACAACATTAATGTATGATTCGACATGAATCATATATGATCTAGCGTGAATCATATATGATCCAGCGTGAATCATATATGATTCATTGGGAATCATATATGATTCGACATGAATCATATTATGATTCGACATGAATCATATATGGTTCGGTAAGTATTATCTAAATGTACCTTGAAACAACTAATACTGATTCATATATGATTTAGTATATTAAAATTGTTAAAAATCATAAGTGATTCATACTAGATCTTATATAATTCGTGTATAATCTGATATGTGATATGATTGTTGGATCATATATGATTCTTAACAAATCATATATGAATCAATAAAAGAATACATTAGCAAGATACTAGGTAAAATCCGTTGTACAATTATAATGAGATAGAGAATACATTTATTAATGTAAAATAGATCAAATAAAATCAAACATTATTTACAACAAAAACTCAAATAAAATCTAAGTAGGACAAACCCCCACCGTAGTAAACTAAACTGAATAGTTATGTCTTGTAAGTCTTCTCCGGTGTTTCGGTCCAAAATGAGGAGAATATCCAACATATCCCAATCCCATAAGCTCATTTTGTAGGAAGGGTCTTGTAGAGGTTTTCTTCATCGTTTGCTTTTTTCACTTTCTAGATTTACAAGCCATTGACATGTGTTTATCAGTAGAACAAGATTTCCTTTTTACAATCGACATTGAAAAAAGCTTCCTTGAAGTTCCCTTCTATCTTTGCAGGAACCAGATCTGAATTTGCAATTCAGAAGCTCACAAGGAGAGAAACCTTGTTGCTTCAGTTCAAAAGCTCCAAAAATTCATCGTATGGAAAAAACATCTGTAACAAGAATCAGTTGTATAATTTAGACCATATTATGACATTTAGTAAAACAAGTTGTACAAAGAAAAATAGAAATAAGACAACATCATTTCATGAGTATGAGCTTAAGTACAAAGGAAACACACGACACACTATCGTTGCATCCATGTACTATGGTGGTATAAAAAACATAAACGTACTATGGTGGCCTGTAGATAAGTTTTATATATTGTTGGTTAGTTGCATCAATGTACATATATACTCACAATAGCAAGTTGCAGCGCTGCTATACGTTAGAAATAAAATGATATTAACATTTACCTTTCTTATAAAACCTCACATGTTCTCTAATTTTTCCACCAAACTGTGTTGCTTCATCTTCACAATATCTTTTAATTTATCCTCTAACGGACAACATTGTTAACTTCAATATATCTGATCCCCGTAAAAAAGTTAACAGGTTATTGATATATTGTGCCCTTTAACCAAGTGAACACATGGTAAGGCTACAACTACATCAATATTATTGACATTGAGAAAATATAATGCATAAACAAAAGGGAGGTAATGTAGAACAGAGGGAGAATGAAAATAGATGTGATGTGATGATGCCTTTTCAAAAAGATACTAAGCCAAAAGTAACGCACAAAGAAATAATGTGAGGTTAATAGCTAAATATGCAAGTTACAAACAATATATTAAGCAACTTCGACAAAAGAGTTTGTAGACATTTACTGGCTAACAAATTGAACGTTAAAAAGTAAACAATAACCCCATAATTGCTCCACTTTATCCTTCCCTATATCTAATACAGGCTATTCGAATTACGTTCTCAATGTGCCAACAAGAAGAACAAACTGCTAAAAATAAGCTTACCCGGATGTGGGTTGTAGGCTTAGTTATATGAGCAAATTTTAACCAAGTAGTAGTACAGTTCATGTTTTATATAACCATTTCAGAATAGCACAACAGAAACATAAAAACTAACATCTGATTCACTGCATACCAACACCTATAATTTGAATTCTATGATCCTGATTTACATATTGGAATAGAAAATTAACTAACAAATATAAAGAACCATAACAGTATTATGTTAGGCTAATTACTTTGATATATGTCTAACACACTCCCATTAACAATCAATCTGGATAACTGGTAATCAATCAACAAAAATAGGTTAAAATTAATGCTCCAATAATAGAGATGAAAAACTCTAAAGTCAGATAAACCTACAATCACTAATTTCAAACCAAAAGGAATCAAATTCAACCCTAATTGATGACATCTCCGGCGAATGTGTTCCGATTGAAGGTCGTTGTTTCCGGTGGATGATCGTCATCTCCGGTGGTTCATGTCATCGTGGGTGGATTGAGTGTGATGTACGAGTCAGAGAGAAGTGGAGAAGACCATGTCACCCATTACTCTGTATATTTTTTTTATTTAAGATTAGAAGATATGAATAATCTCAACCATTCAAATACATAAAAATGAAGGGTCCCGATGTACCCATCGGGTCTATGATACAATATAAGTCTATACTGAACTTTTTCCAGACTAATCATTCAGCAAAATTTGAATTTCTCAACCCATATTGGAGTATTACGCATGCTGATGATAGTTTCTAATTTCTCTATTTCCTCCTTTCATGGTTATGGTCTTGAACGTTTTTTTACTTCCATTGTACGTTCTCACTAAAGTGATTACAACTCATTAAAGTTGCTAGGGATCTGGATATTTGTTTTTTTTTGTTGTGACTTTTTGTGTGTTGCTACAAAATGTGTGCTTAAGTACAGGGTACAAAGTTAATGTTCAGGCTTCAACGTTGTGAGTCGATCTGGCATATCTAAGAGTCAGGTAGAGGGACGCGTTTCTAAAAAGAACGAAGTTGAGGACTTACCTAAGATTTGAATCAACCATAGCGGCCACGGGAATTTATACAATGAACTGGTGTCACTTACGTTCTCTGCAATATAGATGTGAATTGATGTGTTTATAAGTATCTCAAGATTTTCTATTTGATCACAGATATGGTTCTTTTTATTACATGTAACAATTAATTCTTGAGCTATCAAATAATTATTCATATAATCTGATTATTTGAAGCATAATAAACATCACCACATGGATACGGAACCTAAAACAACTGCTATTTTTTCAAATTTGAGTCATATGTGCTGAAATGTAATTAGCTAGCTAGGGAGAGACATAGGCAGTGAATTTCTGATGCTTAAGTTGGCAATGATCTTGTTTTATACAGATAAAATAGTGGGGGCCGAGTGTCATCAATGTGAATCGGTCTTGGCTAGTGACGAGTCTAATCGGGTTTTCTTTGATACATTGATCGTACGCCTCCTTTGACACTTTTGCGACAGAATGGTTCCCGGTGGTGAATTTAAACCAAAGAACATCTGTGACTTTGAATTGAATCTTTGCTGCCCACAACGTGTAGAAGGCCGCATTTGGAGGAATTGTCCAACCGACAGCATCCCCAACCATGTAGACATTACCGGCTAGCGTGGATTCAAACTGCATACATGCCACCATGGTGATGGTCATAACCATCTGGATCATATTTAACTTATTAAATCTCATGTTTACTTTGAAGTGTGGATTGTCAAGAAATAAGTTTTTTTATATATAAGTTTTGAGTATATGTATTCATACCAACTACTGATTTTCCTTTTGGTAGAGTGTGTTTCTGAAAACTGTTGTTGTTTTGTTAAATAAGTAAAAGTGAAATGTTGGAATTGAGAGAATAATATTGATTTGCTAAGGAATATGTTTTATTGAATAGCAAATGCCCTTTATATAGGCTACAAAGTAACTGAAATAAACTAAAAGGCACACAAACATGATTGTGCTATGAATTCCAGCTTTATTCATGAGTCATAATGACTTAAACCTTCAGCCTTCCAAACCTTTTGAACCGACTGAAGCATGTTCTCAACACTCCTCCTTGCTTCAGGCAGTGCAAACTCCAATCCTTTTTCTCAGCACTTCAAACTTTGCAACAGGAAGTGGTTTTTTGAATATGTCTGCTTGTTGATCTTCAGACTTGCAGTGAACAAGTGTAACTTCCCCAGCTTGCTGCACTTCTCTCAAATGATAAAGTTTGATTTTGAAATGTTTTGTTTTCCCATGAAAGACTGCATTTTTGAAATAGCAATTGCTGCCTCATTGTCAACAAAGATACTAGTGCTTTTGTTTTGGACAATGTGCAAATCAGAAAGAATTTTCCTTAACCATAAAGCTTGGTTAGTTGCCTCATTTGCTGCAGTAAACTCTGCTTCTGCAGTCGATTGAGATACCGTCTCTTGCTTCTTTGAACTCCATGAAAATATTCCAGAACCAAAAGTAAAACAATATCCTGAAGTACTTTTCATATCATCAGCGCAACCACCCCAATCACTATCTGAAAAACCAATCAAGTTGAAATTTTGACATTTCTCAAACTTGACACCGCAACTAATAGTTCCCTTAATGAACCTCAGTACCCTTTTTGCTGCTCTTAAATGCACTTCACTTGGACAATGCATAAACCGAGATAAGAGACTCACAACAAACAAAATATCAGGTCTTGTTGCAGTAAAGTACATAAAACAACCGATCAAGCTTCGATATGTTCCTTCATCAACTTTGTCGGTACCGTCTTCTCTGCTCAACTTTTCCTTTTGACACATTGGTGTAGTTACGGATTTGCACTCCTCCATTTGAAATTTCTTCAAAATTTCTTTTGTATACTTCTGTTGGGAAATAAATACTTCATTTTGGTTTTGATGGACCTCCATTCCAAGGAAGTAAGACATAAGACCAAGATCAGTCATTTCAAAAACCTGCATCATTTCTCGTTTAAATTCCTCAACCAATTGTTCGTCATCTCCTGTCACGAAAAGATCATCAACATAAAGAGATACAATAACAACATTTTCGTTCTTTTTCTTAACATAAAGGGTAGCTTCAGACAAGCTTCTTATGAATCCAAGCCTCAACAAGTGTTCATCTATTTTGCAGTACCAGGCTTTTGGAGCTTGTTTTAATCCGTAGAGAGCTTTCTTGAGCCGATAGACTTTATCCTCTTCTCCTATCACAATAAAACCTTCAGGTTGTTCAACATAGATTTCTTCCTCCAATACACCATTTAGAAAGGCTTATTTTACATCTAGGTGTAATACTTTCCATCCTCTTTGTGCTGATATAGCTAGTAACAACCTGATAGTATCTAATCGAGCTACAAGAGCAAACGTTTCAGAATAATCAACACCAAAAATTTGAGCATACCCCTTGACGACAAGCCTTGCTTTATGTTTGTTAATGGTGTTATCAGCATTTAGCTTAGTGCGATACACCCATTTAACACCAATGATTTTTCTGCCTTTTGGTTTGTTGACCAATTCCCAAGTTTTGTTCTTGGTGATCATCAACATCTCTTCCTCCATAGCTTTCTTCCATTTCGGGTCTTTAATAGCTTCTTCAAGACCAGCAGGTTCACCTAAAGCTACATTGCATCTTTGATAGATGTCCGTAAGTGACTGTGTTCCTCTAACTGGTAAATGATCAACCATTTCACTTTCACATTCAACCGTTACCTCCTCATCCTCCTCATCATCAGAGTGATTGCTTCTTAGGCCTTCCACAAGTCTCGTGATTTCTTGTGCCTCTTTCCAATTCCATTTGTCATCCTCATTGAAATGAACATCTCTAGTAACCACCATTTTTCCAGTTTATGGGTGATATACCTTGTAAGCTTTAGATACTGTGCTATAGCCAACAAAAATACCAGCAATCGCCTTTTTATCAAGTTTGTCCCTTTTAACGTGTGGGACATGTACAAAACACAAGCATCCAAATATTTTAAGGAAACTTAGTGAAGGCTTGTACCCATACCATGCTTCAAAAGGGGTTCTCTCTTCTACTGCGACACTTGGAAGCCGATTTTGCAGATATACTACTGTGTTTGCTGCCTCCGCCCAAAGAAATTTAGGCAGATCTTTCTCATGCAACATGCATCTAGCCATCTCCATAACATATCTATTTCGTCTTTCACTCACTCCATTTTGTTCTGGGGTATACGGAGTAGTGAACTGATGTTCTATTCCAGCTTCATCACAAAAAGAACTAAATCTGTCACACGTGTACTCCGTTCCATTGTCAGACCTTAAGGTCTGAATTTTGAAGCCACTCTGATTTTCTACCATTTTCTTAAACTTCCAAAACACTTCAGCAACTTCAGACTTGAACTTTAAGAAATAAATCCAACACATTCTTGAAAAGTCATCAATGAAAAGGATGTAATATCGGCTACCTTGAACTGATGGTGTTTTTTGAGGTCCTCCGACATCTGTGTGAACGAGTTGTAACTTTTGAGAAGCCCTCCATGATGATTTCGGAAATGATTTCCTGCCTTGTTTACCAAATTGACAAGCATGACAATTTGGTAAGTGATCCACCATAACGGGTAAACCTCTAGCCACTTCATTACTTTTCATCTTGAGCATTCGTTGAAGATGACAATGCCCAAGCCTTTTGTGCCATACTTCAGTTACATTGATCTTTGTCGAGTATGCTGTGTGCTCCTCTTCCATAGGTTCAAATGTGAAGGTTTTAGCCTTCATTTTCACACATAAGATCTCCTTCCGAGCATCATCAAAAATACGACAACACATATCTTCGAAGTACAACTTAAACCCCTTTTCGACTAACTGACCAACACTTAGAAGATTTTGATCAACATCAGGTACGTAAAGAACATCAGAAATAGTTTTTGTACCTGAGGAAGTTGTTATTGACACAGTTCCTCTTCCTTTTGCCCTTATATGATCACCATTTCCTATTCTTACTTTTGTCATTGTGGTTGGTTCGAAGTCTTTGAAAAGAGTTCTGTCATGTGTCATGTGGTTTGTACAACCACTGTCAATAAGCCAACTTTCTGATGTGACTATTGTGGAAAAACACTTTGCTACAAACATCTTATCTTCTTCCTCTTCATTTTCATTTTCGTCAGCTATATGGGCTTCTTCTGACTTCTTGCAAACCACAGCCTCATGTCCAACCTGATTACATTTGTTTCACTTTGCATCGGGCCTCCACCAACACTTGAACGGTGCATGACCTGTTTTTTTTACAATGTTTGCAAGGAGGATAGTTTCTTTTCAAATTATCACTTTTATTTGGCATATGGCTACTTGAACTACTTCCGTAACTTCTATTCTTGAAGTTATTTTGAACATTTTGGTGTTTGACAAACAAGGCCCCTTCGACAACGGACTCTTGTCTCATAAGCCTCCTTTGTTCTTGAGCCTGCAAAGCACTTAATAGTTCTGCCAAGGTGATCGTAGAAAGGTCTTTTGTATTCTCTAAGGTGGTTATCGAGGCTTCATATTTCTCAGGAACTGTAACAAGAATTTTTTCGACTATTCTTGAATCTTCAAGTTTAGTACCAAGAAGCCTTACCTTGTTAGCAAGGCCAATCAATCTTTCTGAATATTCTTTGATTGTCTCAGACTCCTTCATCCTTTGCAGCTCGAATTCTCTTATGAGATTTAGAGCTTTCATACCTCTTATTCTCGCATCTCCTTCATACTCCTCCTTGAGATAATCCCAAATATCTTTAGCCGATGTAAGATTCATGATCCTGGTGAAGATTGTTGTTGAGACACCGGCGTATAATGCTGCTTTGGCTTTTGATTTTTTGGTCTTCTTGTCCTTGTGACTTTTCTGGCAACAGAGTGATTTCGTAATCTTCTTCAATAGCTTCCCATAAATCCAAAGCTTGAAGATAGGTTTCCATCTTAATAGCCCAAAGCCGGTAGTTTTCTCCGTCGAATGGTAGTGGGGCAGCATGAGAAAAACTTGTGATATGGATTCTAAATTCATGGCTGCTCACACATCCCTTAAGAAAATTAGCTCTTGATACCAATTTGTTGTTGTTTTGTTAAATAAGTATGTTCTCAACAAAAACCTTTTACTTATTTAACAAAACAACAAGTTTTTCTCAACAAAAACCATCAAATTTACGGACATGAAAATCAAATGATTATTTAGTTTGTTTTCCACTTAACTTTTGAGGATGGAACAATAGATGATACTTCCAACTCAATACTTCTACATGATAAAATATCAGAACTTTATAAGACGAATTGCGACACTAAGATTTGAATCCAACACATTTTACAACTTCTAGGACATAAGTTGATACAAGTTGTACTTGCGTAGATATCGAACTATATGGCCATTCTTGACTTCCACTTTCCCTCTGCCATTTTGTTATCAAAACTGCGAGTATTTGCATTGCATGTTCCATAACTCCATTTGAAAAAATTTAATTGAAGTACTAGTTACCCTTAGCAAAAAAAAGAAACCACTTACAAGACCACTTCCTTTAAAATCACAATTCCAATAATTTCTTACATGCATTTGATAATAAGCATTCATAGCATATGATGCATGTGCATGAACCTTATTTGGTCCAAAACAAGCACAATTTTCATATACCTCTCTACAATCCACACCACCAGCGCCACAACAAAAGTCCAACACACCTTGAACCACTTTCTCATCAGCATGGGGCTTAACCACACTAGTAATTCTGTAAAAAAAGGCGGTTATTTAAGAAAAGTTTGGGCTTTATTTAAAGTGTTTGGGCTTCCTATGAAGTCTGTTTGCTAGATAATAAAACGAGAAAAATAATAAGGATATGTTTGAATCATTCGACTTTTTGATTAACCATCATTCTCCTTATATAATTTTAGCAGAAAATTATTGAATACATAGTAAAAAAAGTATAATCAAAGATGTATAAGTTGAGTGATCTGTTTGATCACGAGAAAACGACTTAATTACTTAAGACACTCCCAACCTCGCAATAAACTGATGTTTTGTTATTCTTCACGATGGGTCAGTTATTTGTGATTGTATCCCATAAAGCATCCCAGGCTTCTGCAGCGAGTGCAGCCTTGGATTGTGATTGATTTGTGACACGCGTCGTTCTAAAACCCAACAGTTGGAACACAAATCTAGCTAACTCTGGGTATAATAATCCAGGTATACCAAGTATCTGCACGAGAGTACGAAGAGATTGGTAAGAATACTACATTCCATGGGGAGTACCGATTAGACCCTATGCATACTGTTCTACTTTAAGTTCCAAGTTTGGATATAAAGTTTAAATAGCAGGAAAGTACCTGAAATAATACTGGCATAGAAATATGAAACGCTCGATTGCTTTGGTCTATTAAAATTGCTACCCGGCCAAGGAAAGTTACGGCTCTTCGCATCTGCCTTAAAACATAAGAGATTAATTGAAATATCTTTTGAAAGATGGCTACATCTAGTAACTACGTGTGATTTTGCTTAGTCCAACCAAAATTAAAATCCAAAGATGGCTACATTTATTTACTTACCACCCGCATCAATGAAATCCAAAATCTTGGGAGAGATGCGGGAGCAGACAATGGACTATTTGGATCCTCGTCAATGCACGAGCCACTCATTGGGATATGACACTCATTCTTATGTGTTCGTTGTGTACCATTCATGCAACCAACTTTATACATGTCTTTACCATGCATTCGTCTGTTACACATACCACTGTATGGGCTATCATTTTCTACCTCATAACCTGTTCCCAGAAAGATGTAAGTAGGATAATTTTTGGACTACAGAAACACAAAGTGCATGCATCTCAATCAAAAGAAAACAAAGACAGGAATAGCCATAATTGTGCACTAAAGGGTGTTTGGATGAGTGTACTCTTATGAACTTTGACCAAAAACTTAATTTGGGGGTTATTATGATGTGCAATGGTAGTGACTAGTGTGTCATGATTAGAGGTGGTAAATGGGTTGGTTTGGTTGGGTTTGGGTCATGGGTCAAATGGGTTGTGGGTCAAATAGGTTATGGGTCAAATGCGTCATCATTTAATAATGGGTCAAATGGGTTATGGGTCAAATGGTTTGGGTCGGGTAAACCCACTAACTTACAATATTTTCCTATCTTTTAACATGTTCAAACGTTTTTATCTGTATTCATTCGATTTTTACGTTTTGGTCAGTTGTTTTAAGTTTTTCATCGATTTTTTACGTTTTCATCAGTATTTTGACGTTTTCGTCAGTAAATTTACGTTTTCTCAGTAAATTTACGTTTTCGTCTTTAAATATACGTTTTAGTCAGAAAATTCACGTTTTCGTCAGTAAATTTACGTTTTCGTCAGTAAATTTACGTTTTCGTCAGAAAATTTACGTATTCGTCAGAAAATTTACGTATTCGTCAGTAAATTTACGTATTCGTCAGAAAATTTACGTTTTCGTCAGAAAATTTACGTTTTCGTCAGTAAATTTACGTATTCGTCAGGAAATTTACGTATTCGTCAGGAAATTTACGTTTTCGTTAGTAAATTTACGTATTCGTCAGAAAATTTACGTTTTCGTCAGTAAATTTACGTATTCGTCAGTAAATTTACGTATTCGTCAGTAAATTTTCGTTTTCGTCGGTAAATTTACTTTTTCGTCAGAATATTTACGTTTTCGTCAGAATATTTACGTTTTCGTCAGTAAATTTACGTTTTCGTCAGAAAATTTACGTTTTCGTCAGGAAATTTAAGTTTTCGTCAGGAAATTTACGTATTCGTAAGAAAATATACGTATTCGTCAGAAAATTTACGTAAATTTATGACGAAAACGTAAATTTTCTGACGAAAACGTAAATTTACTGACGAAAACGTAAATTTACTGACAAAACGTAAATTGACTAACGAAAACGTAAATTTACTGTCAAAACTTTAAATTACTGACGAAAACGTAAATATACTGACGAAAACGTAAATTTAATGACGAAAACGTAAATTTACTGACGAAAACATAAATTTACTGACGAAAACGTAAATTTACTGGCGAAAACGTAAATTTTCTGACGAATACTTAAATTTACTAACGAAAACGTAAATTTTCTGACGAAAACGTAAATTTACTGACTAAAACGTAAATTTTCTGACGAAAACGTAAATTTACTGACGAATACGTAATTTTACTGACAAAAACGTAAATTTACTGACGAAAACGTGAATTTACTGACGAAAACGTAAATTTACTGATGAAAACGTAAATTTTCTAACGAATACGTAAAATTTCTGACGAAAACGTAAATTTACTGACGAAAACATAAATTTACTGACGAAAACGTAAATTTTCTGACGAATACGTAAATTTACTGACGAAAACGTAAATTTACTAACGAAAACGTAAATTTACTGACGAAAACGTAAATTTACTGACGAAAACGTAAATTTACTGACGAAAACGTAAATTTTTCTGACGCATACGTAAATTTACTGACGAAAACGTAAATTCAGTTACTTAATAATAAAAAGTTTTTGACTATTGGGTTTTTGATACAATAATAGGAACCATCTGACCTATTTTTAAATCCATTTGACCTATTCTCAAACCCATTTGACCTAAACTTTATTTTACACAAAGAAAGGGGTTGACCCATTTGACCCATCTCTTTATTTTTGCTCAACCCATTTCAACTAATAATGTTATGAAATTTAACCCAATTGGCCTACTTTTGGTGAAATGGGTTGAAATTGACACCTCTAGTCATGATAACCAATTGCGATCTTGGGAGTAATAAACAGGCAAAAATACATGGGTTGCGAAAAATAATCAATATATTATAAAAACTTCAATCTAATTATTGATTATACATTTATACCCCATATATGAACTACGAAAGATTGATAGATTTTTATAACGAGATATCAAACCTGATCGTACATTGTGAATCATTGTTCTCCATGGTTGAATATATTATTTGGAAACCTCAGCTGGTACTTGTATACGTATGTTTTTATTCAGGTAATTATGTTTATTAGATATACTCGTATATATGTTTATCTTGAAAGTGCTTATCTATTTTTTAAAATAAATAAGATAGGCAACAAGAATTGTATTACAACATAAATTCGATAGTCAAACAATAAAAGTATAATAAAAAGTTGAATTAAAATGGATAGTCTTTAAAAAATAATTAATAAAACCAACTTGTATTGCAAGTTCACCACGTACGGGTATCTCTGTGAGTTTGTTAATTCTAGATATAACAGAAGAAACACCCAACTTAACCCTCAGTCTTTGATTATCTCAAAACACTCATACATGAGTTGAGGAAGAGGCTATGCACGTGCATACCTTTTGACAGATATCGGCCCTCGAAGCACCTTTTAAGGGTATCTAATCTAACTCCATGATGCTTTGATGTTTGATCTATTTTTATTCTTTGACCTACTAGCCAATAGTTAGTTTTCCTTGCAGTTTTGTGGTACTCAATAAAAATAGAGTTTCAAGTGGCTAGCTAATTATACCAATGGCAATGAATGGTGGCTCTAAAACTCAACGCTCGAGTATTGGACATCTTTCTGATGATTGTTGGTATGTGATCTTCAAAAAGCTTGACTTGAAACATGATCAGGATTCATTTGGCCTAACATGTCGCAGTTTTCTTAATATACAGAATTCAAGTGTTAAACACTTGGAACTTGGATGCTTGAACAAGTCAAAATGCTCATGTTATCCTATTAATACTTTTGACATTCAGAAACTGCTTATTAGGTTTAGAGAATTAGCCTCTTTGTCTTTAGGAAGTTGCAATATTCAAGTCTCGGATTCAGTTTTGATCCCGTTGCTAACAAATGGCTCTAAGTTGCACTATCTTTGGCTAGATTTTTGTCATGATATCACCGCTATAGGATTTACTTTGGTTGCCTCCGGTTGTCCGTTGTTATCAGTTATCAGTCTTTGTGAGTGTAGTATTACCGATAGTGGATTAGATATCCTAGCAAACTCGTGCAACTCCTTAACAGAAGTGAATATCTCTAGGTGCCAAAACATAACTGACCGTGGTATTTTGTCCCTCAGCCAAAATTGTCGTCAACTTAGAACACTCAAGTTATCTCATTGTCCTAACATTACTGGTGTAGGCTTTCAAGGTTGTTCTCGAAAAATGGCTTGTTTAGAAGCAGATAATTGTGCATTTGATTCTACTGGTGTTACTGAAGCTTTAAGTGGAGGTGGGCTAAAGTATCTGAATGTTTCATATCCTTTAAAGCACACTAGGGCACATGGCCTCACAGCGATTGGTTTGGGATTAGGTGCAAATATTGAAGTTCTTAACCTTTATCATTGCAAGTTAGTTGAAGATGATACTATAATTAAAATCTCCAAAGGGTGTCCGGTCCTGCAAGAGTGGAACTTATCATATTGTTCCAAAATTGGAATATCTGGCTGGGAGTCGATCGGGTTATATTGTCAAAGTTTGGAAGTACTTAATGTGAATTATTGTCACAACCTTTGTGATAAAGGACTACTAGCTTTGGGTAATGGTTGCGAGAGTCTATCAAAGTTATACGTCGATTGGAGTCAAATTAAGCTGTCTGAGATGGATAGTCTTAGATTACGTAGGAAGGATTTAGCCGTATTGGTGGATAACCCGCCAGGCTGCACTATTACAAGAATGACCATGATTTAAAGTTGAGGAAATTAAAGAAAACGATGGAAGAGGAAGGGGAGCCACATACATATAACGAAGATTTAAAACCAAGATTTCACTTTTGAAGTCACTTCAAATTACCTCTTATTAGGTGTTTTTTATTTATTGATGTCTCAGGTCTCCTCTTCCTTAACTATCAAAGTGTCTCTCGTCTACCATTGTATAACTCAAGGATGTGATTTCTATTATGTTACCATATGATTTGTTTGTTTATGTACAGTACTTGTTGTAATGTTTTGTCACATGTGGACTAAGCATGATGAAGCCCGATTCATGACCAGCATAAAAGCTCGCATTGAGCCCAATCGATCTTATGAACAACTGGAATTATATATCTAAATGGTAAAAATAAAGGATAAAGATATACGAGTGCTAAACTTAATACGTGCCTCGTGATCATTTTCATTAAAAAAAATTCACTTCACGAGTCTATCGAAACTATGACCACCTTTGATTAAGAACGAAAATGATAGAACGTGGTTACACTAGGGACAAAAATATTGTATCAATATTACTTAACGGTACCCGCTCAAACCAGCGGTAATATCAAATACAGTTTTTCTCGCATCTTGATCTTTAGGCGGTACGCAGTATTTGACGGTTTAACGGCTTTGTAGTTTTTTTTATTCACATGGGTTGTGACTAGGGGTGTGATTCGGGTTGACCCGGTCGGGCTTAGGTCAACTCGGGTCGGGTTAAGGGTAAAAAATATATAACCTGAACCCGAGCCTAATTATAACTCGGGTCACTCGGGTTTGGGTCAATTCAGGTCGGGTCAACTCGGGTTCGGGTCAACCCGAGTTTAAGGAAAATGTATAAAAAGTGGCTCAATTAAGTACTAACACAAGGTAAAAAATTTAATTTTAGTCGGGTCAAGTCGGGTTGTCGGGTTCGGGTGGGTCGGGACAAGTCGGGTCAAAGGTAAAAATATATAACCCGAACCCGAGCCTAATTAGAACTCGGGTCAATTCGAGTCAACCCGAATTGACCCGAATACACTTTTGGACCCGATTGACTCGACCTGAATATGATTATTCGAGTTCAGATTCGGATCAGTTTCGGGTCAGGTCAACTTTTTTTACACCCTAGTTGTGACTATGTTTTCAAATTATCATTTGAATAACACATAGTCATCGCATGTGCACGTGAGTAATGGGCCGATTGATAACACATTGTCATATATTTACATTATAAGCACAAGGAGTTCTCACATCTCCATACCAAAAAATATTTCGTTATGTCAGTTTTTTCACTTCCACATACATAAAAAACAACTCATCTTATCATCACACCATTTTCACACCACCACACCAATTTTTCCACTTATTTTTATAAACTATCCTTAACAATTAATTTATTTAAATCCTAATTTACTTTATTCATTCAAATGAAAAACGTTACATCCTAAAATAAAATAAAAACAATACGGAAACAAAAAAATAAGAAGATAAAAAAAGGTTTTTTTGTTTATTTAAAAACTAGCCTTTGGCTTTTTTTTATTTTTTTTTTTAAAAACTATCCGTCAAGGCTATTTTGAATATTAAAAAAAAATATTTTACAAAAACTAGCCGTTGGCTAGCAGGTTTTTAAAGAAAATCAAATTTTTTTAGAGAAAAAAAATGCGTGTATGGTTTGTTTAAATTCATAAGGGTGGGTAGTGTAAAGTTCAAGAGGGGTGGCTTATGTAAATTTGCAAGGTTTCCAAGCCCGTGACTACAGCCACGGCGTCTTCCACGCTGCAAATCACGGTGTGATCACGCGGAGCTATGCTGAATAACGCGGAGCCACACCGTGACCACTCCATGCCCTCTAATAGGATTTATTTTTTTGATTAAAGAACATTCTAATGCAATTAGTATAGTAAGGATTAATTATTGACTTAAACAATTTATGCAATTTATGATTTCAATCAAAATAACATTTTGATGGTTATAAAAAGGTAATTTGCAATTTATGAACGGTGTATTCCATTACTCGACGATTTTAAGTTAATGATTTTCTTACCAGCACAATAATAAAAACAATTATGTTATATTTAAATCTATGGTATATCTATAACTTTTTAATAATAATGTATTATGTTTATGTCTAAAATTATTTAAAAAATAATAAATTATATTTTTTAATTATAAACTTTCGCACTTATCCAGTACTATTATCTTCTTTCCTAACAACCTCTGACCCAAGTTAAAAGTTCATATCTTGAAAATTAGCTCATCTATCTTGTTCAAACTCTATAAAAATTAATTTTCATCTAAATTTTTTTTTTACTCTACATACTTCCATACTTGTTGATACAAAACTTGTATGAACCGCGCTTCACCCAAATTAGGCTTAACTCGGGTATTGAGAACTCCGGCTCTTGCACCAAGTGAAGTTGTATGAATACTCTGCACACTAAAGAACGAACATTGTTATGCTTGCCGTAGAAATGTATCCTACGATTAGACTCCGACGTGAGAGTAAGTAATCAGTTTTAATAAGTAATCGGTGAGGGTTTAGAGACTATGTGAATTGTAACTTTTGTGGAACCGATGGGTTCCTTTTATACCCGGTGAAACCCTAATTGGGCTTCCCTAAACTTGTGGCCTAAGTAAAAGATAACTACTATATACAATAAGATCCTTATCTCGTAAATAAGGAGAGTGTATATCCTCTTAGCCTAGGTGAATCATAATCTTAATTAGATTATGATTCTGTCAGATCCTGTCCGCGTGCGGCCAGAGTGCGGTGGTTGGGAAACTGTGTGCGACGGCAGCTTATTGGGCCGCGTGGGCTTCAGCGCTGTCCGTCATAACCTATACGTAATGGATTGGATATGGGTAGGACCCATGAGTCAGGCTTACAGCCCGACTAGGGACTATATGTTATCATGTCTCCCTAGTCTAGTAGTTGCACGGCATGCCGCGTCTACTAGACTATAAAAAAGAACATAGTCGCACCTGAAATTGAGTTGGTAGGAACAAGATAAGTGTAGTGAAGAAGTTTCAAATATTGCCGCTAAAACATACACACACATCCCCCCATATTACCTACTACCTTAGAAACTGTAATAAGTGCTTGACACGTCAGCAAATTGATTCATCTCCCACCGTAAGATTGTGCTAGTGGATCACACGTGGCAATCATCCACAAGCATGAACAGTTAACCCTATTGGTATATATACCACCATCTCCTTTTCATTTTGTTTACGCAGTAAAAACTAACCAGCCGCCATTAACAAACCTAAATCCTCATTGCAAATCAACCAACGATAAAGGTAATCTTACTACGACCTCATTATTAATTCTGACTTCAAAATGGTGAAACAATTACATAGTAGCACTTCTCTTATCACTGAGCATTAATTTCTCAATTTTACATCCGAGTACTATATCTCTATGAAAATACACCCAGAAGTTCCTGCTCCCCGAGCGAATATAGAAGATTCCCCAGCCAAGATAGTAGGAGTGTATACTAAGTTTTTTGAGTTTGCGAACAACCTGTTCCCCTGTCTCGCTTCCTCGTAAATGTATTAGCGTACTACCAGATACACATATCCCAATTAAACTGTATCGGCGCAACAAAGATATCAAACTTTAAAATAAATTGACGTGTCCTAGGAATAACCCTTCCATTAACCTATTTCGCGCCTTCTAAACACCTGCCTGTGCCAACGGATGGGTGTCATTCTCAAAACATGTCCGCCACCTACAGTGCTACAAAGAAAAATTGGATTCTCTTAAAAACTATAATACCATGTTTTTCTAGATTGACAACATAATATTCCCTTATGACTTTGAATTCATTACCCAAGAAACACTTAGGAGAGATGTGAAGCCTGGTCCTAGTTCGTACAGCGAGGACGACGCGGAGGTGATAAATGCCAATCGCATCCTCATCCAAGCATACCCCGAGGCGCTCTTAAAACTCATTGGATTAAGATATGCGCCCATAGTGGGTGAGAATGAAATTCCGCAATTCTATGATAACGACGGCCATGGTTAGTGACCATCTTTCCACTTCTATGTACCTTGTAAGTATTCCAATCCATTATCTTTAACTAACGTGTTTCTGTATTGCTTGTCTGCAGAAATGGATATTCTCCAAATTGTAAGGATCCGTGCACAAAAAAACATCACTATACTACCGCAACCACTTGAAGAAGGTGAAAATCTTGTGAGCGTAGCCACCGTTGGGCGTAGGGGTGTAGAAAAAGTCGACCCGACCCGAACCAGAATAAGCCTATTCGGGTCGGGTCATTCGGGTCCAAAATCGTATTCGGTTCAATTCGGGTTGATCCGAATTGACCCGAGTTCTAATTAGGCTCGGGTTCGGGTTTATCTTTTTAGCCTTGACTCAACTTGACCTGACCCAACTTGACACGAACCCGACTAACCCGACTTTACCCGACTCAAATAGCACATTTTACATTGAATTATTACTTAAATTAGCCAATTTTTATACTTTTTCCTTATAGTCGGGTTGACCCGAACCCGAGTTGACCCGACTCAAATTGACCCGACCCGAATTGACCCGAACCCGAGTTCTAATTAGGCTCGGGTTCGGGTATGATTTTTTTTTGTCTTGACCCGACTTGACCCGACCCAAATTACCCCAAACCCGGTTGACCCGACCCGATTCCCACCCCTAGTTTGGCGCACCCTGGAGATGGAAGTACAGGGATCATTGTGACACCTCCAAAATAGACATGCATCGAAATGAACTTGGGTGTCACATAGTGGATCACATAACAAATGGCATAAAAAACATAGAACATAAATATATGATTTTTAAATAGAAGGTTACAAATATTGTCTTAGTACAAATAGTTGAAAAGGTGAATATCAGTTCGTTACAGTCATCCCAGTGAAAAATAAATTCCCCAATCATTATTATGCTCCTAAATGATGTTCAGTCCATGCACACAGAATCCTGCTTAGTTATCGAAGAAAAACATGCTTAAAACGGTATAACACCCCATTTTGGTAAATGAAATATCACATGACAATTATGGCGTGTCATCAAAGCATGAAAGGTAAATGTCCAAAAACATTAAATGACCATGAATGGAAATACCGGAAACAAACATCGGTAGTCCAAATATAAGCTCACACACCTGAATATAAGTACTGAAATTGAAAAGGATTAAACAATGTCCAAAGAAATAAAGTAACGTAATGTATGGAAATGCATAAAGTAATGAAGGCTAGATAGCTTCCATCCGTATGCACATACTCTCAGATTCTACGAACATCCTTGAGTACCTGCCTTTTAGGAACCTGAAAGGAAAACGAATGACCATAACGCCCGATGAACGGATATACAATTAATTCTTGAGCTATCAAATTATTCATATAATCTGATTATTTGAAGCATATTAAACATCACCACATGGTCACGGAACCTAAAACAACTGCTATTAATCAAATTTGAGTCATATGTGCTCAAATGTAATTAGCTAGCTAGGGAGAGACGTAGGCAGTGAATTTCTGATGCTTAAGTTGGCAATGATCTTGTTTTGTACAGATAAAATAGTGGTGGCCGAGTGTCATCAATGTGAATCGGTCTTGGCTAGTGACGAGTCTAATCGGGTTTTCTTTGATACATTGACCGTACGCCTCCTTTGACACTTTTGCGACAGAATGGTTCCCGGTGGTGAATTTAAACCAAAGAACATCCGTGACTTTGAATTGAATCTTTGCTGCCCACAACGTGTAGAAGGCAGCATTTGGAGGAATTGTCCAACCGGCAGCATCCCCAACCGTGTAGACATTACCGGCTAGCGTGGATTCAAACTGCATACATGCCACCATGGTGACGGTCATAACCATCTTTATCATATTTAACTTATTAAATCTCATGTTTACTTTGAAGTGTGGATTGTCAAGAAATAAGTTTTTTGTTTATATATAAGTTTTGAGTATATGTATTATACCAACTACTGAGTTTCCTTTTGGTAGAGTCTGTTTCTGAAAACCATCAAATTTACGGGACATGAAAATCAAATGATTATTTAGTTTGTTTTCCACTTAACTTTTGAGGATGAAACAATAGATGATACTTCCAACTCTAATATACTTCTACATGATAAAATATCAGAACTTTATGAGACCAATTGCGACACTAAGATTTGAATCCAACACATTTTACAACTTCTACGACATAAGTTGATACAAGTTACAAGTTGTACTTGCGTAGATATCGAACTATATGGCCATTCTTGACTTCCACTTTCCCTCTGCCATTTTGTTATCAAAACTGCGAGTATTTGCATGTTCCATAACTTGCATTATTCCATAACTTGGGTCACTGAAGGTGACAAGACCACTTCCTTTAAAATCACAATTCCAATAATTTCTTACATGCATTTGATAATAAGCATTCATAGCAAATGATGCATGTGCATGAACCTTATTTGGTCCAAAACAAGCACAATTTTCATATACCTCTTTACAATCCACACCACCAGGGCCACAACAAAAGTCCAACACACCTTGAACCACTTTCTCATCAGCATGGGGCTTAACCACCACTACAACAAAACTATGATTTAGAGACGCACGAAAAAATCGTCCGACCCAAGTCGTCCCTAAACTAACAAAAATATGCGTGGGTTGGAGGTAAACATGCGTGTGTTGATTTGACAGGGGTTTCTCCTCTCGTGGGGATAGGCAGTCGAGATTTTACAGCGGGTCAGGCTGTTATAAAAGCCGCCTCGTGCAAAGTGACTAAACACGAGAAAGCATGTGTTGAAAATCAACACGTGTTTATTCCTTTTGCGTTTGATACATTTGGTTTCCTTGCACCTGAGGCGGTGGAGCTACTTACGAGAATACAACGTGTTATGAATAGTAATGTTTTGACTCCTAAATCCACAAACGTTGTATTTAATAGACTTGGTTTTGCTATACAAAAAGGGCTAGCGGCGCAGCTTGTTGCCCGTTTGCCTTCTCCTAATATGTAAATCTAATATTTGATCCAATCCATTTCCTCTTTTTTTAACACATTTTATTATTAAAAATTATTATAATTAATTTATAGTAAAAAGTTTTAGATTAAAAGAGGAAAATATATGGAAAATGTTTAGGTACGACTTTTTCGACCCTAAACTAAGAAGGTAGGTCGTCCCTAACTTTCCCCTCATTTTTTCGAAACTTTTGCCAAAAAATAAATAAGCCGCTAAAAAAATATGTGAAAAATATTTAGGGACGACTTTTTCGACCTTAACTTACATAGACAAGTCGTCCCTAAAGTCTTCCCAATTTTCTATACTTTTTTCCAAGAAACTTTATATATATTTAAAAAAAAACTTTTATATTTATTTAAAAAAAAACTTTATACATATTTACAAAAACTTTATACATATTTAAATAAAACTTTATATATATTTTAAAAAAACCTTTTATATTTATTTAAAAAAATTGATAGATATTTAAAATTAAAACTTTAGATATATTTAAAAAAAAATTTATATTTATTTAAAAAAAACTGTATACATGTTTAAAAAAAACTGTATATATATTTAAAAAAACTTTTATATTTATTTAAAAAAAACTTTATATATATTTAAAAAACTTTATATATATTTAAAAAAACTTTTACATTTATTTAAAAAAACTTTATACATATTTTAAAAAAATTATATAATATTTAAAAAAACTTTTATATTTATTTAACTTTATACAGATTAAAATTTTTTTTATGTATATTTAAAAAAAACTTTTATATTTATTTAAAAAAAACTTTATACATATTTAAAAGAAATTTTATATATATTTTAAAAAACTTTTATATTTATTTAAAAAAACTTTATGCATATTTAAAAAAAACTTTAGATATATTCAACAAGGATATTTAAACACGCGCTTAATTAAACATGGATATTACAACGATAATAGATTCATAAACACGAAAAAAATACATCACAAACTAGTTCAAACTAAACATACAGATTAACACATAATAATAAAATACAAATTAACACATTAAACTAACAAACAGATTATTACTCAACGCTAAGATTTTCCATTTCATTTAAAAGCTCATGAAGTATTGCAGCCGATTGACATGCGTTGTCTTCAGGATGCCTTTTCATTTCTAGTCTTTCCTCTAGCATCTTTATCTTTAGATCTTTGATCTTGCAATTTGAGCACTCAGTGGATGCAGGTTGAGAAGGTCCAGTCGAAGAACTTGGATGTGAACCTTGGGTGTTGAATATCCAGGGGAAGATCTTATACGGAGTTGGAGATCTAGATCATCCTTCCATATAAAATATTCACATCCATAATCTTCTTCTTTTGGCTGTTACAAAGTAAAGAAATGACATGACATGTCATTTTAATAATCACACGTATTACATAAATAAAACTTTATATTGTTTACCTTCGAAAAAGGACATGCATAGTAAAGTTTACCAAAACTATGACGTCGATATGACTTTCTCAACACTATATATCCATTTCCACATCGACAATTATTAGCTTCACGCGGATCCATCTGCTGCAAAATCGGGTGGTGCTGGTGGTGAGTTTGGTAGAAGAGGATAAGATTTTGTGAGGATAAGAGCTAGTCATAAATAAAGTTAAAAATTTAAGTTCGACATATTTAGGGACGACTTAATCAACCCTAGCTTTTCCCGCCAATGCTTTTCCGCCAATGCTTTCCCGTCAACGCTTTCCCGCCAACGCTTTCACCCAACGTTTCCCGCCAACGTTAATCAAGATTAACGTATAACCCTAGCATATCGACTCGTCTGTTGAAACTTTAACGTATAACCCTAGCATATCGAATCGTCTGTTGAACCTTTAACGTATAACCCTAGCATATCGAATCGTCTGTTTAAACTTTAACGTATAACCCTAGCATATCGACTCGTCTGTTGAACCTTTAACGTATAACCCTAGCATATCGAATCTTCTGTTGAACCATTAACATATAACCCTAGCATATCGACTCGTCTGTTGAACCTTTAACGCATAGCCCTAGCATATCGAATCGTCTGTTGAACCTTTAACATATAACCCTAGCATATCGAATCGTCTATTGTACCTTTAATGTATAACCCTAGCATATCGACTCGTCTGTTGAACCTTTAACGTATAACCCTAGCATATCGACTTGTCTGTTGAACCTTTAACGTATAACCATATCATATCGATTGGTCTGTTGAACCTTTAATGTATAACCCTAGCATATCGACTCGTTTGTTGAACCTTTAACGTATAACCCTAGAATATCGACTCGTCTGTTGAACCTTTAACGTATAACCCTAGCATATCGACTCGTCTGTTTAACCTTTAACGTATAACCCTAGCATATCGAATCGTCTGTTGAACCTTTAACGTATAACCCTTGCATATCGACTCGTCTCTTGAACCTTTAACGTATAACCCTAGCATATCGACTCGTCTGTTGAATCGTTAACGTATAACCCTAGTGTAGAAACTAGAAGGGGGGGGGGGGGGGTTGAATAGTTTCTTAAATTTACTTGTTAAAGGTTGGTTTTTAAAAATCCTTTTCAAAAACTTAGGCTTGAGTATTTATGTGAAACCTTCTTATGCACAATATGAACAAGGTATAGTGCAACTAAACTAATAATCGCAAGTATAAAGAATAATGAATGTAAAGAGATAAGGGAATGAAAGATCAAACCAAACACCAAGGATTTATAGTGGTTCGGAAACGAAGCTCACTCCTCGTTCCTACTCCACTCCTCGAGTACTCCTTACTCGAGAGTTCACTAATCAACAAGCTCCTTAAGGTGGAGAAACCGTACACAACGTCGTTTATCCAATTTCCGACTCTAAGCTAAAAGTCACGCCCCTGTCTTAGCTAGAACCAATCTACACCGATATACTTTAAGGATCAAGTATTAACATTAATACATACACAACTTCCAAATAGACACAACTACTTGGATCTTCACAACAATGACACAACAATGAATAAATAAGTTTGGATCTTCAATGGATCTTTGAGGTAGACACAACACTTCAAGGATGATAGTGTTCTTCTCTTTACACTTTGAGAGGAAGAGATGAGAGGAGAAAGATTCACTTCTAAACAAGTAGTAATCAAACAAATGATCAAGGATTTGAGTGATTTAAGAAGTATGAAAGAATCTGAAAATGTATGTGCAAAAGAGGTGAGGAGAAAGTCTGAGAATGGTCCACTATTTATAAGACAAACTTCCAACGGCTATATCTGCCCGCGGTTTCTTATTGGAGCCCGCGGTTCCTTATCGATAAGGAACCGCCATAGCCACTAAGGGGAACCGCCGGAGTAGACTCCTCTCCTTTTTGTCTTTTAGTGGTATGGTTCGAATCTGGAGATTAAAATATACTGAAAGGATATTCCAAACCAAGATAGAATATGCCATTTTCAAATTTTCAAATTTTCAAATAATTAATTTAATAAAACATTTTCTTAAAAAGAAAGTTGAATAAAAACTTGTCACACTTAATAAAAAGTGAGTTTTAAGATAAGTACTTGTTTGTACATACCTTAAGTGATAATGGTTGAAATGAAAAATACTTGAACTCAAGAAATTGTTTTTCGTTGTTTTCGTAAATGCTTGTTTTTACATATTGTCGTAATCAAAACAAAGCGAGATCGAAAAATACAAGTAACGTTTTTAGGCATCATTGCATTAACAATCTCCCCCTTTTTGATTTCGACAATACATAAACTCAATCACCTAATAAAAACAAGATTCTCGAAGACGATTTTATTTTATTTCTCCCCTTTTTTTAGAGCAAAAAGGTTGCAAAATTCTTTGAAGAAGAAAAGAGCCAGACTTTGCAAATGCTCCCCCTTGGTGCTTACTCCCCATTGCTTGGGGCACCAAGGAATCGATATATGGTGACAAGCTACATATAAGGGTTAGTAGTAGAGAAGATACACCCAACAAGATATAGCAAAGGTCACAAAAAATAAGGGAAGAGAAAAAGATCCAAGATAAGTCATGTTAAAAGAAAACATGATAAAAGATACAAGGAAATAAATCATACAAAGATGTATGAGAAATAAAACAAGCCAAAAGAAAAGCATAAATCTAATCCTAGTTAAACACGAACTCTAAGATTTGCTTGAACTAGATGTCTTAAAGATAAGCAACCAATGCTTAGATAAAAGACAAGGTAGTGGCATAAGGAGGTGGTGGTGGCTTGGTAGAGATCTCATAGTCATAGTGAAGAGGAGGTTTGACTAAGAGACTCTTGATGTAATTCAACTCTTCATATATATGAGCCATAGCAAGATGTTGATATTGACAACAATGAAAATATGTTCCATGATGCATGACATTATCATGTGAAGGAGGAAGAACACTAAAGGCTAGTGGTGGAAGATAAGAAGTTCCACAATCAACATTCTTAGAAGAAGAAGAAGAGATGTGAGTTTGAGTGTTCTTGGGTGAATTGGGATTGAAAGAAATTGGAGAAAATGGAGGAGAATCAAGGCTTTCATTTGGAGAATAAGACATTTTGATTTGAGAAAGGATACAAAATGCTTAAGGTTAAATAGAGAAAGCCCAAGATATTTTGGGGGTGGTCAAAGGGTTGCAACAAAGATTCCAAAAAGTGTTGGAACAAATTTGGAGTTTCCGAAATACCCGAAAAGGAAGGCACTGTGCGCGGTTCCTTTTCTCCACTGGCGGTTTCTTATCGATAAGGAGTCGCGGTCTCAATAGAGAACCACCCACAATGGGTTGAATTTGGTAATGAGTGAGGATTTTCCAGTTCAGCAAATCCTATTTTTCTAGTCTAACTAACATGGAGATATGCTAAGAATCAATGATAGACAAAGAAAACACACAAGAGCTCACCAAACAAGGTTTTGACCAAAATACATGGATTCTAAAGAAAATCGATGTAGGAGGTGTGTAGAACTAGACAAAAATTCATGACACAATGATCCTCCATAGTTCTCTTTTGTTCTTGCTATATTTTAGAGACACATACATATGAATTATTTAAGCTCATTATGAATAGCAAGAATCTATGAAAAAAAATTTTAGATTGAATTAACAATGCAAAAACATTTCTCGACCATTTTCGAAAGAACTTTGAGAATTTTGAAAAAGAGAAGAGAAGTTTTCGAAAAAGAGTTTGCGATACTCAAAATATCAAAGAAAGAAAAGAATCAAAAGAGAAAAAGACTCGATTAATTAAAATGCGCAATTAAGGAATATGTTCTGTTGGACATACTTTTTACGTATTAGAAAGGATCGGTCACTCCAACAATAGTTTAAGTAATAGCTCGTAGTTTAGTATTACTAATATTAAACAACTAAGGCCATGCCAAGCCTACAACATGTGTAGGCTGGCCCAACTTGTAAGCCCAAGCCCATCTCATGGGCTTGGGTATATAAACCCTCTCCTTAGATGGAGAGGGTGTGGTTTCATTCATTTTTCACATAGTTTCTTACTTTCTATCTCTAGAAGTGTGTGTGAAATCTACCATCTTTCTATCTCTTTCTCTCTCTAAACATAAGCAAGATTTACAATATCCTACAAAAGGTATCAAGAGCCATGGGATGATTGTTTGGTTTATGTGTTTGTGTTCTTGATTCATACGCCTATTTTGATCCAAATACATTCGAACCAAAATTTTTTTGTGTTTTTTATGGTTTTTTCTTGATTCAAATCTTCTACATAGTTGTGGTAGAGATTTGGTATATTTACTTTGGCTAAAATCACAAAATGTTTGGGTATTTTGATCATTTTTTGGCTTAAAATCTCGAATTGGTTGAGTTTTGTCCGAGAAAAGTGGGTATTATTCCGAAAGAATCCATCGGAAAAGGGTTTGGATATTCCGAAAGCTTCCATCAGAAAAGGGTTTACACATTCCGATCATTATTCCGACGGGTATTCCGATAGTGGTATTCCGGCAGGTTATTCCGACGGCTATTCTGATAGTGGTATTCTGACAGGTCATTCCGACGGGTATTCCGATAGTGGTATTCCGACAGGTCATTCCGACAGGTTTTCCCGATTGATTATTCCGATAGATTATTCCGACAGTTGATTCCGACAGGGGTATTCCGATAGATTATTCCGACAAAGTTTTCCGACAGTTTATTCCGACAGGGGGTATTCCGATAGATTATTCCGACAGGGTTTTCCAATCAAATATTCCGATCAATATTCTGACGTTTCCAAAATTATTCCTTAAAAAATTTCGATCGTGAGTTTTTGTTCGTCTTGGAATTTTTTGGTCATCGAGAACACCTTTTAGGGGATTTCAACATTGTTTCTCGACTTCAACACATAACAACAAACATATTTACTTTCTCTCTTTGTTCGATCAACGTTTGTAAATCTTAACTTATCGAAATGGAGTACACATCTCTTACGGATAAGTCCATCCTCTCGGGTACGGATAATCGTCCACCAATGTTGGTGAAAACTATGTACGAGGATTGGGCTTCCCACATCGAACTTTATATGTTGAATAAAGAGAAGGGACATCTCATTTGGGCATCGGTGCTCAATGGACCATTGGTATATGGTACTGTGATGGAAGGTGTAGTTACTCGTCCTCGCACAACGGGTGAATTGACCGGAGATATGAAGATTCAAGACAAATGTGATAAGTATGCCACAAACATCATTCTCCAAGCCCTTCCTCCAGATGTCTACAAACTCGTCAGCAAACATAAAGTTGCCAAAGAGTTATGGGATAGAATTCGTGTTCTGATGCAAGGCACCTCGTTAACTAAACAAGAACGAGAGTGTAAGCTATATGATACGTTTGATAAGTTTGCCTATGTTCCCGGGGAGACTCTCAATGATTACTATTTGAGATTCACTCTTTTGATGAATGAGCTCAACATCTATGGTCTAGCAATTCCTACGTTTCAATTTAACACCAAGTATTTGAACACTCTCCCTTCTGAATGGAGCAAGTACGTGACGGTTGTTAAATTGGCTAAGGATTTGCATCAAACAAAAGTGGATCAACTTCAAACTTTTCTTCAACAACATGAATGCCAGGTGATCGTGGCTCGGTTGTCAACACCACAAGTTCGTGATCCACTTGCCATGTATGCTTCTCAACAAATGACCCCCCAACAAAACATGGCTTACACTTATCAACAACCATCATACTTGCAGCAGCCACAATAACACAACTATCAGCAACCACAACAACCATCTTATCAACCACTAATGATGCCACATCAAGCATTTCAACAAAGTGTTCATCAACAGTCTTTTCCACAGCAACCAACACATCAGGCATCTCCATCACAAGCTATCATTTCTCCAATTGGCTATAATCCTCAGCAAGGATACTTTCCAATTGAAGCACCACATGCATAAGCCCTGTACTCCAATGAACTTCCACCAATTGAAGCACCGGTCTTTACTCCAAATGATACGCCAACTGATGTTCTAAACCATCTCACTGCCTATTTGTCAAAACTTGTTGCAAGTAGAGGATTTCCACCAACAAACAATCAGCTCCGCACCTCTTCAAATCCTCGAAAACAAGCCACTATTCAAGATGGTCAAGTGACGGTGCAATCCATTTAGGATAGGCAAAATTCATATGGAACTCCTACAACGACCGTGAACGCTCAAGCCGTGACTTCTCATGCTACTGGAAATGGAAGCCCTATTGGTCCTCAAAAGGTTGTGACTTGCTACAATTGTCGAGGATAAGGTCATATGGCTAGGGAATGCACTCAGGCGAAAAGGAGAAGGGATGCAACATGGTTTCGTGAGAAGATGTTTTTGGTCGATGCTCAATGTAAAGAAAAAATCTTAGATTCATAGGAGTTAGCATTTCTTGCAGACCCAGGGGCAGCAGACAATGAAGGCATTGCATTCGTCTCTACTTCTAATGCAACATATCAAGCAGATGATCTTGACGCATATGATTTAGATTATGATGACATTCACTCTGCCCAAGCTGCTCTCATTGCTAATCTCTCTCACTACGGTTCTGATGTCGTCAGTGAGGTACCAACCACATCTAATAATATTCATGATAATCCACATCATGTTGAGCATGAAAATGACAACGTTGAACATCATTCGGGAATTAGTAACTCAAATGATGTGGTATCTAATCCAACACATTTGAGTGAACCTCAACCAAATGCTACGACAGGTATGGAATCTTATGATCAACGTGATTTGGTAATGGTGCCTAAACATATTATTGATAACGTGAATGTGGTTGTTCGACAAACCATAGATATGAATGCCAACCTAACCGCTGAGCTTGCGCTGTATAAGGAAAAGGTCAAAACATTTGAAATGGTCCCTCAAGCAGAGAAAATAACGTGTTCTGAATTTGACCAATTTCGTTTTGAAAATATTGAACACTTAAAAGAAATAGAATCATTGAAAGTTAATCTTTCCATTGAATTAAAAGAAAAAGAGTCGGTTGTAAATGATTTTCAGAAACTTAAATTGGATTTCGAAACTCTCGAGTCTAAAAAGTTTGAATCAGAAATTAATGCTACCAAACTTCTTAAATTCAAGGAACAACATCTTTTAAATTAATACGCTTCCATAGAAAAGGTTCATCTTTTAACTAAATCGTTCAAACAACTCGAACTTAAGCGTATTTAAGAATTACCACCTAATCCCGGTTATGCAAAACAAGCTCAGGAATATATTCCTTGTCTATATGATGTGACCATAATTGGAAAATCGAAAGAAGCACCTTATGTTCGTAGTACTGAGGAGACACAGTCACTTGCGGAAGAAACTCATTCTAAAATGCTTTCAAAATTCCATAAGCTTGATTATGTTCAGCACAATAAAGATCAATCTTCTAAAATGACCCATATTCGTTTACAAAAGGAATTAGCTTAATTAACAGTTTTTGTGCCTCAAAGTTTGTCAACGGAAAACCTTCATAGTACGTCTCCTACACTTGTCAAAAAGGATTTAACTAAGTTAATTCCACCGGTAAGTAAGGTGTCAGATAGCTTAAATGCAGTGCACCAACACTTTGCCGATTTTGACAAGGTCATTACGGAACGTACGACGGCCACGGCCATAACGGAAGGTGAATGGAATTTTGAGCACACTAGAGCTGCGTTCCGAGACGAAATTGTTCCATTTGTAAACAATTTTAAAGATTGTCTTAGTAATATTGATCAAGATTTGCTTTTGGAAATAGAAGAAGTTAGACGTGTTTTCAATGAAATGGGTGATGCTTATGAAAACAGTTTACTTGAAATAGAACGAGTTTCACGCCAAAATGATCAGCTTCTGAATCAAGTGGTGTCTCATGATATTGTTTCCATCTGTGTGAATAAAAGTGTTGATAATGATTCTATTGTGCATAATGTTGAATCTGTGGATAATGTGGTAGATAGTACTTGTCACAAATCTGACGCTGAATTTTTAAAGCTTCAAGATTCGTATTCTTCGCTTTCAAAACATTTTGATGAGATTCAAACACATTGTATTTTGCTTGAATGCAAGCAACAATTTATTCAAGAAATCTTTTAAACGTCATTCGAAGGTGTTAATATCGATGATGCAAATTTTCAAAAGAATTTTCGTTTGAATTTACAATCAAAACAGCGTCAGCCAAGTGACAAGGTTGCTAAATAATTGCAGATAGACATAGAGAAATCTAAGGAGATTAACTGTGTGAACGTACTTGAGGCCGCTGAGAATTTTAAACTTGATCTAGATAATAGAGTTTCCAAGCTTTTGTCCAAAGTTGATAACTTATAACAGAAAAATACACAACTCTTCGATTCAGTAAAGCCCGCATGTGTTAATAACACTGCACATAATCAATCATTGATTAAAAATTGAATCGAAATTCAGTAGAAATATCTGATTTAAGGGAACAAATTTGTGATAAAAATTTGGCCTTGGCTGAGTTAAAGGAAACACTTCGTACCCTAAAAGGTAAGAATGTTGTGGATAACGCAGCCAATGTCTCAACATCGTCCTCTAGTGCAATTAAAAGGAACCTCATCACCATCACACCATTTAACAAGGGCCCTAGGACTAAACCATCTCAAACATTGGTCACCAAAGGTAAGGCAAAATCAAAACTAGCTTCTAATATTCCCGTGTTGCCTTCTACAGGAGTAAGCACCACTACTAAGGCTCAAAGATCTAAGCTTAAAAGAAACAAGAAGAATGATAGGATCTTGCCCCTATCTAGTAGTCAAGTGAAGAGGAAAGTAGAAGCCCATCCTAGGAATGTTATTTCTGTTTTGAATAAAAAGAATCATGTAGCTAAACCTAAAGGCTCTACGGTTGTGCAGCGTTCTAAGCCTACTGTAAATTCTAATTTGAAATGTTGGAATTGCAATGAATGTATGTTTTCTAGTCGTCATGATTCTTGCCTTATTGACCATGTGAATGAGATGAATGCCCGAAAAAAAATAGATTAGAATGGAAACTGACTGGGAAAGTGTTAACCCAAGTTGGTTGGACGTGGCGCCCCACTGGTAGAACTTTCAATATAGTAGGAAATGCGTGCCCTTTAACTAGGATCACAAGCGAAGAAAGCGTGCCCTTTAACTAGGAGTACCAAGGCTACCAAAACACCAGCGTGTCCTTTAACTAGGAACACCAACACTACTGTAGGAAACAAGTGCCCTTTAAATAGGTCTACTCCCACTGTAGTGCCCGCTAATAATCCAAAACCTCATAAAGTTGGAACAGTGAAACCTGTTAGTGGTAAAACTCACACTAGAAAACGCAGGAAATCTAGGGTTACACAAATGTTAGCAATTCTGATAATATTATATCTGTATCTGCTAACAATCCGGAACCAATAGTTTCCAATGCATTGTCTACTGTTATTGTTGAAAATAGGTCGTCCAAATTTTTCTATGGTATTTGGACTCTAGTTGGTCCAAGCATATGACCGGAGATCGCTATCAGCTCAGAAATTTCGTCAGCAAGTTTCTTTGTACGGTTCAATTTGGTAATGATCATATTGCAAAGATAATGGGCTACGGTGAATATCATATTGGGAATGTTATAATTTCAAGAGTGTATTATGTGGAAGGTCTCGGTCACAACTTATTTTCTATGGGACAATTTTGTGATGCAAACCTAAAAGTTGCTTTTCGAGAGCATACCTGCTTCATTCGTAATTTGGAAGGGGTTGATTTCTTAAAAGTTACTCGAGGGAATAATTTGTACACTTTGTCTCTACAAGATATGATGGCCGCTTCTCCCGTATGTCTTCTCTCCAAAGCATCAAAGACTAAGTCATGGTTATGGCATCGACGGTTATCTCATCTTAACTTTGACGCTATTAATAATTTGGCGAAATAACGAACTTGTTCGTGGTCTTCCTAAACTTACATTTCATAAGGACCATTTATGTTACGCGTGTACAATGGGGAAAAGCACTAAGAAATCATATAAACCCAAGACTGAAGACACCAACCAAGAGAAACTTTATTTGTTGCATATGGATCTATGTGGGCCAATGCGTGTTGAAAGTCTTAGTGGCAAAAAGTACATCCTCGTCATTGTTGATGATTACTCTCGATTTACAAGGGTGAAATTTCTTACAACAAAAAATGAGGCACCTAAATTCATCATCGGATTTCTCAAGATGATTCAAGTGCGTCTCAACACTACTGTCCGACGCATTAGTACAGATAATGGAACCGAATTTGTGAATCAAATATTGCGTGATTATTATGAAGAAGTTGGCATATCTCATGAAACATCCGTTGCTCGCACTGCACAACAAAATGGTATCGTTGAAAGGCGAAATCGCACACTTATGGAAGCTGCTCGAACGATGTTAATTTACGCAAAGGCTTCATTGTTTTTATGGGCAGAAGCAGTATCTACAGCAGTTTTCACTCAAAACTGGTCACTAATTCGTAAACGCCATGGTAAAACAACTTATGAGATTCTACATGGAAAAGTACCAGATTTATCATATCTTCATGTATTTGGTTCTCTTTGCAATCCAAATAATGATGGTGACAATTTGGGAAAACTTCAACCCTAGGCTGATATTGGTAACTTCATTGGTTATGCACCCACAAAGAAGGCATACCGAATCTACAACCGTAATTCTCGAAAGATCCTCGAAACTATGAATGTTGATTTTGATGAGCTAACGACAATGGCTTCTGAGCAAAGCAGCTCTAAACCCGCACTTCATGAAATGGGACCCAGTCACATTAGCTCTGGTCTTGTCCCAAACAACCCTACTTCATCATCATTTACACCACCTTCTAGGAATGAATGGGATACGTTGTTTCAACCGTTCTTTGATGAATTCTTTACTCCTCCAAGTATTGTTGCTCCAGAACCTGAGGTAATAGCTCCGGTTACCGAAGTCGTCGCTCCAGCAACCGAAGCACAATCAGATACATATGCACCTACAATTGGTCAAGATATACCTTCAATTAGTAATTCTCAACCAACACCAGAATCAACTACCCATGTCATGCCTGTTGATGATGAAGAGGATGATTATGATGATCACGATTTGGAATTCGCTCAAACACGTGAACTTCCATTCTTTGGTGTACCAATTCCCGACTCTAATCAATCCGGGTCGTCCACCTCAGAGGAATCTCCTAATACGGTCTAATCTAATCCACGGATTCGTGAACATGATAGCAAATGGACAAAGGATCATCCTATAGATTCTATTATTGGTGACCCTAATCGTCCGGTATCCACACGAAGTCAGTTACAAGAAAATGCAATGTTTTGTCATTTTGATGCTTTTCTCACTCAAGTTAAACCTAAGACATGGCAATAAGCTTTTACTCAATCTTGTTGGATAGAAGCTATACAAGAAGAACTTAATGAATTTATACGTTTTGATGTATGGGAACTTGTCCCATGCCCGGATCAAGTGTAGTTACTCACTTTGAAATGGGTTTACAAGGTGAAACTCGACGAGTTAGGCGGAATATTGAAGAACAAAGTTTGACTAGTACCTCATGGATACAAGCAATTATTGGGCATCGACTTTATGGAATCCTTTGCACCTGTTGCCCGTTTGGAAGCTATTAGACTATTCCTCGCTTATGCAGCCCACATGAATATGATCGTCTATTAGATGGATGTGAAGACGGCATTTCTTAATGGTGAAATCAAGGAAGAAGTCTATGTTCAACAGCCGGATGGTTTTGTGAATCCTAAATATCCTAATCATGTGTACAAGCTTTAGAAGGCTCTCTATGGGTTGAAGCAAGCTTCACGCGCATTGTATGATCTATTGTCACAATTCCTCATTATGAAAGGCTTCGCTAAAGGCAAGGTGGATCCAACGCTGTTCATTCAGAAACAAGGTAAATATATAATTATGGTACAAATATATGTTGATGATAATATATTTGCTGCCTCGACCCAAACCTTATCAAATGAGTTTGGGACACTCATGTCTTCCAAGTTTAAGATGTCAATGATGGGCAAGGTATCATTCTTCTTAGGACTTCAGATATCTCAGAGTCCTAGAGGCATCCTTATCAATCAATCCAAGTATGCCCTTGAATCGCTTAAGAAATATAAGATGGAATATTGTGACCCCGTGGATACTCCAATGGTGGAACGAACTAAGCTTGATGCAGATCCACATGGAGTTGCCGTTGATCCGACACTTTATCGTGGAATGATCGGTACCCTTCATCACAGCTAGTCGACCTAATCTTCAATTTGCTATATGTATGTGTTCTCGGTATCAAACTCGGCCTACTAAGTTACACTTAGCTACTGTTAAACGGATCTTTCGGTATCTAAAAGGAACCATTAATTGGGGACTTCGGTATTCGAAGGACTCTTCGATTGCACTTATGGCATATGCAGACGCGGATCACGCGGGTTGTCAAGATACAAGGCGTAGCACGAGTGCAACTTTGAAACTACTAGGAGATCGACTAATTAGTTGGGCATCGAAAAGGCAGAAAAGCACTGAAATTTCAAGTACGGAAGCAGAATACATAGCTATGTCTGGTTGTTGTGCTCAAATTATTTGGATGAGATCGCAATTAACCGACTATGGTCTAGGTTTCAACAAAATTCCGATGTACTGTGACAACAAAATTGCAATTGCCTTATGCTGCAACAATGTTCAATTATCCCAGTCGAAGCATATTGACATTCGGTACCACTTCATCAAGGAGCAAGTGGAAAATGGAGTGATAGAGCTTTACTTTGTCCAATCTGAGTATCAATTAGCGGATATCTTCACAAAGGCTTTAGATCGCGCTCGAATGAAGCTTTTACCGACAAGCTAGGTTTGAGAACATTCTCGCCCAGGACTCTAACGGAACTGGCAGATGAAGCGAAAGAATAGTGGTGGTAAACTATTCTCTGTATCCTTGGTGATCATCTGTATATATTGTTTATATTTTATCCACAAAAGCAAAATACAAAAGTATAAAACCCTATAAAAACCATAAAAATTGAAAAATCTAGAAAAATCGAAAAATATTTTTACTTTATTTTTCAAAGGCATGTCTTTTGGTACGATAATATTTACGGCCTTAGAAATGTCGATTAATATTGACACGGCGCCATAAATAGAGTTCGTACAAAAGTTGTAAATGTTTCATAAAACATGCCTATATGGCTTGTAGTTATTTCTGACTGCAACCCGGTTTTCATATTAAAGTCAAGTATTTCTTATGAAAGCTTTGGCTCAACAACGGGAATTAATTTTCTCGGGCATGGTTTACTTTATAACCATGTAAGGGATTGTGTTTACGTAATAACACAATTTAACACAGATATATGTACGCATCAGTGCATTTATTTGTTAAAACAAAAGAAATCTTGTTTTTATGAAGTTATCATCTCTACAACCATAGCACTCTACAATTGGTATCAACATACTCGACGATGCGACTACTCAAATGACGACTACGGCTCTTTCAATAGAACACGGGTCAACAATTGAGGGGGAGAAATTGTCAAGCGTTCAGAATCTTCGATGCCGAAAGTGCCAAGTTCACTAATTGGTGTCAAGACAACAATACCAATCGTACATGTGGTGTCAAGAGATGACTTCAGACGTGACGAGGCGACCAACATTTGCCGACAAGAACCATTTGATCTTATCATATGATGTTCTCATCAATCAGGTCCAACCTTGTCAATTTATTCTATTATGGTGAATTTGTGATCATTTTACTAATCGGTATCATATCTCAAATTAGTCTCATGAAGATTAAACGGACTTACATGTTTCTTCCTAAAACCTTTGTTAAAACTTCATTAAATCAATTGATATTAAAAACATCAATTGGGTTAATATTTTTAATATGGGGGAGAAAATGTGATTTAATATGGGAAATTATCACAAATGGTTTGACTTAACGTGATGGCTCATCCTGACATATACGAAATGTTTTCAAATATCGTGGTATATGTTAAGGGGGAGCAAAATGGATTTGCTATATCAAAATGGATTTCTTGGTGACATATACTTACCCTAAAACCATTTATTTCACGACGATGAAGATTGTGGTGACATAAGGATGGTAGGATAGGTTAAGTCCAATGATTATTCCAAAACCGAAGGAATCTTCCCAATGACATTCCATAGCTAGAAATAGTAGTACTTAGGAAAGATGGAGAAAGATTGTGAATGTAGTTGAATGCCGACCAAGTACTTAAGTTAGCACTAGAACAATCACAACAACGTGCTAGTTATGATGTATTGGTAAGCATTTAATGGTTTGAAGAATGAAAAAGAATTGTAAAGATAAAGGGTGTAAAGAAAGAAGCCCTCCTTACAACCTTAGGCAGAACCGGGTCAACTCATTAGCTATTGAGATCATTTTTAATGAGGCTTGATATTGAAGATAGAAATCATGGACCTAGTGATGCAATGCACAACCCATCCCAGCTAACTCAGATATCTCTCAAAAGGTATTTGTTTTAATCACACAGAGACAACACTTTATCTATCGATTTATTCACTCCCAATAAATAGGTATTGAAATGGTGGCACTCCTCTCCAGCCTCCGATCACTAAAAAACCAAAATGCACGATCGAGTCTAGAGCCATTTGAGATCATCAAATATCTCATTAGGACACATTTCCATATTTCCTTGCTTCTTCACACACTGTGAAAAGTAAGAAAGATATTAAGAGTCCTACTCAAAATCTTCATGATCTTGCCTGAACATCCGAGTAATACGAAAGTATTTCCAATGAAGATGGAAATCCTTCTTAAGCGAACATTCAAAAGCTCATGGTAGGTGACTTGTGTGATTATTTATTAATCAACCTTGTGATAACTGGAAAGGAACAGTGGTTTAAATCTTAACTGAACTTAAACACGTGCCAGACCTCTACGCAATATCTTAGTGATCTTGCCAGAACACTTAGAGTGACACCCTATAGTGTCTACAGTGATGAGTGGAAATCCTTCTAGTGTTAACCTCAAACAACACTTGATAGGTAACTTGCAAGATTCAATATGAATTGAGCTCGTGACAACTGGAAAGCAACGATGGTGCGATTTTTTAATGAATCAAACTTGTTCCAGGAATCAGAATTGACGGCTTCAATCATACGAATAATTTTATCCAAATGATTCACTCTTTACGTTCGTAGTCAGCTTTGGACGGTCGAGTAAAGAGAAAGGGTTTACCCGCGAATCTTGTCAAGGAGATTTTTAATTAAATCTACCTGCCACAAGTACGATATTTAATATCGTCCAACGGTCTTCACCGACCGGAAGTAAAATGCTACCGAAATAGAATGAAATGTTCAAATCCATTTTGTTCGTGTCTACTTATGTTGCGGCATTTGAAGACGGTGGCGTTGCGGAATCCAAGAAGAAGTCGTCCCCGCATGCTTATACTTTATGTACTTAATACTTCATCTAATTCTAGAAAGTCTAAAAGTCAAGTCTTCCGCTGTATCGAACTCTGAAGCTTTCAAGAATTACAAAGGTATTAGTATGTGGGACGTGAAGTCACGAAGAGGCGCAGATCACAAGTGAAGGATGCACAAGATCAAGGCAAGAGATTAATGCTAAATATTGATATTAAAGATCACATCATCATGTTCACTAGAAAAGAAAAAGGAAAGAAAGACGAAGACTACGAGCTCAAGACAAGCATAGAATGCTAGGTTTGTTTTATTATTGTAACTTGGGTAACGCCCTTGTTTGGAGTGACCTCCCTTAGGGGGAGATTGTTGGAAATACGTTTTACGTATTAGAAAGGATCGGTCACTCCAACAATAGTCTAAGTAATAGCTCGTAGTTTAGTGTTACTAATATTAAACAACTAAGGCCATGCCAAGCCTACTACATGTGTAGGCCGGCCCAATTTGTAAGCCCAAGCCCATCTCATAGGCTTGGGTATATAAACCCTCTCCTTAGATGGAGAAGGTGTGGTTTCATTCATTTTTCCCATAGTTTCTTACTTTCTCTCTCTAGAAGTGTGTGTGAAATCTACCATCTTTCTATCTCTTTCTCTCTCTAAACATAAGCAAGATTTACAGTATCCTACATGTTCCTTTAAACTTAGACCTAGACGCAAGTAATTAAAAGGTTCCCTCTTAAGTGGCTTAGTGAAGATGTCGGCTAAGTTTTCTACCGAGGGCACCTTCTCAATCGAAATGTTACCCTTTTAAACATTATCCCTAAGGAAATGGTGGTGAATATCTATGTGCTTAGTTCGTGAATGTTGCACAGGATTCTTGCTAAGGTCTATCGCACCCTTATTGTCGCACATGATGGGAACATCATCAAGAAAATCCCGTAATCCACAAGCGCTTTCTTCATCCATAGAGCTTGTTGACAAGATTTACCGGCACTCATATACTCGGCTTCCGTGGTGGATATAGCAAGAGCGGTTTGTTTCTTGGAGAACCAAGAAGTTAAACAATAACCCATGATGGTATAAACTCCACTAGTGCTTTTCCGGTCCACATAGTCTCCCGCATGATCTGAGTCTGCGAAGACAATGGTCTCTACGCCGGTCCCTTTAGGATACTATAATCCTAAATGTATAGTGCCCTTAATGTATCGGAAGATACGCTTAACTGCTTCAAGGTGAGAGGTTTTGGGAGCCTCTTGGAAGCGAGCACAAAGGCAAACACTAAACATGATATCGAGTCGACTTGCCATTAGGTACAACAAACTACCAATCATACCTCTATATTTCGTGTTGTCTACCGACTCACAATCATCATCTACAGTGAGTTTTGTATCCGAGGCCATAGGGGTCTTCATCGGTCTAGAATCTTCTAATCCGAATTTCTTTAGCATTTCTTTAACATACTTGGATTGATTAAAGAAAATACCATTGCCCATTTGTTTAATTTGGAGTCCTAAAAAGAAGTTAAGTTCTCCCATCATACTCATTTCAAACTCGTCATGCATGATTTTGGCAAAGTCATCACACAATGATTGACAAGTTGAACCAAATATAATGTCATCAACATATATTTGTACGATAATGAGGTGAGAACCTAATTTCTTCTTTGTAAAGAGTGTATTGTCTACCATCCCCATGGTATACTCATGTTTTACAAGAAACGCTTTAAGTCTATCATACCAAGCTTTGGGTGCTTGTTTGAGACCATAAAGAGCTTTCTTAAGCTTGTAAACATGATCCGGTTTCTCAAAATCAATGAAGCCGGGAGGTTGAGCCACATATACCTCCTCATTGATCAAACCGTTAAGAAATGCACTCATTACATACATTTGTTGAAGCTTAAAGTCTAAGGCACAAACGTAGGCTAAAAGGATTCTAATGGATTCTAATCTTGATACGGGTGCGTATGTCTCGTCATAATAAATACCTTCTTGCTGATTATAGCCTTGAGCTACAAGTCTAGCCTTGTTACGAGACACAAAACCATTCTCGTCTAACTTATTCCTATATACCCATTTGGTTCCTATGATGGTCGAACTTCTAGGTGGAGGAACAAGTTCCCAAACGTCATTAGAAATGAATTGATTCAATTCTTCTTGCATAGCAATGACCCAACTCTCATCCATCAAAGATTCTTTAACATTCTTTGGTTCAATCAAGGAGATGAAACAAAAGAAGTTACTTTGATTTTGGACTTGAGATCTTAGGGTCCTTTGATTTAATTCGCCTATGATGTTATCGGGAGCATGATCCTTTGACTCCCTAATGTTTACTCCCTTTTCAACACTAAGGTCTTCAACTCCTATGTTTCTAACATCTTTGGCATTAACTATGCCTATTTCATCCAAGTCATCATCTACCAAAGGTGGTGTCTTAGATGAAGGAGGGGTTTCATCAAAAGTCACGTTAAGTGATTCTTCAATTACACCTGAGGTTCTATTGAGGACTATGTAGGCTTTGCTAGTTTGAGAATAACCTAAAAATATACCTTCGTAAGACTTTGGGTCGAACTTAGTAAGGTAGCCTTTGGTGTTGAGAATGAAGCACTTGCTTCCAAACACCCTAAAGTATTCCAATGAGGGCTTCTTACCTTTAAGAATCTCATAGGGGGTCATTCCTAGAAAAGGTCGAATAAGAATTTGGTTGAGAATATAGGTCGATGTGTCCACGGCGTTGCACCAAAAAAATTTAGGCAAAGATTTCTCATTTAACATCGTCCTACTCATCTCTTGGATGGTCCTATTCTTCCTTTCAACTACCCCATTTGATTGTGGAGTGCGAGGAGCCGAGAAGTTATGGGTAATACCATGAGCTTCACAAAAGGAACCGAATTGTAATTCATTATCAAATTCCCTACCATGATCCGTCCTAATAGAGACAACTGAATATCCTAGTTTATTTTGAATTCTTCGACTAAAGGTTTCGAAGTGATCGAAAGCTTTATTCTTAGACGCCAAAAATCTAGTCTAAGTGAATCTAGAATAGTCATAAACTATAACTAGGGTATAAAGGTTACCTCCATAACTCCGTATGGCGGAAGGTCCAAAGAGATCCATATGTAGTAGTTCTAAGCACCGAGTGGTCGAAACCAAATTCTTGGCTTTGTGACTTGAGTGAACTTGCTTTCCAATTTTGCAAGCATCACAAAAGTGATTATCAAACTTCATCTTGGGGAGATGTCTTACCAACTCCTTAGAGACTAAAGATTGAATTAAACGCATATTAGCGTGACCTAATCTCCTATGCCAAAGAGTAGAACTATCATCTAAAGTTGCTAGACATAAGTTTTCCTTTACTTCCTATTGACCTTCATGACATAAAGCCCATGCTTTCTAACACCTTTTACAATGACCTTTCCATCTTTTACGATTTCACTTTCATATTCCGAAAAGATGACCTTACACTTATTGTCACAAATTTGACCTATACTTAGAAGGTTAAAACCTAAGTTATCTACGTGCTCTACGTAGATAACTTGTGAATGTAACGTTACCTCCATCATATGATTTGTAGTGCGAGAGACCGTACCTTTCCCAATGATATTACCACGTAGATTACTTGCGAATGTAACGTTACCTCCATCATATGCTTTGTAGTGCGAGAACAAACTTCGATTACCCGTCATATGTTTAGAACAGCCATTATCCTTAATCCACTCGTCGGGCTCTAAATCGATTCGCAAGCATATCTCTTTAGAAGTGTGATCCATAAGATATTTCTCATCTTTGGGGTTGTCATCAACATCTTCATCTCTATCACTCCATGAACCTCCAACGAACACCATGTGATTCTTGTCGCGTGAAGGCTTAGGACAATCACCGATGAAATGATTCGGATCACCACATCTAAAGCATTTCCTATCACATGTATCATCTTTGGAAAATCGGTTTTTGGAGAAGGGTTTCTTGTTGTTATTTGGTTGCCTCACGTATTGACCTCGTCTTTTAAAGAACTTCTTAAAGTCTCTAACCGCCATGGCATATTCCTCATCATCACTATCCGAGGAGCTTTCATGGTTACTTTGCGCCTTCTTGGCCTTGAGTGCAAGAGACTTTCTTTCACTCTTGGTTTTCACCATTTCTGAGTCCTTCAAAATTATCATCTCATGAACTTTCAAGTTACCAATGAGTTCATCGATTGATAATTTGGCGAGATCCTTTGATTCTTCAATCGCCGTGACTTTAGCTCTCCATTTTGGATGTAATCCCCTAAGAAACTTCCTAACATTGTTCATGCTAGAAATACCTTCATCAAGTGATTTTAGACTAGTAATAATAGTGTTAAATCTAGCAAATGCACTATCAATAGTTTCATCTTCTAAGATGCCAAATTGTTCATATTGTTGAACAAGAAGATCGATTTTACTTTCTTTGACTTGGCTATTACCTTGGTGGGTTACTAAAAGAGTGTTCCAAATATCTTTAGAGGTTTCATACATAAAAATCCTTCCGTACTCTTTCTTTGGTAAAGCATTATAAATCACCATTTTAGCCTCATTATTTTAGCAAGTTTCCTTTTAGTATCATCATTAGCTTTGTCAAAAGTGACTATCTCTTTACTTTTAAAAACTTCATTATATTGATAAGGCAAAAAATCACCATTGGTAATAACCTGCCAAAGATCTAAATCTTTTGATTTCACATAAGTCTCAAATCTATTTTTCCAATAAATAAAACTATCGGTTTCAAAAAGAGGTGGTCTTTGCATGGATTTCCCTTCTAGATACTTGTTGGAATCCATAGATCGATTCAAGTTTTAAAATACAGTATATTTTAAAAAGGCTTTAGCAACCACTCTCTGATACCAATAGTAGAAACTAGAAGAGGGGGGGGGGGGGGGTTGAATAATTTCTTAAATTTACTTGTTAAAGGTTGGTTTTTAAAAATTCTTTTCAAAAACTTAGGCTTGAGTATTTATGTGAAACCTTCTTATACACAATATGAACAAGGTATAATGAAACTAAACTAATAATCACAAGTATAAAGAATAATGAATATAAAGCGATAAGGGAAGGAAAGATCAAACCAAACACCAAAGATTTATAGTGGTTCGGAAACGAAGCTCACTCCTCCTTCCTACTCCACTCCTCGAGTACTCCTTACTCGAGAGTTCACTAATCAACAAGCTCCTTAAGGTGGAGAAACCGTACACAACGTTGCTTATCCAATTTCCGACTCCAAGCTAAAAGTCGAGCCATAATATTAGCTAGGACCAATCTACACCAATATACTTTAAGGATCAAGTATTAACCTTAATACATACACAACTTCCAAAAAGACACAACTACTTGGATCTTCACAACAATGAATAAATAACTTTGGATCTTCAATGGATCTTTGAGGTAGACAAAACACTTCAAGGATGATAGTATTCTTCTCTTTGCACTTTGAAAGGAAGAGATGAGAGGAGAAAGATTCACTTCTAAACAAGTAGTAATCAAACAAATGATCAAGGATTTGAGTGATTTAAGAAGTATGAAAGAATCTGAAAATGTATGTGCAAAAGAGGTGAGGAGAAAGTCTGAGAATGGTCCGCTATTTATAAGACAAACTTCCAACGACTATATCTGCCCGCGGTTCCTTATTGGAGTTCGTGGTTCCTTATCGATAAGGAACCACCATAGCCACTAAGGAACCGCCGGAGTAGACTCCGTTCCTTTTTGTCTTTTAGTGGTATGGTTCGAATCTGGAGATTAAAATATCCTGAAAGGATATTCCAAACCAAGATAGAATATGCCATTTTCAAATTTTCAAATAATTAATTTAATAAAACATTTTCTTAAAAAGAAATTTAAATAAAAACTTGTCACACTTAATAAAAATTGAGTTTTAAGAAAAGATTAAATCCTTGATCACTTAATTAGGATGAGTACTTGTTTGTACATACCCTAAGTGATAATGGTTGAAATGAAAAATACTTGAACTCAAGAATTCGTTTTTCGTTGTTTTCGTAAATGCTTGTTTTTACAAATTGTCGTAATCAAAACAAAGAGAGACCGAAAAATGCAAGTAACGTTTTTAGGCATCATTGCATTAAAACCTAGCATATCGATTCGTCTGTTGAACCTTTAACGTATAACCCTAGCATATCGACTCGTCTATTAAACCTTTAACTTATAACCCTAACATATCGACTCGTCTGTAGCTCCTAGATCACAAGGTGGGGATACTGGTGGTGATCCATCCAGACGGCCCACACGTCCTTGTACTGGCCCAATGTCAACATAAGAAATCGTTATATTTTTTATAACACTAATATTTGTAATTTATGTCACTTGAACTTTCACGACTAAATAACATATCTTTTGTAGGTTCAAATCAACGTTTTGAGACCTCAAGTGCAAGATTAAGGAGGGCGTACAGAGAAAATAAGGAAAGACCTTTGACAATTGGCTTTGATTTTCAGGATCTGAAAACCTTCCATCCTCTGGGCGATAATGGATCCATGTTGAGTCATTTTATGAGGGAATTAGTCGGGACACTTCCCCTTGCTTGCGAATGGGACGAAATTCCAGACTCTTATAAAGCGCATATTTTACCTACACTTGAAGTCATAATTGTTTATTTTACTTATACTGTTATTGTTATCGACATTTAAATATGTTTGTTATGTTTAATTTGTTTGTTTATTTAAATTCATATGTTTTTATGTAGACATATTTCGACCTTCCGCCATGGTACAATAATCAGAATCCGGTGGTGTATGGCAGTAGTGTGTATCCGATGGCGGAACGGGTTAAGCTTGGGTTGGAACTCCAACTGAGGTTGCTGTATAGAAAAAACAAGAACAGGATCAAGAAGCAATATTAATCAGTTTAGGAGATGCCCGCACAACACAAAGACATATACCGCCGCAGAAAATGTGGGACCAAAGAACCCAAGATGACTAGGATGACTTGGTTGAGTGGTGGTCACATCTAGATAGGGTAACAAGAAGTCAGATTAATACTGCTAATCGTTCCAAAAACACGGTACCAACCACTCAAGGCAAAAAATCATTCGCCCAAGGAAGGAATCAAACGTAAGACTCTTTATAATTTTTGTGATTTTATTAAAGGCGTTTATATTGTTTATTTATTATAGCTTGTTATTAATTTATTTGATATTTTACAGAAAGTCAAGGAAGGGCGCTACGAGGACCTGGTTGAAACGTGGAGGAAAGGGCACTCAAATAATGGCACGTTTAACGAAAAAGCAAACGAGGAAAGATATGTAAGTAATATATAACTCTTTACATGCTTTAGTAACTAATTCTATTTGTTTTAAACCTTTTTTTTCTTTCACAGCTAAAGATGAAAGTCCTGCAAGACCAAATTAGATCCAAGATCATCCCGCACATGACCGTTGAAGAAATAGTGGCTCAAATCATGCCCAGTAAAAATTAACAAAATGTGTCGGGAATGGGCAGGAAGTTACCGGGTGGTGGCCCAACTACTCGCAGGTATATATCCTCAATAAAACTAAATATAAATCAATTGTTCATATTTATGTCTTAATTGTATATAATGAAAAATTGTTGTTGTAACTTATGGCAGGCGCGGTCCTCCAGCTAGACCTGAGTTGTGACTCGGGATGAAATGAATCAAATCATGGAACAACATGCGCAAGAGATGGAGATGATGAGGAAACAAACTCAGGAGGCGCAACAACGGGCTTACTTGGCAGGGTTAAAGGCAAACGCGACACAACAATAGGGTCAGACGTCGTACCAAAATATGACACAATATCAAAGTGCACTAGGTGGCTTTTTCCAGAACTTCAACTCATCAAATACTGCTCACCCAATTAACCCTCCTAGTTTTAACCTAGTACCCCCGCCACGACCCAGTTTTATGCCCCCTAGATCCTGATTGGGCTCACTTAGTCCAACCCCCTTTCCCTTTAATCAACCATTGCAACCACCTTCCACCGACCTATTCCGACCACCTTTTCCCGGCCATCTCCAACCACTCCAACCTCCCTATACCGGCACTTTACCTATGACTCTCGTCACCAACAATACCTTTAACCATTGTTATCGTCCCGTCTCAAACTCAACTCATTATATCAGCTCTACTTCACATTCCAAACCCGGAGGTTCTCGCGTAATCATTAATCCTCATATGGACGATTACCGGTCCGTTGACGAGTTGGGTCGAGATAGGGATCTGCAAAACAGTGGTGACGACTTATCAGGGGATGACGAGCAGCAAGATGACCCTAATGACTTTTCGGCTGAGGAGGTTGAGGACGACGAGTAGAGGTTGTAGTAGTATTTTTTCTTATTATGCATGTGTAATAAAGTTTGAGACTTGTAGCGTGTGAAACATTTGATTTAGGATTTATAAGTGTATTTGATGAATATTTTATCGTAACGTTGGATAGTTTATCTTAATGTGGTATTGTAACGTTTATTGATTTGTTATTATTTTGTATTGTGGATTTACCGAATTCTGTCATTTTGAATTGTAGATTTTTTCCGGAAAAAATTCTGGAAACTGAAAAATGCCCAGTTTTTTTTACCCTCCAGGTACATCTAGGGACGACTTAGTCGTCCCTAAAGTAACAAAAAAAATCAAGATTTTACAATTTAGGGACGACCAAGTCGTCCCTAAGCAAAAAAAAGTCCAGAATATTCATCTTAGGGACGACCAAGTCGTCCCTAAGTTTTGACATAGCTGACATGTTCATTAAGTTAGGGAGGACCCCCTTTTACACTTAGGGTCGACTAAGTCGTCTCTAAATGTATATTTACTTATTTTTTTTTTCGAAAAAATAATTTTATTAGTTATAAAAAAAAGTATTTTTATTACTTATTAAAAAAAGTTTATTATTAATAAAAACTTAGGGACGACTTAGTCGTCCCTAAAATTCAAAAACAGGACGTGCCTAAGTTTGTCAAACTTTTCCATCAAAAAGCAGTGGGCCCCTATTGTCGTCCCTAAACTTCAAAGAGAGGGTCGACCCTAGAATTTTAGGGTCTAATTTTTTGGCACGAATACTTTGGATCGAATAGGTCGTCCCTAAGAATATAGGGACGAATAACCCTTCATTTAGGGACGAAAAAGTCGTCCCTAAGACGTACTATTGTTGTAGTGCACACTATTTTAGAAAAGTTTGGGCTTTCTTTAAAGTGTTTGGGCTTTCTAGGAAGTCTGTTTGCTAGATAATAAAACGAGAAAAATAAAAAGGATATGTTTGAATCATTCGACTTTTTGATTAACCATCATTCTCCTTGTATAATTTTAGCAGAAAATTATTGAATACATAGTAACAAAAGTATAATCAAAGATGCATAAGTTGAGTGATCTGTTTGATCACGAGAAAACGACTTAATTACTTAAGACACTCCCAACCTCGCAATAAATTGAAGTTTTGTTATTCTTCACGATGGGTCAGTTATTTGTGATTGTATCCCATAAAGCATCCCAGGCTTCGGCAGCGAGTGCAGCCTTGGATTGTGATTGATTTGTGACACGCGTCGTTCTAAAACCCAACAGTTGTAACACAAATCTAGCTAACTCTGGGTATAATAATCCAGGTATACCAAGTATCTGCACGAGGGTACGAAGAGATTGGTAAGAATACTACATTCAATGGGGAGTACCGATTAGACCATATGCATACTGTTCTACTTTAAGTTCCAAATTTGGTATAAAGCTTAAATAGCAGGAAAGTACCTGAAATAATACTGGCATAGAAATCTGAAACGCTCGATTGCTTTGGTCTATTAAAATTGCTACCCGGCCAAGGAAAGTTACGGCTCTTCGCATCTGCGATAAAACATAAGAGATTAATTGAAATATCTTTTGAAAGATGGCTACATCTAGTAACTACGTGTGATTTTGCTTAGTCCAACCAAATTGAAATCCAAAGATGGCTACATTTATTTACTTACCACACGCATCAATGAAATCCAAAATCTTGGGAGAGATGCGGGAGATGACAATGGACTATTTGGATCCTCGTCAATATACGAGCCGCTCACTGGGCTACGACACTCATTCTTATGTGTTCGTGGTGTATCATTCATGCCACCAACTTTATACATGTCATTACCATGCATTCGTCTGTTACACATACCACTGTATGGGCTATCATTTTCTACCTCATAACCTGTTCCCAGAAATATGTAAATAGGATAACTATTGGACTACAGAAACACAAATTGCATCTCAAAAAAACAAAATCAGCGACAGGAACAGCCAGAATTGTGCACTAAAGGTTGTTTGGATGAGTGTCTAAAGTGATTCTTCTTACTTTTATGCTGGCACAACATAGAGGTATATGCCTACTAAGTGCATATTAGTCAATTACTGAAGAATCATTGCGACATTTCACTTGTTTTTGCCAGTCCAGAAGCCTCAGGAATACCAGTTGTCATACTGGATAGCGGTTTAAAAGGAGCTGGACCAGTACTGATGAACGTGCTGGATCACACGATTTGGTAGATGGACTACTATTTGAAAAGTAAAAAGGTAAATATCAAAATCTACATGAATCAGAACTTGTTTAAATATGTAGTCTGTACATATTTGTTTGCGCATTATTAGCACATAGGACATGTTTGAATAATCCTGCTAAAACCAGACCAAATTATGATCATTCCTAATTTGTCATTCCATCTCATGTAGTCATAAGATAGGAGTTAAGTGATAAATACAAAAACATCAAGAGCAAATATTTAATTGAAATGTTAATAGTAATACCTAATTAACTAGCTCAATGAAATTTGAATTAACCAAAGATTCAATTTGACGTTATTATGATGTGCAGTGGTAGTGAGTGATGATTACTAGTTGCATCTTGAGAGTGATTATCTGATTATCACAAACAGGCAAAACTACATGGGTTGCGAAAAAGAACCAAAATATAATAAAAATATCAATCTAACAATTGATTTATACTTTATTTATGAACCACAAAAAAATGATAGATTCTATAACCAGATATCAAAATTCAAACCTGATCGTACATTGTGAATCATTATTCCGTGGTTAAATATATTATTTGGAAACCTCAGCTCGTTCTTGTATACGTATGTTTTTAGTCAGGTAATTATGTTTATTAGATATACTCGTATGATATATATAAGTGCTTATCTATTTTTAAAAATAAATAAACAAGAATTGTATCACAACATAAATTCGATAGTCAAACAATAAAAGTATAATAAAAAGTTGCATTAAAATGGATAGTCTTTAAAAAATAATTAATAAAACCAACTTGTATTGCAAGTTCACCACGTACGGGTATCTCTGTGAGTTTGTTAATTCTAGATATAACAGAAGAAACACCCAACTTAACCCTCAGTCTTTGATTATCTCAAAACACTCATACTTGAGTTGAGGAAGAGGCTATGTACGTGCATACCTTTTGACAGATATCGGCCCTCGAAGCACCATTTAAGGGTATCTAATCTAACTCCATGATGCTTTGATGTTTGATCTATTTTTATTCTTTGACCTACTAGCCAATAGTTATTTTTCCTTGCAGTTTTGTGGTACTCGATAAAAATAGAGTTTCAAGTGGCTAGCTATTTATACCAATGGCAATGAATGGTGGCTCTAAAACTCAACGCTCGAGTATTGGACATCTTTCTGATGATTGTTGGTATGTGATCTTCAAAAAGCTTGACTTGAAACATGATCAAGATTCGTTTGGCCTAACATGTCGCAGTTTTCTTAATATACAGAATTCAAGTGTTAAACACTTGGAACTTGGATGCTTGAACAAGTCAAAATGCTCATGTTATCCTATTGATACTTTTGACATTCAGAAACTGCTTATTAGGTATAGAGAATTAGCTTCTTTGTCTTTAGGAAGTTGCAATATTCAAGTCTCGGATTCAGTTTTGATCCCGTTGCTAACAAATGGCTCTAAGTTGCACTATCTTTGGCTAGATTTTTGTCATGATATCACCGCTATAGGATTTACTTTGGTTGCCTCCGGTTGTCCGTTGTTATCAGTTATCAGTCTTTGTGAGTGTAGTATTACCGATAGTGGATTAGATATCCTAGCAAACTCGTGCAACTCCTTAACAGAAGTGAATATCTCTAGGTGCCAAAACATAACTGACCGTGGTATTTTGTCCCTCAGCCAAAATTGTCGTCAACTTAGAACACTCAAGTTATCTCATTGTCCTAACATTACTGGTGTAGGCTTTCAAGGTTGTTCTCGAAAAATGGCTTGTTTAGAAGCAGATAATTGTGCATTTGATTCTACTGGTGTTACTGAAGCTTTAAGTGGAGGTGGGCTAAAGTATCTGAATGTTTCATATCCTTTAAAGCACACTAGGGCACATGGCCTCACAGCGATTGGTTTGGGATTAGGTGCAAATATTGAAGTTCTTAACCTTTATCATTGCAAGTTAGTTGAAGATGATACTATAATTAAAATCTCCAAAGGGTGTCCGGTCCTGCAAGAGTGGAACTTATCATATTGTTCCAAAATTGGAATATCTGGCTGGGAGTCGATCGGGTTATATTGTCAAAGTTTGGAAGTACTTAATGTGAATTATTGTCACAACCTTTGTGATAAAGGACTACTAGCTTTGGGTAATGGTTGCGAGAGTCTATCAAAGTTATACGTCGATTGGAGTCAAATTAAGCTGTCTGAGATGGATAGTCTTAGATTACGTAGGAAGGATTTAGCCGTATTGGTGGATAACCCGCCAGGCTGCACTATTACAAGAATGACCATGATTTAAAGTTGAGGAAATTAAAGAAAACGATGGAAGAGGAAGGGGAGCCACATACATATAACGAAGATTTAAAACCAAGATTTCACTTTTGAAGTCACTTCAAATTACCTCTTATTAGGTGTTTTTTTATGTTGGAGCATATTTTGGCTAGGTCGGTCTGACGACTCTCCTGGGCCGTTCGTCGTCTTCCCGGGTCCTGAGTAATGCTGCAAACAAAGGTAAACCGGTTAGACGTGGACCCGAGGCCGGAGCCCCGGGGTCCACCTCCGACGGTCAAGTTAGTATCAAGACGATATAGTATAAAAGTGGTGTAGTTGTGAGAGATAACCTGATTATAATGAGACCCCTACCCCTGTTTATATAGGCTTAGGGTTTCTTGAAGGATAAGTTAGGTTTGTGTGGGCCGCGGGCCTGTTGGGCCGGGCCTAATACCGACTGTACGTCGACATGTCCCCCAGTCTAGTATGATATGGTCCATGATCATTTTATGCTAGACTCATTCGTGTATCATGCTCACTAAACAACCGCGTGCGGCTTGCTGCTAGGACATCCTCGTGGGTCGTCCGTAACATATGGCTCCACTCGTAATGGGCTACTTTTAGCGAAAAGATGATGGGCTGGGATTGCGAACAGTGAGCATAGCCACTATACGCCATCATGTCCCCCCAGTCTAGTATGCGAGGTTGTCACCGAGGTTACTAGACTTTACACCATATCCGCTCCCTGTAAGCATATCCACGTCGAAAGAAATGGGAAAACATGTATACATAAGACGGGTGGTTGTGCTCGAATGCTTGGTTTCCCGTTACTTGACGGTAAAGACCCCGTAAGAAGAAAGCGTGTTCTATAGGCGGGGTAACACTGGCATTTGGCAAGGTATCATTCTTACTCATCCCTAACGTGAGGATGATAAGAAGGTTTTGTGAAGGTGGAGGTGGAACCCGTATGCTGCATCGTGAACATTCGAAGGTGTACTTCTTATACCTACTAATGATGCAACATAATGCGAATATTTCATTCGTCTTAAGGCCAACAGAAGACGTACTTCTGTGGCATGTTTATGCGGATACTACATCCGTCTTATGGCCACGACATTTGATAACGACTCCCAAAATTTGTCAGTTTTTTCTGGATTATACGTAGTTGATCAGGCTCCGTCTAATTAAGTATAAACGATACAAACTTTGGAAATTCACTCTTAGCCGGGCCAAGTAACTCATCGAGGAAGACGTACTTCCATAACAAAGATATGAACCAACAGAAGACGTACTTCTGTGGCAGAATAAGCCAGTGGAAGGCGTACTTCCACGACAAAAGATAACGATACGCCGTGGAAGAACACTTCCACGACGAAAATAACGATGCGCCGTGGAAGAATACTTCCACGGCGAAAATAACGAGCACGTGGAAGAGATACTTCCACGGCGAAAGACAATAAGCACGTGGAAGAGATACTTCCACGGCGAAGACAATAAGCACGTGGAAGAGATACTTCCACGGCGAAGATAACAAGCACGTGGAAGAGATACTTCCACGGTGAAGATATTGAGCACGTGGAAGAGATACTTCACGGCGAAGATAACAAGCGCGTGGAAGAGATACTTCCACGGCGAAAATAATGAGCGCGTGGAAGAGTACTTCCATGGCGAATGATAACAAGCACGTGGAAGAGATACTTCCACGGCAAAAATAATGAGCACGTGGAAGAGATACTTCCACGGCAAAAATAATGAGCACGTGGAAGAGATACTTCCACGGCGAGAATATTAAGCACGTGGAAGAGATACTTCCACGGTGAAGATATTGAGCACGTGAAAGAGATACTTCCACGGCGAAGATAACAAGCGCGTGGAAGATATACTTCCACGGCGAAAATAATGAGCGCGTGGAAGAGTACTTCCACGGCGAATGATAATGAGCACGTGGAAGGAATATTTCCACGGCGAATGATAAGGAGCACGTGGAAGAATACTTCCATGGTGAAAGATGATGAGCACGTGGAAGGAATACTTCCACGGCGAATGATAAGGAGCACGTGGAAGAATACTCCCACGGCGAAAGATGATGAGCACGTGGAAGGAATACTTCCACGGCGAATGAATAAGCCAATGGAAGAGATACTTCCATGGCGCAGAAACAAGCGCGCAGAAGGAGTACTTCCGCGGCGAAGGAATAAGCCAATGGAAGTGATACTTCCATGGAAAAGGAACAAGCGCGCGGAAGGAGTACTTCCTCGGCGAATGAATAAGCCAATGGAAGAGATACTTCCATGGAAAAGGAACAAGCGCGCGGAAGGGGTACTTCCGCGGGGAAGGAATAAGCCAATGGAAGTGATACTTCCATGGCAAAGGAATAACTCGACAGAAGGCGGACTTCTGCGACAAAGAAATATATCCAAAGATATTTGCGTGACATGCGCGGAAATAGTGGTATTAGTATACCCTGGTAGCCCCCCAAGTTTAATGGTGCTATACTCGATTAGTAGTATTAAACTTAATCAAGTATTCAAAAAATTACGGTCACGTAGACCAGCGCGAATGGACGTACCATAGCCGCGTATGAAAGATAAAAATTGGGTTCGAACGTGCGAACCAACGCGGATGGGTCTTGCCTTAACCGCGAATTGTCACATAGTATAAGACGTATCTTAACTAACTTATGGGATGAGCTATGCCACTACGTGCGGCTTACCGCTACTACCATAAGGACGGTCAAAGTTTTGACAAAATGTTGTTAGACGTGCACAGTGTGTCTTTTGCAAGTCCATCATGAGTCATGTGGTTTGCGTAACTTACTACAACGTCTTGATAGCAAGGTGTCTAACAAGGATACATGATCCGTGGTCGTTGGGTTTGCAACCCTCTTACACGACAAGTTGAATTATTAGGTTCACTTAATCCTCTTATTCCGCTTGGGAACGATAAGTACATGTACGCCCGTAGGCAGAAGATATCCGAGTGTACGGACTAGCACGGATGGACGTACCATGACCGCGAATGATAAACATATTATTTAAAAAATATATGTAATATATCTTACTGATTTAAAAGATATATATAATAAAAAATATCGGAATATATCCTAAAGACTATCTTGTAGTAATTTAAGTGATATGTGTAATATCCGTTATTAATATAAACAAAATACCCGAACATGCGGATTAATTACGGGAGAGGCGGCTCATGTCCATGGTTAAAAAATAAAATAATCGACCATACAGACGATCACGGCTGGCCATGCCATGACCGCGAATAAGAAATAAAATAATTGTTGAATGTGCAGATGAGTGCGGGTGGACGAGCTATGACCGTGAATCACGATATTACTACGTCGGGTCGCGATATATATGAAGGACATATTTAATCAAATCAGAAGATATATATAATATATCCTTGCCAATTTAAAAGATATATGTAGTATATTTTATTTACATAAAAAAATTAATAAAATATTTTGTTTATTTTAAAAGATATGGGTAAATCTTGTTACCTATTTAAAAAAAAAATAAGATAGTCAAGATATCTTTGTATAAATTTAAAAGATATCCTAGTATGTTATTAATATAAATAATATCTCTAGATGTGCGGACTAACGCAAAAAGACGCGGCTCATAGCCGTAGTAAAAAAAATATGCCTAAACGTGCGGACGAGCGCGACTGGACATGCCATGACCGTGAATAAAAAATTAAATATAACCGAGCGTGCGAAGTATCACGAACGGACAGAGCCGATTATCCGCAGAAAAATAGAAAAAAGAAACTATATTATTTGTGCGCGTGCATCAAATATAATAATAGTGGATACTTTGGATTTTAATCGCATTAAGCGCATCAAATATTTAAAGCATATTTATGAAACAGTGTCTCAAAATATCATAACACATTAATATCAGATGGTTAAGGATTACCGATTTTCCGCATCCGTATTCCCTTTTCAGCGACGTGAGAACATGAAGCCTGTTTTAGTCATAGGTCCCACGGATGGCGCCAACTTGTTGGAGCATATTTTGGCTAGGCCGGTCTGACGACTCTTCTGGGCCGTTCGTCGTCTTCCCGGGTCCTGAGTAATGCTGCAAATAAAGGTAAACCGGTTAGACGTGGACCCGAGGCCGGAGCCCCGGGGTCCACCTCCGACGGTCAAGTTAGTATCAAGACGATATAGTATAAAAGTGGTGTAGTTGCGAAAGATAACCTGATTATAATGAGACCCCTACCCCTGTTTATATAAGCTTAGGGTTTCTTGAAGGATAAGTTAGGTTTGTGTGGGCCGTGGGCCTGTTGGGTCGGGCCTAATACCGACTGTACGTCGACATTTTATTTATTGATGTCTCAGGTCTCCTCTTCCTTAACTATCAAAGTGTCTCTCGTCTACCATTGTATAACTCAAGGATGTGATTTCTATTATGTTACCATATGATTTGTTTGTTTATGTACAGTACTTGTTGTAATGTTTTGTCACATGTGGACTAAGCATGATAAAGCCCGATTCATGACCAGCATAAAAGCTCGCATTGAGCCCAATCGATCTTATGAACAACTGGAATTATATATCTAAATGGTAAAAATAAAGGATAAAGATATACGAGTGCTAAACATAATACGTGCCTCGTGATCATTTTCATTAAAAAAAATTTCACTTCACGAGTCTATCGAAACTATGACCACCTTCGATTAAGAACGAAAATGATAGAACGTGGTTACACCGGGACAAAAATATTGTATCAATATTACTTACGAGGTTTATTCAAACTAGAACGGTTCCACTCAAAGCAGCGGTAATACCAAATACAGTTTTTCTCGCATCTTGATCTTTAGGCGCTACGCAAATGATAGTCTGTATTTGACGGTTTAACGGCTTTTTAGTTTTTTTAATTCACATGGGTTGTATGTTTTCGAATTATCATTTGAATAACATCGCATGTGCACGTGAGTAATGGGCCGATTGATAACACATTGTATACTTACATTATAATATGATTTATTTTTTTGATTAAAGAACATTCTAATGCAATTAGTATAGTAAGGATTCATTATTGACATAAATAATTTCTGCAATTTATGATTTTAATCAAAATAACATTTTGATGGTTATAAAAAGGTAATTTGCAATTTATGAACGGTGTAATCCATTACTAGACGATTTTAAATTAATGGTTTTCTTACAAGCACAATAATAATAATAAATTATGTTATATTTAAATTTATGGTATATCTATAACTTTTTAATAATAGTATTATGTCTAATATTATTTAATAAATAATAAATTATATTTATTTAATTATAAATTTTCGCACTGATCCAGTACTATTATCTTCTTTCCCAACAACCTCTGACCCAACTTACAAGTTCATATCTTGAAAATTAGCCCATCTATCTTGTTCCAACTCTATAAAAATCAATTTTCATCTAAGATTTTCTTTTACTCTACATACTTTCATACTTATTGATACAAAAGTTGGATGGACCGCGCTTCACCCAAATTAGGTTTAACTCGGGTGTTGAGGACTCCGGCTCTTGCACCAAGTGAAGCTGTATGAATACTCTGCATACTAAAGAACGAACACTATTAGGCTTACCGTGGGAATGTATCTCACGATTAGACTCCGACGTGAGAGTAAGTAATCAGTTTTATTGAGTAATCGGTGAGGGTTTAGAGACTATGTGAATCGTACCTTTTGTGGAACCGTGGGGTTTCTTTTATACCCGGTGAAACCCTAATTAGGCTTCCTTAAACTTGTGGCCTAAGTAAGAGATTATACAACAAGATCCTTATCTTGTAAATAAGGAGAGTGTATATTCTCTAAGCTTAGGTGAATCATAATCTTAATTAGATTATGATTCTGTCAGATCCTGCCCGCGTGCGGCCAGAGTGTGGTGGTTGGGAAACTGTGTGCGACAACAACCTATTGGGCCGCGTGGGCTTCAGCGCTGTCCGTCATAACCCATACGTAATGGATTGGATATGGGTAGGACCCATGGGTCAGGCTTACAGCCCGACTAGAGACTATACTTAAGGTTTATTAATATCATAGTAATTATATAAAACCCTAAACGAGATCAAAGCACATATAGCGGAAGCGATTTAACAAGATCATAATAATAACACAATTATAATTAATCGAATTAAGGTTACATACCTTTACGCTAAAGCAAATCCACAAGATGAAGAACGAATCACCAATTCGCGCTTATACCGTAATATACCAAGATATTGTCTAAAGTAAGACTATATTACGATCTTGTACATACGTAATACAGCGAGCTAACCGTGATTCTAGCACGTGAAAACCGAGCTACAATGCTTGTAAATAATCTACCCAACAACCCTAGAGAGGGGCTAGGACTAGATTATTAACACAATCGATCAACCAAGAAAACCAACTGAAACCCTTTGTGGGTTTAGCCTTGCGATCAAACCAAAAGAAAGAGAGGGGAAAGAGATTCAAGTTATGATTGATTATGAGGGATAAGAAGGTGTATTTATAGACCCCAATCCATTTTAGCCCAAATAAATAAAAGGCAACTTTTGCCCCCCCCCCCCCCCCCCCCCCTTGGCTCTAACCGATGGTCGAACACCCCCATGGGGTGTTCCGGAACCTTCCGTCCTTCTTCCTTTTTATTACTCTTACTATATATTTATTTAACCTTCGTTAATACTTAACTATTAATTAATTAATGATCGTTTGCTCGGTTTAAATTAATAAATACATAAATATATTTATTAAATAAATTAATAAATACAATAAATATATTTATTAATTAAATTAACTCTTTACGTATTGTGTGTAATCCCGTAATCTCGAGTTCGATCCTATCACACGACTATTAAATATAAGTCCATAAACTTACAGCTCTCACTTGGACATATTTCAAATATCGTGATTACATTGACTAGCGTCTAGTTACACTTAGCAATGCCACTAGTACAACTCGAGTAAGGTCTCCTGGACAAAACCTTTTAACGATTTTGCATCGTTATTATTATCCTTTTATTTCTAATACAACGTTAATAAGGATATGGATCTCAGTCATTCCTTTCATTGACCATTATGTTTCTCGTTCATAGATTCAGCAAGATTATCAAAACAAATTTAGGTGTGGCCACACAAACATCTTACTAATCCCACGAGGGGCCCAGTTGTATTAATTTCCAAAACGAAATTAGAGGAAATAAATTCCATATTGACTACGAGCAAAACTTATAAATTTTGCAACACTTTCGAAAATAATCCTTATAGCTACCAGTTACGTTTAGCGTTAGATTATTCCACAGAGATGCACTAGATTCACAACAGTTTCCTGGTATCTCAACTCTAAGGATAACTATTTATGTTTTACTTGATGACAAAGATCCATAAAGTAAAATCATATAGTTGGGATAAGTCCTATATTCGACTCATCCAAAATCGACCAATACACTTTCAAGTATACTCTGTCACTATTTTGATTTGTCTTATTTTTATATTATTCTCGTATTAATAATCAACAACAGACATTTAGCATAACATTTATTCATGGATTAAAACATGTAAAATAGGATACACTTATTAAATAATAAAAATAAACAAACCCAATCTTTATTTTATTATATAATAATGTCATAAGATCCTCTATCCAAATACTAATCACAGTTTTATTGCATGAGTTCGCTAGCTAGTTGCAGCCCAATCACTTTGGCATGCTTAACTACCTTTGGTCTAGGAAAAGCCTTAGTTAAAGGATCAGCTACGTTATCATCTGTGTGAACTTTTATCGATCTGATTTCACGAGCTTCAACTTGTTTTCGGACGTAGTGATGTTTACACATAAAGTGTCTGGTGCATTTCATGACTCCAGGGCCATTGGTAAATATTATTGCGGCAGAATTGTCCCAATACATATCTATTAGGTTTTTTTGCAAGCATCATCACAAGATCTCCAATAAAACTTCCTAATCCAAATCATATTCAGTTATCTGTATGGATACCCTCTGAATACCAAAATATTTCTTTTCGTATTCCCCAAATACTGCATAAAATGTTTAACAGCAACCCAACGAAGCTACCCTGGATTCTGTTGGTATCTACTGAGCAAGTTCTGAGCAAACGCCACATCAGGCCTTGTGCATCTGATAGCATACATTATAGATCCTACAGCCGAAACATAACGCACCTTCAACATGTATGCCTCCTCTTCAGGAGTTGATGCATCCATCTCATGACTCAGATTATGCTTAACTTCCATAGGTTGAAAACCTTTCTTGGAATTATGCATATTATACTTCTTCAAAATCTTATCTATATAAGCATCTTGACATACACCAATTAACCGTCTTTTCCTATCCCGATAGATCTTAATTCCCAGAATGTATGCAGCTTCTCCTAAACCCTTCATAGAAAAACATTTACCAAGATAATACTTAACAGCTTTAAGTCTTGAAATGTTACTTCCCATGATTAATATGTCATTAACATATAGGACTAGAAATACTACATCACTCCTACTAGCTTTGCGATATACACATGGCTCATCACGATTCTGAATAAATCCAAACTTTTTTATTTCTTTGTCAAATCTTTTATTCCATTGACATGATGCTTACTTCAGACCATAAATGGAACTTTGAAGTTTTCACACATGTCCTAGATTCTCAGGATCAACATACCCTTCTGGTTGCTGCATATAGATGTCTTCATCTAAGCAACCGTTGAAGAAGGCAGTTTTAACATCCATTTGCCATATCTCATAGTCATAGTATGCTGCTATAGCTATGAGAATCCTATAACTCTTAAGTCTGCTACATGAGAAAAAGTATCCTCGTAGTCTACGCCAAAAGTTTGAGTAAAACCTTTAGCTACTAAACGAGCTTTATAGGATTGTACTTTTTCGTCCATGTAGGTTTTCTTCTTGTATATCCACTTATGTCTCACTACTTTAGCATTTGGTGGTGGTTCTACAAGAATCCAAACATCATTTACTTTCATGGATTTCATTTCCTCATCCATAGGAACCATCCACTTATCCTTCTCAGGATCAAGTATGGCGAATTTATAATTAGTGGGTTCACCAAGATCCCCTAACTCATCATCATCCTCTATGTTAAGACATATATTGCTATTTGCATTTTTAATCCTCGTGGATCTACATAGAGGAACAAATTCTGGTGGAACCGCCAGACTTTCTGGTTCTACAGGAATTACATCGCTAGTGTTTTCAGAAGGTAATGTATCTATATGACTCTCTTCAAGATCATAATTTCTCCCACTGAATTCTTGATTAACAAGATCAGATTCAAAGAAGTCTTCATACCTAGAAACAATCAGTTTGTTCTCAAGTGGATAATAAAAGTAGTAACCCATAGTTTCCTTAGGGTATCCTACAAAGATACATTTCACATATCGTTGTTGGAGTTTGTCACCGGAGTCACGTTTCACATACGCCTCGCAACCCCAGACCTTTAAATAAGACAAATATAGCTTCTTGCCATGCCATAGTTCATATGCTGTCTTATCAACCTTCTTTGTGGGAACCATATTTAAAATGCGAACAGGAGACTCTAAAGTATAATCCCAAAAGGATAAAGGTAAAGTTGTAAGATTAAACATAGATTGTACCATATCCAATCATGTATGATTTCTCATTTCAGATACACCATTTTGTTGTGGAGTATAGGGAGAAGTAAGATGCTGAACAATTCCATTCTCACTTAGATAATCTATAAACTCTTGACTTAAATATTCACCACCTCTATCAGAACGAAGAGCTTTTATCTTCTTCCCTAATTGCAGTTCTACTTCTGCTTTAAACACTTTGAATGTTTCAAATACCTCATGTTTATGCTGAACTAAATAAACATAACCATAACGGCTATAATCATCCGTAAATGTTAAGAAGTAGCTAGCACATTTCCTTGACGTATGTCTAAGTGGTCCACATACATCAGTATGTATAAGTCCATGTAGATCAGTAGCTCTTTCAATATTGCTATTAAAATGTTTCTTGGGCATTTTCCCAAAGATACAAGACTCACATTTATCAAATGATTCATCATTGATACTTTCCAAAAGACCTTAACGTCGAAGCTTTTGTATACGAGTCTTCCTAATATGGGAAAGTCTACAATGCCAAAGATAAGAAGAGTTCTTGTCAAACTTTCTCTTCTTACTCATGCTAAATACAAATTTATCGTTCTTGAATTCATTATCATGCATGTCTATTTCAAACACACGATTCATAGAAATTGCATAAAGTAGAAAATACCATTTTTCCAAACAGAAATTCCATTATTATCAATCGTGTGAACAAATCCATTATTTAACAAACAATAAAAGGAAATAACACCCCCTAACAATTGTAGGTGCATAATGACAATCATTAAATCTCAGTACTAAACCCGAAGCTAAAACTAGATTAAAAGTTCCTATAGCTTCAACCGCTGCTTATGCGCCATTGCCCACTTGCATAAATTGTTCCCCATAGGAAAGTGTTAGGACCTCTATAATAGACATTTGTAATGGGTATGCTAGGAGGTATGTAGTTCCTCCTGGTCCTAGTAGTAGTAGGAGCAACACGTGCTCCTGGTCTTTAGAAAGTCAAACTTTATTATTTTGAGTAGTTTGTTAGGATATGCATGAGATATGTTAGGAAAGGATATGCATATCAGAATTACACGTTTTGGTTTAATGATGTATTAGGGTTTCCTTGTAGTATAAAAGGAAGCATTGGCAGAAGGGTTAAACACACCTTCATCAAACATTATTCTAGTTCATATTAATATTAGAAATCCTTAGTAAGGATCAAGTCATTATAGTTATTCTGTTTCTTCTTGTTCATAGTATTTGTATTCCGCACTTATACTGTGTAGGTTATCTAGAGTCTCTTTGTGAATAGACTTGTGATTACAGAAGTCGTTCACCATCCTTAACAGGCTGCAAGATCCATATCTAGTGGACCCAACAAGTGGTATCAGAGCCTGGAAGAGTCTCTGCACAAGAAGAATCAATTTTTCTTTTTACTAACATCTTTGTTTAATCATGTCTGCCTCTAGTTCCACTGAAACAGGAGAAGCAAGCACCCCTAAAACACAGCAACCTCAGTAAATCGTTGCTATGGTTTCCAATACAAATGGAAAATTCCCTCTCTTGAAGAAGGATGAGTATGATAGCTGGGCAATGAAGATGGAATGCTGGATCACCAACACTGATCTGGACCTTTGGAAAATTGTTCAGAATGACAATAGTAAGAAGCTTACTAGAAGAAACAAGAATGGTAATGTCATCCTTCTAGATCCTAAAACTCATGAAGAAATCACAGCTGTTCAGAAGGAAATCAAAGCAAAAACTATTTTGCTTCAATCCCTTCCTGATGATCATATGGGTGACTTTTATCACTTGGATGATGCTAGAGAGATTTGGAATGGAGTAAAAGCAAGGTTTGGAGAGAATGAGGAATCAAAGAAAATGCACAGATCTATGCTGAGAGATGAATTCACAGAATTCAAGATCTCTGAAACAGAAGGTATTCATCAAGGGTATGATAGGTTCCAAAAGATACTTAGCCAGTTGAATCAACTCAGTTCCAAACCTGACAATGGAGATATCAATGCCAGGTTTCTTAGAGCTTTACCTCACTCATGGAATCAGGTAGTCATCTCTCTCAAAGCAAAAGGTGGCCTTGACTATCTTAATTTTGATGACCTGTTTTATAAGCTCAAAACCTTTGAGCCTCATGTGAGAGGATACTCAAGTGATTCCTTTCCTGCTCCTGCTAACTCTGCTTTTGTGAGTTCCATGGGATCTAGTAAAATGTCTTATGCTAGTAGCCCAAGCTATACTGTGTCTACTCAACATACTTCTACTCCTGAACCAAAAGCCAAGACTAGTAGCATGGTAGAAGCTGTTCTTCACTCTTTTATTGTTGATGTTGATCCACAACAACAACTTGCTTTTGATGATTTCAAATAGGTTGATAAACTTGACCTGGATGAAACGGATCTCAAGTGGCAGATGGCCATGCTCACTCTCCGGGTTCATAAGTTTGAAAAGAAAGTCGGTCGAAAATTTAACTACAACCCAAGAGAGCCAACAAGGTTTGATAGAAGCAAGGTTAGATGCTATAACTTCCAACAGCAAGGTCATTTTGCTAGGGAATGCCCTAACAAAATTGACCAGGAGAAGGAGAAGAACAGGTATTCAGCCTTTAAGGTTCAAGAGCTCAAGGATGACAAGAAAGATTTGGTGTCTGTTGACTCTATGGTTAACTGGAATGATCATCAGACTGCTACCTTGGAGTCAGCTGAAGCTTCTACTGATGTGTTTGCAATGATTGCTGGGAATCTATCTGATGCCGAGGAAGCAGAGAATTTGCTCTTATGGGCATCTCACCTAAGGTACAAAATTGCCCTCTTGGTTGTCATGATAAATATTTAGAACTGTTGTCTCAATACAATGTGCTAAATGAACAAAATGACAAATATTTTTTAGATGTTCAAGCATAGAAGAGTTCTTTAAAAACATTGGAACAACAAAAGAGTTGGCTTCAAGATACTCAACGTGAATATGAGGATAAAATTAGAATTCTAAACATTGATTTAGAAAACACCACTAATATGCTTAAATATACTGAAAAACTGAACAATGAGAGTATCAAGGATAAGCAAGACATGTAGGAAAAATTGGATGCTACACTTTTAAGATTTGAAAAATGGAAAAAAGCACCTAAGAATCTTTCAAAGTTAATTGATAGTAGCATGTCTGGTAGAACTAAGAGAGGTTTAGGATTTGATAAATATATTGATTCAGAAGATGTGTTTGATTTATCTTTTTCAAGTGTCTTTGATCCTGACAAGGAGGAGCAGGGAAAACCTAGTTACAGGAACTTTTACAGCTGCAACAATGCATGCTGTCCCTCCACCTCTTACAGGAACTTTTATCCCATATCTAGGCATACTAACTTGGATGGATCACAGATGCATGAGTCTCCAAAAAGCTCTACTAATACTAGTGACTTTGTCTCTTGTACTTTCAGTAACAAGGCCAGTGACTCTGCATCATGTGGTTCAAGTGAAGAGTCAAGACCTACAAGCTCCAAGAAAAATGACCCTACTTCTACTAGTGCTAGGAAGAGTGAAGAGAGAGTTGCTTCTACTTCAACTGTGTCTAGTTCTAGTTTATTGAGTCCTAGGAATGTTGATTCTCCTAGAGTTGTGTGTAAAAAATTTAGCAATGTGAAACAATGTCATTTGAATAAAAGGTCGTTTAAAACATGCTTTGTTTGTGGAAGTAAATTTCGTTTGATTAAGGATTGTTATTTTTATGATCAACCTCCTTCTGTTTATCAAGCTTATCCTACTCCTGGTCCACCAGGAGTTGCTCCCTATTCTTCTAGAAGACTAAACCTATGTGCCCAATCTTATTCTTCTTCTAGAAGGACCTCTCCTTTAGCTTCTGATCTTTGGAGAAGCAATGGTTTCACCCATAATAGACCAACCAACAACTATTTTCAGAACTTTAATCAGAATTATGCTTTTAATTTAGACCAAATGTATTTTTGGTTGGGAAATTTTAGTACTGCTGTTAAGCCCTCAGCAGGTTGTTCTTGGTCAAACAATAACACCCATATGATGAATAGGGAACCTAAGAACAACAGTGGATCTCATCAATCTTCTTGGCTATCTACAAAAGATCCACAAGGCAGACTCAAACCTGAAAAGGTCTGGGTCCCCTTAAGACACTAATTTTTGTATATATCTTTTTTGTAGTTGTAGGTTACTCCATATCAAGATCCTACTCGAGGAATTGTTGATAGTGGATGCTCTAGGAGCATGACAGGGAATAAAGGAATTTTATCTAACTTTGTACCATTTCAAGGCGGAAAAGTCTACTTTGGAGGTGGTGAAGGAAGGATCTCTGGCAAAGGAACAATACAGACACCTAACCTTAATTTTGAGCATGTCTACTATGTGGAAGCACTTCAACACTTCAACTTGATCTCTGTATCTCAGATTTGTGACAAGAAGCAGTTTGTCCTATTTACGGATACTGATGCACTGGTGTTATCCAAAGACTTTAAGCTTCCGGATGACTCTCAAGTCCTACTCAGAATCCCTAGAAGACACAATCTCTATAGTATCAAGCTGCATGAAGTTAATCCTACTGGTCAACTAGCTTGTTTGGTTGCTAAAGCCTCAGAAGAAGAAGCCACTAAATGGCACAGAAGGATGGGACATGTAAACTTCAAGACCATTCACAAATTAGCAAATATGAACTTGGTCTCTGGTTTACCTCCCAAAACTTTCAGAAATGACATCAATTGCCTTGCGTGCAGCAAAGGCAAACTGTTGGGAATAAATATAAGTGTATTAGTTACCCCTGCTAGTTGGTCAAAGGTTCCCCTGCTAGGGTAAGTTCCCCCTGCTAAATAATAAAGGCAGGGGGATTGGTTCCCCTGCTGAAGTCAAAGACCCTGCCGCTAGAGATAAACTTGGAATAGATTATAACGCGTTTCTGTTACTACTCCGAGATACTTTCCAAGTTTGTTAGTAGTAATCTTGTACGTGAGTCCTTGTACTATAAAAGGACTCGCTAGGTTATCATGCAAGGTGTGTCTTTCTCTGTTGTCTTTCATTTCATACTTTAAGGTTTTTGTAACCCTAATACCATTATTGGGTATTCGTATATCTTTGATATATTAAAGTTTAACGTTTGCTTTAATCATTTGTTCTTGTTCTAAACACTACATTCCGCATCTTGTTTAGTTACTTTGTATTGCAAAGTTTCTCTAGTGTTAGATTGAATCTATTCTATCTATCACAACCCTTAAACAAGCTAAGGTTTAGGATCTGAGTTTGGGATCAACAAGTGGTATCAGATCTTGTTGAGAAACTTTGATTAAACCAAGAACAAAACATCTCTCACAATCAACATCAATCATGTCTTCAGATTCTCATTCATCCTCAACCAACAACAATGCTCTCAAACTACCTATTCTGGATCCTGAAAACATTGAACTATAGGAATTCAGGATTCAACAATACCTCAAAATGGAACACTATGTTCTATGGGAAATCATAGAATTTGGTGATTAATTTCGAAAGACTGTACATGTTGAAGAAAAGGATAAGGGAGAAGAAAAAGGTGAAGGCTCCAAAAGTGAAGCCAAGAAGAAGTCTGATGCCCTTGCTGACAAGGAGATACTGGCAAGAAGGCATGATGTCAGGGCTCACAGCTTCTTGCTGTTGGCTCTACCTGATAGACATCAGCTAAGATTCAGAAAGTACAAAATAACTAAGGAACTCTGGGAAGCAATAGGCAAAACTTTTGGAGGAAATGAAGCCACAAAGAAGAAAAAGAAGAATCAAATGCTTGATTAATTTGCTTCTTTCAAAGCAATTGGTGATGAAGCAATTGGTGCTATCTACAATAGGCTTCAAGATCTGGTGGCTCAGTTGGAGTTCTTTGAAATAGAAGTGACAAGAGAACAGGTGAATACCAGGTTTCTTAACAGTCTTCAGAAAGAATGGTTCATCTACAAAGCTATTTGGCAGAATAGGGATGACATAGATGACAAGAACATTGATGACATATACAATAACTTGAAAGTTTTTGAGCCAGTGGTCAATGAGATGAAGTCATTAGGAACCATCCCCACCAATTCAAGTGGATCTACTGATTCCCCTGCTAACATGGCTTTCATATCTCACAGTAGTGGAATCTGCAAAGGTAGTGGAATCAAAGTTGGCCCTGCTACTCATTCCCCTGCTACTAGATCTGGATCATCTTATGATGAAGAAAGGCCTACAACATTCAGCCTTGACACTGCTTATGCTTTCATAGCATCCCAATGATCTACTGTGTTACATGAAGATCTGAGTCAAATCAGTAAGCAAGGACTGGAGGAGATGGATATCAAGTGGAACAAGGCTCTACTCAGTATGAGAGCCAACATGTTTTACAAGAAGTATGGAAAGAAAATCTCCATCAACCCTTCTGATGTAGCTGGATTTGACAAAACAAAGGTTGAATGCTACAACTGTGGCAATAAAGGTCATTTTTCTAGGGAATGCAGAGGACCTAAGACTGGGAGCAGCTATAGGTTAGAAAGCAGGGATGATGATTCTGGTGCTAAGGCTATGGTAGCCATGTAGGGGATAGATGGAGCAGGTGGATGGAATTGGAGTGCCATGACAGAGAGTGTTGAAAGAAATCAAGCCTTGATTGCTGAGGAAAAAGAGGAAGATTTTGCTCTTATGGCCATGTCAAGCTCTAGCTCAGACAATGAGGTATTTGACGATTCATATTATACTAAAGCTTGTAGGAAAAATACTGAGTCAGTGAATGATCAAATAAGAAAGATAAAAGTTGATTACATTAATTGTGACAATGACCTTGATAACTACAAACGTGCTTTAGAACAGCTAGAGTCCACCATAAGAGAGTATAAACAAAGAGAGTGTGATTATAGAGATCACATTGTGATTTTAGAGAGAGATGCTAAAGAAAATAATTATTCCATTAAGGAATTAACTGCTGAACTAGAAGTTTTTAGATCTAATAAAAGGATTGATGAAGAAACTGTTGAAAAATTTGGAAAAGCTTCTAAATATTTAACTAAAGCAATTGAAATTGGACAGTCTCCTAGGGACAAAACAGGTTTTGGTGTCAAAAATGAGCATGCTGCTATACCACCACCACCTGCTAGTATTCATGCACCTTTTCCTAGAAAATATTTGTCTTGGACTGGTCTCTCTTGTTTCAAGAAGCAGGAAGATATTGAATTTGACTTAAGTACATGCATACCTAATAATCTAGAAACAGATGAACCACTAGTGAAAACCAGTGCTGTTAGGGACTTTGAAAAGGAACAAATTTCTTTAAAACAGTGGAAAATTGATAACCCTGTTCTCTTTTCAAGAGAAGGACTTTTTGGTAGTGATTCTAGTTCTAAGAGTAGTTCACCTAAATCTAAAACAGGATCAAAGTCCTCTAAGTCCACTGTTAAATATGCTGGTATGTATAGGTCTGTTAGAGGTAATCAGAGAAATTGGAATGACCAAAAGTCTCATCAATTAGGAGAGGACTTTGTGATAAACACCAAACCTTGTTTCACATGAGGCAGTTTTGATCACACTTATCCAGACTGTTAGGCACCAATGGGAGTGGTGGCTGCAAATACTTTAAAGGACATGCAACCAAAAGCCATTCTTCTGAATGCAGAGGAAAAATCCTTTTCCCCTGCCAAGTATGTTGCCCCTGCCTTGAGAAACAAGGTATCTGATAAGTATGTTGTTCCTGCTCTAAGGAAGGTGAATGATGCATATCCTAAGACCAACACTTCCATGACCAACCCAACACCTCATAATGCATATAACTCTGTCTCTAAACCTTACCAACACATCAATAGAGGCCAAAACAAAATATGGGTTCCCTCTGCCAAGCGTAGGGATTCCCTTGTTAAATCTGGGGTATCCCCTGCTAGCAAAGTTTTGCCCTCTAGGAACATGGGCAGATGGGGAAAAGCTGTGAAAGTCTCAACTCGTTGGGTTTGGGTACCCAAAAGGGGTGCTCAGTCTAATGGTGTATCTATAGTCTTTGATAAGCTATCCTATATTGATACACGAGGTAGATCCAAGTGTGTGATGGCTTGGGCCCCCAAGAAAAACTAAATTGTTTTTCTTTTTGCAGGTGATAAAGAAGACCAGGGATGATAAAGCATATTGGGATAGTGGATGCTCAAGGAGCATGACTGGACATAGATCTTATCTGTCTAACTTTGTTCCCCTGCATGACAATGATGGTGTTTCTTTTGGAGATGGGCATGGAACAATCACATGAAAAGGAACTATTGTCACCAATGGGATGACTTTTGACAATGTTTACTTGGTGAAAGAGCTTAAGTACAATCTCTTCAGTATGTCACAAATGACTGATAACAAGAATTTTATCTTGTTTACAAATACTGAATGTCTGGTGTTAGGGAAGGAGTTTGTCTTACCACCCAACACTCCCATTGTACTCAGAACACCAAGACAAAAGAATATGTACACAATTGATCTCAAGGACATCTCTCTTCAAGACAATGAAACCTGTTTCATTACCAAAGCCTCAGTTGATGAATGTAAGAAATGGCATAAAAGACTTGGTCATCTTAATTTTAAGAACATGAACAAACTGGTGAAGTATAATCTGGTTCATGGTCTTCCTTCCAAGTCCTTTGCCAATGATCATACTTGTGCTACTTGTCTGAAAGGGAAGCAACATAGAGCCTCTTGCAAATCATAATCAAGTATGTCCACTACCAAGCCATTGGAATTACTGCATATGGATCTTTTTGGTCCTACTTCTGTGGCAAGCATAATGAAGAAATGCTACTGCCTAGTGATTATTGATGACTTTTCAAGGTTCACATGGACATTCTTTCTGTTTGAAAAGAGTTTCACAGCAGATGTACTCATTGGGTTCATCAATCAGATTGAACTTTCCAAAAGTATGAGGGTAGTGACCATGAGATCAGACAATGATGGTGAATTCAGAAATAAGAAACTGGACACTTTTTGCATAAACAAAGGAATAAAGAGGGAATTCAGTATATCAAGAACACCTCAACAAAATAGAGTTGCAGAAAGAAGGAATAGGACACTTATTGAAGCTGCAAGGACAATGCTCTTTGATTCCAAGCTTCCAGTTATCTTTTTGGCTGAGGCTGTGGCCTCTGCTTGTTATGTTCAAAACAGGGCCTTGGTGGTTAAGGTACACAACAAGACCCCTTATCAGCTGTTTAATGGAAGACCTCCTTTAATTGACTTCTTTAGACCATTTGGATGTCATGTGATCATTTTGAACACAATTGACAATCTAGGCAAGTTTAGTGAAAAAGGGGATGATGGGTACTTTGTTCGTTATTCATTAAACAACAAGGGATATAGGGTCTTCAACAAGAAGACAAGAAAAGTGACAGAAAATCTTCATGTGGATTTTCTTGAAGACAAGCCTGAAGATGTACAAACAGGTCCTGATTGGTTCTTTGATATTGAGGTTCTTTCAAAATCTATGAATTATGTACCTGTTGCTTTGCAAAATACTAACATTTCAGGTACTAAAGAACCAACTAGTGTGGAGAAGCCACCATTGAGGTATATGAATGTAACCTCACTATTTCCCATTGAAGCTGCTCCAAAAACAGATGAAGAAGATGATACATCTCAAAGGAAAGAACAGCCAATCTCTTCCCCTGCTAAGTCCACTTCTGAAAGCAGTGGAATGGCTGAAAGCAGTGGAATCTAGGATTCCCCTTCTAGATCAATTGCTTCCCCTGCTACCAAGGATCCAGCTATCAATGATGTTAATGATGAAGAAAGAGAATCCCCACTCATTTACTCATCTTCACCTATCTCTGGTGGTCCACTCATGTCCATCAGTGGAAGGAGAATAAATAGGAGTGGAGGTCCAAGTTATTCAGAGCTGCATTCAGCTCATCAGCATCCTTCTCTAGGTCATGCAGTATCATTTGGAAGCTCTTTTGAGGAGTTCTTTCCCAATCAAGATAGCCCCATCAATTCTGATTTGGAAGAGGATGAAACAGAAGTAATCATGAGCATGCATCCTACCTACAAAATCAATAAGGATCACCCCTTATCACAAATCATTGGTTATCCTGAAGCTCCTAGACATACAAGGTATTCAGCAAAGGAACACAGCTTCATTGCAAACATCACCATGAAGTTTAATCATGACAACATGCAATGTTGTGTTTACTGCATTTTTGTCACAAGAAGAGCCAAAGAAGATTTTTCAGGCTTTAAATGATCCAAGTTGGGTTGAAGCTATGCAAGAGGATCTCTTACAATTTGACATTCAAGAAGTTTGGATTCTGGTAGATTTTCCAAAATGGGAAAGGCCTATTGGGACAAAATGGGTGCTCAGGAACAAAAAGGATGAGATGGGTATTGTAGTCAGAAACAAAGCAAGACTGGTGGCACAGGGATATACACAGGAAGAAGGCATTGATTATGAAGAAGTCTTTGCTCCAGTAGCCAGGATTGAATCCATTAGACTATTTCTTGCTTATGCTTCATTCATGGACTTCACAGTGTACCAAATGGATGTTAAGAGTGCCTTTTTATATGGCACCATTGATGAAGAAGTCTATGTTATGCAACCTCCAGGGTTTGAAGACCCAGAACACCCAAACAAAGTGTACAAGGTGAAGAAGGCTATGTATGGACTTCACCAAGCTCCCAGGGCCTGGTATGGAACTCTTTCCAAATATCTGTTGGATAATGGCTTCAACAAGGGGGAAATTGACCAGACCCTATTTATCAAGAAACAAAAGGGTTCCTTTTTTTGGTACAAGTCTATGTTGATGACATCATCTTTGGATCCACAAACTTTATGCTTAGCAAAGAGTTTTCCAAGTTGATGCAGGACTAATTTCAAATGAGTGCCATGCGTGAACTCAACTTCTTTTTGGGGTTACAAGTTCAGCAGAGGAAAGATGGGATATTCATCTCACAAGACAAATATGTGGCTGAAATTGTGAAGAAGTTTGGCATGTGTGAAGGAAAGAAAGTTTCCACTCCCATGGATAAGGATCATCCTTGGGGCAAAGATGGTCCTGGAAAGCTTATTGATGTCAGGAATTACATGTCTATGATTGGATCTCTCATGTACCTTACAGCTTCAAGACCTGACATCATGTTTGCAGTCTGTTTATGTGCAAGATACCAAGTGGCACCCACATAGTGTCATCTATTTGCTGTGAAGAGAATTTTTAGGTATCTAAAGTATCATCCAACTTTAGGACTTTGGTATCCCAAGGAGTCACCATTTGAGCTGATATCCTACTTAGATAGTGATTATGCTGGTGACAACAATGATAGGAAGTCTACAACAGGTGGATGCCAATTTTTAGGGAGCAGGCTTATATCTTGGCAGTGTAAGAAGCAGACTATTATGGCCACATCCACAACTGAAGCTGAGTATGTAGCAGCTGCTGCATGCTATGGTCAAGTTCTTTGGGTTCAGAACCAGCTGCTTGATTATGGGTATAAATTTCTTAAAACCAAGATATTTATTGATAACAACAGCACCATTTTCATTATTAAGAATCCTGTTTTCTTATAGCAAGACTAAACATATTGAAATAAGACATCATTTTGTTAGAGATTTTTTTGAAAAAGGGTTGATTGTCCTAGAGAAAATTGATACATAACTTAATGTTGCTGATCTTTTGACAAAAGCTTTTGAAGTGGGAGGTTTCAGTACTTGGTTGCAAGTATTGGGATGGTTTCTCCCCAAAAAATTGATGTTTATTTTGTCTTGTACACCCATGATTGTTTTATTGCTGTTGTTGTATATATGTTAGTTATTTTTTCCATCACTTTTCATTCCACTGCTTTTGAACAAAGATTCCCCTGCTGGGGTTCATTCCCCTACTAAAGAGTTCTCCTCTTAAGCTGGGTTTGTTCTTTTTAAAAGTGGTTATATGTGGTTTTAGACTAACTATGCAGAGATTCAAAATGGTGCATACTACACTCATGAGAGAATTAGGTATATGCTCTATGTTTTAGGGGAGGTAAGGTCACACCTTTAGGATTTAGGGGTATCCTTAGGATACTCATATATGATTCAAGATCATATCCACTGGTGAGTAAGGGTTCAAAATGATGAAAACTTGCTGCAAATCTTGTTAGAATTCTGGAGCCTTGAGGCACTGTAATGTGTACTTACACTTCTTTCTTCAACGGCTTGCTGTCTAGATTCAAATGTTAAGTACACATTGCCGAGACTAACTGACCATAGGTAAGGGAAAGGTAGGGATGGTGACTAGGGTATCTTATTTTCTTGGGTTGACCAGGTGCAAGGTTGCTTATGTGTTAACTCTTTGTGTTTAGAACTTTGCTGAATGGAGGACTCTTGAGTTTCTGTGTATCTACCTTGTGTTTACAAGGGTGTGCATTAGAAAAGAGTTGTTTAACATTGATCTCTTCATGATTAGTCTAATATCCCTAGGAAAGTTTCCCCTGCTTTCAACTTTTGATTCCCCCGCTTGATCAATATTCCCCTGTTTGACCGTTGACCGACAATGCCGTTACCCTGCTTATAGCCGTTGGGCCTGCGTGCTAAAATTTTGGTTAGGGAATTTTTTATTCTTTTCAAAAGATAGTTAAGGCGATTTCTTTGCTGATTGGTAATCTTTTCTTTATTATTTCAAACAAATAACTTTTTTATCAAGATTTATCTGTGATATTTTTGCAATTTGAAAATTTGGTCCAATCACAGCTCTTCAATTCGCCTATAAAAACTTAATTCCCTTAACCAGCAGGTCCATCTCTCTCCTTAGACTAAATCCCACCTAACTTTCACCATTATAAACCTTTAAACGTTTTCAACTTTTATCATGTCTCTCAAAATTGCTGCTAATCACAATTAAATTGCTCTTTTACATGATGAACCAGCAGAATTCGTTGATGCAGTGGCTTTTCTAAAATCTTTGTATTTTAGAGTGGCTCTTCTCATCAATCCTAGGATTTACACCTCACACATCCAGCAGTTTTGGTCTAAATCAATGACCAAAACAGTGGATGGAGAGGTAATAATTCAAAGCACAGTAGATGGTCATCCCAAGGTGATTACACTTGCCTCCATCAGAGACAAGCTTGTTCTGGATGATGAGGATGGGATAACCAACCTACCTGATGCTAAAATCTTTGAGGGTCTTGTTAAATTGGGGTACACTCTTTCTGATGATCAAAAATGTAAGTTTGCTAAAGGTCAGTTTGCCCCACATTGGAAATATTTTATTCATACAATTTTGCAATGTTTGTCACCTAAAACCATTGCTTTTAATGAATTTGGTAGTGAAGTTGCTTCTGCCCTTATTTGCTTAGCAACAGGGAGGAAGTACTGTTTTTCTCAAATGATTTTCAAAGGAATGGTTAAAAATGTTACAAGCAATACTAAATTTTATATGTACCTAAGGTTTACACAACTTTTGCTGAATATGAGTGAACATGGTCCTATCAAACACAAAAACTATTTTTCAGCCACCAAACACTCTACCAAACTGTTTACCATACTTCTTGCACCATCTCCACAATTTTCTGGCAGGGTTGTTCCACTCACTTCCATCATGATGAAACAAATCATACAAGAAGCAGCCAAAAAAAGTAGCCACACACAAACCATCTGATTCCCCTGCCAAGACTCTACCCCCTGCCAGTACTCTACCCCCTGCTGATCCAAAACATGAAAGGAGAACCAAATCCAGGTTTTTCAGGTCTCCCTTGCCTGGTGGATCTTCACAAGTAGCAGAGAGGAGAGCCTCCAAAAGGTTGGAGCACACTGAGGGTTTGGCTGCCACTATTATCTCATCCTCAAGGGGTGACCAGGATAGTGACACCATCAATAAGTCCTCTCCCTCACTCAGTGATTCCCAAAGAGGGGAGCAATCCCCTTCTAGGGCATTAGCTTGAAAAAGCAAAATGCACAACTTGTACAAACTGTCAAAAATCAAGGTCTGGTTATCAATAATTTGGAAACCAGACTTGCTACACTTGAGGGGAGGAGAAAGCCCAAGCGTATCATATCTACAGATGAGGATGCTTCTAAAGGGGAGGAAGTTCCTAACACAGATGAATCTACTCAGTGGTATGCATATCCTGGTGAACAGGATCTTAAACAAGGAAAGGTAGCAAGTGCTGAGAAAGGGACTGAAAAAGGAAGTGTTGAGAAAGGAAGTGATAAGGGGAGTGGCACAAAAGAGATTTCTCAAACATTATTGACTATGGGCGATCAAGAAGAAGCCACTGCTTCAAAAGTTTCCCCTGCTATGACTGATCCCCCTGCTGTAAGTTTTTCCCCTGCTAAGTCTATCACTCAAACATTTGTTAGGAAGAACAGAAGGCAACCAACTCAGAAGGGAATTAAATTTAGAGAACCTGCACCTAAAGCCAAACCAGCACCAGCAGTGGATCTAAAAGACAAGGGAAAAGGGATCATGGTTGAACATCCTAAGAGAAAATACAAGTACAGAACTCCTGAACAGCAAAGGGCTTAAGAAGAATATGATGAACAGGTGACTCTCAGACTTCAATAAGAAGATATTGATATGCAGGATCAGAGAATGCAAAAGATGAGACCCAAAGAGATTCTTAAGCAGATTGAAATCATGCATAGAGAGTTGGATGACAGGGTGCCTCATGTTCAAGAATTTCTAGATCAATGGGAAAAGGAGTTAGTAAATGCTCTTTTGGAAGACAGGTATGAATTGACTTGTTTAGTTTACAAGTATCAAAATGAGTATCTGGAAAGAAGGGCAAATCAGATTCAGAAGGAAAAGTATTTGAGATCTGAAAAGGGGAGGCTGACATACTACAAAGTTTTGCTCAAAAGACACAAGAAGTGGAATGATGGTCATTTCAGACACATGACTTTTGGGGATATAGAGAAGGCAGTCAGACCAGTTCTAAGAGAGTTAAATGTGGAAGACTTCATAGCTATCAACACTCCTGAGGAAGCTGAGTATCTTAGGAGGCAAAATGAAGTGTTACAGAGAGCTAGGGAATCCAGAAAAAGAAAGGCTAAAGGAACAACAGTGGAAACAACACAAGCAGGTGCATCAACACAAGCAGGTGTATCATCACAAGCAGGTGTATCAACACAAGCAGGTGCATCATCTCAAGCAGGTGCAAGTTTTCCAGCAATTGAGAGATCTGTACTCAATGCACAAAGATCAGCCAAAAGACTCAAGAGGATGGAAAAAGTTGGTATAGTCACTAAGGAGACTCAGCGTCCCTCAAATGAAGAAATAGACAAGCAGCTAATTGTGCAAGAAAATGATGAAATCTCACCTAGTGAGTTTGGGAAGAAGTTTGCCATAGTGGAGTATGCTGTTTATGAACACAAGGGGATGACTTGGTGGAAGCTTACAAGAGCTGACAATACAGCACAGACATTTCTAAGCCTAGATATCATGTTTCAAACTTTGGATAGTGAGGACTTAGATGATCCGTAGAAGATTTTGAAGAAGACCTTTGCTGTAAAACCTCCCACTGTAGATGGTGTAGAGAAAGATTGGGTGATCTGGGAATGCATGCATGGGACGTATGAGTATGAACTGTTTGATCCCATATTTTATGTAGTAAATGGGGGAAATTTGTTGTATTGGAAGCAATTTACCAATTCTGGGGTGTATGAGATAGTCATGGAAGGGGTAAGTGTTTAATTGGTTAATTATCGTTATTATACCAATTCTGGGTGTATGAGATAGTCATGGAAGGGGTAAGTGTTTACTTGGTTAATTATCGTTATTATCCTTTCAATCAAGAGACCTTGAAGAAATTAGCACAGGCTGACTTGATTGTAGATGCTAAAGCACCTGTTGCTTATGATCTGGTGAGGATGATGTACAGTCAGCTTTGGCCAGGAACTTTGTAAGCACCCTCATCAACTAGTATTTATTCAGAAACTTGTCTTTAGGTGAAAGCACAAGTTTAGGGGAGGATTGTTGGGAATAAATATAAGTGTATTAGTTACCCCTGCTAGTTGGTCAAAGGTTCCCCTGCTAGAGTAAGTCCCCCCTGCTAAATAACAAAGTCAGGGGGATTGGTTCCCCTGCTGAAGTCAAAGACCTTGCCGCTAGAGATAAACTTGGAATAGATTATAACGCGTTTCTGTTACTACTCCGAGATACTTTCCAAGTTTGTTAGTAGTAATCTTGTACGCGAGTCCTTGTACTATAAAAGGACCCACTAGGTTATCATGCAAGGTGTGTCTTTCTCTGTTGTCTTTCATTTCATACTTTAAGGTTTTTGTAACCTTAATACCATTATTGGGTATTTGTATATCTTTGATATATTAAAGTTTAACGTTTGCTTTAATCATTTGTTTTTGTGCTAAACACTACATTCCGCATCTTGTTTAGTTACTTTGTATTGCAAAGTTTCTCTAGTGTTAGATTGAATCTATTCTCTCTATCACAACCCGTAAACAAGCTAAGGTTTAAGATTTGAGTTTGGGATCAACACAAACAACACAAAGCATCCTTCAAGGCCATCACTGCTCTCAGTCTCATTACTGAACCATTGCAGCTACTACACATGGATTTATTTGGTCCTACCTCCATTAGGAGCATTGACCATAAATAGTACTGTCTTGTGGTAACTGATGGATATAGCAAGTTCACGTGGGTTTTCTTTCTGGCTGCCAAAAGTGAGACCTACTCAATTCTCAAGGACTTCATTACACTCATTGAGAATCAGCTATCCAAGAAGGTGAAAGGTATCTGCTATGATAATGGAACAAAATTTAAAAATGCAGACTTCATAGCACTTTGCAATTCGAAAGGTATCAAAAGAGATTATAGTGATGCAAGGACTCCTCAACAGAATGGTGTTGTAGAAAAGAAGAACATGACTTTAATAGAAGCTGCGAGAACCATGCTTGCAGATTCCAAGCTTCCAACTATGTTTTGGACAGAAGCTATCAACACTGCAAGTTATGTTTTGAATAGGGTTTCAATTACCAATCCACACAAGAAGACTCCCTATGAGCTTCTCACAGTTAAAGTACCTAGCATTGCTCATTTGAAGCCATTTGGTTGTCCTGTCACCATTCTAAATACTAGTGACTATTTGGGGAAATTTGATGGCAAGGCAGATGAAGAATACATAGTGGGATATTCAGCTCACTCTCGGGCTTATCGTGTCAATAATCTCCATGCCAATCGTTTCATTGAAACTATTAATCTCAGGTACTTTGAGGAGAAGACAAACATCCAAGGCAAAGGTCGTGAATGGTATTTTGATCTTGATTATCTTAGTGACTCATTGGGATATTTTCGTTTCAAAACTAACCAAGATGCAGGTCCACAAGTGTTTGAAACTTCTAGTGCAGGTGCTCATTCTAGTTTTTCGGACTCAGATGAGGAGGATGATATTTTTGTTGTTCCATCCTATTCCACCACAGTCTCTCCAAATACCAATGCTACTTCTCTTGATGCTTCTACATCAGACATTGTGGACTCACAAGGAGCCCTTGACATGTTGCTCAAGCAACAACAAGATGCTACTACAGCAGCTGCTCAGGGAGGCTTTGAGTTTCCCTTGAGTACCCCTGTTGTCCAAGTTACTCCTAGTGTACCTAATGTTACTCCTAATGCAAGTTTAACACCTATTAGTAGTCCGGTTAGTGATCCCACTTCCACAACTAGATTCTCTGGTCCTTCTGACATGGGAAACTATCAAAAGAAGACTTCTACTAAGCTGGATGGTATTCATAAGCAACCAATAGATGGCATTTTTGACTCTGCTTCATATGATGATGACATTGTTGGGGATCTTAATAACTTGGCACCAGCAGTGGATGTACCTCCTACTCCTGTTCAGCAGATGCATAAAGACCATCCTACTACTCAAATCATTGGAGATTCTGGTTCTACTGTCAAGACTTGCCGCATGCATAAGAAAGAAACGTCTGATCATCATGCTCTTGTGAGCTATATTGAGGACCAAAAGCGTAATAATCACACGGACTTTCTTCACTGTTTGTTTGCTTTTTTTCTTTCACAGGTGGAACCTATGTCAGTCTCTCATGCTCTTGAGGATCCAAGTTGGGTGGAGGCTATGCAGGAGGAGATGCAACAGTTCTTGTTTCAGAATGTTTGGATCTTAGTTGACTTGCCAGATGGAAAGACAGCAATCAGTACCAAATGGATTCTCAAAAACAAGAAAGATGCAAGGGGTATTGTGGTGAGAAATAAGGCTAGGTTGGTTGCACAAGGTCACACACAACTTTAAGGGATTGACTATACTGAAGTCTTTGCTCCTGTTGCTAGGATTGAGGCCATTCGTCTGTTTTTGGCTTTTGCTTCTTATGTTGGCTTTACGGTTTTTCAGAATGGATGTCAAGAGTGCATTTCTCTATGGCAAAATTGATGAGGAAGTTTATGTCACTCAACCTAAGGGCTTTGTGGATCCACTTCATCCCAAGAAAGTTTAAAAGGTGGTCAAAGCTCTATATGGACTTCATCAGGCTCCTAGAGCTTGGTATGAGTGTCTGTCCACTTTCTTGTTGAAGCACGGCTATAGAAGAGGCACTATTGACAAAACACTGTACCTTAAAAGGAATGCCAAGGACATCATCCTAGTTCAAGTGTATGTGGATGATATTATCTTCGGTTCTACTAAGAAGGAATGGTGTGATGAGTTTGAACAGCTAATGAAAGGCGAATTTCAGATGAGTGCCTGGGAGAACTCACATTTTTCCTTGGTCTTCAAGGCAAGCAGCAGTCGGATGGTATCTTCATAAGTCAAGACAAGTATGTTCATGATATTCTTCAGAAGTTTGATGTGGAACCTCTTAGACCAGCAGCAACACCTTATGAAGTCACTAAAGTCAAACTCAAGAATGAGCCAGATCCTCCGGTAAATGTTCACATGTACAGGTAAATGATTGGCCTACTCATGTATTTGACTGCATCACGCCCGGACATTATGTTTGCAGTAAGTGCTTGCTCTAGACATCAGGTGGCTCTAACCGTATCTAACTTGAATGCAGTCAAGAAAATCTTCAAGTATATCAAGGCACAACCCAAGCTAGGCTTGTGGTATCCTAGGGAATCACCTTTTGTTCTTGAAGCCTATAGTGATAGTGACTATGCAGGTGCTAATAATGACAGGAAATCTACTACTGGTGGTTGTCAGTTTTTGGGTCGAAGACTTATCTCATGGCAATATAAGAAACAGACAATAGTAGCTACCTCTGTTAGAAATACGTTTTAACGTATATTAGAAGTATCGGTCACTCCACAATATGATTTATGTTGTAATAGCTCGTAGTTAACAAATAGTTAATTGTTACTTATTAAGTTAAGTAAGAACCGGTCCATGGGCTTGTCATGGACCGGCCCAAGCCCAATGTTTGCTTGGAGTATAAATACCCCTTTCCACCATGGAAAGGGGTTGGTTGTTGTTCATGTTTTCATATTAATAAAAGACACATTTTCTCTCACTTTCTCTCTCTAGTTTCTCTCACTAGAAAACATCAACCCACTTCATAGATTCATAGGTTATCAATATTCTACATTTGGTATCAAGAGCTATGGGGTGATTTAAGGTAAGGATTGTGTTGCTTTTTTAGTTTTTGAATCAATTAGTGATCTTTAGAAAAAATCAATCTTGAATCTTGTTGTTTTTGGTGTTTTTGTTATTGGGATTGATTGATAAGGATTGGGTTTAGCTTATTTTGGTAAAAATCATAAAACTTTTTGTGGTTTTTGATCAAAAAATCGGATTTAAAGCTGTTTTCCAAGTCTCGAACTATATTTCCAGTTTATTCCGAATAGAGATTCCGAATAGGAAGGTTTTCAGAATAGCAGTTTTATTCCGAATAGACATTCCGAATAGGATAATTTTCAGAATAGCAGGATTTTTTCCGAATAGACATTCCGAATAGCAGTATTTTTCCGAATAGCAATTCTTTCCGAATAGCCATTTTTTTTTTCCGAATAGACAAAAACTTTCCGAATAGCCAATATTTTTCCGAATAGCCAAACTTTCCGAATAGCTTTCCGAATAGCCGATCATTCCGAATAGCAAGTTTTCCGAATAGCCAATAGCCAAATATTCCGAATTGAAGAATTATTCCGCATAAGGGTTTTTCCGCATAAGGGTTATTCAGCATAGGGTCTATTCCGAATAGGGCATTTTCAGAATAGGGTTATTCCGCATAGGGTTATTCAGTATAAGAGTTTTTCAGCATAGGGTTATTCCGAATAGGAATTATTCCGAATAGGATTTATTCTGAGTGAGGGTTATTCCGTATAAGCAAGTTCAAGGGGTATTTGAGTTTTTCGACGATCTTTAGTGGATTTAATCTTGATTTTAACAACACAACACAAATTCTCAACCTTTCTTCACTGCTCGATCAACCGATAATCTTTGAGTCTTTTAAGTGATCACAATGAATCCGAGTTCATTAATGCCTCAGATGACATCTCTTACGGATATCTCAATTATAACGGTAACTGATAGTCGTCCACCGATGCTTATTAAAGAGGTGTTTGAGGCATGGCAGGGCCGTATGATGCAATACTTGAAGGGCAAACCAACATACGGAAGGCTTATGGTCAAATCGATTTTGAATGGTCCACTCGACTATGGTACCATTGTGGCAAATAACGTGTCTCGACCAAGAGAATATGAAGAACTCACACCGGCACAACAACTCATTGCTGATGCTGATGAAAAGGCTCTACAGACTCTTCTCCAAGCTCTTCCGCATGATATTTATCGCATGGTAAGTCAATATACGGTTGCCAAAGATTTATGGGAACGTCTAAAGGTGTTGCTGCAAGGTACGTCTCTTACCAAACAGGAAAGGGAATGTCAGTTGTATGATCTGTTTGATAGATTCACGTACAGCCCAGGGGAAACACTACACGACTATTACTTCAGATTCACTACTCTAATGAATGATCTGAATGTATACAATCTCGTGATTGCTCCATTCCAGGTTAACACCAAGTTCTTGAATACTTTACCTCAAGCTGAATGGGGTGAGTATATTACCGATGTTAAGTTAACCCGGGATTTGGATAAGTGCAATTTAGATCAAATCTATCCTTTTCTTCAGCAGCATGAGAAACATGTGATTATGCACCGTTCTCCTCGAGGTATGTACCCTGATTCCTTAGCTTTGATGGCGAATCAACCAAGCTTGTCACACAACAACACACCTTATATCTTGGGACATCAAGCCTATCATCCATCACCTTACATGACACCGACCTTCCCCCAATACTCGATTCTACCGCAACCACCCACCTCACATCAGCAACAATATCGGTTCAATGCACCTTCACCATAGTATGCTTCACAACTTCACCCAGCAAATATTGCACCTTATGCTCAGCCTTCATATTCTTCTTATCAAGAGAATGCAGCATATCCAACAAGCTACCCTGATCAAATGAGTATTCCTTCTAGTGATTATGCAGCTCATCAAGACCAAGCAATGTATTGTGATGATGACCGATTCTTGTCTGCAGTAATCTCGTGTGATGTGCTTACTACTGTAAATGTTAATTATTCAAATGAGCTTACATCCGCTATGATTAATTGTGATGTTGTGAATATTTGTGATGATATTTGTGATGATGTTTGTGATCTCTCTATAAATGTTGCTGATACTGTAAATGAGGTAGATAATCATTCTTGTCACGAATCTAACGCTGAGTTTTTAAAGCTACAAGATTCTTACAATTTACTTTCAAAACGCTTTAATCAACTAGAACAACATTGTATATCTTTAGAATTAAAACAACAAACTCAAAATGAGAATCTTTTGATATCAAATGGTTGTGAAAACGGTGTTGAGACGAGTGACAAGATGATTGCAATTGTTAAGGCATTAGAGGAAGAGATTATGAGATTGAAGAGAGATGTGTCATCAAATGAAACACTCAAATTGGAACTAGAGGCTGCAGAGTCTAAAAACCAGGTCTTAGAAATCAGACTTTCGTCTGTTCTAGGGGAGATGGATCGGACAAGACAGGGACTATCCGCTCTTTATGGTTCACTAGAAGAACGCTTCGCTTTTAATGCAGCACAACAACAATCTTATGTTGAACAACTGAACCAAAAGTGCGAGGAAATCTCTGATTTGAACATCCTGCTCATTGACAAAAATATGGTTTTGGCTGAGTTAAAGGAGACACTTCTTCTCACCCGACAAGAAGTTGTTGATAACTTAGCTACCGACTCTGCACCGTCCACTAGTGCTCCAACAACCAAGTCAGTAGTGCTTTATAAGAACCCGCTTCATAAGAGAAACCCGGTTACCTACGATGATTATATGAGGAATGCCATTAAGCATGTCGATCTTCTTAGGGACATTTTAGACGATCTTTATGCCTTAGATCCCTCAAGTAGCGACTATTATTCGGCTCATGAATATATTAAGCGAGTTTAATATTGCTTAGCATATTTGCAATACATAGGTAAACCAGGCTCTGCACTACTTACTAATAGGCCCATTGCTGTAACTCCGTTCAATAAGACTCTAGGAGCAAAACCGTCATTGGCACAATCAAGTAAGGCACCTTTAAAATCTGTTGCTAATATTCCCACTTTGCCTTCTACAGGATTAAAAGAGACTACTAAGGCTAAAGGATCGCCAATCAAGAAAGATAAGATCAAGCCCTCCACTAGTAGTGCCAAAAAGAAGAAAGTAGAAGATCACCATAGGAATGTTAGTTCAATTTTAAATAAAAAGAATCATGTTAAGACTAAAAGCTCTGCGCCTGTGCAGAAGCCTAAACCATTCGTGAATTCTAATTTGAATTGTTGGAATTGTAATGAATGTATGTTTTCCCAACGTCATGATTTGTGTCTTATTGATCATGTGAATGAAATGAATGCAATTAAGAATGGTCTTGAATGGAAGCCAACGGGTAGAACTCGTGCCCAGGTTGGCTGGAAATGGCGTCCCACTGGTAGGACCTTTACATTAGATGGAACAATGTGCCCTTTAACTAGGAATGCATCCATTGAGGTTAGGTCTGAGCGTCCTTTAGTTAGGAACACTCGCACTCAAGTATGGAAACAGCGCCCTTTAATTAGGTCAGCCCCCACTATAGTGCCTATCAGTGAAGAAATACCACAGGATTTAAGCCAACTAGAATCTACACCACCAATTAGGAAGAAGAAGGCTAGGAAATCTAAGAAACCTAGAGTTAGCAAATCTAAGATTATTAAATCTGTACCTGCTAATAACAAGGAACACTCAGATTCCGATACCTCTACATTGTCTTCGTGTGGTGATATTTTCAGGTGGTCCAAATCATCCTCTGGTATTTGGACTCCGATTGTTCAAAACATATGACCGGAAATCGCTCGATGCTCCGAAATTTCGTCAGCAAGTTTCTTGGTACGGTTAAATTCGGGAATGATCATATAGCAAAGATAATGGGGTATGGTGAATATCAGATTGGAAATGTTACGATTTCAAGGGTATACTATGTAGAAGGTCTTGGTCATAACTTATTCTCAGTAGGACAGTTTTGTGATTCCAACCTTGAGGTTGCTTTTCGACAACATACTTGTTTCATCCGCAACTTGGAAGGAAAAGATTTGTTGAAGGGATCTCGTGGTGCAAATCTTTATACGTTGTCTCTACAAGACATGATGGCCGCCTCTCCAGTATGTCTTCTCTCTAAAGCATCTAAGACCAAGTCATGGTTATGGCATCGCAGATTATCTCATCTTAACTTTGATGCTATTAATCATCTGGCTAAAAACGAATTAGTTCGTGGTCTTCCAAAGCTCAAATTTCACAAGGACCATTTATGTTCTGCGTGTTCAAGGGGGAAAAGTACCAAGAAATCATACAGGCCCAAAGCTGAAGACACCAATCAAGAAAAACTTCATCTTTTACATATGGATCTTTGTGGGCCAATGAGAACTGAAAGTGTGAGCGGTAAGAAATTCATTCTGGTTATTGTGGATGATTTCTCCAGGTTTACATAGGTTAGATTTCTACATATAAAGGATGAAGCACCGAAGGCTATCATCACTTTTCTGAAATTTATTCAGGTACGTTTGAATACTACTGTCCGCCGTATTCGTACAGACAATGGAACAGAGTTCGTAAACCAGACTCTTCGTGATTACTATGAAGGAGTTGGTATTTCACATGAAACATCCGCTGCACGTACTCCACAACAAAACGGTGTCGTTGAAAGACGGAATCGTACGCTTATGGAAGCTGCTAGGACTATGCTTATTTATGCGAACGCTCCATTGTTCTTGTGGGCAGAAGCTATATCTACTGCATGTTTCACCCAAAACCGTTCTATCATTCGGAAACGCCATGGAAAAACACCTTATGAGCTTCTACATGACTGTAAACCCGATGTTTCATTTTTTCATGTGTTTGGTGCTCTTTGTTATCCAAACATTAATAGTGAGAACTTGGGTAAGCTTCAACCGAAAGCCGATATAGGTATTTTCATTGGTTACTCACCGTCCAAGAAAGCATACCGTATTTACAACCGTCGTCTTGGCAAGATTGTAGAAACTATGGACGCAGATTTCGACTAGCTGACAGCGATGGCTTCTGAGCAACACAGCTCTGAACCCGCGCTTCATGAGATGGGAACCGGTGCTATTAGTTCCGGATTAGTTCCCAATAATCCTACTTCTACATCATTTTTACCACCAACAAGGCCCGAGTGGGATAAACTGTTTCAACCGTTGTTTGACGAATTCTTTGATCCCCCAAATGATGAAGTTCAAGCACCTGTAGTGATAGCTCCAATCCCTGAAGTTGTTGCTCCTGCAAATGAAGCTTTATCAAATGCATCTTCAACTAACATTGAACCAGATGCACCTTCACCAAGTGATTCTCAAACTACACCTGAATCGTCACCCCTACTTGTGCCTAATGATGTGGAAGAGGATTCTATTGATCACGAATTAGAATATGCTCACCTGCAAGAGCTTCCTTTCTTTGGTGTAGCGATACCTGAAAACCCTTCAGCCGCGTCTACCTCAGAAGAAGCTCCTTCTATTGTTCACTCCAGACCACCTAGGATTGAAAACCATAGCACTAAATGGACAAAAGATCACCCAATTAGGAATGTTATTGGAGATCTAGATCGACCAGTCTCTACATGCCATCAATTACAAGAGAGTGCACTCTATTGCTACTTTGATGCATTTCTCTCTGAAGTTGAACCTAAAAATTGGCCGCAGGCTATGACTCAATCATCTTGGATTGAAGCTATGCAAGAGGAACTAAATGAATTTCAAAGACTTGAAGTATGGGAATTAGTTCCTCTCCCTGACAAGGCCAACATCCTTACTTTGTTGTGGGTTTATAAGGTTAAACTTGATGAGATGGGTGCAGTATTAAAGAATAAGGCTAGATTGGTTGCTAGAGGATATAAACAAGCCTTGGGTATAGACTTTAAAGAATCTTTTGCTCCTGTGGCAAGATTGGAGGAAATTAGACTATTCCTTGCGTATGCTGCTCATATGAACATGATCGTCTATCAAATGGATGTGAAGACGACATTTTTGAACGGTGAACTAAGGGAAGAAGTCTATGTTAGTCAGCCGGATGGGTTCGTTAACACGGAGTTTCCTAATCATGTGTACAAGCTTAAGAAGGCTCTCTACGGGTTGAAACAAGCTCCACGCGCGTGGTATGATCTCCTCTCAACATATCTCATTGCGGAAGGCTTCTCCAAAGGAAAAGTGGACCCCATTCTATTCACTCTCAAGGAAGGCAACGACATGATTCTGGTACAAATTTATGTTGATGATATAATATTTGCTGCCACTAACATAGAATTGTCAAATCACTTTGAGAAGATAATGTCCACACGCTTTCAGATGTCGATGATGGGAAAAATTTCATTTTTCTTAGGATTACAGATTTCTCAGAATCCCAGAGGCATCTTTATTAATCAATCCAAATATGCTCTAGAATCTCTTAAGAAATATAACTTTGAAAATTGTGACCCCGTGGACACTCCAATGGTGGAGAAATCCAAGTTAGATGAAGATAGGAATGGGACTATTGTCGATCCAAAACTTTACCGTGGGATGATCGGCACCCTTCTATATCTGACTGCTAGCAGGCCTGATTTGCAATTTGCTGTATGCATGTGTGCCCGGTATCAGGCTCGGTGTAACACCCCATTTTGGAAATGGAATATTACGCATAATCATGGCGTGTCATCAAAGCATACAAGGATAAATGTCTAAGCATTATTCAACCATAAAAGGGAAATACCGGAATCAAACATCGGTAACCCCAAAGTAAAGCTCATCACACACAAACATAAATACTGTAAAAGGAAAGGACGAAACAATGTCCAAAGCAACTGTATCAAAGTAAAGGAAATGCATAAAGTAAAGAAAGACAGTAAAGCTTCCAATCCATATGCACGTACGTTTGAGATCTACGAGCGTCCCTGAGTACCTGCCGTTTAGGGAACATGAAAAGGAAAATGGCTGAGCAAGACGCTCAGTGTACGGATGTACAATATAGCATGAAATAGGATAAACATGTAACATATAACAGCGGAAGACTAAGTTCTGAGTAAACTGGTTAAGTATCAAGAAAACTGGTTTTATAGTTTGAAAAGCCTTATGTTTATCTTGTGAAAACTGTTTTAACATATATATATATCATAGCCCATATAGGTCATGAAAAGGTCACGTGCATGAATACTTGGAGGGGTGACCTCATCATGCTGATTAGAGGGGATGCCTCTAATCAATATACTGGTTTGGGTAGGAGGGATCAACTCCTTGTGAAGGGTGCAAGGCACACACCACATTCACCATGATAAACTGAATAAAACATGTAACTAGGATGCACCCATACGCCCCACCTGATATAATATGGCCAAAACTGAAAAGGGACGCCACGAGCAATCACTCCGCCGTGGGGAAGTCATAACATTGGTGCCTCCAATGTTATGGTTATGGTACCTCCATAACTAGGTGAAACTGGTCATGCTTGTATATGGCTATAGATTATGCTAATTAAACATAAGCAGTTCAAAACAATAAAACAAATACTGGGGAAAACAGTTGGCTGCATACGGGGAAATCCTAATAAGGAAAGAATGTCCATACTGAAAGGACGGGAATCCGTACCTCAAGTCCAGTGAATGAACGGAAGAAAGACTCCTACTTCTGGATCACTAATGCACTATGTAGCTTGGAAAAGGATGAACAAACACTGATTATAGCAATAGTTTTTAAGATCAAAATCAACCAATCACCCTCCTATGGTGATGCTAAGTTGGAGGCACAAAGAGAGAACAAGGAGGAGGAGAGAAAACTCTTTTAGGGTTTTTGTGTTTATTTCTTGAAAGTGAAAAATGAAAACTAGTTTTACTCTTTACCCCCCTTTACTTGTAAAAGTCCATGGGCTAAGCCCACCTTGGTATATGTGCCGTGGGTATGGGGGCCCCACATGGGGTACCCGTACCTTTCTCGTGTCCCGATGTTTCGTGTTCGTTCGTGGTTAAACGTGCTCGTGTTTAAAGTGTTTCTGTTTATTCTATCGTGTCGTTTATCGTAAACTTAACGCTCGTAATTATATTATATGTATTTACGTAATTATTCTAGTTCGTATTTTAAATGGTGATCATGATTTAATTATGTTCATGTGACATATTTATTAACTGTTTATCATGAGTTCGTACGTAATCGATACTTGTCATGTCATACACGTATGCACTTGCTTGATTATTAGCACATGAATGTGATCAATACTAAATGAGGTAAGTTTTAATCTAGAACGTACGATCTTAAGGGCACTATTCATGGTAAAAGCATGCGGGTTTTACAATTCTTCCCACATAAAAAGAATAATCCGTCCCCGAATTATAGATAAAGTAAGCTGAAAAGAAGTAACATACCCGAACCCAAAATATGAAGTGAGGGTAAGAAGCCCGGATAGACTCCTCTGTTTCCCAAGTGGCTTCCCGCTCGGTATGGTCCCTCCAAAGAATTTTGACGAATGGAATCGTCTTCCTTCTCATGACTCGTTCTTGCCTGTCGAGTACTCGTTCGGGTTCTTCTATAAAAGTGAGATCTTCACGTATCTGTTCCAGTAGATACTGAACCATGTGAAGGGGATGATAATTGTACCCTCTGAGTAAGGACACATGGAACACGTTATGCACGTACGAAAGCTGAGGAGGTAACGCCAATCGGTAAGATACTTCACCGATTCGTTCAACGATATCAAAAGGTCCGATGAAACGAGGACTGAGTTTTCCTTTGATCCCGAAGCGTTTAACACCACGTGCCGGCGAAACCTTGAGGAAGACGTGATCTCCCTCATTAAAATGTATGTCCCTACGATGCTTATCGGCGTAACTCTTCTGACGTGACCGTGCTTCTTGCAATTTCTGTTTAGCTACCTCAATCTTCTCATTGGTCATTTCTATAATCTCTTGTCCTTCGAGTGTTCGCTCTCCCACTTGATCCCAGCAAGTTGGAGCGCGACACTTTCTGCCATACAACATCTCGAAAGGAGCACATTTGATACTTGCATGCCAGCTGTTGTTGTATGCAAACTCGACTAAACAGATGTAATCGTCCCAATCACCTGTCCATTCCAACGCACACGACCTTAACATATCTTCCAATGTCTGAATTGTTCGCTCCGACTGTCCGTCCGTTTGAGGATGAAAGGCCGTACTCAGCTTAAGTTGTGTACCCCAAGCTTTTTGCAGACCTTTCCAGAATCGCGACGTGAAACGAGGATCTCTGTCTGAGACGATGCTGGAGGGAGTGCCGTGAAGTCTCATGATCTCCCTTCTGTAAGTATCTGCGAGTTTACTTACCGGATCTTCCTTGCGTATCGGTAAGAAATGAGCTGATTTGGTGAGTCGATCAACGATGACCCAAATAGCATCGTGCTTCTTCTTGGTAGGCGGAAGACCGGTAACAAAATCCATGGTGATTTTGTCCCACTTCCACTCTGGAATATCCAACGGTTGAAGGAGACCGCCTGATCGCTGATGTTCAATCTTAACCTGCTGGCAGGTAAGACATTTGGAGACATAAGTGGCTACATCCTGTTTCATACCACTCCACCAAAAGTGCTGTCTGATGTCATGGTACGTTTTTGTCGACCCAGGATGTATAGAAAATGGGGAGTTGTGAGCTTCAGCTAGCAATGCTTCCCGGAGTTCTTGACTGTCAGGAACACAAAGTCTCGTGCCCTGCCAAACGATACCGTCTGCGTCCATTCTGAATTCCGTCTGCTTCTCTAAATTCTTAATTATCGCCCAAATCTCTCCATCATCCTTCTGCGCTTCCTTGATCCTAGTCAGTAACTCATGTTCTACTCTAAGATTCGCCCAATATCCATGCTGCCCACGTACCATGATTTCGATGTCTAGCCGCTCCAAGTCTCTTATGTTTTGTTCCTTGATCTCAATGCCGTTGATCATTCCAGACTTTCTGCTGAGTGCATCTGCTACTACATTAGCTTTCCCGGGATGATACTGTAGGTTAATATCATAATCCTTCAACAGTTCCAACCATCTCCTTTGTCTCATGTTCAATTCTCGCTGTGTGAAGATATACTTCAAGCTCTTGTGATCCGTGAAAATGTCGCATGATTCTCCGTATAAGTAATGCCTCCATATCTTCAATGCGAACACCACTGCAGCAAGTTCCAAGTCATGCGTAGGGTAGTTTTCTTCATAGGGCTTAAGCTGCCGTGAAGCATACGCGATCCCCTTCCCATGTTGCATGAGAACACAGCCCAGTCCCTTCCCCGATGCATCGCTATAGATCTGAAATCCACCTGTACCAGATGGGAGAGTAAGAATAGGTGCAGATACTAACTTCTGCTTTAGGTCTTCGAAGCTCTTCTCTCGATCTTCCGTCCAGACAAATTTCTCTCCTTTTCGCATCAGTTTGGTGAGAGGTAGTGCCAAGCGGGAAAAGTTCTCCACGAATCTGCGATAATATCCAGCTAAGCCTAAGAAACTGCGGACTTCTGTCGCCGACGTTGGTCTTGGCCATTTAGTGATAGCCTCAACCTTCACTGGGTCCATAGTGATCCCTTCTGCTGATACAATGTGACCTAAGAATGCCACCTTGTTTAACCAGAACTCACACTTGGAGAATTTCGCATACAGCTGCTTTTGACGAAGAATCTGTAGTACCGTACGAAGATGGTCTTCGTGTTCCTCCGTGGACTTTGAGAAAATCAGGATGTCATCGATGAATACAATGACAAATTTATCAAGGAATTCATGGAAGATTCTGTTCATCAGATCCATGAATACTGCTGGAGCGTTAGTCAGGCCGAATGGCATGACCACAAACTCATAATGGCCATAGCGGGTACGAAAAGCAGTCTTAGCAATGTCCTGCTCTTTAACCCTCAGCTGATGGTAGCCTGACCTTAGATCGATCTTTGAGAAGTGTTTGGCTCCTTGAAGTTGGTCAAACAGATCGTCTATACGTGGCAGTGGATATCTATTGCGGATGGTAATCTTATTAAGTTCACGGTAGTCAATGCAAAGTCGCATGCTGCCGTCCTTCTTCTTAACGAACAAGACCGGTGCGCCCCATGGAGATGCGCTTGGTCTAATGAACCCTCGTTCAAGAAGTTCCTGCAGTTGGTCCTTTAGTTCTTTTAGCTCTATGGGAGCCATACGATACGGAGCCTTAGAGATTGGCTCGGCTCCTGGAACAAGGTCGATGTTGAACTCCACTTCTCGTGCAGGTGGTATACCTGGAAGTTCATCTGGGAAGACGTCTTGAAATTCTGAAACTACTGGTTGATCCTGAATCGATGGGGATTCAGCATCCATGTCGTGAACCGTTGCTAGATAACCTTCGCAGCCATGTGACAGTAACGCACGTGCTTGCAAGGTAGATATCACTTGTACAGACCGTCCGGGTATGAACCCGTTATGAATGTACTCTGGTGCATTAATGTCGCCGAAGATCACCCGATATGAGTGGCAGTCTATGGTAGCATGGTGCTTGGATAGCCAGTCCATGCCGAGAATCATATCGAACTCAATCATGTCTAAGGGAAGTGCATCTACTACACGAACTTTATCGTCAAACTCTAGAGGAATACTCTTGTATACATGAGTTATTAATACAGAGTCCCTCAAAGGCGTGGAAATGGTAAGCCTATTTTCTAATGGCAAGGGAAGTGTCCTGATGTTCTTAGCATAAGTAGTGGAAATAACTGAATGAGTGGCACCCGTGTCGAAAAGAACACATGTAGCTTGGCCGTACATATACAAAATTCCAGTAATGGTACCTGTAGATTTGTTTGCCTGATCGCGCGATGTCGTGTAGACACGCCCAGTGGTAGGAGGCGGTTTAGTATCAGCATGACCCGAAGTACCCTCCATTTCACCCTTACGGCAATCTCTCATACGATGGCCAGGGAGGCCGCACTTGTAGCACGCGTCGGAATCACGACGACATGGGCCAGGGTGTCTGCGATGGCAAGTATTGCAAAGAGGATGAGTGAATCCTCCAGCAGGAGTCCTTGCTTGCTGAGGGCCTGCTGATGACAAAACGTGTTAAGAATAAAGTATATGCACGAGTATAGGACGTAAGCGTCATAAGATGTTTACCAGTGTTAGCTGAACGGTTAGGCTGAGAACCCCTGTGGTTCTGGTCCTTCCCGTTACCGTGGTTCCTGGTAGAGGTTAATATAGTGTCAGCATGAGAGATATAACATGAAATCATAATAAGATGCGTAAATAGTAGGACCTGCTATTGTTGGAGTGTCCCGCATTGTTACGGTAATTATCATTACCGTTGCGCCTTTCCACAACAGAACGGTCGTTATTGTGACCGTTTCCTTTGGGCTGATGAGGCTGCTGCTGGGTAGCCGGCTGAGACCGGTCCCCAGTTTTCTGCCTGGAAGATACAGTTTAAGAGATGATTATAGAACATATAATGATAGGATGCGATCTGGTTATCGATAGAACACGAAATGTTTACCTCTTGTCGGGTCTTTCAGCTTCCCCGAACTCATCGCGTTCCTGCAACATCTCAAGCTTCCTTGCTGCGTCGGCCACTTGTGCTACTGTATTGAACGTAGCACATACCAGATTGTTCGCGACCGAGGTGCGAAGTGCCCACCTAAAATGGTGTGCCTGCTCCTCAGGAGTACCAGCTGCTGCTCCCAAAAAACCAGACAAGCGAAGAAAGCGCTGCATGAATTCGTTACTATTCTCGCCCGCTCTCTGACGTATCCCATGGTATTCTCGCTTGAGTTTGTCCTGCTCTGCCTTAGGAAAGAACTGCTCCATCACTCTCCCTTTGAATTGGGCCCATGTCAAACCAGCGACCCATTCATCACCTCCTTCTGACTGCGTCAAAGCTAGCCACCAGTTGAGTACATCGCCTTCAAACCGGTAGCATGCCAATCTCGCCTTGAAGGCGAGGTCACATTCCATAGCATTGAAGATTTTCTCAATGTGAGTGAACCAGCTTTCAGCATCGCTGGGGCTATCAGTCTTTTCAAAAGCTCTAGGACGGAGCTTGTTAAATCTTTCCAACCATACCGCTAGTGTCACTGGGGGAGGAGGAGGAGGTGGTGCCTGATTCTGTTGCTGCTGATTGTTGGCAGCTTGGACTTCAGCACGAATGTCATTCCTCAGTTGAGGAAGTAAGGCTTGCATGGCAGCCTGAATTGCAGCATTGAGCTGCTCTTGCTCGCGTGTGAGAACCATCTGACAGTATAACATAAACATATGATTAACAGTTCAAACATAAAATATAACTTGTATATATACATAAAAAAAATTTTATGCTAAAAAAAAGAAAAAAAAAAATTTCACGAGAAAAATTTATGCAAGAAAATCTTTGTATGAATGCATGATGCGGTTTTATGAAAACTTTTGATGCTCGAGAGTGAACGCCTCTGGTCAGTTCACTCAAAATAAAAGACATATCGAGGGGACGCCTATGGGTCGGTCCCAAATCTAAAAGTTTCGATAAAACACATGCGACTAAATAGGGCCAGTCCTATACCAACCATTACTTAGTTAAAAACCCTGTAACAATGACATGTATATGTATGCTTAAAAATGATGAATGCATGAAAACAACTTTCAGTTGTAGGAAGACCGTAGTGACTACCCACTAATCACAGGTCATATTTGAGAGCCTACAGGTCGAAACCTTGGCTCTGATACCATAATTGTAACACCCCATTTTGGAAATGGAATATTACGCATAATCATGGCGTGTCATCAAAGCATACAAGGATAAATGTATAAGCATTATTCAACCATAAAAGGGAAATACCGGAATCAAACATCGGTAACCCCAAAGTAAAGCTCATCACACACAAACATAAATACTGTAAAAGGAAAGGACGAAACAATGTCCAAAGCAACTGTATCAAAGTAAAGGAAATGCATAAAGTAAAGAAAGACAGTAAAGCTTCCAATCCATATGCACGTACGTTTGAGATCTACGAGCGTCCCTGAGTACCTGCCGTTTAGGGAACATGAAAAGGAAAACGGCTGAGCAAGACGCTCAGTGTACGGATGTACAATATAGCATGAAATAGGATAAACATGTAACATATAACAGCGGAAGACTAAGTTCTGAGTAAACTGGTTAAGTATCAAGAAAACTGGTTTTATAGTTTGAAAAGCCTTATGTTTATCTTGTGAAAACTGTTTTAACATATATATATCATAGCCCATATAGGTCATGAAAAGGTCACGTGCATGAATACTTAGAGGGGTGACCTCATCATGCTGATTAGAGGGGATGCCTCTAATCAATATACTGGTTTGGGTAGGAGGGATCAACTCCTTGTGAAGGGTGCAAGGCACACACCACATTCACCATGATAAACTGAATAAAACATGTAACTAGGATGCACCCATACGCCCCACCTGATATAATAATATGGCCAAAACTGAAAAGGGACGCCACGAGCAATCACTCCGCCGTGGGGAAGTCATAACATTGGTGCCTCCAATGTTATGGTTATGGTACCTCCATAACTAGGTGAAACTGGTCATGCTTGTATATGGCTATAGATTATGCTAATTAAACATAAGCAGTTCAAAACAATAAAACAAATACTGGGGAAAACAGTTGGCTGCATACGGGGAAATCCTAATAAGGAAAGAATGTCCATACTGAAAGGACGGGAATCCGTACCTCAAGTCCAGTGAATGAACGGAAGAAAGACGCCTACTTCTGGATCACTAATGCACTATGTAGCTTGGAAAAGGATGAACAAACACTGATTATAGCAATAGTTTTTAAGATCAAAATCAACCAATCACCCTCCTATGGTGATGCTAAGGTGGCGGCACAAAGAGAGAACAAGGAGGAGGAGAGAAAACTCTTTTAGGGTTTTTGTGTTTATTTCTTGAAAGTGAAAAATGAAAACTAGTTTTACTCTTTACCCCCCTTTACTTGTAAAAGTCCATGGGCTAAGCCCACCTTGGTATATGTGCCGTGGGTATGGGGGCCCCACATGGGGTACCCGTACCTTTCTCGTGTCTCGATGTTTCGTGTTCGTTCGTGGTTAAACGTGCTCGTGTTTAAAGTGTTTCTGTTTATTCTATCGTGTCGTTTATCGTAAACTTAACGCTCGTAATTATATTATATGTATTTACGTAATTATTCTAGTTCGTATTTTAAATGGTGATCATGATTTAATTATGTTCACGTGACATATTTGTTAACTGTTTATCATGAGTTCGTACGTAATCGATACTTGTCATGTCATACACGTATGCACTTGCTTGATTATTAGCACATGAATGTGATCAATACTAAATGAGGTAAGTTTTAATCTAGGACGTACGATCTTAAGGGCACTATTCATGGTAAAAGCATGCGGGTTTTACACTCGGCCTACCGAAAAGCACCTACATGTTGTGAAAAGGATCTTTCGGTATCTAAAAGGAACACTTCATCGTGGTCTGTGGTATCCGAAAGATTCCTCGATTGCTTTAATATCATACGCAGATGCCGATCATGCTGGGTATCAAGACACGAGGCGTAGCACTTCTGGATCTGTGCAACTCCTTGGAGATAGATTGATCAGTTGGTCTTCAAAAAGGCAGAAAAGCGCTGCAATTTCTAGCACAGAGGCTGAATACATCGCCATGTCCGGTTGTTGTGCTCAAGTCCTTTGGATGAGATCACAATTAACTGACTACGGTTTGGGATTTAACAAAATCCCGATGTATTGTGACAACAAGAGCGCCATTGCCCTTTGCTGCAACTATGTTCAACACTCCCGGGCCAAGCACATAGACATTCGCTACCATTTCATTAAGGAGCAGGTGGAGAACGGAGTGATCGAGCTGTATTTTGTCACTACTGAGTACCAGCTGGCGGATATGTTCACCAAAGCCTTAGATCGAGGACGAATCGAGTTTTTGATCGACAAGCTTGGCATGAAATCATTCACTCCAGCGACTCTCAAAGAGTTGGCAGAAGAATCAGCTGAATAGTCGTGGTAAACTATTCAGAGTATCCTTTTGTTCGTGATCATGTATATTATCGTAAATATATAAACCACAAAAAGAAAATACAAAAATATAAAACCAAGAAAAACCATAAAAAAATACAAAACCTACAAAAACCATAAAAATTATAAAATCAAGAAAAACCAAAAATATTTTTCGTTTTTAAAACGGGCATGTCTTTTAGTACGGTAATATTTACGGCCTTAGAAATGTCGATCAATATTGACACGGTGCCATAAATAGAGTCCGTATAAAAGTTCTACATTTTTAAAACATGCCCATAATGGCTTGTAGTTATTTCTGACTGCAACCCGGTTTTCATATTAAAGTCACGTATTTCCTTGGAAAACGTTGGCTCAGAACGGGAATTAATTTTCTCGGGCATGATTTACAAGCCAAATCATGCAAAGGGATCAAGTTTACTTTACAACTTGGTCTAACACGAGTTAGTGTACGTCTCAGTGCATTAATTTGTAAAAATAAGAGAAATCTTATTGCCACCACGAATCGATCTTTTTAGAACATCAATTGGAAAATGTTTTTCATCATCATGTGCCTCGTTAAACAATGACTACAGCTCTTTAAATAGAAAACGGATCATCGTTTAAGGGGGAGAAAATGTTACATCATCTTTCACATCAAAAAGATCTTCAAAAGTTTTCAAGGAAACTCAAAAAGCTTAATGGTTAATGGTTGGATTGCTTTGGCATTTGTCTTGTTGTTGCTTATAAGTTTGTCATGAATAGATTTGTGCGTGTGTTAAGATAGGTTAATCACTAAGGCTCGGGAATTTAACATAAGATAGGGTCAAAATGACAAGTATTAAAACTTGGAAAAACAAAAGAATTTTGATTAAAGAAATGAGGGGGTAAAGTTGACAATATGTCAAACTTGTGAAAATTTGACCTAGTCAAATTCATCCCCCCCGTCTCTTTTCTCTCTTTCACCTTTTCTGATTGTTTATCTCTTTGCCGCCATTAACATACTAGAACACATACACACGAAATCAAACAAAACATCTCAAAATCATTCATCTTCTAGATCAAGATCTTCTAAAAGGTATCTAAACGGTTTAATCATTCATGCAATACAATTGAATTATCTCCTTTTAACTGGAATCAATTGATTGAAATTACTGCTTAATTAGGGTTTAATTAAAATTGGGGGTTTTGCCTGGGATTTATTCGGAATAGAACAAATGAACTGCTATGGCCTTTAGAACACTTGAATCAAACGATTTCATGCTTAATTAGAAAATACATAAGTGTTGAAAACTTTCCGAGAAAGAATGAATTTCCGAATAAGGCATTTATTCAGAATAGAAAGAACTTTCCGAATAGGAGGATTTTTCCGCATGGAGAAATCTTTCCGCATAGAAGCCTTATTTTCCGAATAGAAAGGTTATTCCGCATAGACAGTTCTTTCCGAATAGGTACTTTATTCCGCATAGACAAAATTCTTTCCGAATAGGTACTTTATTCCGCATAGACAAAATCTTTCCGAATAGGTACTTTATTCCGCATAGGCCTAATGTTCCGAATAGACTTATCATTCCGCATAGACAGTTCTTTCCGAATAGATACTTTATTCCGCATAGACAGTTCTTTCCGAATAGGTACTTTATTCCACATAGACAAAATCTTTCCGAATAGGTAATTTATTCCGCATAGACAAAATCTTTCAGAATAGGTACTTTATTCCGCATAGACAAAATCTTTCCGAATAGGTACTTTATTCCGCATAGGCCTAATGTTCCGAATAGACTTATCATTCCGCATAGGATTTATATTCAGCATAGACCAATTATTCCGAATTGATTGATTATTCCGTATAGAAGATGTTTGAATGGTTTACAAGCTTAAGGGATTAGGTCATATGTCCAATGCTTAGGTTTAAAATCATAATGATATTCATATTTGTATGTATCAACCTTTGTGTTTTATCTTAAGCAGAGACGATGACTAACCCTACAGTACAACAAATACAAGACACCAGAGCCGTCGCCATTGCTGAAGCCAAGACTCTAAAGTTTCTTCCAAACAACTTCCGTTTGAAGGAGGTATCTCATTCTACCCCTAATGGATTTAAGGTAGGTACAACCATACTTGATAAATCTCATCTCAAGCATGCGCTAAGGAGAAGTGCTTCAGTGCCCTATGACTACCTTTACGAGTTCTGGGCTACCAAAGAGAGGACGTCGAACAAAATTACTTTTTCCTTGGACAACAAGCAACAGACGCTTACTGTGTCAGACTTCAGGAAGATCTTTGGATTTCGGCCGACACTCAAAGGTCTATCATACTCAGCCAACCCGACTAAGGACCAGATCATGGAAATGTTCACTGCCATTGGATGTCTTGACATACGAACCGTGTCTGAGTTCACTACTGCCAAAGTTGGTCAACCATGGAAAGCTATTTTTGGGATTCTAAGCCGATGTTTCACACCCAAAACAACTGGGTTTGATGCTGTTCGTCCGCCAATCATCAAGATGTTTTACGGTATGTTCAAAGGTATGGGTATTGATTATGCATCATTGCTATGGGAGGAGTTTACTTTTCAACTCTTCACAAACACGAAGGGTAAGGTTAAAAGTTACCAATACCCTAGGTTTATTAAGCTGATCATACATTACTTTATGGAAAATGATGCATCCATTGATAAGCGTGCAGGTAGTCGTCACCACACGATAGATGATGATGATTTGGTAGACTTAAGGCAGGAGACTCATTCGAATACGGTTATTCCTGGTCCTATTCCCAGTCATCTTCTGACTGATGAGATTATTGCATCTGATGATTACAAGAACTTGCTACAAGAAATTGAGAATCAACGAGCAAGCCTTCTAGCAGGTGAAGACTCATCTACCACGGTTAAGAGCAAGGGTAAACGGAAGCAAACAGCTTTACCTGAACCCAAAGCCAAAAAGAAGAAGACTGCAGTTAAGAAGGGAAAGGGTATGGCTGATGAGTTAGTTCTCCACGATGAAGAAGATATTGATGATCCTACTCTTAACAAAGCTGAGAGAAAAGCGATGAAGATAGCTATGGAAAGGAGTAGGAAAGACACGGGAGGTAGTGGTTCGGGTGCACGGGTAAATATTGAAGAAGAGTACGTGGAACCAGATGATGTGTTTGAGTTTGGATCACCTGAAAAGTATTCTACTTCGAAGGAGACATCCACCCCCCCTGTTTCAGCAAGTGTTGAAAAAGAGTCTACTCAACCTTTAGCAACTCAACTTCCACCAATACAACCCTTACCAACCAGACCGGTTTCAACACCATTTCTTCCACCACCAATAACTCCCATCCTTAGTACCGTAGTCACAACCGAGCCTATTCCATCAACCCAGAGCAGCTCTGAACGTCTACAATGGCTGCATTGGTAATGGCCGAAATGTTGGATAAACATACGGATAATCACAAACGAGAGATGGATGAACTTCGCCAAGAGCTACATAGACGAGTTCAAAGTGAAGAAGCATCTAGGAAAGCTCAAGAAGAGTTGATTGCTAAGTTCGCTGCAGATATGGAATTTACACGTAAAGCTCATGCAGAAGAACTTGCTCGGGTTAAAGAGGCTGAAGCTGATAGGCATGCAGCACGAATTAAGAGACTTCGAGAAATTAAGGATAACTATAAAGAGCAGAAAGAAGCTCTTGAAGCTTCTATTGAGCAGAGATTGAAAGAATCCGTTGAATCTCTTATGCCTAAACTACGTGATGAGTTAAAGACACTCGTTGCTGATAACTTAATGATCAAATCATCCAATCCTTCAGAAGCCGCCTACAAGATTGCTTATGACTTGACGGATTTTGAACTAAAGAAGATCCTCAAAGCTCGAATGAGGGAACTTGGATCGTTTGATAAATCTAGGATTTAACAGGCTCTCTTCAAATCCCTGAATGACGCTATCATGGAGGATGATAGGTTGTTCAAGACGTTTGGAAGTGTGGTACCCTACCACATTCTCCCTGAGGAAGAAAGGGAAGAGAGTGAAGAAGAAGAGGGTACAGGTGAAGAAGAGGAAGAAGAAGAAGAAGAAGAAGATAAGGATGATGATGATGATGAGGATGATGATGATAAGAATGATGATGATGATGAGGATGATGATGATGAAGATGATGATGATGATGATGGTAATGATGGTGGTGATGGTAATGTGGAGAGTGCTAAAGGGAGCAACGAGGATAAAGATAAGGATGATGATGGGGGTAAACAGCCTGAAAAGGGGGATAAGGTAGCCAGCTCAAAGAAACCTGCTAAGTCTGGAACCAAGTCCAAGAAAGATGCAGCAGCAAAGGAAAAATCTACTTCAACGGAATCCAGACGATCCAAGTGGCGCCACGATGTGAATGCTACTACAGCGTCATCTATTCCTGGTACATCTATCGCTGTATCTATACCTGTTACCACTAACCCTGTTAGTTCTATTGTTGTTGCTCCTGTGATTGCAGAATCGGTAACTGAACCTGAAGCTGCACAACACTCACCCGTCCATGACACTGCCGAGATGCCTGAATCAGAACCAACAGATGTTCACATCTCCACTCCTCTACAACAAAACCCACAATCTACAGTTCCAAGCACAAGGGACTGGGCAGACACGTTGGAGATTGACGAGACTGCACCACCACAGGCTTGGATCACGGCAGCAGCGCAATATGATCCGATCACAGACGCTGACAAAGATGTCTTGTATCTCCGTATCCGCAGTCCGATTGACTTATGTGCATTTCTTGCTCATGAGTATAAGACTTCGGTTACTCCATCTTTGGTGAAGAAAGCACTGAAGGATAAGAGACTTCGCGCCAAAACCCAGTTAACCCAAATGGAGTTCGAGTATTATGCCGATGAGATCCTGAAAGCTCTGAACACCGTTCAACGGCCAGGTCTTCATGAATCAGAAAGAGCCCCACCTCCACTTGATCCTACTCAAGATAATCAGATTGCTCTCGACTTCTTCGTCACCAATGATCTTGTGTATCTTCTGAAGGGGTCATCAAAGTACGCAACCTCCCTGACCTTGCTGAAAGCTGCCAACTGGGGGACAATACCCTTTATCGAGGAAAAGGTAAACCGACTCTGGGTCCCAAAGGTAAATCGTGATTATGATATGTATGCTGTCATAGGTGCATCACACTGGGGCGAACGAGTTCGAAGGGCGTACAGGGGCTGCTGTCTAGTCAATTCAGGGAGTAACGTTAGATCCGATATCCGCATCTCCATCATCTTAGGGTTGAAAACTGAAGCCAAGAATGGCTACTATCATGTGACAAAGATTCGCTTGAAAAGAGAGGATGACAAAGAATACAAAATCCAGCAGGGAGATTTTTCTATCATTCGCCTTGAGGATATCGAAGATATGTTGCTTCTGATGACCCGAGATCAACTCACACATATTCCTCGTGAAAACCTCACTGCCTTGAATACAGCACTTCGTATGTTCACACGAAGCGTTGTTATCAAGAAACGAGTTGAAGATCTTCAGTTGGGAGTCGAAAGCTATCAAAGGAAGCTCAACTTAACCCGTCCAGTGAATCAAGTTCTACCTCAACATGTAGATAGATGTCCCTATACCGGCATTTCTGTCCCGAATTGCGGCATTTTCTACTTGAACAGTCGAGGCTTAATGAAGTTTATGAGGGTGGGTGAGCTTTATAAGTATAGTGATGGGATTCTTTTACAAGTCAGAGGAAAGTTGGAGCATCTTAATTCAGGTGGGACTTTACCAGAGATGACCGAGGACTGGCATAAGGGATATCGGCAGATGGCGAATTATGTGATCAAAAAGATCGATCAAAAGCTCCGTGAACGTAGATTGATGAGGAGCTTGGAAAGATTCGTTGGTGGAAGACCATATTTAGTGCACCACAAGCTACTGCAACGATCCATCTAATGGGTCGTACACTTCAGGTCCACTTCATATTGGTTTTCAATTGTGAATATGTATATTTGTGAATATTGTGCTTGTACGGCTTGATGTAGTGTTAAGGTATGATAATTTTTCAAGAATTTCTCACGAGATTCTAAATCTTTCAAAATATATCATACTAAAGCACTACAACTATCCCTTATTAACTTAAAGGGGAGCATGAACATGTTCTATGGCCAAACATTGATTTCATTTTTACCCAAAGACCGGTTAATCCATTCAATATCCCAAATATTAATGGTTAACATTTTGGATAAGGGGAGAAAATGGGATTAAGGAGATTTAAATGATACTTGGCTAAAAGATGAAAAAGACTTAACGATTATCCAACTTAATATGTGTAAAGCACGTGTTAAGGGGGAGCGTTTTTGATGATCAAAAACACCTAAGGTACGAAACTTTTGATTTCAATATCACAAGTACTTTAGGTGATTTTCAATGATTTTTCATGGTGGCAATTCATTCCCAAAACACACTTAATTCACGACGAATGTGGTGACAAAAGGGTGGTAGGAATAGTTTTAGTCCAATGATTCATCAGAGCCGATGGAATCTTCCCAAGGAAAATTCCCTAGATAGAATTAGAAGTCCTAGGAAAGATGGAGAAAGAATGTGAACGTAGCTGAATGCCGACCAAGTACTTAAGCTAGCACTGGAACAATCACAACAAGGTGCTAGTGATGACGTATTGGTAAGCATTGAAGGGGTTGAAGAATGAAAAAGAATTGTAAAGATAAAGGGTGTAAAGAAAGAAGCCCTCCTTACAACTTTAGGCAGAAACCGGGTCAATACATATGCTATTGAGGTCATTTTTGCTAATGATTCTCGGTATTGAAGAAAGACATCATGGACCCAGTGATGCAATGCACAACCCTTCCCAGCTAACTCAAATATCTCTCAAAAGGTATTTGTTTTAATCACACAGAGATCAACACGTTATCTACTGGTTTATTCACTCCGAATAGACTGGTATTGAAAAGGTGGCACTCCTCTCCAGCCATCGCTCACTAAATCAAAACGCACAATCGAGTCTAGAGCCAAGAGATCATCAAAAGTCTCATTAGGACACTTTCCATTTATTCCTTGCTTTCTCACACACTGTGAAAAGTAAGAGATTTTTATGAGTCCTACGCAATATTCGTGTAATATTGCCAGAACATCCGAGTAATACGTAAGTATTACAATGAAGATGGAAATCCTTCTTGAGCCAACATCAAACAAGCTCATGGTAGGTTACACGTGCGGTTCTTTTAGAACCAATCTTGTGAAAAACTGGAAAGAAACAGTGGTTTAATTCTTAATTGAACTTAAACTCGTTCCAGGCCTCTACGCTTTATCATATGATCTTGCCAGAACACTCAGAGTGACTCTTTATTGATCACAGTGACGAGTGGAAATCCTTCTAGTGTTAACATCAAACAGCACTTGGTAGGTGACGTGCAAGATTCGTTATGAATTGAGCTCGTGACAACTGGAAAGCAACGATGGTGAAAATCTTAATTGAAATTCACTTGTTCTAGGTTTCATGAATTGACGGCTTCAAATCACAAGGATAAATTATCCAAGTGATTCACTCTTTATGTTCGCAGTCAGCTTTGGACGGTCGAATAAAGAGAACGGGTTTACCCGCGAAATCCTATCAGGAAGTTACTTAATTGAAACTATCCGTCACGGGTACGATATCTAATATCGTCCAACGGTCTTCACCGACCGGAGGTAAAATGCTACCGAATTAGAATAAAATGTTCAAAGCCATTTTATTCGTGTCGTTGCTGTGTACCTGTTAAAGACGGTGGCGTTGCTGTGTACCTGTTGAAGACGGTGGCGTTGCTGTGTACCAGTGAAGATGGTGGTGTTGCGGTGTACCTGATGAAGTCATTCTTCACATGCTTATGTTTTTCTGCAACAAAGTTCAGCAAAAAATTCAAGAAAGTACAAGATAAAGTCTTCCGCTGTACCAAACTCTGAAGCTTTCGAGAATTCAACAAAAAGACATAAGTGTGTGGAACATGAAGTCACGAGGAGGCAAATTCACAAGAAAGGCAAAGATCGCACGTGAAAGGCCAAAGAACAATGCTCTCAAGCCAAAGCCAAAAAGATCAAACCAACATATTCACAACAAAAGAAAGAAAAGAAGAAAAGACTACGAGCTAAAGAACGAAGACTTAGTATAGTATGCTAGGTTTAGGACTTTGTAACGTGGAGTGACCTCCCTTAGGGGGAGATTGTTAGAAATACGTTTTAACGTATATTAGAAGTATCAGTCACTCCACAATATGATTTATGTTGTAATAGCTCGTAGTTAACAAATAGTTAATTGTTACTTATTAAGTTAAGTAAGAACCGGTCCATGGGCTTGTCATGGACCGGCCCAAGCCCAATGTTTGCTTGGAGTATAAATACCACTTTCCACCATGGAAAGGGGTTGGTTGTTGTTCATGTTTTCATATTAATAAAAGACACATTTTCTCTCACTTTCTCTCTCTAGTTTCTCTCACTAGAAAACATCAACCCACTTCATAGATTCATAGGTTATCAATATTCTACAACCTCTTCAACAGAAGCTGAATACGTAGCTGCTGCTAGTTATTGTGGACAAGTCTTGTGGATACAAAAACAGATGCTAGATTATGGATTCAACTTCATGAACACCAAAATTTTCATCGATAACCAAAGCACTATCTGCATTGTGAAGAATCCTGTTTTTCGTCAATGAACCAAGCATATTGATATTAGGCACCATTTTATACGGGATGCCAATGAGAAGAAGCTGATACAGGTTCTTAAGGTACATACGGATGATAATGTTGCTGATTTATTAACTAAATCCTTTGATGGTTCAAGGTTCAACCACTTGGTGGTTCACATTAAAATGGTCAATCCTTGCGGTCTAGGATTGAGGGGAGGCTAAGCCTAAAGGGAGGCTTAGTGTACATATTTCATTGCACAGTCTAACATATGGTAGAGTCTAGCAACAGTTTTCATGGGTATTTGCGGTGTGTGCTACTTCTAGTGGAAGGTTTTGGTTACTACTAGTGGCAGTCTTCAGCTCCTAGTGGGTACAAACCCTTCAATTTCACTCATGGTTGGCTTCTAGTATTGGTTTTGGGTTACTGTTCACTTCGTTGACTTTCATTGACCACTTGGTGCTCCTAGTGTTGACATTTACGTGTGTCTTTTAGTCAACGCAAGTTACTTCTACTATATATCTTTTTATTTATCTTTGGTAACTGGGATTTGCAAATAATGGTTAAGGGGCGAGTGGTTACTCTTGCATTAATGACTTAATTTTTGAAAGGGCAACCCCCATAATTAGGGGTCAATGAACAGTTTTATGACCATTATTTATGGTCAAATCCCTCCATTGACTCATTCATCCCAACCATACACACACACATACGCTCCCACTCTTTCCCTCTTCAATCAATCATCTTCCATTACTTCAATCATCAACAATGGCTGCTCTACAGTACAAACCCGATCATAACAAGGTGGCCTATCTTGGCGATGGTCCTAAACGAGAAGAGTTCACAGACATCCTGGAATACATTGAGGCTTCAAATCTAAGGTATGCTTTTACGGTTTGCCCTACTATGTATGATAGTGTTATACGTCAGTTCTGGGCAACTGCCCACCTTGTTGATGTTTTGGGATGCCCTTTAGAGCTCCATGCTACCATAGATGGTCGCTCATATGTGGTTTCTGAGGCATCTATTAGGTCTGCCCTTCATCTCTAGGATGAAGGTGGCATTGTCTCTATCCCCAATTCAGAGGTATTGGATGGGATGGCTGCACTAGGCTATAATCATGGGGGAAGTTTAACTTCCAAAAAAATAGGTTTTCCCATCAATGGAAGCTTCTGGTTCACTTCTTGATTCATTGATTGAGTCGAAAGCCTGGGAGTTGGGATGCATTTCCCATCCCCCTGCATACTGGTTTGATTTGTATTGCCCAGGGTCGTGTTTTTAACTTTTCTCGTTACTTGTTTGATGGAATGATTTGTAACCTTAGTAGTACTTGCTCTAGGAAGAAGTTATTGATGTACCCTAGGTTTTTTCAGCAGGTTCTTATGTGCCTACCTAGGAATAGGGAGGAGTATGAGACCCCAAGGCTTAGTTCCAAGGTGTATTCGAATATGGCACTTGGTTTTAAGGGTCTTTGGAGGCCTCTTATTGATGCTATGTTGGGCCTTGCCCAAGGGGATCCTAATGTGATTCCTCCGGCTGATGAAGCCAATGAGGAACTTCCATTGGAGGATGATCCTATGGAGGAGGAGCACCATGCTACTGGTGTGCCTCATATGGAGGTGGAGGAGCCTGTTAGAGAGGTGGTGGTAGAGATGCCATCCACCTTAAAGGCCGCCCCTTCCTCTCGCCTACATGAGTCCCCATTTGCTGATACTCCCCCTTATAGTCCAGCTCCGCATTCTGCTGAGAAGCCATCTAGCTTTCATGCTCATATTGATGACCCATTTGTTGCATCTGGTCCCAATGATGCTTCCCCCAGGCCAAGTCCTCTTGGTAGGGAAGCTGAGGAACCTGTTACTCTAACCTCTTTGCTATCTCTTATGCACAGGTATTATGCGAGGGTTGTTTCTTTGGAAGATGATCTTAATCAGCACCACAAGCTCACACGGGACTTTGTGCTTCCTTTGGCGAACAGGATTAAGGCATTGGAGTCACAGCTGAGGCGCCAAAAGAAGAAAGTTGTGCTTTCTGATTTTGATGAGGATGTTGAGGAGGATGGGCTGACTATTTTGGCAAGGGCCGCTTTTGCTGATAAGATGTATGATGATTTGCCTGCTCCTCCAAGTCCTTCAAGCATCCCTAATGCTGCTACTGATCCCAGACCAATGGAGGACTCTTCTGGTCCTTCTGCTGGTCCTTCTCATGATCCCAAGGGCAAAGACCCTATGAAAGATGCACCCTCTCCTCCAAGGAAGCGTACTCGCAGACAACTAGAGGAAGAACGGTTGGGGGAAGAGGCTGCTCAGCGATTGCAAGAGGAGATTCACCAACAAGCTAGGGCTGAGGATGAAGCTCTTCAACAGCAAAGGCGTGAGCAGTTGAGGCATGATGCCACACATTGGGATGACAATGACTGGATGAGTGTGCTTACCATCCTTACTTCTGACTACTCGCAGTTCACAGATATGTTGGGAGCTGATGTGAATCAAGGCAATTGTGTTCAACGGGCAATGGCTTTGATGCGAAAACAACAGTTGTCTCTTGCTGCCCAGCTTCGCGAAAAGCGCCGTAACAGACCTATGTCGAGAACTGAGGAGAGGAGGTTGATGCAGCAATATGTTAAGAATCAGTCGGTTGCTTACTTCCACACTGGATGGACATGCGAACGGGTTAGGGGGCTGTCCTTTGATGAGCTTAAAGATCTGTACATGAAGATGATCAAGTGTCAAAACACACCGGTCCCTGAACGCTTTATTTATCGCCCTCCTCCAAGTGTTGGTCTCACTTCTCAACCTGCTGCTACTCATACCTCATCGTCTGGTGTTCCCAAGGATACTTCTGGTGTTCCATCTGTTGGTGCTCCTTCTACTGCTGTTCCTACCACCACCACTTCGATTGTTCATCCCACTCCCTCTCAGGTTGATACTACCACAACCAATGAAGCTACTACCACTACTGCTACTAATCCCACCCCTGTTACTTCTGCTGTGAAGCAAACATCAACACCGGTGACTGAACCACTACCTACCTCATTCGCTGGTGCAGCAAAATCTGATCCTATGGTTGGTAAGGACTTTGAGTCTACTACTGCCGATGCTACTGCTGCTGGAAAGGTCAAGGTTGAATCTTCTTCTGGTGTTCCTTCACCTCGTCGTTCTATTAGGAAGAAGAAGGCTCGTCGTGGTAAGTTTGTTCCGTTTGAAAAGAGAGATCCTGCAAATCTCATTGATGATGCTTCAGATAGTGAGACAGAGTTGCACATGGGTAAGGGTTGGTTGTTTCTTGGGAGGTTTGGCCATCCCCTATTGTCCGTGGTACTTTCACTCATAAGATTACGACAAGTGATGGCTATGCTCGCTATGTCTCGGGACTGCAAAACATTTTGACATGGGTGGAGCGTCGTGATCTTATGTTGTTATATGGTTTGGTGGATGCTGAGATTCCAAAATCTTCGAGTGAGCTTCCAAACTGGCCTGGATTGACTTTATAGGGTGATTTGAAGCTTATGTTAGATTCCCCTCCTGATTCTCCCCATGCTGGTGTATGGAAGGATTAACCTCGATGGGTGATCAAGAGGTGGAAATTGTATGCTGGTTGTGGGGTTCATGTGTTAGAGCTTGAGACTGGTGCCATTGTGTTTATGCTTATGGATATGGAGTATCCCTTGAAAATTGCTACCATGGAGGCTATGCTGGAATGTCATTTGCAGGTATCTAATGCTCCTTCTGGGAATGAGTCTGCCATGGCCACTACCTTAGTGGAAGGTAGTCAAGCCCGGTTGCATGCTGACAAGGTTGCAGCTTCTGGTATGTGATTGGTATGGTTCTTCTATTCTTGTGTTATACTAACATTCTTTTCACCAATTTGTACAAAGTGATTGGTGACTAACATTTTATTTATAGTTAAAAAAATTAAAAAAAACTTTTTATATAATATCTGCTTATACTTTAACACATGTGATGGAATTTCAAACTTGTATAGAATATAATATCTGCTTATACTTTTCCATCATGACATTGTTTTTCACTTGAAATTCTCACACTTGGGCTGTTTTGAGAGGTACTTCTGGTGTTGGATCTAGTCCACACAACAAATGGTGCTCAACTCACCATGTTTAATAGACACGAAAGAGTTGATTCACCATGAGGGTACGACTCTGGTGTGATTATCAAATCCGTTGATGGTTGCCAGGTTGGTTTTCACTTGCCTTGGTCTTAGACTGAAAAGTGGCTAGTCCAAGGAGGTACGACTCTTGGTAAAGATCTATATCAAATCCATTGATAGCTGTAATAGCTTGCTCAAAGGTATATGGTTTTCAGCTCACCGATGCTTCATTGCTAAGAGTTGGCGAGTCCGGAAGGGTACGACTTCTGGTAAAGACTAATCAAATCCGTTGACAGTTGTGATGATTTGCCCAAAATCATTAGGGTGTTCTAAGAGTTGGGCTGGGTTCTGGTCTTCCAGGGTGATGCTTATTCCACCACAAAGACTAGCTAGCCCAAGAGCGAGCAGCTACTTGGTAAAGGCTCTTAAAATCTGCTCATGTTGCTGTAAAGATTCAACAAGGTGCAGATTTGTTTCAAGCTTTCAAGAAGCTTTTCGGTGTTATTCGTTGCAGCAGTCTTTGTGTTCTTCATGCTAATGGTTATGATGCTGTTGTTTGTTTTGTTGTTCCAGTCCTCAAGCTGTTTTGCAAGATCTACCAGGAAACATGAACTCAACAAGTCAAATTCAAGTTTAGGGGAGGATTGTTAGGACCTCTGTAATAGACATTTGTAATGGGTATGCTAGGAGGTATGTAGTTCCTCCTGGTCCTAGTAGTAGTAGGAGCAATGCGTGCTCCTGGTCTTTAGAAAGTCAAACTTTATTATTTTGAGTAGTTTGTTAGGATATGCATGAGATATGTTAGGAAAGGATATGCATATCAGAATTACACGTTTTGGTTTAATGATGTATTAGGGTTTCCTAGTAGTATAAACGGAACCATTGGTAGAAGGGTTAAACACACCTTCATCAAACATTATTCTAGTTCATATTAATATTAGAAATCCTTAGTAAGGATCAAGTCATTATAGTTATTCTGTTTCTTCTTGTTCATAGTATTTGTATTCCGCACTTATACTGTGTAGGTTATCTAGAGTCTCTATGTGAATAGACTTGTGATTACTGAAGCCGTTCATCGTCCTTAACAGGCTGCAAGATCCATATCTAGTGGACCCAACAGAAAGCTTCCTTTCTAGATTAAATCCCTGTAGCATATTACAATTGTTAATACCGCATCCCGTATCATATACCCAGGAATTGAATTTGTATGTTAAATTGAAAAATTCAATCATAAATAAAGTACCTGAAGCTGCAGCGCTCTGCTCAGAATTCTTCTTTATTTCTCACAATTCTTTGAGGTAAAGAGACCAATTCCTCTTCCATTAAACACTTGCCTTGCAATGGTGACAAGTCTCATCCTTTTTAGATTGACTCTTCTTGACAAAGTTCTGCTTAGGTTTCGAATAAGTCGCAACTTGTTTGCCCTTATTACCCTTGCCTTTTCCTTTCTTCTTATTCGCTTCCGGTTTTGGCTTACTCACTCTACCCTTTTGTATGGTTAGTATAGAAGGCGTAGCGGTAGATGCCTTGTCTTTCAACCCTTTTCATACTCAATGATCATTGCATGCAAATCATTAATTGTCTTCCCCATGCAATGCATAATATAGTTTCCAACGAAATCATTGAAGTCCTTGTTAAGGGACCTATTGATCAAGTTGATATCCATATTATGATCATAGGGTTATCCTAGTGCAATGAGTTGTTCCATATAACTCGTCATCTCCAAATAATGGGCACTTACAGACTTTCCTAGAGCTTGCTTGCAGCTATGCAAAGCATCTACCAAGTCGTAGATCTCCACAACTTGCGGCTTCTCGAACATAGCCTTGAGCTCATCAAGCATTCACTTAGGTGAAAATATCTCATACTTTTGTTGAAGTGCAGGATCCATTTTTCCTAGCATTAAGCAAGCCACCTTCGAGTGCTTCTTAACATTAGCAGCGTGTTCAAGCCTTTGCGCATCAGATGCTCCTTCAGCAAGATCCTCCGGATAGGGAGTAGTCAATATATCGATAGTACCCGCTGCTATCAAGACAATTCTTAGCGGTCTGTACCAATCATTGAAGTATGGGCCAGTAAGTTCAGGACGTTCAAAGAAAGCTTTGAACGCAAAACTTATCGTGTTATAGGTGGGTTGAGCCATTTCTACATAAATAAGTTCAAATATTAGTATTTTCGATAACAAAATACTTTCAAGAAAATAAAATTAACCTGGTATAAAACCATATTATTTTCCTTGAATTCTAGAACTATATTGACATAGATCCATTACATCAGTTGGTCTGCTAGTAATGAATGTAATCAACATAGCGACTTGTCGAACAATTCATTTGACAAACAATTTTCAATTTCTAGATTTTTAAGGGATTTACATTGCCAAAAAAACGTTTTGCATTGTAAACATGTTTCATCCGTTCTGAATGCATTAAGTTTCCAGATCTCACTGAGTAACTTAATTAAGTCGTCTAATCTGAGTAACGTAAAACCATCATACGAATTCTCATTCTACAAACGTTTTCTCTCCATCACAACATCACCCAGAAATATCATTTGATGACGAAGTAATTTCAAGTGTTCGTCAGTTAGGAGCATTCGACTTAAATTTTAAGGGTATACATTTTGATGTCAAATTCAATGTATGGAGAAGCATGCATACAATTTCCATATCATAAGTTCAATAAATCATTTAGTAAACTTTTTCACAAGATTAAATTTCTTCATAAATTATGTTGCGGTATTGGTTAAACCAATTGAAGAATTTACCCACAACTATTCACAACGTACTTTTGCTAGAACTCGGATATGCACAAAGCAATATCCCTATTCATTGTGTTTCGGATGTGAATTTGTGGTAAATCACCCTTAAGGTATAATTCAATAAGTAATCGTAGGTAATTTCAATTTGACGCACAGGCGAGCCGAGAATTTGGTCAGCGACTAATGGCATAACACCTCCTTCCTTAACCGGGTACATGACCAGCGGTGCGTTAAACCCACTTTATAGTTTGTCAAAAGGAGTAGGCCGTTAGATTATTATTGCAATTCACCAATCAACGTAATCTTATGTAATTAAATCTCTAACAAATCATTATTTTATATGATTTAGTCCATATTATTTCTTTTTATAAAAAAACCCTTGTTTACAACAATTCACCAATTTTTAATATAAACAAGTAAAAAAACTAAATCATAAACACGTAATTGTTAAATCCCAGATCTTGAGACTCAAACAGTCGAAACCGTTTTTATCTAGATTGATCATCATTCATATGACAACATAGCGGAATAAGAACAATGATCATGAATAAGATGTTTAAGAGACGAATAATTCCCAAAGGGTTTGTATTATTGATGATTAACACAAACCACTCTAGGCATGTATACATTGAATCCCATGCCTAGAGATCAAAGACTTTGTAGGTTACATTTGAGTAGTATGAATGAATTAATAAAACCTACGGTCTGGTGTTCCTTTTCTAACTTAAGGAACCCAGGGATACATGGAAACTAAATAAGATAATAATGACTAAATCAAAACAGAATTATTCATTCTTATCAATACTTGACCAAATCTCCATGTTTTTAGTACATAGCAGGGGAATCTTCACAGCAGTGGAAAGTTTTGTAGCAGGGGAAACTTTCTTGTATTTTGTCCACCAGCTTGAAGTTTCTCTTAATGCCATATTTGGTCCTTCTAGTTTCCATGGTGATTTGACTCATCAAATTCTAGCCCAACAATCTTCCCCTAGTTGATGATGTCAAAACACTTCCCCTTAAGCATAAAACACCAAAGATCAACAGGCTGAACATTCTCTATAGAAAACAGGCTGAACATTCTCTGTAGACAACTTCCCCTTTTTGACATGATCAAATAGAGGTCTTGTAAGTAAACAACCTTGATCTCAACCACTACTAACCAATACCATACTTCTAACCCAAGCATTCCACCTTTCAAAATACCATCCATGAAGCACATAGGGACCAGATCCTAATAAAAAATGATTTTGAGCAGTAGATACTTACATTAGTTATAGTAATATCAATGAGCAGTAGCATAAATCTTCACTTCAGTGTCATATGTGAATGACTAACACTTAACATTATAGCTTCCCCTTAAATTGTACTAGTCATTTATGAATCTTTAATTCTGTAGGCTTTGAAAGTAATAATCATAAGCGAAGAAAATTCAGTATCACCTATTTGATGTAGTGGTAGAAAAACCCGAATCTATGTATTATATCTTGTAATATCCACATAACAGCGAACATATACATCTCAGAATGTATAGGGAGTGGAAGAGGCTCTTGACAAAAACCAACATCATAGCAAATATGAGCATAGAGCAACCTATGAAAAATCTCATACCTTTGTGTATTTTTGTCAATGCATCATTACGGAATAAAGCATGAATAAAACACATACTCAACCAATTCTACTTCATCTTCAAATAGCTAATAGTCAATTACCTTCATGACTATGTAAACAATGAATATGAAAGCCTTTTATACCTTTAAGACCAGTTGCTGTGAATAACCCATACTCCAAAACACTGCTGTCCAAAAACTCATATCTGACAGCAGGGGAAACTTTCAAAAACAGTGGGAATCTATTAAAGAAATCAGGGGGAACTATTGAAGGCAGGGGGATCGTAGCAGGCGGGACTTTTAATGAAAGCAGGGGATACTTTTTCAAAAGCAGTGGAAACTTTTAATACCCCTGTTTTTGTTATTAACTGTGCCAAACCCATACATAATGGGAATGAATTTATAACAGGTGATAAATAACAAAAACAAAGACAATTAAAAATTATACCTACTGTGAAAACATACCTGAACTCGAAATAATCTTCTGTACCATAGTTATTATGTAGACACCTTCTGCTATACCCCACGCAAATTGAACCCAACGCACAGCGAATCACATGAATAACTTTGATGTCTCTTTAATTTAAATGATACAAAAATGTATCCTTTAAATGAGATTCATTAATAACAAACGACAATCAATATGTCTTGTCTACACGTGAATCCCATATTTTTTACCAATCAAATTAAACCGCTGTACTTGATCAATTATTGTTACCATTCGTTCCATTCACCAATCACTGCCCACGTCAACATCAAATATCAACATGAGTAGCAATAAGACAAACAGCATCCTACATGTAGAACTTTACTCATTCTTTGAACAATCTGAATATAACTAAAGCCTGGGCCCACAAAACTTTTGCTTTGGTAAGTAACGTAAATGCACCATCAAGACCAGAACTTCAAATATCAATTACTAAATAATCGATGGATACGTACCAAACGACCTATTCAATTATAATAGAACGAAGTCCTGCCCCACATGATACTTATTGCGTCTGACCACATATCACAATCAATGGTGACCCACGTCCTTTTCTTTGTCCATAAGCTATGAAAGTGACGTCCCCTTTCTTCTAATCAAAACCTTCAACCAATTATTGTTCTTGGGGCTACAACAATTAATCACATCAGACTCATTTTTTCTTATTCGATCTTAATTATTGCTCTGATACCACTTGTTGATCCCAAACATAGATCTTAAACCTTATTAGCTTGTTTAAGGGTTGTGATAGAAAGAAAGTATTCAATCTAACACTAGAGAAACTTTGCAAAGCAAAGTAACTAAACAAGATGCGGAATATAATGTTTAGCACAAGAACAATATGATTGAAGCAAACGTTGAACTTTAATATATCAATGATATACGAATACCCTAAAATGGTATTAGGGTTTACAAAACCTTAAAGTATGATAATGAAAGACAATAGAGAAAGACACACTTTGCATGCTAACCTAGTGAGTCATTTTATAGGCATAAGGACTCACGTACAAGATCACTACTAACAAACTTGGAAAGTATTAAGGAGTAGTAACAGAAACGCGTAAAAATCTATTCCAAGTTTATCTCTGATGGCAGGGCCTTTGACTTCAGCAGGGGAACCAATCCCCCTGCCTTTGTTATCTAGCAGGGGGAACTTAGTCTAGCAGGGGTACGAATAATCAACTAGTAGGGGTAACAAGTATACATAGATTTATTCCCAACAATCCTCCTGATAGGTGTGAAAACACTCATCTTTTCTACAACTTAATTATATTAAAACGGGACCTAAACGTATATTTTATGTCTTAAATGGCGGAATTATGCGTGGTTTGTGTTTTTATTGTGTTTCAGGGTCGAGAAGGTGAAAAGTGGAGAAAACACGGCTTTCACGGGCTTTTATTGAAGAAAAAGACAAAAGACGAAGTCGAAAGATCAAGAGTGGAAAAAGAACGGAAGTCCAAGACCAATTCTAAGATTTACCGAAGAAAAAGTCAAAAGACGGAAGTTTACCAAAAGCCGAAGAACTCAAGTATAATTTATTGAAGAATTACAAGACGAGTTCAAAGAAATCCCGAGCCAAAGTCATTATAGTCCAAGATTTAAGAAGAATAAAGAAAGGAGGGACCTAATGACTCAATTAAGGAAAAGAGGAAAGAGGGGAGGAAGCTTCCTTCCACTAATCCCTTCCTCCCCTATAAATAGACATCACTAGCCATTTGTTTAGGTTGTTGGAGGCTTGACAAGCCTCCCTTCCCCATTTTTCATTTCTCTTGTTCTTTACATTTATGCATCTTAATCTTTATGTATCACACCTTTAATCTTCTTTTAATACCAAGTAAGTTTACCTTTAATTGTTGTTAATCTTTATCTTATAGCCAATCTCTTTCTACCTTTCTTGTTTGATTTGTTCTTTATTTTGATTGTTCATGTTCTTGAGTTTTTTATGTTTTTGATCAAGTGGGTTTTGATTGATTTGGTTATGTTTGTTAGTTTTGATGATTTGTTTTGATTGATTGTTGTTAGTTGATGCTTATTGGTTGTTTTGATTTAATCTTTCGTTTGATTTTGATTAATTTGTGGATTGGATCGTGTTACTGTACATTCCCCTGTTCTTCGCTTGGTGTTTCTGTATTTTATCATTCCCAGAAGTTCCGGATCAATGATCCTTCATTCGGAACATTGAAGTTCCGTGTCAACATTCCTTCATTCGGAAGTCTAAAAACTTCCGGATCAAGTGCTTCGTTCGGAAGTCTAAAAACTTCCGGGTCAAGTGCTTCATCCGGAACTTTGAAAGTTCCGGAACTTTGAAAGTTCCGGATCAAGGGATGCTCATTCGGAAGTTTGAAGTTCGGGATCAAGGGATGCTCATTCGGAAGTTTGAAGTTCCGGATCAAGGGATGCTCATTCGGAAGTTTGAAGTTCCGGATCAAGGACTCTTCATTCGGAAGTTTAAAACTTCCGAATGAAGGTTTTTGTCAAATTTGTTTTTGTTGGTTTTTCCTTTTAAGTTCTTGTGTTTTATTTTTAAGATTATCTTTCTCGTCTTTTTATTTATGTGCACTTTTATTTGCTTTCCTTTTATTCAAGTTTAATTTCGTGTCATTTACTTTATTTATCTTTCATTTACTTTTTGTTAAGTTTTAATTCTACGTCCTTTCATTTCTCGTCATTTAATTTTAAAGTTTTAAATATCGCACCGTTTACATTTTAACTTGTCTTAATTTCTTGTCATTTATTATTAAGTCTTGCTCATTTATTTTCCAAAACCAAAAATATTTGTTTCACCAAGAACAACTAATCTCACACAATTAACCGGAAATCAATTCGATTGACACCGAGAACGAACTTTCAACTAGCAAAAATTTCTACATTAAAATGGCGCCGCTGCCGGCTCTTTTCGTGAGGATATACGGTTTTTTGTGAGTGACGCGTTGGATTTTGGGATCCGTTCACTTGTGAACGTTATTTTTCGTGTCCAAAAATTTTCAAAAATCCAAAAACATTTGAAAAATCATAAAAAACATTTCTTTTTCAAAGTTTTGCACCAAAAATATTCTTCTTGCTTATCTATCTTTCTTTATTGATTTTTATGTCCATTGCGTCCGGTGTGGGAAACAATTATCTGGGAACAACTCTTGTAAATGGTGTACATGTGAGCAGTGCGGAAACGATATCGACTACACACAATTCGGATTTTGTCCCTTGTGCAACTCGACTAATTCACTCTTTTTGAACCCACCTCCTGTTCCCCCGTGCATCTATTGTGGAAGCGATTCTCATTGGCATGTTTCGTGCCCGGTTCGATACCCGTATGGTCACGGGCAAGAACCGGGGTACAATTATGACAAGGAAAATAGCTATCCACAAGACGCACATGATTTTTCTCCACACCCGGTTTGCAACAACTGTGGGGGTCCTCACGATACCTATTATTGTCAACCACTGAATTGTTATGAGCCAAATCCGTGTCCTCAATTTTCTTCACCTATGGATTATTATGAACCAAACCCGGTTTCTCATTATTCTCCACCGATGAACAATTATGAGCCACAACCTTACTATAATTCAGGTTTTCAACACTTTGAGCCCCCACATCACACCCTCAATCATCAATCCTCTCAGCAAATTCATCTTGACCCACAACTCACTACCTTGAATGAAGACACACACTCTATTGTGTTGCAACTTCAAGAGGCCGTTGTTTTGCTTAAAGAACTTAAGGACGAGGAAAAGCGACTGCAACAAGAGCAAGTATCTAATCTTAGTGATTATACCCCTCCGCTTGTGCGTCAATACTATTATGACGATGACGATGATGTTGTATGCACTTTCAACTCATCTTTTGAAGTTGCTGCTCCTACTCTCGATGTTCCTACTGCGTCTAAGGATCTAGATTCGTTGCATGAGCTTAGTGATGTTGGTCTCGACAAAGTATTGGATGATGAGGTTTGTGACTTACCTGCTATGGAGCCTGAAGACGACGTTGCTCTTACATACGAGGTCGATCCTAGTGATGACGATTCTTCTCTCTGCTATGAGAATTTCACTTTTGAAATTTCTTAATCTCCACCGGGAGATGCAGAAAATGACGATTTATTCTCTCCGGTTTACGAGCAGTTCACCGATGAACATGATCTTGTGGATGAGGTGGAAGACGTGCTTCTTCGCGATGGATTACGGAAAGTGCACCTTCTTATTGCTCAAATCGAAGCGTTGACTTCTCCTTCCAAGTATTTACCTCCATCTATTCCTCCCGTTGAAGATAATGACCCATTGCAGGAAGAAATCGATATCCACTCCATCCCTCCAGGTATTGATGACTCTGACACGGAGGGGGACATTATTTTTGATAATTTGCTACAGGAAAGTATTGACCCAAGTCCCCCTCCCGAGCACCTTCCATCCTCCCTTTTAGCCACTATCACGGAGGATGAGTGCTCTGACCCGGGAGGTGACATTGATTATTCTATGATTGATAAAAATACGGCTTTGCCGTTTGCTCAGCATCCATTGTCTTTGGGGGATGACAATGTGTTTACTATACCCAACCCACCTCCCGTGGTTCTTGAATTCACATACAATACGTATGTTGAAAGAACCTTTCTCCCTTTCAAGACTTATCCCCCCCGCCTCTCCTTTGTTGATGTCAACCGGGAACGAGGACAAGGTCTTTGATCCCGGTATCACATTCGAGGCTTCCCCATGGACCATTTAATTCGGGGACGAGTCAGGCTCGTGACTCGGTCAACAAAAACAAGCGCTTTTTGGGAGGCAACCCAATTATCTATCTTATTTCACTTTAAGTGTAGGGGGAGCCCCGTTGGTGTTTCTTGTTCTCTTTCTTATCATGTGCAGGGATTAGAGCTTTAAAGACACAATCTTGATGACTTTTGACGAACCGTGATTCCGTGTTCCTTTCTTCCCGGTTCTATCCTAAACTCTTTTCGATTCACTATTTTATATTTCTCAATATTAAAATAGGAATCTCTTTAGTTGTCTTTCCCTTAACGAGATTTAAACAAAGTGCACAATGTCCTAAGTGTAGGGGAGTTTACTCCCACATGCTTAAAAATTGAGGACAATGTTTATATTATGTGTAGGGGGACTTCTATCGAAGTTAAGTGGTCTTTTCCTTGTATTTGCCCTCATTTTAACCGGAAAATCAAATTTTTTTCAGCATTTTTCAAAATTTTCAATCTATATTGGCCTAGTTATAGTCTCCTTTATTTTTGTTACTTTCTAGCATTTTAATAAAATGGTTTTAGCAAGTTTAGATATCTTAGATATATTAGGCCCGTTGTGAATATTTTGACTCAACCCGAGTTTACTTATCTAAGTTCACTCTAGCTAGTATCCTAAACCATGTAGACCTTAATTGGTTTATCAGGCTAAGTATCCACGAGTCTCATTCCTTGAGATTTTAAATTGTAGAGGACGAGAAATGATAGAGTTGGTTACAAGTTTGGTATTCTCTCATTAACTTATGTGAGTTAATTATGATCTTTTTCTCCCATCACTTGCTAATAAATTATCTGCAATAAGTAAGGTCGTACGATTTGAAAAGTTACTTAGCTTCTAGCCCAAGATCGTTTAAAAGTTGCTCGGTAATGATAAGAGTTCATAGCCAAGGCATAACTTATGAAGCGGGGCGCGAAGATTGGCGAGTCCGAAAAGGCCCTAACAAGGCATGAGGATTCAATTTTATTGCTAAAGACCCAAGGTTATGTGAAAAGCATTATTCCCAAAGTCAATATGAAGGATCAAGACTCACGACGAAAAGCAATCAACTCCCATAAAGATCATGGAGAAGTCTATCCGAAAAGACCCTAACAAGGTATGAGGATAAATAGATCCAAGTCCGAAAAGGAGGCGGATCGTTGTATCTCAAAATCCCAAATAGAGATTGAAGAAATAATCATGAAGTCGTGGTCAACAAAGTTGGAGTACCTCTCAAAAGTCTCCAAGTAAAGAAACTCTATGAACGATGAGAAGACCATTATCTCAAGCACGTCTCTCAAGATATGAAGTATGAAGTACATGCCAAATATCGGCCCGAGAAAGGTCTCAAATTGTGAACCAAGTCATGCCAAGATATGAACTTTTTGATATCCCGAGAAGCAGTTTTAAGAGATTTTGTCCTTTAGCTAACTATTGATCAAATCGTCCTACTTTGCTTTCAGCTTAAATAAATTATCAAAATAAGTCAACAATGCATCCTCGTGATCATTCAAGACATCAATAAAACATAAGAGATACCCATAGGAATAAGGGAGTTTAAGTGATTAATTGAACCACATGAGTAAATGCATGTTATGCTAACTTGTACTAACAATGATCTTGTTTTTAAGCTTGGCATGGGGAACGTGAAACTTGAGGTTGATAAACATTCATGACACACAAGCCCAATGTAAGTCTTAGATTTCTTTACATGTTTCTTCCTTGATTGCATCTTGTTATTTTCTATCTTTTTTATTTTCCTTAGTTGTTTAATAAAGGCCAAGGTAGGTTGATTATGATGGAAAGTGTAAACCTTGCTTTATCACTGAGCATTGCATGAGGGCATTGCAATGGTTAAGTGTAGGGGATTTGATAGGTGTGAAAACACCCATCTTTTCTACCACTTAATTATATTAAAACGGGACCTAAACGTATATTTTATGTCGTAAATGGCGGAATTATGCGTGGTTTGTGTTTTTATTGTGTTTCAGGGTCGAGAAGGTGAAAAGTGGAGAAAACACGGCTTTCACGGGCTTTTATTGAAGAAAAAGACAAAAGACGAAGTCGAAAGATCAAGAGTGGAAAAAGAACGGAAGTCCAAGACCAATTCTAAGATTTATCGAAGAAAAAGTCAAAAGACGGAAGTTTACCAAAAGCCGAAGAACTCAAGTATAATTTATTGAAGAATTACAAGACGAGTTCAAAGAAATCCGAGCCAAAGTCATTATAGTCCAAGATTTAAGAAGAATAAAGAAAGGAGGGACCTAATGACGCAATTAAGGAAAAGAGGAAAGAGGGGAGGAAGCTTCCTTCCACTAATCCCTTCCTCCCCTATAAATAGACATCACTAGCCATTTGTTTAGGTTGTTGGAGGCTTGACAAGCCTCCCTTCCCTATTTTTCATTTCTCTTGTTCTTTAAATTTATGCATCTTAATCTTTATGTATCACACCTTTAATCTTCTTTTAATACCAAGTAAGTTTACCTTTAATTGTTGTTAATCTTTATCTTATAGCCAATCTCTTTCTACCTTTCTTGTTTGATTTGTTCTTTATTTTGATTGTTCATGTTCTTGAGTTTTTTATGATTTTGATCAAGTGGGTTTTGATTGATTTGGTTATGTTTGTTAGTTTTGAGGATTTGTTTTGATTGATTATTGTTAGTTGATGCTTATTGGTTGTTTTGATTTAATCTTTCGTTTGATTTTGATTAATTTGTGGATTGGATCGTGTTACTGTACATTACCCTGTTCTTCGCTTGGTGTTTATGTATTTTATCATTCCCAGAAGTTCCGGATCAATGATCCTTCATTCGGAACATTGAAGTTCCGTGTCAACATTCCTTCATTCGGAAGTCTAAAAACTTCCGGATCAAGTGCTTCGTTCGGAAGTCTAAAAACTTCCGGGTCAAGTGCTTCATCCGGAACTTTGAAAGTTCCGGATCAAGGGATGCTCATTCGGAAGTTTGAAGTTCCGGATCAAGGGATGCTCATTCGGAATTTTTAAGTTCCGGATCAAGGGATGCTCATTCGGAAGTTTGAAGTTCCGGATCAAGGACTCTTCATTCGGAAGTTTAAAACTTCCGAATGAAGGTTTTTGTCAAATTTGTTTTTGTTGGTTTTTCCTTTTAAGTTCTTGTCTTTTATTTTTAAGATTATCTTTCTCGTCTTTTTATTTATGTGCACTTTTATTTGCTTTCCTTTTATTTAAGTTTAATTTCGTGTCATTTACTTTATTTACCTTTCATTTACTTTTTGTTAAGTTTTAATTCTACGTCCTTTCATTTCTCGTCATTTAATTTTAAAGTTTTAAATATCGCACCGTTTACATTTTAACTTGTCTTAATTTCTTGTCAGTTATTATTAAGTCTTGCTCATTTATTTTCCAGAACCAAAAATATTTGTTTCACCAAGAACAACTAATCTCACACAATTAACCAGAAATCAATTCGATTAGACACCGAGAACGAACTTTCAACGAGTAAAAATCTTTGTATAACCTCCCCTAAACTTGTGCTTTCCCCTAAAGACAAGTTTCTGAATAAATCCTAGTTGATGAGGATGCTTACAAACTTTCTGGCCAAATCTGACTATGCATCATCCTTACCAGATCATAAGCAACAGGAGTTTTAGCATCTACAATCAAATTAGCTTGTGCTAGTTTCTTCAAGGTCTCCTAAGAGAATGGATAATAACGATGATTGATCAAGTACACACTCACTCCCTCCATTACTACCTCATAGACTACAGAATTGGTAAACAACTTCCAATACAACAAATCTCCTTTATTCACTGCATCAAATATAGGATCAAATAACTCATGCTCATACATCCTATGCATGCACTCCCAGATTACCCAATCCTTCTCCACACCATCCATGGTAGGAGGTTTTGTAGCAAAAGTCTTTTTCAAAATTTTCCACAGATCTTCTAAGTCTTCACTATCCAAGATCTGAAACATGACATCTAGACTTAGAAATGTCTATGCTGTATTTTCAGCTCTTGTAAGCTTCCACCAAGTCCTCCCTTTGTGTTCATAAACAACATACTCTATGATAGTAAACTTCTTTCCAAGTTCACTAGTTGAGATATCATCATTTTCCTGCAGAATTAGCTGTTTATCAATTTCTTCATTTGAAGGACGTTGAGACTCCATAGTAACTGTGCCTACTTTCTCCATTCTCTTGAGTCTTTTGGCTGCTCTCTGTACATTAAGTACAGACTTCTCAATTGCTGGAGAACTTTCACCTGCTTGATGTAATACCCCTACTTGTGATGATGCACCTGCTTGGGATGATACACCTGCTTGTGTAGTCTCCAAATTTGTTCCTTCAGCCTTCCTTTTTCTGGATTCCCTTGCTGCTTTTTGTAACACTTCACTTTTTCTCCTAAGATACTCAGCTTCCTCAGGAGAGTCCATAGTCATAAAATCTTCCACATCATATTCTCTTAAGACTGGTCTAACTGCTCTTTTTATAGCTTCAAAACTCATATATGTGAAGTCCCCATGCTTCCACTTCTTATGTCTCTTGAGCAAGACTTTGTAGTGTTCAAGTTGCCCTTTCTCAGAACTTAAATACTTCTCTCTCTGAATTTGATTTGCCCTCCTTTCCAGATATTCAGTTTGATATTTGTAAACAAGGCAAGTCAGTTCATACTTGTCTTCCAAAGGAGCATTTATTAACTCCTTCTCCCATTGATCTAGAAATTCTCCAACATGATGCACTCTGTCATCCAACTCTCTATGCATAATTTCAACCTGCTTGAGCATATCTTTAGGCCTCATCTTTTGCATTCTTTGATCCTGCATATCCATCTCCTCTTGTTGTAGCCTGAGAGCTACTTGTGCATCATGTTCTTCTTGAGTCCTTTGCTGTTTAGGAGTTATATGCTTGTATTTTCTCTTGGGCTGTTCAACCATGATCCCTTTTCCTTTGTCTTTTGGATCGACTACTGGTGCTGGTTTAACTTTAGAGGCAGGTTCTTTGATAGTAATTCCCTTCTGAGTTGGTTGCTTTCTGTTCTTTCTAACAAAAGTTTCAGTAATAGGCTTAGCAGGGGAACGACTTACAGCAGTGGGATCAGCAATGGCAGGGGAAACTTTTGAAGCAGGGGCTTCTTCTTGATTGCCCATAGTTATCAATGTTTGAGCAATTTCTTTAGTTGCACTCCCCTTATCACTTCCCTTATCAGCACTTCCTTTCTCAATCCCTTTCTCAGCACTTGCTATCTTTCCTTGTACACCACCAGGATATGAATAGTACTGAGTAGACTCTTCTGTATTTGGAACTTCCTCCCCTTTGGAAGCATCCTCATCTGTGGATATGATAAGTCTGGGATTTCTCCTCCCCTCAAGTGTGGCAAGTCTGGTTTCCAAGTTATTGATAACCAGACCTTGCTTTTTGACATTTTGTACAAGTTGTGCATTCTGCCTTTTTAGACTCATGCACATTTTCGTCAATTCCAAAATAGTCATAGGTTTCATGCTGCTCTCAACCCTAGAAGGGGATTTATCCCCTTTTTGGATATCATGGAGTGAGGGAGAGGACTTACTAATGGTGTCACTATCCTGCTCACCCTTTGAGGATGAGACAGTAGTGGCAGCCAAACCCTCAGTTTTCTCCAAACCCTTGGAGACTCTCCTCTCTGCTACTTGTGAAGATTCACCAGGCAAGGGAGACCTGGAAAACCTTGATTTGGATCACCTTTCATGTTGTGGATCAGCAGGGGGTAGAGTACTGGCAGGGTGTAAGTTCTTGGCAGGGGAATCAGAAGGTTTGTGTTTAGCTGTTTTTGTCTTGGCTTCTTCCTGTCTGATTTGTTTCATCATAATTGAAGTGAGTGGAATGGACCTGCCAGAAAACTGTGGTGATGATGCAAGAAGTGTGGTGAATAGTTTGGTGGTATGCTTGGTTGCTGAAAAGTAGTTTTTGTGTTTAATTGGACCATGATCACTCATATTCAGCAGAAGTTCTATAAACCTTGGGTACATACAAAACTTTGAATTGCTTGAAACATTTTTAACCATTCCTTTGAAAATCATTTGAGAAAAACAATACTTCCTCCCTGTTGCTAAGCAGATCAGGGCAGAAGCCATCTCACTACCAAATTCATTGAAAGCAGTGGTTTTTGGTGACAAACATTGCAAAATTGTATGAATCAAATACTTCCAATGTGGGGCAAACTGACCTTTAGCAAACTTACATTTTTGGTCTTTAGAAAGAGTGTACCCCAATTTAACAAGACCCTCAAAGATTTCAGCCTTAGATAGGTTGGTTATCCCATCCTCATCATCAAGAAGAAGATTGTCCCTGATGGAGGCAAGTGTAATCACCTTGGGATGACCATCTACAGTGCTTTGAATTGTAACCTCTCCATTCACTGTTTTGGTCATGGATTTTGTGACAATCCGTCAATTTATGGTTGATATGTTATTCTCGAATATTATTTTAATGTTACAATATGAACTCACTTATTTTTGGGAAGAAATTTGGATTTACGTCTTGAAGTAGCATCGACTACGTCTAAACCGGAGGATTCAACGTTACGTGCTTACGTTTACATACACCGTCTTTGGTGACAGTCTGACATTTCAGAAAAATAAACTTGTCTGTGAATATTATTTTGGAGTTTTAAATTTGTGTTAGTTCATAAACTCACAAATTTACGATAAGTGATTAGGACTTACGATTTTATTTTAACGTCCTTTACGACTAAACCGGAAACCTTAGGATTACGTATTTACGTTTTCGAACTCCGTTTTGGATGAGACAATTTTTATTGGATTCGTTTTGTGACGTTGATTCATAATTTATAAAAACGTTTTTCGTAAAACGACCCGAGGGCACGCAAATCGAGGAAACTAGAATCGAGGAGTACCCGTAAATAAATGGGGATGAGACAAGTGGGACACTTGTCCCACCCCCACTCCAAAACCGGCCACAAATAGCCATAAAACAACTTGGTGTCAAGTTGTTGACAAGTTACATACACTTGTCATGATAGCTTAACTAGTAAGCTTACCACTTCACCAAAACCAACCAAAACCACCAACACACACACCTAGTTTCATTTTCATCCATGCAAACACTCTCATCTCTCTCTCTCTTGACTCCATTTTTGGCCGCCCCATTTCTCCATAAAACACCACCATTCATACAAAATTTAACCATAAACATATGTTATAATTAACATATGTTAATCTCTATTAAAAAAGATGAAGATTGGTGCAAGTTATAACATCCAAGGAGGAGTTTTCATGGAGTAGTAGGGCTGATTTTCCACAAGGAGTTTATGAAGATTGGTGGTCATGAAGATGGTCTTGGTGCATCACAAGTTTCTCCATCAAAATCCATGTTTTGATCAACCTACATCATCATGGTGGTATAAAGATTGTCCTCCTCATCTTCTTGTTATTTTGATTATGTAAACATGTATTTTATTTCCTATTGTATATGTATATGATGATTATATGATGATAAAAATGTTATGTGGGGATTTGTTGTTGATAAACATGATTAAAAAGGTGAAAGACTATAAGAAACAAGGTTAAAATCTTGGTTAAATTTGATGGCTGTATAAAACAATAAAGAACCATATGGTAAACTGATAAAATGATGAAGTAGAATGGATTTACAGTAAGCTATGGGTCTTGTACACATGTGAGAGTTGGCCATGCAATAGAATCATTGTAATGAGTGAGATATGATCAAAACAAGTTTAGGGTATAAATCTGAGGTTACTGTTTTGGACGATTTTTAGAAAATACTTAGAAGATGATTCAACAGTAGCTATAAGAGTTAAATGTAGCACATATCATTTAGTTTATGTGATAAAAATTTGAGCTTCTATCTCCATATAGAACTCAAGATATGGCAGTTTTGGTGAAGATGAAGATAAAAATCAGATTTTGGAAATTAAAAGTATAATACTATTATATAAGCACTCAAAATTTTATTGTATAAAATGTAAAGTTAAAACCCACTAACTCATGAATTTTATTTATATAAATATGTTAAAGGTTAAATAAGTGGACATTTTATAAAAATGGTAATTTGTTAAGTTTTATAAGTTATAAAACTATAAACATGATTTTTACGACTTTTTCGTCTATTACCGTAAAATTAACGTTTTTGTTAAATAAAACTTAGATGGTTGGACCCGTCTAACGAAAACTTTATAAAACTTATATACTGATATATATAGACATGTATAACAAGTAAAAACCGATAAAACCCGAACTATAAGAAATACGGACATTTACGAGCTAATTAAGCATATTGGACTAATAATTGGACTAAATAAGATAAAAACTTGTAAAAAGAACTTATTGGGCTTAACCCATTTAGGCCCAACTTGTAAAGTTTAAGTACTGATAATATAAGTACAAAATGGATTAAAATAAGTTAAATAAGTTATAATAAGCTTATTGGACTTAAGACACGTAAACGGGTAAAACTAGTAAACTAATATAAAAGTTATCGACATATAACACTAAAATGAGTAAACGAGAATATATAAACCCACTTGATCATCATATATATATAATCATCATATGTATACATAATTGTTATTTTTATAAAGTCATTGGACATGAGTCTAAGACGAGTATTATTTGTCTAGGTTTCCGTGATTGAAGCACGTACCGTACGTCCGAATTGCTGATAACCCGCCTTCCCACATCAACGTGAGTTCATAGCCTCGCACTCTTTTAAATGTTTTTATAAATGTTTTATAAACCCGCGAGGGAGATAACATGTTAGTTTTTATAAAAATGGGACACCATTTGTCCCGATTGCTTGTTTATTGATATGGACCCGAATGATTGAATGACCCGATTGTATGACCCTATGAATGATTAAAGGACCCGATAGATGAAATAAAAATGGATTATTAAAGTTAGGTTATGTCACTAAAAGTCCCATTAGCATGAATTGTGAACTACCGGGATTTGGTAGACGCTTATGCATTTAATAGAACTATTTGGGGACGTTCACCCCAGTTCGCGCCTTGACGGTTGATCCCCGTCGTGCCACATTGATTGGTAAGCGAATTCATGTATGAGAAGTTTTCCATAGCGTGACCTTTGTGACGACACGCTACTTTAGATGGGCAAAATTTGGTATCGGGTTAGCTACCCGTTGTTGGTTTAGTAAGGTAACAATGTCATGCGGCTTATAATAATCCAAAAACTAACGAAATACTATTAGACGCTTCGAATTACGATGTATTGCCTGACTAGCAATACAGGGTCATACTATTGATATTATGTTTGTGTTTTGGTTTTCATAACCATACCCATATAACGGTTTTTATTTTCATACAACGTCGTAAGACGTATTGTATGACGTTTTTACGACATTGGCTCGTATAATGATTTTTAAGGCTTTTTATAACCATATTCATATAATGGTTTTATTTAATCTATACAACGTTGCAAAAACGTATTGTATGGTGTTTTTAACGATAATGATTCGTATAACGATTTTTAAGGCAAATGCCTATATTATGATTTTCGATAAAGATTTGTATAAAATGACTTTGGCTATTTTATGGCCTATTAAAATGATTTGTACAAGATGATTTTCAGTAATAATTTTATACTGATATTATATTGATGGATTTTATTAAACTCTATGAATTCACTCGGCGTTATCGCTGACCCTTTTCTTTTAACATGTTTTATCTCAGGTACTTGAAGGTAATTCTCGGGAAGACGACAAGAATTCATGGCCCGCACTTAAACAATATTTTTCCATTCAAATACTTTGTAAAACTTTATATGAAATGTAATGACTTGGGACCTATGTAACTTTGATATTTATGAATGGAAATGCTTTATTAATAAACGACGCGATTTTTATGCGTTGTCTATGATGTGAGTAATGTGCTATCCCGTAACAGCAACTAGTCTTCCGCTGTACTGAGTTGTATAAATTTGGGGGTGTTACAGTTTGGTACCAGAGCTCTCGTTATAGAGAACGAAAGATTTTTAAAACTAAGGTTTTGAATAAAAATGTCTAAAAATCTTTTGACTATAACGGTGCCGAAGAATTCCCGAGTTACCGACAAGGCCAGAATGAGAAGTGTTATTTTAATATATATATAACTTGAATTATATATATATGATGTAATTTTATTACATGATTATTTGATGATTATTTTGATATTTATACGAGGTATTTATACGACGTAGATTGTCACAAGAAACCCTAACTCCCCTAGTGAATTAATCGAAGCTATTCTCGTAGGAATTCTAGCTATCCTAGATCTAAACCAAGTTGTGGATATTTATGATCCCGACAAATGGTTGATATTCGTAGAAATGTAGATATTAGTTGATTGTGATATTGGAAAAAGAATTGGCGAGATTAAATCTGATACCGATGTCATGACGATCTTTTCTTATAGAGTGGAGTTTGACAAAACATTACCACCTAGAAAGATGTCATCTGATTCGTTGTCATCCAATTCTTAAATTGAAATCGAAAGGGTGAATGTTGCACTTGAGGCTGTCATTAGAACCATTACCCAAAAGCCTCATGCCACTAATACCTTTCCGAGAAGTCTAATTGACTGATCGAGTCATTTCATACTAAGTGACTCATTTGATAATTGTTGTTGTAAGAGATATAGGATTGGAAATTAAGTGTTGCTCATATCGAGCTTTTATTGCCCTATTAAGGTTTATGAATAAAGTTGAAAATATTGGAGAATGAGGTAGGATATCGAATTGAGTATAAGTTGATTGAAAACTTGAATTAAGTAAAATTTAACCCGTATGAAATATGAGATTGATAAGAGGAAGTCAGTAAGCCCTGTGATTGAATTATAAGGTTTTAATTGATTGTTGATTCGTGTTAAGTGTTGTTCCTAAGCCATTGTCCACTAACAAGAATGCCCAGTGTCCAATAAATAAATTGAAGAAATCTTCTTCTGAATTGGGACCAATGGATCTTCCGGGACATGTGGAACACCTAATGACTCTTGTAGATTAGTATTCATTGTGGTATCTTTTAAAAATAATCCCTAACTTAACTGAGACATCAGTTGGTACGATGAGGTCTTGGAATTGTATGACATAGTGACTCATAATGTGTTATGGTACAATTTGACTTGTTTGTGATTATTGAAAAGACTACCTTTGATTGCTAAATTCTACATGTATCGATGACATCTATCTTTTCTTGCTTCTTCCTAATGCTCGCATTAGTGATACAACCATTGAACACGTACTCATCTCGATTTGAGTTACACTGTGGATTATTCTTTTTGAGTGCAATCGAGGTCATGAACCTCATGATTAATTGGCTTATCTCATTTCCTATCATATCGTAGTTAATTCTTGGTGAATAAGCTTTCATCACTCTTCTGCAGATCACTCATTGTTTTTATAAGATAAAACAGTATCCCTTGAGAAAAATTGAATTTTCATCGCTATAAGGATTATTCAAAGTGAGATTTATAAGTGATTGTTATCGAAATGAAGTTGTTTATAAAACACCTTGGAAAACTTAATTGTTTTCATAACCAAGAAAATCTTTGTAAATTTATTTTTGGTTCTTATTTAAGAATTAAGCATGAAAATATTTTTATTATAAACATGATGATAAAATTTTGACGAACTAAGTATTGCATCGTTAATCTTGAAATTGTATATAGTTGCGCGCCTACATACAATTTGGAATCGACCATGCAAGACTGATTAGTAGTCACCATAAAACTAATGAATAAACACTACATTTTCGTTGAAGTTGTGAAAGATTAAATTTTATGAGATCTGCAAGAAGTGAAAAATAGGGACATAGTGTTAGGGACACCTACATATGTGCCTGTAGCATCTATTCTTATGAGTTGAATTTACTCATCTGTGGAAATTGTCTTATTTGACAATTCACAATTCTTTCTTGTCCAATTCTCCCGTAGTGAGATTCTTAGGAAAAGTATCTGATTACCGAGTGTTGATACCCGATTGTATGTATCGACGTTCCTATCCTACTTATGATTTGATTTCACTTGAATGACCTGGGTAACGATCCGAGGAGCTTTCGAATGCGTACTCAAATTAATGAAAACATGGGATATATTTATATTCGTTAGATGTTTTCATCTGTAGCTGATTTGAAATTCTCTCGCATAGATTATGCTTTGACCTTACTTAGTTGTGTCTCCATGTATCCTTGAATTTGTGAAGGATTATGAGTTATTATCAGTCTTTTGAGAAGTTCACATCTTATCAACGGTAATAAAACTGGAAAGTTGATAATTCCAGTAGAATGGATTGATTGATTATGACATGACGACATTGTCTTAATTGATGGGAACTCGAATAGAATCCCCCTAAATGATAAGATGTTGATTATCAAAAGAGATTTAAATAATTCTTGATGGATGACCATATCCTGCATTTAGACTTGAGATTATATTTTGATTGGTTGTGAATTAGTCATAGATATTATAATCTAGAAAGAACCTAATATGAATTTATTAAAAGATGTTTCCGTTATCTGAAACTTTAGGATATATTTGTTGGTAAATTACCTAGACTTTTGCCATTAAGGCAAGTAGAAATTGGTATTGATTATATTTCCGGTGCTGCACATGTGGCTTGTGCACTGTACGTCAGCACCATCTAAATTAAAGGAATTATCGTACAACTGAGGGAGTTGTCGAAAAAAGATTTTATTATACCAAGCCTGTCATCCTGAAGAGCTATGGTGTTATCATTTCTTATATTTATAGATTACCGTGAACTGAGTAAATTGACAATCGAAAACGATATCCATAACTCGAAATGGAAGATTTGTTCGATCATTTACAAGGTTCTAGCATATGTTTTAAAGATTTGATCCACGGCATGGTTATTATCAACTTCGCATCTGCGAAAAAGATTATGTATTCCAATCACTACATCCTGTACTTGTAATGAACATTACGAGTTTCATGTTATGTCGTTTGGATTGACTAATACACATGTAGCATTCATAAATTTTAGTGAATCACGTGTGTAGGCTGTAATTTGATAAATTCATGCTTGCAATTATTAAGGACTATTTGTTTGTTAATACGAATAATAATGAGTTAATAATTAGTTATAAATTGCCCTGAATTGGTGAAACAATAAAAAGCTATACCTTAAATATTTAACATGTGATTAAGAACTTAATCCTTTATATGATTTAACCGTGTAATTAATAGATAATGGAAGCTATATTGACTTTTCAAAGATTAGAACCATTAACGCTTAGGGATTAAAAACTTAATCCTTTACATAAAACGACCGTTGGATTAATAATGGTAAGATGTATGCATATAGACTCTTCAAAAATTAAGAGCCCTTTTAAGACTTTGGATTTTCTCAAAAAGAAATGGAAATATGTTTTGACGAATATTTAACAAAGGATTTATAAGGGACTATTCCCTTTGTAACACCCCATTTTGGAAATGGAATATTACGCATAATCATGGCGTGTCATCAAAGCATACAAGGATAAATGTCTAAGCATTATTCGACCATAAAAGGGAAATACCGGAATCAAACATCGGTAACCCCAAAGTAAAGCTCATCACACACAAACATAAATACTGTAAAAGGAAAGGACGAAACAATGTCCAAAGCAACTGTATCAAAGTAAAGGAAATGCATAAAGTAAAGAAAGACAGTAAAGCTTCCAATCCATATGCACGTACGTTTGAGATCTACGAGCGTCCCTGAGTACCTGCCGTTTTGGGAACATGAAAAGGAAAACGGCTGAGCAAGACGCTCAGTGCACGGATGTACAATATAGCATGAAATAGGATAAACATGTAACATATAACAGCGGAAGACTAAGTTCTGAGTAAACTGGTTAAGTATTAGGAAAACTGGTTTTATAGTTTGAAAAGCCTTATGTTTGTCTTATGAAAACTGTTTTAACATAAATATACCATAGCCCATATAGGTCATGAAAAGGTCACGTGCATGAATACTTGGAGGGGTGACCTCATCATGCTGATTAGAGGGGATGCCTCTAATTAATATACTGGTTTGGGTAGGAGGGATCAACTCCTTGTGAAGGATGCAAGGCACACACCACATTCACCATGATAAACTGAATAAAACATGTAACTAGGATGCACCCATACGCCCCACCTGATATAATAATATGGCCAAAACTGAAAAGGGATGCCACGAGCAATCACTCCGCCGTGGGGAAGTCATAACATTGGTGCCTCCAATGTTATGGTTATGGTACCTCCATAACTAGGTGAAACTGGTCATGCTTGTATATGGCTATAGATTATGCTAATTAAAACATAAGCAGTTCAAAACAATAAAACAAATACTGGGGAAAACAGTTGGCTGCATACGGGGAAATCCTAATAAGGAAGGAATGTCCATACTGAAAGGACGGGAATCCGTACCTCAAGTCCAGTGAATGAACGGAAGAAAGACTCCTACTTCTGGATCACTAACGCTACATGAATACACACGTGTATAAGTATCGATTCACTGATTACGTACTGGGTTTTATGTCTCATTTTAGCTGACTTGGTATGTTTTAGGTCATGGTTCACTGTTTAAAGCCTTAAACTGTGTTTATCTTGTATTCTGATTAATCTGATTAAGTATTACTGGTATTTCATGTATTATTATACTTACTGTGTAATAATAAGTAACTTTCCAAAAATAGCAGGTTTCCAAAAAAAGAAAGTTCCCAAAAATAGAAAGTTTCCAAAAATAGAAAGTTTCCAAAAATAGAAAGTTTCCAAAAATAGAAAGTTACCAAAAATAGAAAGTTTCCAAAAATAGAAAGTTTCCAAAAATAGAAATTTTCCAAAAATAGAAAGTTTCCAAAAATAGAAAGTTTCCTAAAATAGAATTTACTGCTTAAAATAGATTAGTTTCTAAAAATAGAAAGTTTCCAAAAATAGATCAGCTGCCTTAATTAAATAAGTTTCCATATATAGAAGGTTTTCCATGATTAGATTAGCTGCCTGAAATAGATATATTTCCTTACATAGAAGGTTTCCATTAATAGATTAGTTGCCTTATTTAATTAAGTTTCTATAAATAGAAGTTTCCATAATTAGAATTAAGCTGGTTACATAAGCTAACATATAAGTCTAAGTGTTTATAAGCTGATTTCTTAAGTCATATGATATAGTATATAGTTTAATTATTATTTCATGTATTTTAATTAAACTATAGGTTAAGCATTTTAATTAAAGTATAACATGTTTTAAATAAAATGAAATGAAAATACTTAGGTTAAAATGTGTATTATTATTATTAATAATATAACCTAATTCATGTCTAAATTAATTAATTATAGGCATGTTTTAAATAATTAATTAATTATAACTTATAACATAAAATACTTAGGTTAAATTAATATCATGCTAAATTAATAATTAGAATAACCTAAGTCATGATTTAATTAATATCTCATGTTATTAATTAATTTATATCCTAAGTTCATGATTCATAAAAATTAACATGTAACATAGATCATGATTTAACCAACGAACCATGAATCGGGCATGAATTCGACACCGTACCCCGAGCCAAACTCGGGGCACGTGTGCCTCCTTGCTGTCGTGGGTCCCACAAGCACCAACCAAGACCTAAAATGGTCTTGGTGGTGGTGGCAATAAGCAAACCAAACCCCCTCGGGTTTGTTTTGCTAGGCGGCTAAAAACAAACACCCTTTTAAATCATTCTTTGATTTTAATTAACCCCAAAACATGTTAGATCAATGTTTAATTATCATGTTTTTAATAAGAAAATAATAACATGTTCATGAAAATAATCAAAGATTAAAAAGAATTAAAAAGAAGGGTTTAGAATGATATACCAATACGTAGCTTGAAAGGGGATGAACAAACACGGTTTCTAACACTTGTATTTAATGTCAAAAATCAACAACACCCTCCTATGGTGGTGTTCTAGGTGGCGGCACAAGAGAGAGCAAAGAGGAGGAGGAGAAAATCTTTTAGGGTTTATGTTTTCTTTCTTGAAAAAGTGAAAATGAAAACTAGTTTTACTCTTTACCCCCCTTTACTTGTAAAAGTCCATGGGCTTAGCCCATTTCTTGTTGTTGTGCCGTGGGTATGGGGGCCCCACATGGGGTACCTGTACCTTTCTCGTGTCCCGATGTTTCGTGTTCGTTCGTGGTTAACGTGTTCGTGTTTAAAGTGTTTCTGTTTATTTTATCATGTCGTTTATCGTAATCTTAACGCTCGTAATTATATTATATGTATTTACGTAATTATTCTAGTTCGTATTTTAAATGGTGATCATGATTTAATTATGTTCACGTGACATATTTATTAACTGTTTATCATGAGTTCGTACGTAATCGATACTTGTCATGTCATACACGTATGCACTTGCTTGATTATTAGCACATGAATGTGATCAATACTAAATGAGGTAAGTTTTAATCTAGGACGTACGATCTTAAGGGCACTATTCATGGTAAAAGCATGCGGGTTTTACAATTCTTCCCCCCTAAAAAGAATAATTCGTCCCCGAATTATAGATAAAGTAAGCTGAAAAGAAGTAACATACCCGAACTCAAAATATGAAGTGAGGGTAAGAAGCCCGGATAGACTCCTCTGTTTCCCAAGTGGCTTCCCGCTCGGTATGGTCCCTCCAAATAATTTTGACGAAAGGAAACGTCTTCCTTCTCATGACTCGTTCTTGCCTGTCGAGTACTCGTTCGGGTTCTTCTATAAAAGTGAGATCTTCACGTATCTGTTCCAGTGGATACTGAACCATGTGAAGGGGATGATAATTGTACCCTCTGAGTAAGGACACATGGAACACGTTATGCACGTGCGAAAGCTGAGGAGGTAACGCCAATCGGTAAGATACTTCACCGATTCGTTCAATGATATCAAAAGGTCCGATGAAACGAGGACTGAGTTTTCCTTTGATCCCGAAGCGTTTAACACCACGTGCCGGAGAAACCTTGAGGAAGACGTGATCTCCCACATTAAAATGTATGTCCCTACGATGCTTATCGGCGTAACTCTTCTGACGTGACCGTGCTTCTTGCAACTTTTGTTTAGCTACCTCAATCTTCTCATTGGTCATTTCTATAATATCTGGTCCTTCGAGTGTTCGCTCTCCCACTTGATCCCAGCAAGTTGGAGCGCGACACTTTCTGCCATACAACATTTCGAAAGGAGCACATTTGATACTTGCGTGCCAGCTGTTGTTGTATGAAAACTCGACCAAACAGATGTAATCGTCCCAATCACCTGTCCATTCCAACGCACACGACCTTAACATATCTTCCAATGTCTGAATTGTTTGCTCCGATTGTCCGTCCGTTTGAGGATGGAAGGCCGTACTCAGCTTAAGTTGTGTACCCCAAGCTTTTTGCAGACCTTTCCAGAATCGCGACGTGAAACGAGGATCTCTGTCTGAGACGATGCTGGAGGGAGTGCCATGGAGCCTCATGATCTCCCTTCTGTAAGTATCTGCGAGTTTAGTTACCGGATCTTCCTTGCGTATCGGTAAGAAATGAGCTGATTTGGTGAGTCGATCAACAATGACCCAAATAGCATCGTGCTTCTTCTTGGTAGGCGGAAGACCGGTAACAAAATCCATGGTGATTTTGTCCCACTTCCACTCTGGAATATCCAACGGTTGAAGGAGACCGCCCGATCGCTGATGTTCAATCTTAACCTGCTAGAAGGTAAGACATTTGGAGACATACGTGGCTACATCCTGTTTCATACCACTCCACCAAAAGTGCTGTCTGATGTCATGGTACATTTTTGTCGACCCAGGATGTATAGAAAATGGGGAGCTGTGAGCTTCAGCTAACAATGCTTCCCGGAGTTCTTGATTGTCAGGAACACAAAGTCTCGTGCCCTGCCAAACGATACCGTCTGCGTCCATTCTGAATTCTGTCTGCTTCTCCAAATTCTGAATTATCGCCCAAATCTCTCCATCATCCTTCTGCGCTTCCTTGATCCTAGTCAGTAACTCAGGTTCTACTCTAAGATTCGCCCAGTATCCGTGCTGCCCACGTACCATGATTTCGATGTCTAGCCGCTCCAAGTCTCTTATGTTTTGTTCCTTGATCTCAATGCCGTTGATCATTCCGGACTTTCTGCTGAGTGCATCTGCTACTACATTAGCTTTCCCGGGATGATACTGTAGGTTAATATCGTAATCCTTCAACAGTTCCAACCATCTCCTTTGTCTCATGTTCAATTCTCGCTGTGTGAAGATATACTTCAAACTCTTGTGATCCGTGAAAATGTCGCATGATTCTCCGTATAAGTAATGCCTCCATATTTTCAATGCGAACACCACTGCAGCAAGTTCCAGGTCATGCGTAGGGTAGTTTTCTTCATAGGGCTTAAGCTGCCGTGAAGCATACGCGATCACTTTCCCATGTTGCATGAGAACACAGCCCAGTCCCTTCCCCGATGCATCGCTATAGATTTGAAATCCACCTGTACCAGATGGGAGAGTAAGAATAGGTGCAGATACTAACTTTTGCTTTAGGTCTTCGAAGCTCTTCTCTCGATCTTCCGTCCAGACGAATTTCTCTCCTTTTCGCATCAGTTTGGTGAGAGGTAGTGCCAAGCGGGAAAAGTTCTCCACGAATCTGCGATAATATCCAGCTAAGCCTAAGAAACTGCGGACTTCTGTCGCTGACGTTGGTCTTGGCCATTTAGTGATAGCCTCAACCTTCGTTGGGTCCATAGTGATCCCTTCTGCTGATACAATGTGACCTAAGAATGCCACCTTGTTTAACCAGAACGCACACTTGGAGAATTTCGCATACAGCTGCTTCTGACGAAGAATCTGTAGTACCGTACGGAGATGGTCTTCGTGTTCCTCCGTGGACTTTGAGAAAATCAGGATGTCGTCGATGAATACAATGACAAACTTATCAAGGAATTCATGGAAGATTCTGTTCATCAGATCCATGAATACTGCTGGAGCATTAGTCAGGCCGAATGGCATGACTACAAACTCATAATGGCCATAGCGGGGACGAAAAGCAGTCTTGGCAATATCCTGCTCTTTAACCCTTAGCTGATGGTAGCCTGACCTTAGATCGATCTTTGAGAAGTGTTTGGCTCCTTGAAGTTGGTCAAACATATCATCTATACGTGGCAGTGGATATCTATTGCGGATGGTAATCTTATTAAGTTCACGGTAGTCAATGCAAAGTCGCATGCTGCCGTCCTTCTTCTTAACGAACAAGACCGGTGCGCCCCATGGAGATGCGCTTGGTCTAATGAACCCTCGTTCAAGAAGTTCCTGCAGTTGGTCCTTCAGTTCCTTTAGTTCTATGGGAGCCATACGATACGGAGCCTTAGAGATTGGCTCAGCTCCCGGAACAAGGTCGATATTGAACTCCACTTCTCGTGCAGGTGGTATGCCTGGAAGTTCATCTGGGAAAACGTCTTGAAATTCCGAAACTACTGGTTGATCCTGAATCGATGGGGATTCAGCATCCATGTCATGAACCGTAGCTAGATAACCTTCGCAGCCATGTGACAGTAATGCACGTGCTTGCAAGGTAGATATGACTTGTACAGAACCGTCCGGGTATAAACCCGTTATGAATGGACTCTGGTGCGTTAATGTCGCCGAAGATCACCCGATATGAGTGACAGTCTATGGTAGCATGGTGCTTGGATAGCCAGTCCATGCCAAGAATCATATCGAATTCAATCATGTCTAGGGGAAGTGCATCTACTGCACGAACTTTATCGTCAAACTCTAGAGGAAGACTCTTGTATACATGAGTTATTAATACAGAGTCCCTCAGAGGCGTGGAAATGGTAAGCTTATTTTCTAATGGCAAGGGAAGTGTCCTGATGTTCTTAGCATATGTAGTGGAAATAACTGAATGAGTGGCACCCGTGTCGAAAAGAACACATGCAGCTTGGCCGTACATATACAAAATTCCAGTAATAGTACCTGTAGATTTGTTTGCCTGATCGCGCGATGTCGTGTAGACACGCCCGGTGGTAGGAGGCGGTTTAGTATCAGCATGACCCGAAGTACCCTCCATCTCACCCTTACGGCAATCTCTCATACGATGGCCAGGGAGGCCGCACTTGTAGCACGCGTCGGAATCACGACGACATGGGCCAGGGTGTCTGCGATGGCAAGTATTGCAAAGAGGATGAGTGAATCCTCCAGCAGGAGTCCTTGCTTGCTGAGGGCCTGCTGATGACAAAACGTGTTAAGAATAAAGTATATGCACGAGTATAGGACGTAAGCGTCATAAGATGTTTACCAGTGTTAGCTGAACGGTTAGGCTGAGAACCCCTGTGGTTCTGGTCCTTCCCGTTACCGTGGTTCCTGGTAGAGGTTAATATAGTGTCAGCATGAGAGATATAACATGAAATCATAATAAGATGCGTAAATAGTAGGACCTGCTGTTGTTTGAGTGTCCCGTATTGTTACGGTAATTATCATTACCGTTGCGCCTTTCCACAACAGAACGGTCGTTAATGTGACCGTTTCCTTTGGGCTGATTAGGCTGCTGCTGAGTAGCCGGCTGAGACCGGTCCCCAGTTTTCTGCCTGGAAGATACAGTTTAAGAGATGATTATAGAACATATAATGATAGGATGGGGTCTGGTTATCGATAGAACACGAAATGTTTACCTTATGTCGGGTCTTTCAGCTTCCCCGAACTCATCTCGTTCCTGCAACATTTCCAGCTTCCTTGTTGCGTAAGCCATTTGTGCCACAGTATCTAACGGGGCACCGATAAATTATTGGCAATCCTTGGGTTAAGGCCCCAACGAAAATGTAGTGCTTGTTCTTCAGTGGTGCCTGCGGATGCCCTCAGGACAACTGTGTACCCGAGGAACCTCTGCATGAACTGACCACAATTCTCGTCTGGTCTCTGTCTCATGGCGTAGTATTCCCTCATGAGTCGATTCCTTCCTTCCATGGGAAAAATGATAGGTGGGTGAGGATATTCGTCGTCATGAAGAATGGCGTCTTGCCTTTCTGCCTCCATGTTTTCAAATAACTCCCAGAGTTTGTCTGTGTTTACCATCTGATAGTATAACATAAAACAACAGTTCAAAACATAAAATATATATTATATATATACATGAAAAAAATGTTTTTATACCAAAAATTTCACGAGAAAAATTTTATGCAAGAAAATCTTTGTATGTATGCATGATTCAGTTTTATGAAATGTTGGGAATAAATTTAGGCCAGAACACTTGAACGCTGACAAGAACAACTCAAGCGTTGACAAGAGCAAAGTAAGCGCTGACAGCATAAGCGTTGACAAGATAAAGTCAAGCGTTGATAGATTGAAGACAAGCACTGATGGAAGATGTGAGCTACACGTATATTATATTCTAGATTACTTCTAGTAAGGATAGAAACAACAATGTATTTTCTATGTTTATCTTTACCTAGAATAGTTGATTCGTAGCTTATTGTACAAGACTTCTTGTTCTATAAAAGAAGATCTTTTAGGTTAATGTTCAATATCAGTTTTCATAGTATTCGCAAGTTAAACCTTTCATTGTAATCAACACGATTATTCTAATACAAGTGAAAGTTTGTTTAACATCATTGTGTTTTAGATCAAGTGTTAATTCCGCATAACACTTTGTTACTTTATTCATAAGCAAAGGTTTCTCTACGTGTAGTACTTGATCTAATCTCGTATACACAAAGCTTAATCGATCTAAGTTTGGGATCAACAAGTGGTATCAGAGCTTGCTGAGAAACTTTTAATCTTTAAGTAACCCAGAACCCTAAAACACCAAACCCTAAAAACCCTAAAATTCTCAAAACCCTAAAAACATCATGTCTGGCACAAATCAACCTCCTGCTTTGCTTCAAAACAACTTCTCAAACCCTAGTATCAAAATTCCCATGTTTGATGCCAGGAACTTTGAACTTTGGAAGTCCAATTTTGAGCAATACATAGCTATTCATGACTACACTCTTTGGGAAATTATCGAATATGGGAACACATTCGATAAAGCAGCAAAGATTACTGCTGCTATTGCCGCAAGGACAGCTGTTCCTAATTGTCCTGAAGCTGATAAAGTGGAAAAGCCTGATGATGGGAGAGCTGTTGCTGTTGAAGACATAGCCAAGAAGAGGGTGGACATGAAAATCCTGAACATCTTGAAACATGCCCTAGGTCATGAGAATCAGCACAAGTACAAACGTTTTGAGTCTGCAAAAGAGCTTTGGGAAGCTCTTGAAGTAGCACATGGTGGCAATGCTGATACAAAAGAAGAAAAGAAGAAGCAACTATTGCATGAGTATGCTGTCTTCAAAGCTCAACCTAATGAGAATCTCAGCAGTGTGAGAAGTAGACTTCTTGATATCACAAGTCAACTTTCCTTCATGGGAAAACAGATTGATGATCCTGAATTGAATGCTACTTTTCTCAAAAGCCTTGGTGATGTATGGAAGATTGAGACAAGATCTATTCTTGTCAATAATACTCACAAGACTTCCAGGTTTGATGACATCTTCAACAAACTAAGATTGTTGGAGAATGAATGGCAATTGGAGAGTGATAACAAATCTTCCAGCAGCAACATGGCCTTCTTTTCACAAAGTGAAGGCCAATTTGATTCCATGAACTTCTATGGACATTCAGCAACTGGATCTCAAGGTGTCAGCGCTGGATGTCAATCTGTCAGCGCTGGATCATATCCTGTCAACGCTTTGTACTCAAGCGCTGACACACACAATCATGGCGCTGATAGAATTAAACCTGCTGGTTTTGATCTTGATACTGTGTGTGCTTTCATTGCTTCTCTGCCCAGTAATTCAAGGATTACATATGAAGATCTTGAGCAGATAAGTGATGAACAATTGGAAGAGATGGACATCAAGTGGACTATGGCTCTTGTAAGTTTAAGAGCAAACAGGTTCAATAAAAGGTTCAAGAAGAAGATGACCTTTAATGCTAAGGATGTTGCTGGCTTTGACAAGTCCAAGGTAGAGTGCTACAACTGTCATAGGATGGGGCACTTTATGAGGGAATGTAGATCTCCAAGGAGATCTGATGCTGGGAAGCCTTCTAGCCAAATGATTAAGAACCCAGATCCCAAGGCCATGGTTGCTGTTCAACAAATTGATGGCGTTGGAGAATGGGATTGGAGCTGGATGGCTAAGAATGAAGAAGAGGACAGAGCTTTGGTTGCTGAAGTTAAAGAAGAGCATGCTGAATACGCTCTCATGGCACACTCCTCCTCTTCATCAGACAATGAGGTATATGATGATGCTTTCTGTTCTAAGGGTTGTCGTTTAAATACTGAAAAATTAAAACAAGAGATAGTTAAATTATTAGATGAGGCAAGTACTGAAAGATGCAAAGTATCTAACTATCAAATTGCTCTAACCCAAACAGAAAAGACAGTATCTGAGTATAAGAAAATGGAGTTTGATTTAAAGGATCAAATAAACATCTTAAAACATGAGTTATTTCAGAGTAAAGATGTGCAAGATATAGTAAATAGGGTTAATCTTGATTTGATAGCTCAGTTAGAGGAGGCTAACAAAAATAAAGATAATGTGAGTCTTAAAATCCAGAGATTTGATAAGGCCACACAAACCCTAGGAGAGTGTGTTAGTAAACAAAGAGACTCTAAGGATATGAGTGGGATTGGGATGAATAATTATACTGTTGTTCCACCACCAGCTGGGGATTTCTATGGTGTCCAATCAAAGGACTTATCTTGGACTGGCTTGCCAGAATGCCAAGAGGAGGAGTTTATTCCTCCACCTAGAGTGACTTCCCCAGTTGAGGAATATCAGCAAAAGCTGACTGACCTAGAAGAGTGGAAGAAAGCTAACCACACTTTGTTTGTTAAGGGAGGGTTATTGTGTGAAAGTCCAAATGAGCCCACACCAATCACAAAACCAATTGATGATCCTAAACCTATTAAGATCACACACCCTACCACTGGCAAACCTGTTGAACTTGGCCCACAAAATGTTAGAAAACCTAGTGTTAAATATGCAGAAATGTATAGAAATTCTAGGTCACCAAAAAGCCAAGTTAGTAACCATGGAACAGGCTTCTTTGCTTCTAGACCTAAGACTATGTCTAGAAAAGCTTGTTACACATGTGGGAGCTTTTCACATTTGGCCTACAAATGTGTCAACGCTTCCAATGTCAACGCTGATAGGAACCATTTCAGCGCTGACAAAAGTCAACATAGGTCAAACACTGTCAGACCCAATACTTTTGTGAACAAAAATTCACAAGTTGTTAGACCAGCCCCATTCTTTTCTAGAGGGTCTAACACACAAGGCCTAAGACCTTTTCAAAAGTCAAATACTTGGTCAAATAGGCAATGGGTTCCTGTAGCAAACCCTAGGTACAACGCTGATAGGAGCAATCGGGGCGCTGACAAGAGAAACTTCAGCGCTGCTAAACCTAGGTATTTGCAGCCACAGGGAAATAGGTCTAAAGCTTCTACTAGCTTAACATGGAGACCAAAACAAGACCAGAACCCTAATAATACTGGTATTTCTATGACATGCAACAGGTTTCATTATATTTCAAAGGCATTGTCAACACCAATTGGGGTTAACTGGGAATTTCATTCAAACAGGGATGAAAATGGGGTTGTTATGAGAACCAAGTCTGTTCTTGTTGAACAACCATATGAATCCAAGTCTTCTAAGGCTTGGGTTCCCAAAGAAAACTAATGTGTTTTCTTTATGTGCAGGGCATTCAGAAGAAGATCAATGACTATGGATACTGGGATAGTGGATGCTCAAGGCACATGACTGGAAAGGAAGACTATCTGACCAATTTCTCTCCTATTCAAGATGGTGATAAGGTATACTTTGGGGGTGGCTACGGCACAATCACAGGAAAAGGAACCCTTGTCACCAACAATCTTAGGTTTGATAATGTCTTCTTGGTGAAAGACCTGGATTATAATTTGTTTAGTGTATCACAAGTATGTGATAACAAAAATAAGGTTCTTTTCACAGATACTAAGTGCTTGGTGTTAAGCAAAGATTATAAGCTCCCTGAGGAGAAATACATAGATTTTAGAACACCAAGGCATAAAGACATATATAATGTGAATCTTAATGGAATTAAGGTAAATAATAAAATGTCATGTCTATATGCTAAGGCCTCAGTAGATGAAAGTAATCTTTGGCACAGGAGACTAGGGCACATAAACTTTAAGAATATCAATAGACTTGTGAGGCTTGGTTTAGTTGATGGTTTGCCTGAAAAGGCTTTCCACAATGACCACTCTTGTGTTGCATGTCTTAAGGGCAAGCAGCACAAGGTCTCATTCAGGTCTAAACAGGTGCACTCTAGTTCTAAACCCCTTCACTTATTGCATATGGACCTCTTTGGTCCAACTAATATAGAAAGTTTGAAGGGTAAATCATATTGTTTTGTCATTACTGATGATTACTCCAGGTTCACATGGACTTTCTTTTTAGCCAAGAAAAGTGAAACTGCCCTAAGTCTGATTAATTTCATTACCCAAATTGAAAAGAAAAATGGTAATGAGGTCAAAATTATTAGAAGTGACAATGGGGGTGAGTTTAGAAATCAGTTGTTAGATGATTTTTGTGCCAAGAAAGGGATTACTAGGCAGTTTAGTATAGCTAGAACCCCACAACAAAATGGGGTTGCTGAAAGGAAGAATAGGACCCTTATTGAAGCAGCCAGAACCATGTTGGCTGATGCCCACTTTCCTATAGCCTTTTGGGCTGAAGCTGTTAACACAGCTTGTTATGTTCAAAATAGGGCATTGGTCAACAAGATACATAATAAGACACCTTATGAATTACTTTGGGGAAGGAAGCCCAATATTGGCTTTCTTAAGCCATTTGGTTGTCATGTAGTTGTGTTAGAAACTAGTGAGGCCCTAGGTAAATTTGATTCAAAAGGTGATGAAGGCTACTTCATGGGTTATTCAGTGCAAAGTAAAGGATATAGGGTTTACATTAAAAAGGAAAAACGTATACTTGAAAAAGTACATGTTAGGTTTTTAGAAAGTAAACCTAGTGATCCTGAGAGTGGTCCAAATTGGTTGTTTGACTTAGAACCTTTATCTAGAGCTTTAAATTATATGCCTGTTACTGATCCAGACATTGTGAAGGTAACTTCAAGTGTTTTGGAAAAGAGAATTGGTAATGTTTCAGGTATACAGGTTGCTAAGGAGGATGGACCACCAGCAGTTATATCATCTCCCACACAAGAATTTGTTACACTTCCTATATGGACAGATGAGTATTATGCTGCTGCTACTGCTGCAAGGAAAGATAATGGTGGTGTTCAGATACCACCAACTACAAACATGCATGATTCTTCAAGCGCTGACAAAGGGAAATCAAGCGCTGACACGACCAATTCAGACGCTGATGGCTCCAACGCTGACAACACCAGTTCAGGCGTTGTTAGCCCAAACGCTGACACACAAGGATCAGACTTTGGAGACACCTTTACACAGCTTTTCTCTTCCCATTTTGAACAGGGTGGACCTTCCAATATCCATGAAGAGATTCCTGTTGATGAAGAAGAATCTGAAGAAGATATTGGCAACATGGAGCGTGAAATTGAGGACACCAGACTTTTTGAAGGAGGAGTTCTCACTTCCACAGCAAAGGATCACCCCACATCTCAAATCATTGGTGATGTTATGGCTCCAGTTCAGACAAGAAGATCCCATCAAGGTCTTGGTGGATTTATTGCCAATATACACAAGAAGGTTGATACCCCTCTTGTACAAGCATGTTTGTTTGCCTGTTTTCTGTCACAGGAAGAACCCAAGAAGATTTTTGATGCTCTCAAAGAACCAAGTTGGGTGGAAGCAATGCAGGATGAGCTTCACCAATTTGCTATACAGGATGTTTGGGAGCTGGTTGATTGTCCTAGGTATGTGAGACCAATTGGGACAAGATGGGTTCTAAGGAACAAGAAAGATGAAAGAGGCATTGTGGTCAGAAACAAGGCACGTTTGGTAGCTCAGGGTTATACACAAGAGGAAGGCATAGATTATGAAGAAGTCTTTGCTCCAGTTGCAAGAATTGAAGCTATCAGAATTTTCTTAGCTTATGCTTCTTGCATGAACTTTACTGTTTATCAAATGGATGTGAAGAGTGCTTTCCTCTATGGCACAATTGTTGAGGAGGTTTATGTAATGCAGCCTCCTGGTTTTGAAGATCCTGAGAATCCAGACAAGGTTTATAGAGTAAAGAAGGCAATGTATGGCCTTCATCAAGCCCCAAGAGCATGGTATGGTACATTGTCCACCTACTTGGTGGAAAATGGTTTCAAGAGGGGCACCATAGATCAGACACTGTTTACAAAGAAGAAAGGAAAACATGTGTTGCTTGTGCAGGTCTATGTTGATGACATCATTTTTGGCTCTACTGATCCAAAAATGAGTGAGGATTTTTCCAAGCTCATGACAGATAAATTCAAGATGAGTGCAATGGGTGAGATGAACTTCTTTCTAGGTTTACAAGTTCAGCAGAAAGAAGATGGTATCTTCATCTCCCAAGACAAGTATGTAGCAGAAATCTTGAAGAAATATGGTTTTTCTCCACATGAGAAGGAGGCTTCCACTCCTATGGATAGACAATACCCTTGGGGAAAAATTGGAGCTGGAAAGGATGTGGATGTTAGGCACTATAGATCAATGATTGGATCATTGATGTATCTTACAGCCTCAAGACCTGACATCATGTTTGCTGTGTGTGCATGTGCACGCCATCAAGTGACTCCCAAAGAATGTCACCTTTTTGCTGTGAAGAGAATTTTTAGGTACTTAAGATGTTATCCAGATCTTGGATTATGGTACCCAAAAGATTCTCCATTGGATCTTATTGCATATTCAGACAGTGATTATGGTGGTGACAAGTTTGATAGGAAATCCACAACTGGTGGATGCCAATTTCTTGGGAGCAGATTAATATCTTGGCAATGCAAGAAACAAACAGTGGTGGCAAACTCTACAACTGAAGCAGAATATGTTGCAGCAGCTGCTTGTTGTGGACAAGTCTTATGGATTCAGAACCAGCTGTTGGATTATGGGTATAATTTTATGCATACCAAGATTTTTGTAGACAATAACAGTACTTTATGCATTATTAAAAATCCTGTACATCATTCTAAAACCAAACACATAGAAATTAGACATCATTTTATAAGAGATTGCTTTGAGAAAGGTTTAATACAACCAGATAGGGTAGATACTGAAGATAATGTAGCTGATTTATTAACTAAACCTTTTGATGCTGGAAGATTTCAATATTTGGTAACAAATATTGGAATGGTTAATCTCACTTAATATGTGTTTTGGAACCTTTTTGTAAAAGTATGTACAGGATAATGCATTGTTATTGGTCTTTGTGATGATTTAGATTTTCCACATTATTTTTCTAACACTGACAAAGGTAAATGCAACGCTGTCAAGTGTTATTTTGCCATTGTTGGAGATATTATTGTCTAACGCTGACAAGAGTTCCTTCAACGCTGATAAGTGTTGTCGGGACGCTGTCAGCAACAATTGTTAGTTTTGTGGTTTTTCATCTAAATGTGCAGGTAATGGTAGCTTTATGCCATTGGATACAGAGTTGCTTATGGATCTTTGAAGAGCTATTTGAACATGTTTTGTTTATGGATGATGGTTGGAATATTTATATTCCTATCTTGACATAAATTTTTAATGTTCATTTATATGTTTTGAGAACTCATGTATCACAGTTTAAGGGGAGGTTTAAGGAACCTTTAGGACTCTTGGGTATTCTTAGAATACTCTCATCACAATTCTAGATTGTGTCCACTGGTGAGTATGGGTTAGTTTTACTAAACCATGAGGCACTGTAGCATGCATAGTATATCAACTTTGCATGCTGCCAAGACATTTTTGACTTAGAATTGGTTATGGTCTGATGGGAGGCTTGGGAATCCTTTTGATATGGGTTTTACCTGGGAGTAACAAGGATTTTATGAGGTAACTTGGTTGTTAAGAATTTTGGTTAGCAAGGGACACTAGAGGACTGTTATGTCTATCTTGCTTATGCAAGTGTGCATAACTGGACAGTGCTTGCCGCCCTATGATAATTATCAGCTTTTGGTTATCTTCTCTAGGATAAATTACTTGTTAAGGTCATTTTTCACTTTTTTAAAACAATTTTATTTTTGGACGCTGACAAGATTTTTCCAAGCGTTGTTGTGACCAAAATGGACGCTGACATGGCTTTAGGCGAACGTTGACAGGATTATAGCCGTTGGGCGTTGATGGGTTATATTTGACCGTTGACAAACAATGGGACCTACCCAGTTGTAACTTTTTGACATATTTTCAAGCCGTAATTTTAGGAGTTGTTACTTTCATTAAATGCATGGGATAACTTATAAACTTTTTCAATATTTTCATGATTGATTTTTGAAAATCTTTGCCTATTTTTGGGCCAATCACGTGCATTCATCCACTCCTATAAATTTGGCTCCTATTTTAAACAGGGTATCTATAATTCTTGTCTAACACTTTTCTCTTATCAACCTTCATCTTTTATACATCAACTTAACAGCTTTCATCAATGGCACCAAGATTTAACTCAGCAGAATTGGATTTGGGGTTCAAGTCTCAACACAACATGATTGCATATCTTGTTGCTGATAATACTTTGTTCCCTGAATACACACAGATGGTGGAGTATTTGAATGCATCCCCATTAAGGTATGCTCTTTCTCATGCCCCACTCATTCCAGTCACACACATTAAACAGTTTTGGAACACTGTCAGTTCCTCAACAGTTAATGGAGTGACAACATTGACTTCTATTGTACATGGGAGACCTTGGGTGGTTACTGAGGCCTTGGTACGCCAGGCCTTGCATCTTAATGATGCTGATGGTATAACCATGCTTCCCATATCTGAAATAGAACAAGGGCTTAGGGCTTTGGGATATCCTATTCCTGATGAAGGTACTCTTAATAAGTACCATAAGCAGGAATTTCCCCCAGCCTGGAAGTACCTAATTCACATTCTCCTTCAATGCTTGAGTCCCAAATGTACTGCACACAATGAGATCAATAGATCCATTGCATCTGCTATTGTGTGTATTGCAACAGGGCAAAATTATAATTGGTCTAAAATGATTTTTGAAGGAATGTGTAAAAACAAGGGGACAAAAATGACTTTAGCTTATCCCCGTTTTCTGCAAATGGTTTTTGATGCTCAAAGATATTGTTCAAGGGATCACAATGACTTTTATAAGATCCCTGAACAAAAGAAGGCTATTTTTACCAAGATGAATTCACCACCTCATAGAGACCTACCATTAACCCCAGCCATGCTTGCTGTTATTGCAGCAGCACAACCCCAACCAGACCCCCAACCTCTTATTGACCCTCAACCACAACTTGCACCTATCCCTGAACATTTACCCTCACCTGACCAAATGCAAATAGACCAAAATCCCTTTGACGCTGACACATCTAATGTGGGCGTTGATATGCCTATTCTCAACGTTGACACCCAACCATCACAATCCCAAACACCCCTTAACCAACCTACATCTACACCATCTTCTACACCATCTTCCACACCACCAGAATATAGGTTGATGAAACGCCAAAGGACTGCTGGAGTGTTCTCCTCTGGTGGTCCTAGCCATGTAGCAGAGAGAACCACCACCACAAGTGTGGCTGGTGACCTGGATGAGGCTGAGACTATTGGTTCTGGCTTAGAAGCTGGCCAAGACAGTCCCACCATAATTAAGTCCTCATCCATGCCCAATGAACCTAACTTGGGAGGTCAAATTCCCATTTTGGAAGAGGGCAGACTGGAACCAATGACGCTTTTAGAATTGACGGCTGTCTGCATTAGCTTGCAAAAGCAAAATGCAGACTTGGTACAAATTGTCAGTAACCAAGGCCTTGAACTCAAAGAATTGAGGGAGAGGATTGTTGTTTTGGAGAGTGCTCATTCAAGGGGAGGTATGGAGGAGTCTTCCAAAGGGGAGGAAGCAAGAAATCTGAGTGATAAGAGCAGTCAAGATGGTCAATCATTGGACATTGCTGAAGCTCTTACTACATTGAAGGAACAAAAAGGTTTTGATACGTCCTTAATCTCTCCAACAAATTTAAATTTATCATTTACAGATATGCTGAGAGAGGTTACACAAGGCGCTGAGGGAAAATATTTAAGCGTTGATAAAGCAAGTTTGGACGCTGACAGAAGTATTTTGGGCGCTGATAGAGGAACTTTGGGCGTTGACAGATCTGCATATGGAGGTGATGTATTCCAGTCATCATCTATCATCAAAGATGTTCCTACTCAGGTATTATCATCTACCCTACCAACAATTGAACCAACAGATAAGGGTAAGGGTAAGTTGGTAGAAGAAAATGTTCCAAAGAATGCAGCTCAGGTTGAATTTGATAGAAGATTGGCTGAGCAAATGATGGAACAAGGTGAGAAGGAAAAGTCACCATTTGTTGTGACTTATGAGGAAGAAAGTGATGGAGGCAGCTCAGATTCAAGTGTGATGATTGTTGAACCAGAAAGACTTGAGTATGGTGATGAGCTTGCTAAGGAAAGGCTGAGAGATTTGAAGTTGCAAATTGATTTTGATATGCCAGAGGTAGTTCAGATGTACAATTCTTGGGAAGAAAGCTGCATGGATAATCCAGACTTGACCATTTCAGATCAGATATGGGGTTTGGAAATTCTTCTTAGAGTTCAGCAGGATTGTAAGGTGATGTTGAAGTACAGGGCAAGCAACATTCTCTCTGAGTTAAAAAGGGATAGAAGGAAGCTCTACTTTATGTTGCTCAAATGTCATGGAGTTGGATGGACACATCAGAAGCTGAAGGCTTTGACATTTGATGAGTTGGAACATAGGGCTTATCCTATTTGGGTGAAAGTGCAGGAAGAGAACACTTTCAGACTTCTTTCAGATGAAAGAAAGGAGCAACTTGCAGAAGAGATGGCAATCAAGAAAGCTATGATAGTCCCTAGACCAGTGAAGAAGGGATTTGTTCTTGAGTTTCCAAAAGATATGTCTCAACTGTATCCAAGTGAAGCAATCATTAGAAAGAGCCTTAAGCTCTCCCCATTAGAAGCTTCAGATATGGTTCATGTGTTACCACTAGATTCCAGGAATCCAATTGTAAGTTATGAGGAAGATGAATGTGGATTCTGGAAAATTGGAAGATTTGGAAAGGAGGTACACACTTTTACCACTCTCATATCTTTATTTGCAAGTTGTGACAGAGAAGACTTGGTAGACCTTTGGAGGTTGCTAGAGACCAAGTATGAGGCTGAAGCACCAACTTCAGCCAATGGAATAAAACTTTGGACCACATTCAAAAGAATGTGTGGGACAAAAGAAGAAGATCCTGAAATATGGAAGGATCTTGAAGATGACCTCAGTGGTCTTCAATGGAGGTTATATTCAGCTACAGGTGTATATCATTTGAGTTCTACAAAGTTTGCTGAGTATTTACTTGTAGATGCTCAGTATTTCATATCCAAGGCTGTTTTGGAGAAGATGAGGGACACCCAGTTGGAGATAGACTATACAAGTGATGTGGCAAAGAATTTGATCAGATTTATTTATTACCAATATGATAAGGTTTGTCAGACTCCTCCAAGTTCTTAATGTTTATTCAGAAACTTGATCATAAGAGTGGATATCAAGTTTAGGGGAGGATTGTTGGGAATAAATTTAGGCCAGAACACTTGAACGCTGACAAGAACAACTCAAGCGTTGACAAGAGCAAAGTAAGCGCTGACAACATAAGCGTTGACAAGATAAAGTCAAGCGTTGATAGATTGAAGACAAGCACTGATGGAAGATGTGAGCTACACGTATATTATATTCTAGATTACTTCTAGTAAGGATAGAAACAACAATGTATTTTCTATGTTTATCTTTACCTAGAATAGTTGATTCGTAGCTTATTGTACAAGACTTCTTGTTCTATAAAAGAAGATCTTTTAGGTTAATGTTCAATATCAGTTTTCATAGTATTCGCAAGTTAAACCTTTCATTGTAATCAACACGATTATTCTAATACAAGTGAAAGTTTGTTTAACATCATTGTGTTTTAGATCAAGTGTTAATTCCGCATAACACTTTGTTACTTTATTCATAAGCAAAGGTTTCTCTACGTGTAGTACTTGATCTAATCTCGTATACACAAAGCTTAATCGATCTAAGTTTGGGATCAACATGAAAACTTTCGATGCTCGAGAGTGAACGCCTCTGGTCAGTTCACTCAAAATAAAAGACATATCGAGGGGACGCCTATGGGTCGGTCCCAAATTTAAAAGTTTCGATAAAACACATGCGACTAAATAGGGCCTGTCCTGTACCAACCATTACTTAGTCAAAAACCCTGTAACAATGACATATATATGTATGCTAAAAAAATGATGAATGCATGAAAACAACTGTCAGTTCTAGGAAGACCGTAGTGACTACCCACTAATCACAGGTCATATTTGAGAGCCTACAGGTCGAAACCTTGGCTCTGATACCATAATTGTAACACCCCATTTTGGAAATGGAATATTACGCATAATCATGGCGTGTCATCAAAGCATACAAGGATAAATGTCTAAGCATTATTCGACCATAAAAGGGAAATACCGGAATCAAACATCGGTAACCCCAAAGTAAAGCTCATCACACACAAACATAAATACTGTAAAAGGAAAGGACGAAACAATGTCCAAAGCAACTGTATCAAAGTAAAGGAAATGCATAAAGTAAAGAAAGACAGTAAAGCTTCCAATCCATATGCACGTAGGTTTGAGATCTACGAGCGTCCCTGAGTACCTGCCGTTTTGGGAACATGAAAAGGAAAACGGCTGAGCAAGACGCTCAGTGCACGGATGTACAATATAGCATGAAATAGGATAAACATGTAACATATAACAGCGGAAGACTAAGTTCTGAGTAAACTGGTTAAGTATTAGGAAAACTGGTTTTATAGTTTGAAAAGCCTTATGTTTGTCTTATGAAAACTGTTTTAACATAAATATACCATAGCCCATATAGGTCATGAAAAGGTCACGTGCATGAATACTTGGAGGGGTGACCTCATCATGCTGATTAGAGGGGATGCCTCTAATTAATATACTGGTTTGGGTAGGAGGGATCAACTCCTTGTGATGGATGCAAGGCACACACCACATTCACCATGACAAACTGAATAAAACATGTAACTAGGATGCACCCATACGCCCCACCTGATATAATAATATGGCCAAAACTGAAAAGGGACGCCACGAGCAATCACTCTGCCATGGGGAAGTCATAACATTGGTGCCTCCAATGTTATGGTTATGGTACCTCCATAACTAGGTGAAACTGGTCATGCTTGTATATGGCTATAGATTATGCTAATTAAAACATAAGCAGTTCAAAACAATAAAACAAATACTGGGGAAAATAGTTGGCTGCATACGGGGAAATCCTAATAAGGAAGGAATGTCCATATTGGAAGGACGGGAATCCGTACCTCAAGTCCAGTGAATGAACGGAAGAAATACTCCTACTTCTGGATCACTAACGCTACATGAATACACACGTGTATAAGTATCGATTCACTGATTACGTACTGGGTTTTATGTCTCATTTTAGCTGACTTGGTATGTTTTAGGTCATGGTTCACTGTTTAAAGCCTTAAACTGTGTTTATCTTGTATTCTGATTAATCTGATTAAGTATTACTGGTATTTCATGTATTATTATACTTACTGTGTAATAATAAGTAACTTTCCAAAAATAGCAGGTTTCCAAAAATAGAAAGTTTCCAAAAATAGAAATTTCCAAAAATAGAAAGTTTCCAAAAATAGAAAGTTTCCAAAAATAGAAAGTTACCAAAAATAGAAAGTTTCCAAAAATAGAAAGTTTCCAAAAATAGAAAGTTTCCAAAAATAGAAAGTTTCCAAAAATAGAAAGTTTCTTAAAATAGAATTTACTGCTTAAAATAGATTAGTTTCTAAAAATAGAAAGTTTCCAAAAATAGATCAGCTGCCTTAATTAAATAAGTTTCCATATATAGAAGGTTTTCCATGATTAGATTAGCTGCCTGAAATAGATATATTTCCATACATAGAAGGTTTCCATTAATAGATTAGTTGCCTTATTTAATTAAGTTTCTATAAATAGAAGTTTCCATAATTAGAATTAAGCTGGTTACATAAGCTAACATATAAGTCTAAGTGTTTATAAGCTGATTTCTTAAGTCATATGATATAGTATATAGTTTAATTATTATTTCATGTATTTTAATTAAACTATAGGTTAAGCATTTTAATTAAAGTATAACATGTTTTAAATAAAATGAAATGAAAATACTTAGGTTAAAATGTGTATTATTATTATTAATAATATAACCTAAGTCATGTCTAAATTAATTAATTATAGGCATGTTTTAAATAATTAATTAATTATAACTTATAACATAAAATACTTAGGTTAAATTAATATCATGCTAAATTAATAATTAGAATAACCTAAGTCATGATTTAATTAATATCTCATGTTATTAATTAATTTATATCCTAAGTTCATGATTCATAAAAATTAACATGTAACATAGATCATGATTTAACCAACGAACCATGAATCGGACATGAATTCGACACCGTACCCCGAGCCAAACTTGGGGCACGTGTGCCTCCTTGCTGCCGTGGGTCCCACAAGCACCAACCAAGACCTAAAATGGTCTTGGTGGTGGCGGCAATAAGCAAACCAAACCCCCCTCGGGTTTGTTTTGCTAGGCGGCTAAAAACAAACACCCTTTTAAATCATTCTTTGATTTTAATTAACCCCAAAACATGTTAGATCAATGTTTAATTATCATGTTTTTAATAAGAAAATAATAACATGTTCATGAAAATAATCACAGATTAAAAAGAATTAAAAAGAAGGGTTTAGAATGATATACCAATACGTAGCTTGAAAGGGGATGAACAAACACGGTTTCTAACACTTGTATTTAATGTCAAAAATCAACAACACCCTCCTATGGTGGTGTTCTAGGTGGCGGCACAAGAGAGAGCAAAGAGGAGGAGGAGAAAATCTTTTAGGGTTTATGTTTTCTTTCTTGAAAAAGTGAAAATGAAAACTAGTTTTACTCTTTACCCCCCTTTACTTGTAAAAGTCCATGGGCTTAGCCCATTTCTTGTTGTTGTGCCGTGGGTATGGGGGCCCCACATGGGGTACCCGTACCTTTCTCGTGTCCCGATGTTTCGTGTTCGTTCGTGGTTAACGTGTTCGTGTTTAAAGTGTTTCTGTTTATTTTATCATGTCGTTTATCGTAATCTTAACGCTCGTAATTATATTATATGTATTTACGTAATTATTCTAGTTCGTATTTTAAATGGTGATCATGATTTAATTATGTTCACGTGACATATTTATTAACTGTTTATCATGAGTTCGTACGTAATCGATACTTGTCATGTCATACACGTATGCACTTGCTTGATTATTAGCACATGAATGTGATCAATACTAAATGAGGTAAGTTTTAATCTAGGACGTACGATCTTAAGGGCACTATTCATGGTAAAAGCATGCGGGTTTTACACCCTTATACACAAACCATTTAACTAAACTACTATTTAGGGGTAAATGTTTGTGTATACCTTAAGACAATCTAAGAAGGATTGAGGAAACCATTTAAACCATAACTTGAAATTTGAAACGATAATTTTTACTTTTCAAACTAAGAAAACTTTGACCAAAGTATAAACAAAGGTTTTTCGAACATTTACGAATCCTATTAATTATTATCGATAAATCAACAAAAATCTTGTTAATTAAATTCAAATTTATTTTGAACATTTTTATAATTGGTCGTACTAAGAAATTTAAACTTTTAACGTTTACGCTTCATAAAAATTTAATAATTATTATTCAATTAATTATAATAACTATCGACGCCTTAAAACGTCGGATTAAGGAAAAACTGATAAAAATGATAGATGAGACGAAACTAAAACAGAGAAAATGTGAAGAAATGATTTTTGAATAAATACGGACATGATAACAATTTCATCAAGAAGGCGTAATTACTGACGTATAATATAGAAAGAATATCTGAGTGAATTGTGGACATGACAATTATATCATCATGAGGAGTGAATATAAATACCGACGCATTATGTATAAAGGATAAAGAACCAATTAGGATGTGTTCCTTAATAATGAAGGTGCAAAATAGATTGTTGAACAATGTAAAATAGGCGATGTTTGTAAAAAGGATAATATAGATAATAAAAGTGGTTCGCGGCTAATGTGAACCATTAGAATTAAGAAACCAATGGTGGTAAATGTATAAAAGACCACTTATGATAGCCTAAATATGAAGGATTGTGAAATATAGTTATGTTGGAATTTGTAAGTATAAGTATTCTATTTATGTCATTTATGACTAAAAGTATCTTTGTCTGAAGAAGTTGTATTGATGGCAATTATGAAGGCAGACATCGCCTCATACACTAGTAAACGTTTAGCTATTGCAAAGGTCATCATCTGAATTTGATTCGATTTGGGTTATCGTCGACAGACTGACCAAATCTGCTATTATCATTCCCGTTAATGATAAATGCAAAAGATTTATGTAAACATAGTGTGCCTGTATCGAACATCTTTATCAAGATCCTCGCTTCGCATCGAACTTCTGAGATTTGCTCAGAAATCATTGAGAACGAACCTTGATGAGAGTACTATGTACCACCCCAAATCGAAGGGACGAGGTAAAGTAACGATACAAAGTAATAGAAGTGTTGTTTTATGTTTGAATGATTGACCTTTGGTAATAGACCGTATAATCGTTTTCCTTTGGAGAGATTATCCTTGATAATCATCGTATTAGGATCGAGATCGAATCTTGTTAAGATTTAGAAATTAGAGCATCTGTAAGCAAGAGTTGAGATAAAGACACCCGACATACATCCATTGTGTGTTGGATATGTCTTTTAGGTTTAAGGTTTCCTATGATGGCGAACATATCCTTGCAAAATACCCGACCCGCGAGATCTGAAATGATTGTTGAAATTAGGATCTGATTATTGACAGCCGGTAGTAGGCAAGAGGTTATGTGAATGTGAAATATAGATCTTGAAGTACCAAATGGGTAGCGAAGTTATGCCACAATTTTTAACCTTGGAAAAATGAATTCATGATCTGACAAATCATGGGATATAAGTCCCCGTTGTATGGGACCATTGAGATGATGTAAAAGTTGGGATTGAAAGGCATATAAGCTGGATCTACCCTAGGACTTCAAGAACTGCGTAAATTATGTTTCGTAAATCGAACTTGATGGAATATCTATCAATTGAAAATCTGATCGTTCTTAGTAAAGCTTAGATCGGCGAAAAGTTGCATTCATCAAAAACCCGTGAACATCATGGATAGAGAAAGTAAGTCAACATTAAGCCTGATCTTATTCCCGTAGTTATGTTTGATGAAACTCGCGTATTGTAATGAATTACACTTGTGAGAAAAGACCGAATGTGGAGGAAATACCCACATGGCTTTAACTCTATAAGAAGCCAGTAGTAAGGTAAGATGATCTTTGAGGACAAAGATCCTGTTTAGGGGTAAATGCTGTGACAATCCGTCAATTTATGGTTGATATTTTATTCTCGAATATTATTTTAATGTTACAATATGAACTCACTTATTTTTGGGAAGAAATTTGTATTTACGTCTTGAAGTAGCATCGACTACGTCTAAACCGGAGGATTCAACGTTACGTGCTTACGTTTACATACACCGTCTTTGGTGACAGTTCGACATTTCAGAAAAATAAATTTGTCTGTGAATATTATTTTGGAGTTTTAAATTTGTGTTAGTTCATAAACTCACAAATTTACGAGAAGTGATTAGGACTTACGATTTTATTTTAACGTCCTTTACGACTAAACCGAAAACCTTAGGATTACGTATTTACGTTTTCGAACTCCGTTTTTGATGAGACAATTTTTATTGGATTCGTTTTGTGACGTTGATTCATAATTTATAAAAATGTTTTTCGTAAAACGACCCGAGGGCACGCAAATCGATGAAACTAGACTCGAGGAGTACCCGTAAATAAATGGGGATGAGACAAGTGGGACACTTGTCCCACCCCCACTCCAAAACCGGCCACAAATAGCCATAAAACAACTTGGTGTCAAGTTGTTGACAAGTTACATACACTTGTCATGATAGCTTAACTAGTAAGCTTACCACTTCACCAAAACCAACCAAAACCACCAACACACACACCTAGTTTCATTTTCATCCATGCAAACACTCTCATCTCTCTCTCTTAACTCCATTTTTGGCTGCCCCATTTCTCCACAAAACACCACCATTCATACAAAATTTAACCATAAACATATGTTATAATTAACATATGTTAATCTCCATTCAAAAAGATGAAGATTGGTGCAAGTTATAACATCCAAGGAGGAGTTTTCATGGAGTAGTAGGGCTGATTTTCTACAAGGAGTTTATGAAGATTGGTGGTCATGAAGATGGTCTTGGTGCATCACAAGTTTCTCCATCAAAATCCATGTTTTGATCAACGTACATCATCATGGTGGTATAAAGATTGTCCTCCTCATCTTCTTGTTATTTTGATTATGTAAACATGTATTTTATTTTCTATTGTATATGTATATGATGATTATATGATGATAAAAATGTTATGTGGGGATTTGTTGTTGATAAACATGATTAAAAAGGTGAAAGACTATAAGAAACAAGGTTAAAATCTTGGTTAAATTTGATGGCTGTATAAAACAGTAAAGAACCATATGGTAAACTGATAAAATGATGAAGTAGAATGGATTTATAGTAACCTATGGATCTTGTACACATGTGAGAGTTGGCCATGCAATAGAATCATTGTAATGAGTGAGATATGATCAAAACAATTTTAGGGTATAAATCTGAGGTTACTGTTTTGGACGATTTTTAGAAAATACTTAGAAGATGATTCAACAGTAGTTATAGAAGAGTTAAATGTAGCACATATCATGTAGTTTATGTGATAAAAATTTGAGCTTCTATCTCCATATATAACTCAAGATATGGCAGTTTTGGTGAAGATGAAGATAAAAATCAGATTTTGGAAATTAAAAGTATAATACTATTATATAAGCACTCAAAATTTTATTGTATAAAATGTAAAGTTAAAACCCACTAACTCATGAATTTTATTTATATAAATATGTTAAAGGTTAAATAAGTGGACATTTTATAAAAATGGTAATTTGTTAAGTTTTATAAGTTATAAAACTATAAACATGATTTTTATGACTTTTTCGGCTAATACCGTAAAATTAACGTTTTTGTTAAATAAAACTTAGATGGTTGGACCCGTCTAATGAAAACTTTATAAAACTTATATACTGATATATATAGACATGTATAACAAGTAAAAACCGATAAAACCCAAACTATAAGAAATACGGACATTTACGAGCTAATTAAGCATATTGGACTAATAATAGGACTAAATAAGATAAAAACTTGTAAAAAGAACTTATTGGGCTTAACCCATTTAGGCCCAACTTGTAAAGTTTAAGTACTGATAATATAAGTACAAAATGGATTAAAATAAGTTAAATAACTTATAATAAGCTTATTGGACTTAAGACACGTAAACGGGTAAAACTAGTAAACTAATATAAAAGTTATCGACATATAACACTAAAATGAGTAAACGAGAATATATAAACCCACTTGATCATCATATATATATATAATCATCATATGTATACATAATTGTTATTTTTATAAAGTCATTGGACATGAGTCTAAGACGAGTATTATTTGTCTAGATTTCCGTGATTGAAGCACGTACCGTACGTCCGAATTGCCGATAACCCGCCTTCCCACATCAACGTGAGTTCATAGCCTCGCACTCTTTTAAATGTTTTTATAAATGTTTTATAAACCCGCGAGGGAGATAACATGTTAGTTTTTATAAAAATGGGACACCATTTGTCCCGATTGCTTGTTTATTGATATGGACCCGAATGATTGAATGACCCGATTGTATGACCCTATGAATGATTAAAGGACCCGATAGATGAAATAAAAATGGATTATTAAAGTTAGGTTATGTCACTAAAAGTCCCATTAGCATGAATTGTGAACTACCGGGATTTGGTAGACGCTTATGCATTTAATAGTACTATTTGGGGACGATCACCCCAGTTCGCGCCTTGACGGTTGATCCCCGTCGTGCCACATTGATTGGTAAGCGAATTTATGTATGAGAAGTTTTCCATAGCGTGACCTTTGTGACGACACGCTACTTTAGATGGGCAAAATTTGGTATCGGGTTAGCTACCCGTTGTTGGTTTAGTAAGGTAACAATGTCATGCTTCGAATTACACCACCAGGATATGAATAGTACTGAGTAGACTCTTCTGTATTTGGAACTTCCTCCCTTTTGGAAGCATCCTCATCTGTGGATATGATAAGTCTGGGATTTCTCCTCCCCTCAAGTGTGGCAAGTCTGGTTTCCAAGTTATTGATAACCAGACCTTGCTTTTTGACATTTTGTACAAGTTGTGCATTCTGCCTTTTCAGACTCATGCACATTTTCGTCAATTCCAAAATAGTCATAGGTTTCATGCTGCTCTCAACCCTAGAAGGGGATTTATCCCCTTTTTGGATATCATGGAGTGAGGGAGAGGACTTACTAATGGTGTCACTATCCTGCTCACCCTTTGAGGATGAGACAGTAGTGGCAGCCAAACCCTCAGTTTGCTCCAAACCCTTGGAGACTCTCCTCTCTGCTACTTGTGAAGATTCACCAGGCAAGGGAGACCTGGAAAACCTTGATTTGGATCGCCTTTCATGTTGTGGATCAGCAGGGGGTAGAGTACTGGCAGGGTGTAGGTTCTTGGCAGGGGAATCAGAAGGTTTGTGTTTAGCTGTTTTTGTCTTGGCTTCTTCCTGTCTGATTTGTTTCATCATAATTGAAGTGAGTGGAATGGACCTGCCAGAAAACTGTGGTGATGATGCAAGAAGTGTGGTGAATAGTTTGGTGGTATGCTTGGTTGCTGAAAAGTAGTTTTTGTGTTTGATTGGACCATGATCACTCATATTCAGCAGAAGTTCTATAAACCTTGGGTACATACAAAACTTTGAATTGCTTGAAACATTTTTAACCATTCCTTTGAAAATCATTTGAGAAAAACAATACTTCCTCCCTGTTGCTAAGCAGATCAGGGCAGAAGCCATCTCACTACCAAATTCATTGAAAGCAGTGGTTTTTGGTGACAAACATTGCAAAATTGTATGAATCAAATACTTCCAATGTGGGGCAAACTGACCTTTAGCAAACTTACATTTTTGGTCTTTAGAAAGAGTGTACCCCAATTTAACAAGACCCTCAAAGATTTCAGCCTTAGATAGGTTGGTTATCCCATCCTCATCATCAAGAAGAAGATTGTCCCTGATGGAGGCAAGTGTAATCACCTTGGGATGACCATCTACAGTGCTTTGAATTGTAACCTCTCCATTCACTGTTTTGGTCATGGATTTTGTGACAATCCGTCAATTTATGGTTGATATTTTATTCTCGAATATTATTTTAATGTTACAATATGAACTCACTTATTTTTGGGAAGAAATTTGGATTTACGTCTTGAAGTAGCATCGACTACGTCTAAACCGGAGGATTCAACGTTACGTGCTTACGTTTACGTACACCGTCTTTGGTGACAGTCCGACATTTCAGAAAAATAAATTTGTCTGTGAATATTATTTTGGAGTTTTAAATTTGTGTTAGTTCATAAACTCACAAATTTACGATAAGTGATTAGGACTTACGATTTTATTTTAACGTCCTTTACGACTAAACCGGAAACCTTAGGATTACGTATTTACGTTTTCGAACTCCGTTTTTGATGAGACAATTTTTATTGGATTCGTTTTGTGACGTTGATTCATAATTTATAAAAACGTTTTTCGTAAAACGACCCGAGGGCACGCAAATCGAGGAAACTAGAATCGAGGAGTACCCGTAAATAAATGGGGATGAGACAAGTGGGACACTTGTCCCACCCCCACTCCAAAACCGGCCACAAATAGCCATAAAACAACTTGGTGTCAAGTTGTTGACAAGTTACATACACTTGTCATGATAGCTTAACTAGTAAGCTTACCACTTCACCAAAACCAACCAAAACCACCAACACACACACCTAGTTTCATTTTCATCCATGCAAACACTCTCATCTCTCTCTCTCTTGACTCCATTTTTGGCCGCCCCATTTCTCCACAAAACACCACCATTCATACAAAATTTAACCATAAACATATGTTATAATTAACATATGTTAATCTCCATTCAAAAAGATGAAGATTGGTGCAAGTTATAACATCCAAGGAGGAGTTTTCATGGAGTAGTAGGGCTGATTTTCCACAAGGAGTTTATGAAGATTGGTGGTCATGAAGATGGTCTTGGTGCATCACAAGTTTCTCCATCAAAATCCATGTTTTGATCAACCTACATCATCATGGTGGTATAAAGATTGTCCTCCTCATCTTCTTGTTATTTTGATTATGTAAACATGTATTTTATTTCCTATTGTATATGTATATGATGATTATATGATGATAGAAATGTTATGTGGGGATTTTTTGTTGATAAACATGATTAAAAAGGTGAAAGACTATAAGAAACAAGGTTAAAATCTTGGTTAAATTTGATGGCTGTATAAAACAGTAAAGAACCATATGGTAAACTGCTAAAATGATGAAGTAGAATCGATTTACAGTAAGCTATGGGTCTTGTACACATGTGAGAGTTGGCCATGCAATAGAATCATTGTAATGAGTGAGATATGATCAAAACAAGTTTAGGGTATAAATCTGAGGTTACGGTTTTGGACGATTTTTAGAAAATACTTAGAAGATGATTCAACAGTAGCTATAGAAGACTTAAATGTAGAACATATCATATAGTTTATGTGATAAAAATTTGAGCTTCTATCTCCATATGGAACTCAAGATATGGCAGTTTTGGTTAAGATGAAGATAAAAATCAGATTTTGGAAATTAAAAGTATAATACTATTATATAAGCACTCAAAATTTTATTGTATAAAATGTAAAGTTAAAACCCACTAACTCATGAATTTTATTTATATAAATATGTTAAAGGTTAAATAAGTGGACATTTTATAAAAATGTTAATTTGTTAAGTTTTATAAGTTATAAAACTATAAACATGATTTTTACGACTTTTTCGGCTATTACCGTAAAATTAACGTTTTTGTTAAATAAAACTTAGATGGTTGGACCCGTCTAATGAAAACTTTATAAAACTTATATACTGATATATATAGACATGTATAACAAGTAAAAACCGATAAAACCCGAACTATAAGAAATACGGACATTTACGAGCTAATTAAGCATATTGGACTAATAATTGGACTAAATAAGATAAAACTTGTAAAAAGAACTTATTGGGCTTAACCCATTTAGGCCCAACTTGTAAAGTTTAAGTACTGATAATATAAGTACAAAATGGATTAAAATAAGTTAAATAACTTATAATAAGCTTATTGGACTTAAGACACGTAAACGGGTAAAACTAGTAAACTAATATAAAAGTTATCGACATATAACACTAAAATGAGTAAACGAGAATATATAAACCCACTTGATCATCATATATATATAATCATCATATGTATACATAATTGTTATTTTTATAAAGTCATTGGACATGAGTCTAAGACGAGTATTATTTGTCTTGGTTTCCGTGATTGAAGCACGTACCGTACGTCCGAATTGCCGATAACCCGCCTTCCCACATCAACGTGAGTTCATAGCCTCGCACTCTTTTAAATGTTTTTATAAATGTTTTATAAATCCGCGAGGGAGATAACATGTTAGTTTTTATAAAAATGGGACACCATTTGTCCCGATTGCTTGTTTATTGATATGGACCCGAATGATTGAATGACCCGATTGTATGACCCTATGAATGATTAAAGGACCCGATAGATGAAATAAAAATGGATTATTAAAGTTAGGTTATGTCACTAAAAGTCCCATTAGCATGAATTGTGAACTACCGGGATTTGGTAGACGCTTATGCATTTAATAGAACTATTTGGGGACGTTCACCCCAGTTCGCGCCTTGACGGTTGATCCCCGTCGTGCCACATTGATTGGTAAACGAATTTATGTATGAGAAGTTTTCCATAGCGTGACCTTTGTGACGACACGCTACTTTAGATGGGCAAAATTTTGTATCGGGTTAGCTACCCGTTGTTGGTTTAGTAAGGTAGCAATGTCATGCGGCTTATAATAATCCAAAAACTAACGAAATACTATTAGACGCTTCGAATTACGATGTATTGCCTGACTAGCAATATAGGGTCATACTATTGATATTATGTTTGTGTTTTGATTTTCATAACCATACCCATATAACGGTTTTTATTTTCATACAACGTCGTAAGACGTATTATATGACGTTTTTACGACATTGGCTCGTATAATGATTTTTAAGGCTTTTTATAACCATATTCATATAATGGTTTTATTTAATCTATACAACGTTGCAAAAACTTATTGTATGGTGTTTTTAACGATAATGATTCGTATAACGATTTTTAAGGCAAATGCCTATATTATGATTTTCGATAAAGATTTGTATAAAATGACTTTGGCTATTTTATGGCCTATTAAAATGATTTGTACAAGATGATTTTCAGTAATAATTTTATACTGATATTATATTGATGGATTTTATTAAACTCTATGAATTCACTCGGCGTTATCGCTGACCCTTTTCTTTTAACATGTTTTATCTCAGGTACTTGAAGATAATTCTCGGGAAGACGACAAGAATTCATGGCCCGCACTTAAACAATATTTTTCCATTCAAATACTTTGTAAAACTTTATATGAAATGTAATGACTTGGGACCTATGTAACTTTGATATTTATGAATGGAAATGCTTTATTAATAAACGACGCGATTTTTATGCGTTGTCTATGATGTGAGTAATGTGCTATCCCGTAACACCAACTAGTCTTCCGTTGTACTGAGTTGTATAAATTTGGGGGTGTTACAGTTTGGTACCAGAGCTCTCGTTATAGAGAACGAAAGATTTTTAAAACTAAGGTTTTGAATAAAACATTTCAAAATCATTTAACTATAAACATTTTTCTAAAAATGTCTAAAAATCTTTTGACTATAACGGTGCCGAAGAATTCCCGAGTTACCGACAAGGCCAGACTGAGAAGTGTTATTTTAATATATATATAACTTGAATTATATATATATATGATGTAATTTTATTACATGATTATTTGCTGATTATTTTGATATTTATACGAGGTATTTATACGACGTAGATTGTCACAAGAAACCCTAACTCCCCTAGTGAATTAATCGAAGCTATTCTCGTAGGAATTCTAGCTATCCTAGATCTAAACCAAGTTGTGGATATTTATGATCCCGACAAATGGTTGATATTCGTAGAAATGTAGATATTAGTTGATTGTGATATTGGAAAAAGAATTGGCGAGATTAAATCTGATACCGATGTCATGACGATCTTTTCTTATAGAGTGGAGTTTGACAAAACATTACCACCTAGAAAGATGTCATCTGATTCGTTGTCATCCAATTCTTAAATTGAAATCGAAAGGGTGAATGTTGCACTTGAGGCTGTCATTGGAACCATTACCCAAAAGCCTCATGCCACTAATACCTTTCCGAGAAGTCTAATTGACTGATCGAGTCATTTCATACTAAGTGACTCATTTGATAATTGTTGTTGTAAGAGCTATAGGATTGGAAATTAAGTGTTGATCATATCGAGCTTTTATTGCCCTATTAAGGTTTATGAATAAAGTTAAAAATATTGGAGAATGAGGTAGGATATCGAATTGAGTATAAGTTGATTGAAAACTTGAATTAAGTAAAATTTAACCCGTATGAAATATGAGATTGATAAGAGGAAGTCAGTAAGCCCTGTGATTGAATTATAAGGTTTTAATTGATTGTTGATTCGTGTTAAGTGTTGTTCCTAAGCCATTGTCCACTAACAAGAATGCCTAGTGTCCAATAAATAAATTGAAGAAATCTTCTTCTGAATTGGGACCAATGGATCTTCCGGGACATGTGGAACACCTAATGACTCTTGTAGATTAGTATTCATTGTGGTATCTTTTAAAAATAATCCCTAACTTAACTGAGACATCAGTTGGTAGGATGAGGTCTTGGAATTGTATGACATAGTGACTCATAATGTGTTACGGTACAATTTGACTTGTTTGTGATTATTGAAAAGACTACCTTTGATTGCTAAATTCTACATGTATCGATGACATCTATCTTTTCTTGCTTCTTCCTAATGCTCGCATTAGTGATACAACCATTGAACAAGTACTCATCTCGATTTGAGTTACACTGTGGATTATTCTTTTTGAGTACCATCGAGGTCATGAACCTCATGATTAATTGGCTAATCGCATTTCCTATCATATCGTAGTTAATTCTTGGTGAATAAGCTTTCATCACTCTTCTGCATATCACTCATTGTTTTTATAAGATAAAACAGTATCCCTTGAGAAAAATTGAATTTTCATCGCTATAAGGATTATTCAAAGTGAGATTTATAAGTGATTGTTATCGAAATGAAGTTGTTTATAAAACACCTTGGAAAACTTAATTGTTTTCATAACCAAGAAAATCTTTGTAAATTTATTTTTGGTTCTTATTTAAGAATTAAGCATGAAAATGTTTTTATTATAAACATGATGATAAAATTTTGACGAACTGAGTATTGCATCGTTAATCTTGAAATTGTATATAGTTGCGCGCCTACATACAATTTGGAATGGACCATGCAAGACTGATTAGTAGTCACCATAAAACTAATGAATAAACACTACATTTTCGTTGAAGTTGTGAAAGATTAAATTTTATGAGATCTGCAAGAAGTGAAAAATAGGGACATAGTGTTAGGGACACCTACATATGTGCCTGTAGCATCTATTCTTATGAGTTGAATTTACTCATATGTGGAAATTGTCTTATTTGACAATTCACAATTCTTTCTTGTCCAATTCTCCCGTAGTGAGATTCTTAGGAAAAGTATCTGATTACCGAGTGTTGATACCCGATTGGATGTATCGACGTTCCTATCCTACTTATGATTTGATTTCACTTGAATGACCTGGGTAACGATCCGAGGAGCTTTCGAATGCGTACTCAAATTAATGAAAACATGGGATATATTTATATTCGTTAGATGTTTTCATCTGTATCTGATTTGAAATTCTCTCGCATAGATTATGCGTTGACCTTACTCTTTTAATGGTAGTTGTGTCTCCATGTATCCTTGAATTTGTGAAGGATTATGAGTTATTATCAGTCTTTTGAGAAGTTCACATCTTATCAACGGTAATGAAACTGGAAAGTTGATAATTCCAGTAGAATGGATTGATTGATTATGACATGACGACATTGTCTTAATTGATGGGAACTCGAATAGAATCCCCCTAAATGATAAGATGTTGATTATCAAAAGAGATTTAAATAATTCTTGATGGATGACCATATCATGCATTTAGACTTGAGATTATATTGTGATTGGTTGTGAATTAGTCATAGATATTATAATCTAAGAACCTAATATGAATTTATTAAAAGATGTTTCCGTTATCTGTAACTTTAGGAGATATTTGTTGGTAAATTACCTAGACTTTTGCCATTAAGGCAAGTAGAAATTGGTATTGATTATATTTCCGGTGCTGCACATGTGGCTTGTGCACTGTACATCAGCACCATCTAAATTAAAGGAATTATCGTACAACTGAGGGAGTTGTCGGAAAAAGATTTTATTATACCAAGCCTGTCATCCTGAAGAGCTATGGTGTTATCATTTCTTATATTTATAGATTACCGTGAACTGAGTAAATTGACAATCGAAAACGATATCCATAACTCGAAATGGAAGATTTGTTCGATCATTTACAAGGTTCTAGCATATGTTTTAAAGATTTGATCCACGACATGGTTATTATCAACTTCGCATCTGCGAAAAAGATTATGTATTCCAATCACTACATCCTGTACATGTAATGAACATTACGAGTTTCATGTTATGTCGTTTGGATTGACTAATACACATGTAGCATTCATAAATTTCGGTGAATCACGTGTGTAGGCTGTAATTTGATAAATTCATGCTTGCAATCATTAGGGACTATTTGTTTGTTAATACGAATAATAATGAGTTAATAATTAGTTATAAATTGCCCTGAATTGGCTAAACAATAAAAAGCTATACCTTAAATATTTAACATGTGATTAAGAACTTAATCCTTTATATGATTTAACCGTGTAATTAATAGATAATGGAAGCTATATTGACTTTTCAAAGATTAGAACCATTAACGCTTAGGGATTAAAAACTTAATCCTTTACATAAAATGACCGTTGGATTAATAATGGTAAGATGTATGCATATAGACTCTTCAAAAATTAAGAGCCCTTTTAAGACTTTGGATTTTCTCAAAAAGAAATGGAAATATGTTTTGACGAATATTTTAACAAAGGATTTATAAGGGACTATTCCCTTATACACAAACCATTTAACTAAACTACTATTTAGGGGTAAATGTTTGTGTATACCTTAAGACAATCTAAGAAGGATTGAGGAAACCATTTAAACCATAACTTGAAATTTGAAACGATAATTTTTACTTTTCAAACTAAGAAAACTTTGACCAAAGTATAAACAAAGGTTTTTCGAACATTTACGAATCCTATTAATTATTATCGATAAATCAACAAAAATCTTGTTAATTAAATTCAAATTTATTTTGAACATTTTTATAATTGGTCGTACTAAGAAATTTAAACTTTTAACGTTTACGCTTCATAAAAATTTAATAATTATTATTCAATTAATTATAATAACTATCGACGCCTTAAAACGTCGGATTAAGGAAAAACTGATAAAAATGATAGATGAGACGAAACTAAAACAAAGAAAATGTGAAGAAATGATTTTTGAATAAATACGGACATGATAACAATTTCATCAGGAAGGTGAACGTAATTACTGGCGTATAATATAGAAAGAATATCTGAGTGAATTGTGGACATGACAATTATATCATCATGAGGAGTGAATATAAATACCGACGCATTATGTATAAAGGATAAAGAACCAATTAGGATGTGTTCCTTAATAATGAAGGTGCAAAATAGATTGTTGAACAATGTAAAATAGACGATGTTTGTAAAAAAGATAATATAGATAATAAAAGTGGTTCGCGGCTAATGTGAACCATTAGAATTAAGAAACCGATGGCGGTAAATGTATAAAAGACCACTTATGATAGCCTAAATATGAAGGATTGTGAAATATAGTTATGTTGGAATTTGTAAGTATAAGTATTCTATTTATGTCATTTATGACTAAAAGTATCTTTGTCTGAAGAAGTTGTATTGATGGCAATTATGAAGGCAGACATCGCCTCATACATTAGTTAACGTTTAGCTATTGCAAAGGTCATCATCTGAATTTGATTCGATTTGGGTTATCGTCGACAGACTGACCAAATCTGCTAATATCATTCCCGTTAATGATAAATGCAAAAGAGTTATGTAAACATAGTGTGCCTGTATCGAACATCTTTATCAAGATCCTCGCTTCGCATCGAATTTCTGAGATTTGCTCAGAAATCATTGAGAACGAACCTTGATGAGAGTACTATTTACCACCCCAAATCGAAGGGACGAGGTAAAGTAACGATACAAAGTAATAGAAGTGCTGTTTTATGTTTGAATGATTGACCTTTGGTAATAGACCGTATAATCGTTTTCCTTTGGAGAGATTATCCTTGATAATCATCGTATTAGGATCGAGATCGAATCTTGTTAAGATTTAGAAATTAGAGCATCTGTAAGCAAGAGTTGAGATAAAGACACCCGACATACATCCATTGTGTGTTGGACATGTCTTTTAGGTTTAAGGTTTCCTATGATGGCGAACCTATCCTTGCAAAATACCCGACCCGCAAGATCTGAAATGATTGTTGAAATTAGGATCTGATTATTGACAGCCGGTAGTAGGCAAGAGGTTAGGTGAATGTGAAATATAGATCTTGAAGTGCCAAATGGGTAGCAAAGTTATGCCACAATTTTTAACCATGGAAAAATGAATTCATGATCTGACAAATCATGGGATATAAGTCCCCGTTGTATGGGACCATTGAGATGATGTAAAAGTTGGGATTGAAAGGCATATAAGCTGGATCTACCCTAGGACTTCAAGAACTGCGTAAATTATGTTTCGTAAATCGAACTTGATGGACTATCTATCAATTGAAAATCTGATCGTTCTTAGTAAAGCTTAGATCGGCGAAAAGTTGCATTTATCAAAAACCCGTGAACATCATGGATAGAGAAAGTAAGTCAACATTAATCCTGATCTTATTCCCGTAGTTATGTTTGATGAAACTCGCGTATTGTAATGAATTACACTTGTGAGAAAAGACCGAATGTGGAGGAAATACCCACATGGCTTTAACTCTATAAGAAGCGAGTAGTAAGGTAAGATGATCTTTGAGGACAAAGATCCTGTTTAGGGGTAAATGCTGTGACAATCCGTCAATTTATGGTTGATATTTTATTCTCGAATATTATTTTAATGTTACAATATGAACTCACTTAATTTTGGGAAGAAATTTGGATTTACGTCTTGAAGTAGCATCGACTACGTCTAAACCGGAGGATTCAATGTTACGTGCTTACATTTACATACACCGTCTTTGGTGACAGTCCGACATTTCAGAAAAATAAATTTGTCTGTGAATATTATTTTGGAGTTTTAAATTTGTGTTAGTTCATAAACTCACAAATTTACGAGAAGTGATTAGGACTTACGATTTTATTTTAACGTCCTTTACGACTAAACCAGAAACGTTAGGATTACGTATTTACGTTTTCGAACTCCGTTTTTAATGAGACAATTTTTATTGGATTCGTTTTGTGACGTTGATTCATAATTTATAAAAACGTTTTTCGTAAAACGACCCGAGGGCACGCAAATCAAGGAAACTAGAATCGAGGAGTACCCGTAAATAAATGGGGATGAGACAAGTGGGACACTTGTCCCACCCCCACTCCAAAACCGGCCACAAATAGCCATAAAACAACTTGGTGTCAAGTTGTTGACAAGTTACATACACTTGTCATGATAGCTTAACTAGTAAGCTTACCACTTCACCAAAACCAACCAAAACCACCAACACACACACCTAGTTTCATTTTCATCCATGCAAACACTCTCATCTCTCTCTCTTGACTCCATTTTTGGCCGCCCCATTTCTCTACAAAACACCACCATTCATACAAAATTTAACCATAAACATATGTTATAATTAACATATGTTAATCTCCATTCAAAAAGATGAAGATTGGTGCAAGTTATAACATCCAAGGAGGAGTTTTCATGGATTAGTAGGGCTGATTTTCCACAAGGAGTTTATGAAGATTGGTGGTCATGAAGATGGTCTTGGTGCATCACAAGTTTCTCCATCAAAATCCATGTTTTGATCAACCTACATCATCATGGTGGTATAAAGATTGTCCTCCTCATCTTCTTGTTATTTTGATTATGTAAAATGTATTTTATTTCCTATTGTATATGTATATGATGATTATATGATGATAAAAATGTTATGTGGGGATTTTTTGTTGATAAACATGATTAAAAAGGTGAAAGACTATAAGAAACAAGGTTAAAATCTTGGTTAAATTTGATGGCTGTATAAAACAGTAAAGAACCATATGGTAAACTGATAAAATGATGAAGTAGAATGGATTTACAGTAAGCTATGGGTCTTGTACACATGTGAGAGTTGGCCATGAAATAGAATCATTGTAATGAGTGAGATATGATCAAAACAAGTTTAGGGTATAAATCTGAGGTTACTGTTTTGGACGATTTTTAGAAAATACTTAGAAGATGATTCAACAGTAGCTATACTAGAGTTAAATGTAGCACATATCATCTAGTTTATGTGATAAAAATTTGAGCTTCTATCTCCATATAGAACTCAAGATATGGCAGTTTTGGTGAAGATGAAGATAAAAATCAGATTTTGGAAATTAAAAGTATAATACTATTATATAAGCACTCAAAATTTTATTGTATAAAATGTAAAGTTAAAACCCACTAACTCATGAATTTAATTTGTATAAATATGTTAAAGGTTAAATAAGTGGACATTTTATAAAAATGGTAATTTGTTAAGTTTTATAAGTTATAAAACTATAAACATGATTTTTACGACTTTTTCGGCTAATACCGTAAAATTAACGTTTTTGTTAAATAAAACTTAGATGGTTGGACCCGTCTAATGAAAACTTTATAAAACTTATATACTGATATATATAGACATGTATAACAAGTAAAAACCGATAAAACCCGAACTATAAGAAATACGGACATTTACGAGCTAATTAAGCATATTGGACTAATAATTGGACTAAATAAGATAAAAACTTGTAAAAAGAACTTATTGGGCTTAACCCATTTAGGCCCAACTTGTAAAGTTTAAGTACTGATAATATAAGTACAAAATGGATTAAAATAAGTTAAATAACTTATAATAAGCTTATTGGACTTAAGACACGTAAACGGGTAAAACTAGTAAACTAATATAAAAGTTATCGACATATAACACTAAAATGAGTAAACGAGAATATATAAACCCACTTGATCATCATATATATATAATCATCATATGTATACATAATTGTTATTTTTATAAAGTCATTGGACATGAGTCTAAGACGAGTATTATTTGTCTAGGTTTCCGTGATTGAAGCACGTACCGTACGTCCGAATTGCCGATAACCCGCCTTCCCACATCAACGTGAGTTCATACCCTCGCACTCTTTTAAATGTTTTTATAAATGTTTTATAAACCCGCGAGGGAGATAACATGTTAGTTTTTATAAAAGTGGGACACCATTTGTCCCGATTGCTTGTTTATTGATATGGACCCGAATGATTGAATGACCCGATTGTATGACCCTATGAATGATTAAAGGACCCGATTGATGAAATAAAAATGGATTATTAAAGTTAGGTTATGTCACTAAAAGTCCCATAAGCATGAATTGTGAACTACCGGGATTTGGTAGACGCTTATGCATTTAATAGTACTATTTGGGGACGATCACCCTAGTTCGCGCCTTGACGGTTGATCCCCGTCGTGCCACATTGATTGGTAAGCGAATTTATGTATGAGAAGTTTTCCATAGCGTGACCTTTGTGACGACACGCTACTTTAGATGGGCAAAATTTGGTATCGGGTTAGCTACCTGTTGTTGGTTTAGTAAGGTAACAATGTCATGCGGCTTATAATAATCCAAAAACTAACGAAATACTATTAGACGCTTCGAATTACGATGTATTGCCTGACTAGCAATACAGGGTCATACTATTGATATTATGTTTGTGTTTTGGTTTTCATAACCATACCCATATAACGGTTTTTATTTTCATACAACGTCGTAAGACGTATTGTATGACGTTTTTACGACATTGGCTCGTATAATGATTTTTAAGGCTTTTTATAACCATATTCATATAATGGTTTTATTTAATCTATACAACGTTGCAAAAACGTATTGTATGGTGTTTTTAACGATAATGATTCGTATAACGATTTTTAAGGCAAATGCCTATATTATGATTTTCAATAAAGATTTGTATAAAATGACTTTGGCTATTTTTGGCCTATTAAAATGATTTGTACAAGATGATTTTCAGTAATAATTTTATACTGATATTATATTGATGGATTTTATTAAACTCTATGAATTCACTCGGCGTTATCGCTGACCCTTTTCTTTTAACATGTTTTATCTCAGGTACTTGAAGGTAATTCTCGGGAAGACGACAAGAATTCATGGCCCGCACTTAAACAATATTTTTCCATTCAAATACTTTGTAAAACTTTATATGAAATGTAATGACTTGGGACCTATGTAACTTTGATATTTATGAATGGAAATGCTTTATTATTAAACGACGCGATTTTTATGCGTTGTATATGATGTGAGTAATGTGCTATCCCGTAACACCAACTGGTCTTCCGCTGTACTGAGTTGTATAAATTTGGGGGTGTTACAGATTTAGACCAAAACTGCTGAATGTGTGAGGTGTAAATTCTAGGGTTGATGAGAAGGGTCACTCTAAAATACGAGGACTTTAGAAAAAACACAGCATCAACAAACTCTACTGGTTCATCATGTAATAAAGCGATTTGATTATGATTAGCAGCAATTTTGAGAGGCATGATAAAGTTTGAAAATATTTTGAAGGTTTATAAAGGTGAGAGGTAGGTGGGATTTAGTCGAGAGAGAGAGAGAGATGGACCTGCTTGTGAAGGGAATTAAGTTTTTATAGGCGAATTGAAGAGCTGTGATTGGACCAAATTTTCAAATTGTAAAAATATCAAAGATAAATCTTGATAAAAAAGTAATTTATTTGAAATAATAAAGTAAAGATTACCAATCAGCAAAGAAAGCGCCTTAAATATCTTTTAAAAACAATAAAATATTCCCTAACCAAAATTTGTGCAAGCAGGCCCAATGGCTATGAACAGGGTAACGGTATTGTCGGTCAACGGTCAAACAGGGGAATGATATAAAAGCAGGGGAAGCAAAAGGTGAAAGCAGGGGAAACTTTCCTAGGGGTATTAGACTAGTCATGGAGAGACCAATGCTAACTAGCTCTTCTCTATTGCACACACTTGTATACACAAGATAGATACATAGAAACTCAAGAGTCCTCTATTCAGCAAAGGTCTAAGCACAAAAAGTCAACACATAAGTCACCCTGCACCTGGTCAACCCAAGAAAATATGCATACCCTAGTCACCATCCCTACCTTTTCCCTTACCTATGGTCAGTTAGTCTTGGCAATTTAACACCCCCAAATTTACACGCAGCGGAATACATCTTTGGGTGCTAAACAATGATACAACAACACATAATTTATAAAGAACGACTCGAAAAGAGACGTTTTAGATTTATCGTTCCCAAAACATTCATCAGAGTAGCGTAGTCCCAAGTAATCTTTACCAAAAGATAAGTTAAAACAACATATTAGTTTGTTTTAAAAATGGAACGATAAATAAATCAAAGAGTTTGAACAACATAGCAGTGCACAACTTCATTGTCGTGACCTCCAAGCTTCCACTTCTTGATTACCTGAAATACATGTGAGTAAAACAATCAGCAAAAATGCCGACTGAATCTATAGGTTTATGTAATTAATTTGAACACAAGAAAAGATTATAAGTTTGTGGCATGCTTATAAGCATCAAATAATAATTTGCATCAACAATGATAATTGTATATAGCATAAATTGCAATAAGCTCATGTAACCGAGCCCTTAAACACTCCTTTTAGAGGTCTAATAAGACAGGAGATTTATTAATTGTCGGTTACCTCCAGATTTTTGGTACATTGCCGTATACCTGACTTCTCAATACAATATGCTCAAACAGTGTGGAGGTCGGGCCTAAGCTTCTGTGACAAGTCCACACAAAATGAACCGGGGCGGCTTCCCCCATAGATCTATTAATTTTACTAGCGGCTAGCCCATCATAAGCTAGTTAACGGTCCATAATTGAGGCTTTAACAAAGGCAATCACTTAATGCAATTTAAAGGCAACCACGGGTCCATTCATAGAGGGACAAAGCATACCATAAAAATCTTGTGTTCTAAGTTTATAAAACATGTATTCCCCCTCGCGGGTTTAAAATCATTTAATAACTAGTATAAAGCGAGGCTATAGACTCACCTTAGCCGATAGTGGTAATGAGACGATCGCCGACAATAGATGATGCCTTTCAAACACGAGAACCGCAACCTATCAAATGAGGTGCGTTCATTAATAATAGACTCGAGAAATAAGCCATACATAAGAATATAAAACTCGACTCATATAATCACGACAAACTCGAGAGAAAACGATACAATTGATACTATTACACTCTCCTATATATTCATTTTATTGTTCTATGCCTTTAACAAAAATCTGCCGGAACATACCAAATGTCCAAGCCGTTTTCCCATACTTAAACATATCAACTTTTTATGATAATACTCTGTTGGGACTTATATATCTTGAGTTGATATGACAAAAGAAGATGAAGGACTTAATAATAAATATGTTAGCTTAGATAGTAAGCTAGGGTTGTGATGTAACCCTAGTACCTCTATTATATAAAGAGGGTTAGGCACACATGGTTATTCACTGATTCATATACAATGTAAGCAAAAGGTGTGTGTGCATTCTCCTGGTGTCAAGCCTATAAGGCACCAGGAGCTGTAGTTAGTAGCATTATTAATAGTAATCTTTATTAGTGAAAGCCTTGTTCTTGGTTATGATTGTGTTCTTTATGTTCCGCTGTGCTTATTACAATCATGATCATGATATCCCCGATGAGTCTAGATCCTATGACTCAACAAGTGGTATCAGAGCTTGTTGGCTCTCGATTTGGTTGATCTACAAGGTTTTCGTTAGTATTTTCTGTTTTTAATAAATAATGTTGCTGATCTAGGGTTTTTCCCAACAAACCCTAGATGATTCTTGCTGCCACTCATATTGATGTTGCTATTGGTTGCTGAATGATCATACTGGTTGTGGGGAGTTGGTTTTACAATCAACGATGAACCCCGTATGATCTTTGATACTGATGGTTGTTTCAGAATAAAGGTTTCCATGGGAGATTCGATGCAACTAGGGTTTTATGCAAACCCTAAATTCTAGATCACATCTTCGTTGCTGCTGTCACGTTTAATCAGAAAAAGGAGCGCAGATTCGTGGTGAATGATGAGTGTTCTGCTGATCGATTTTTCTAAGAATTCAGAAAGATGATTTAGGGTTTGATGCATACCCTATATTTATTTTCAGTTTCTGATCAAGGATGCGTATGGATGCTATGTTCTTTTCGAATGTTACAGCAGGTATTTGAATGATGACGTTGATAAACACAAGAGCATTGATTGCTAAGTGTTCCATGTAGTTTGTACGTTCACGTGACAGAAAGATATTCAAAAGATGCATTATTGATACGCATCTGCCATGACATGGAGTATTTGCTGGTTATGTACGTGTTTTGTATGGACTCAAAGTCATCACGTGAGGCTCTAACAAGAACATCTTGTGTATACGTTGGATGTGAACAGGATGGATTGGCTTCAAGTGATGTTGTAAACAAAGGGTACGACACAACTTTTCTTGTGTTTATGATCACATGTGAAAAGAAACGCAGCATGTGTGAACAGCTCATGGTTTGTATCGTGGTCCCAAGTTCACAAAAGGCAGGTACGAATTTGTTGATAAAAGCAAGATTTTCATTCATGCGTGTTTTATGGAGCTTTTATGATGCTACACGTCAAATATCTCATTTATTTTAGACGTGTGAATATTGAGCAAAATATGGGTGAATATTTGGCTGCGTAATTTATGGAGAAACACGGTTTGGTTGTGCAAATGTTTAGGGATTATATTTGACTCACTCAATTAAATCTTCTAAATATTTTTGGACATAGTATGTGTTGTTACGTATCAATAGTCAAACATGGGAGATTATTTTGGCAACATATTTATGGATGCTTAATTCACGAGAGTGATATAATCTGTTCATATATTCACGATATGGCAAAACAAGGACGATATGGAATTATGGTACGTGGTTTATTACTTCCTAATTTTATGGGCATTTTCCTCTTTTGACGTGATATATGCAGTTCGTGAGGTCATAATACTGATTTTAGGGATTGAATTATATTTTCTATCCTAAATAATGAAGTCAAATACGTGTGAATCTATATGGACACTATTATGGATGCATAGTTTCATAAGATATGACTTTATTTGTGATCCGAGAGGTGTGGTAGGCTGGATAAAGTCGTTTGGGCTTGATGTAGCGTAATTTTGGGCTACTTAATGTCAGATAACTTAAAGTGCATCCGTCCATACTATTTTGAGTATCACCAGATTTGCAACAGCAACAGTGACGAATTCCATGTCGCTAAAGTATTGGAGGAAGACATGTTTGAGTTTAGCAACAGCTTTTAGAGACAGTATTTGTGACAGCAACGGGAACATCTTGAGCGACATTTGGGGACAGAATGTGAAAAAAAGGGTTTTTGAGATGTTCCTGGTTGGTTATTTCTTGCTACTGGTCGGTTCCTCCTGGACAGTTTCTACTGGTCGGTTCCTCCTAGTCGGTTCCTCCTGGTCGTTTCCTCCTGGTCGTTCCTACTGGTGATCTTGAACAATGAAGAGGTATATGGTTATTTCAAAAGTTCAGTTTATGCTATAATTCTTGATTGGAACAGTTACACGCTCTTTGTCAAATATTTGGGGGGCATATGATACCATACAGTTCATGATATGATCATCACAAAACTAGCATGATCATAAGCATCGAGTGGTTTCTGGTTGATCCGTCAGAGCTCACTGAGACTATCGGCCATTGCATGTGATCGCCATGCATATATTGATTACAAGAATTATACAAAGACATTTTATTACATGTTATTGTAATAAGCATGTCTTTTTCACACTGAATGAGTGGATGATCTGTACTACTGAGTTTAAGATGCAAGAGATGGTTCGCTTATGGTTCCTACAGGTGAGTTATGGTTTCTTGATGAAGACAGTTGATTATTGCTTATTTGATGTTGGAGTTGATTTTCACAAACTTTTTATCTTCTTATATCTCAATTAGGTGAGCAATACACCTTGTCTTTGGACTAAATATATTGTTACAGCTTACAACTGGCTCATAGTTGTGAAGGTTACCAGTTTCCATGTACCAAAAACTGTTGGTGAGCAATACACCTTATCGTTGGATTAAATATATTGTTATAGCTAACAACTGGCTTATAGTTGTGGGGGTTATCAGTCCCATGTAATAAAAACTGAGATGATATAAGACATAAGTTTGGGATATTTCTCTTCTTCATAAAATTTGTTATACTTGATTTTCTTCATCAGTGATCACTCCTAGGAAGCCTACTGGACTTGACATAAACTTCTTGAGGGGAAGACGATCCTTTTTGAGTTGATGTGACAAAAAGGGGAAGAATGCATGGATCGAGGGGAAGCTTAGCCTTCATCTATATTAGCTTCAGGGGAAGCTCGCGCTTACTGGTTTTGTCAAATCAACTAGGGGAAGATTGTTGGGACTTATATATCTTGAGTTGATATGACAAAAGAAGATGAAGGACTTAATAATAAATATGTTAGCTTAGATAGTAAGCTAGGGTTGTGATTTAACCCTAGTACCTCTATTATATAAAGAGGGTTAGGCACACATGGTTATTCACTGATTCATATACAATGTAAGCAAAAGGTGTGTGTGCGTTCTCCTGGTGTCAAGCCTATAAGTCACTAAGAGCAGTAGTTAGTAGCATTATTAATAGTAATCTTTATTAGTGAAAGCCTTGTTCTTGGTTATGATTGTGTTCTTTATGTTCTGTTGTGCTTATTACAATCATGATCATGATATCCCAGATGAGTCTAGATCCTATGACTCAACATACTCAGAGAACTTACTTACTATATGTAGAAAGTCCTCCCAAGAGCTCATCAAAAGATTTTACTTCTAAAGTTCCCTGCCCGACTCATCTTTGAATCACAAAATCCGGACAGTTTAGCGACCTTGACTTACGAAACCATTTTGACCATTCTAAACAACTCCGTTTGTAAAACCGCCACTTGATTCTAAAAATAGACTCAAAATACTAAACTTGGAGCCTGAGAACAGCCCTTGAATCATTTTGAAACTCATTTTATAGTCCCCGAGATTCGATCCTAATATCGACAACAATTTTCGGATTGTGTCAACACTCGTCTCCCGGTACACAAATACTAAAAGTAGCATAACTTTTCGCTTGTAATGAGTTAGAAGCTCATTCAAGCGGCAAAACGAGCGTCTTGAAGATTACTACAATAATATAATATAATATAAGCCTATCTCAGAACTTAAACCCACGAAATAATCTGTTGTAAGCTGCTGTCCCGAAAATACATTTTAGAAATCATGTCAAATCAACATTTTGACCCATTTTCACCACTTCTATACTCTTAATAACAACTTACAATCATTCTAATCCAACCCTTTCATTCCTAATTCACTTGTATGTACAAATCAAAGAAAACCCAATTCAAAAATCAAACATGCAACCAATTAAAACTTGAATATAATAATATTAACACTTATATACAACATAAAAATGGATCAAACACTACTAGTTCATCAAGAAAAATTAAAAACATTAAAAAGTGGATGCATGTTGAAGAAAATCATACCAATGTGATCACAAGATCAAAACTAAGATGGGTCTTGTTTTAGATTAGCTCAAATCATCCTAAATATTGAGTTAAATTGAAAATGGTATGGATTTGGAGATGGGGGTGAAGGTTTCGGCAAATGGAGAGAGAAAGAAAGAGATGGTGAAAAATTTTAGTGGAAGAAATGTGTTGTGTGTGTTTTATTTGGCTTTTTATATAGTGAGGTAGGGTGTAGTTTGCAAATATTGGATAGTTATGGACCAAAATGCAACATTTAAGTTAAAAAGCGGGAAATGACTAAAAGTAAATTTGACAAATATTTACGGGACTCGGGTTTTGTAAAAATAATTTTTTTTAAAAGTTTAAACGCACACGAAAAATAATAATATAACGACTCGATACGTAATTAAAACGATATCGTCGAAAGTATTAAATATCGAAACGATCGATAATAAAATATAAAATTTTAGGCATCCGTCGGTATCGCAATCACTAGTAGTCCTCGTTACTCGTCAAATTATTAAAATATAATATTTAATATCGGTTTCAACTTAAACCGTTAAACATAATAATATTTAACGTTATAAAATACTTCAAAATAATTGAAAGTAGAATTAAATTATGACCTTATTTTTACGGGTTTTACATCCTCACCACCTTAAGGGAGCGACGTCCCGGCGCTCAACTCACCTCATACTCGAGTTGATCACTACCCGGAAGGATGAGGGCATTCCTTATAAAGAATTCCTCACGTTCCCACGTGTATCTCGATCCACGATCTCCACTGGTTCTTTTACAAAACGCAACTTGTCGTCAAGTTGTATCTCACCAAAAAGGAATAAATAAATCCTCATCCACCAGTCACCCGTCAAGCTCGACACATGAAAATTTTATGAATCACACAAAGCTCATTCGACGACAAGAATAGATGACAGGATTTTCGGGTAAGTCCAGTAAAAAGGAAGGTTGCAATTTAAAGGATATCCATAGGCCGGATAGCCATGGACACACATCAAAAAGAACTAACAAGAAAACATTTTCGTCATCGGAGGGTGCTCACACGCGGGTCCCTACTCAAAAGATAATACAAAGACACCATCTCACTTTCGCCAACGCGCATTAAACTCTCAATAAACATCGTCGTTGAAAGTCAAAAAGATATTACATAATATGTGTTCTACATGATCGGACGTCATCGGATGATGCCGCCTCAAGTTCTCAAAACTTATGATCATTTGACTAGATCACACACCATATAAGTACATAAAAGAAAAGGTCGAACATAAACATCGAGTATAGATCTCCACCGTTAATCATCGAGAAAACCTTGAACGAACCCTTGATAAGAACTACTTGATCTCAAGAGTCTTTCCACTTGCGGTGTCGGCTTCAACATACTCCTCGAGGTTGTAACGAATTTTTTAACTCAATTCATTAAGAGATTCGGTCCTCAATCATTTCACAAGTACACGCATAAATCCTGGTGACACTTATCGTTTCTTCTTATACACTGCTTCCCGAGATTCATTTTAAACTCAGAGTAAAAATAGTGATCTTCCATACGAGGAACAGAACGAGATAAAAATGAATTCAATAAACGCATAAACGGACAAGATGTGGTAAAATGATTTAAGGTTAACGATCGACGAGGGATCTCGAATCACGTAACCGTAAAACATAATAATTCACAATACTAGAAAAATGAGAGTGATGAATGAATTAAATATTAACATTAAAATAACATTTGTCACAATTATTTGTCCCGGATTTGTATTACCTTAAAACTCAGTTGAGGTACCTTCTTGATAAAGATGATATATTAAAGATAGAAGTTAAATAGCTTAATAATTTATTTTGGTTGTCTTAAGAAACTTTGAAAGAATGACATGAATTTATTAATTAAACTCATATTGATGGTTAAATTTAGAAATATAATTTTTAAATTAAATCATTATTAGGAATATAAAGTAAACCGATAAATTCATTACTTTTAAAGTAAAGTATGATAAGTCAATTAGTTAAAAAGGTAGAACATAATTTCATTTTAAACATTAGTTTTACTTATACAAAATATGATGTATAAATTTGACCTTTTACTTGTGATGGTTATTTCGATAATTGAAAATCATTGGAAAAATGTATAAAAGTTCCATAAAATTTTATAATACGTTGTAGAAATACATAAAGGTGTTTATTATTTCAAAATAAACATGGGATATACTCGGTTTCAAAATGTGACAAGATAATAAACGAACACGAATGGAAATAAAGGTCAACAATTAGTACGAAATCAATGGTACAAAAGAGGGCGAAACAAATGTCGTATGAATTCTTAAAGAGAATAATAAAATAAAGGCATTGATGGTATGACGATAAGAAATAATAGATTAAACAAGTTGTCAATTTTGTTAGTGCGGTCGGTAGTTCACCAATATCAGCTCGTTAACTTAGTGGTGGTCGATACATGATCGGAAATAAGATCCATACAAAAATTTAATCAAAGAAAATTCCTAATAATCACTTGTAATTAAAACAAATCAAATGAACGATGTTAGTGTTTAAAGAGAGAAGTTAAAGCACGGTTCACAAGAGTGGATTTCGAGACAAATTAGAGTGACGGACGTCATCCTGGATATACGGAAATCACTCTAGTGATAATTCATTATTCACGTGCGGAGACATTCCAAAGATCTACCCAGTCGCATAAAGAAGATTGGACGAGACGGAAGGATAAAATATCGAGACTTTTAGGTCATTTATCAACAGTCAATAATTAGACGAGCAGTCAAAAGAAATTAGTTATAAGACAAAATGAAGTAACAAGTGGAAAAACAATCATCGAGTAAAAACGTATTCGTAAGCGCGTAATTCGTTCAAGAAAAAGGTAAGAAAACGTATGCGGATGCATAGAAATTGTGCTACTTGCATAAAATATAAAGGTTTTCAAAACTTCTTTTCACTTTATTTTATTTTATTTATCTTTATAATAAATACGAGTAAAAAGTTCTTTATTATCAAGATTTTTAAGTTGACTACTATTCAGCCTAGCATGGCTCCTTCTAAATTAGACATAGGTGATCAGGCCATGTATAATTTAGGGCTAGCAATGCAGTGCTCAGTTTCGTCGAAGAGTATTACGTTTCTTATGTTTATATATAAACCATGCCATTTATAAAATGGAATTTATAAATAGTTTATAAATTTATAGGATACAAGTAAATTGTGAGATACTCAATAAGCAACTTTTAATGTTACGAAAAGTATTTAATAAGACCAAAGTAAAAACAATTGGTGAAAATAATCGTAAAACATTATCAGATTTATTTATAAGGTGACATTATGACAACGTGTAAAGTAGCCAAAGGTTTGCAAAAAGTAGCAAATAGTAGCTCATAAAACAATCAATGAAATGGTTACAAGTTGTTAAGGTTTCAAATGGTTATAAGGTTTAGACGAAAACGCCATGAAACACGTGATAAGAATGTCGACGAAGAATGTGAAGGCAAAACTTCAAAAATCAACCCAAATCAATGGAAGGGTAGAAGAAAATAAAAATAAAATAACATCGAATGACAAATGAGTCATATATATAAAAATAATAAATCAATCCATATGTGTATTCTATGTAAGATACTTGACACAACATGCTTTTAAAAAAAGTATATTATTCATTTTCAAATTACACCATTAATCCGGTAATTGTTAATTCTGTAATGTTTCTATTTTTAAACATTTTCACATGAAACTAGTATTCGTTAGTTGTAAAATAATATTTGTTAAAATTTACGATCTCAAATAAAATCAAAACTGCTTAGAAACGTTTAAAACTCATGTTCTGAATTTTCTATCAGATTTAACTTTTAATATGAGCCGATTAATTGACCCGATAAACGACATCTCCAAGACTCGGAGTCTAAAGCATTTTGATGCAAAACGACGTTTCAGACGACTTTCTAATTTTACCCGAGACCTGAAACCCAATATAAAATGACCAAAATACCCCTGCAAGTTCTGTGCAGGTTTGACTATTTTATTTTAAAAACGCAGGTTTTACTTTTAAGTTGTGACCTGTTTATACTGCCCCTGCAGTTTCTCCATTAAATATATTTTTCGTCACTTCTTAACGGCTCAAAATATATTTATATACACACATGTCTTGTGGATTTTACAACAACGAAAAATAAATCTCATAATGAGCATCAAGTAAAAATATAGCATAATGAATGACAGAAGATGCTTCAAGGTATTCAACACAAAATTTAGGAAGCAAAACGGTGAATGACGTTCGTAATTTAGATTTCAAAATGCAATGTAGGCAAACCTCCTTGGTGCCACAATTGTGCAAAAACACAAAACATAACAAGAAAAGAATGGAACATTAACGGGTTGCACTCCGGGAGCAAGAAAGTTAATGAAAAAGGATAATACAAGTTTATAGATGTAAAATCGTATTCTAATCTAGCGCCATAATCTAGACGATGATTTATAAAATGACGATGACGTTACCGAGATATAAGCGAACAATACACTTCGGAGTCGATACATATAAATTTCAACGAATTAAACCTTCGCATGTCGTGTAAAACGATAATAAAAATCAACAAAATATTATGAAAAACCATGATATTATTCAACACGATTTTTAAGAAATGTTTCAAAATGTGTGACTCACACGATAGCGGTTAGTCTATTCCAAAGACACATTGAGCTACACAATGGTCTAGAAATTATGTTTCAAGACGTCTAAACACAAACAGTCGGAAGACGATTTGGATATCTATATAGATATCTCAAAGGGTTAAACAATGAAAGTAACGCGCGTATATGAAGTTATGTAAGGTCATAATATAAAAATTTTGCAATAAAAGCAATTTAAATACTTCAAAAATAAATACAGAAAGATCTTGAAATTCGTTGTATTTATTTAAGTTAATCATTAATAAATGACAAACTTTTATCGAAAAGTTTAACGACATAAATATATATCGATAAAGGGATCCTAGATATAAATATATATCCATAAATGGATCATAGTATTTATTTATAAATACTTGCCAATAAGGTATACGTAATAACACATACTAAAGTGGTAATCCCAGAAGTAGCTTGAACCTGAAGTCACGCGAAGTCCGGTGCACATGACTCATTGAAAAATAAAAACTGACAGTTATAGTTTAGGTTTTTAAAATAAAGACCTAGTTCTCTATAACTCATGGCTCTGGTACCAATCTTTAACACCCCCAAATTTACACGCAGCGGAATACATCTTTGGGTGCTAAACAATGATACAACAACACATAATTTATAAAGAACGACTCGAAAAGAGACGTTTTAGATTTATCGTTCCCAAAACATTCATCAGAGTAGCGTAGTCCCAAGTAATCGTTACCAAAAGATAAGTTAAAACAACATATTAGTTTGTTTTAAAAATGGAACGATAAATAAATCAAAGAGTTTGAACAACATAGCAGTGCACAACTTCATTGTCGTGACCTCCAAGCTTCCACTTCTTGATTACCTGAAATACATGTGAGTAAAACAATCAGCAAAAATGCTGAGTGAATCTATAGGTTTATGTAATCAATTTGAACACAAGCAAAGATTATAAGTTTGTGGCATGCTTATAAGCATCAAATAATAATTTGCATCAACAATGATAATTGTATATAGCATAAATTGCAATAAGCTCATGGAACCGAGCCCTTAAACACTCCTTTTAGAGGTCTAATAAGACAGGAGATTTATTAATTGTCGGTTACCTCCAGATTTTTGGTACATTGCCGTATACATGACTTCTCAATACAATATGCTCAAACAGTGTGGAGGTCGGGCCTAAGCTTCTGTGACAAGTCCACACAAACTGAACCGGGGCGGCTTCCCCCATAGATCTATTAATTGTACTAGCGGCTAGCCCATCATAAGCTAGTTAACGGTCCATAATTGAGGCTTTAACAAAGGCAATCACTTAATGCAATTTAAAGGCAACCACGGGTCCATTCATAGAGGGACAAAGCATACCATAAAAATATTGTGTTCTAAGTTTATAAAACATGTATTCCCCCTCGCGGGTTTAAAATCATTTAATAACTAGTATAAAGCGAGGCTATAGACTCACCTTAGCCGATAGTGGTAATGAGACGATCGCCGACAATAGATGATGCCTTTCAAACACGAGAACCGCAACCTATCAAATGAGGTGCGTTCATTAATAATAGACTCGAGAAATAAGCCATACATAAGAATATAAAACTCGACTCATATAATCACGACAAACTCGAGAGAAAACGATACAAGTGATACTATTACACTCTCCTATATATTCATTTTATTGTTCTATGCCTTTAACAAAAATCTGCCGGAACATACCAAATGTCCAAGCCGTTTTCCCATACTTAAACATATCAACTTTTTATGATACTACTCAGAGAACTTACTTAATATATGTAGAAAGTCCTCCCAAGAGCCCATCAAAAGATTTTACTTCTAAAGTTCCCTGCCCGACTCATCTTTGAATCACAAAATCCGGACAGTTTAGCGACCTTGACTTACGAAACCATTTTGACCATTCTAAACAACTCCGTTTGTAAAACCGCCACTTGATTCTAAAAATAGACTCAAAATACTAAACTTGGAGCCTGAGAACAGCCCTTGAATCATTTTGAAACTCATTTTATAGTCCCCGAGATTCGATCCAAATATCGACAACAATTTTCGGATTGTGTCGACACTCGTCTCCCGGTACACAAATACTAAAAGTAGCATAACTTTTCGCTCGTAATGAGTTAGAAGCTCATTCAAGCGGCAAAACGAGCGTCTTGAAGATTACTACAATAATATCAAATAATATAAGCCTATCTCAGAACTTAAACCCACGAAATATTCTGTTGTAAGCTGCTGTCCCGAAAATACATTTTAGAAATCATGTCAAATCAACATTTTGACCCATTTTCACCATTTCTATACTCTTAATAACAACCTACAATCATTCTAATCCAACCCTTTCATTCCTAATTCACTCGTATATACAAATCAAAGAAAACCCAATTCAAAAATCAAACATGCAACCAATTAAAACTTGAATATAATAATATTAACACTTATATACAACATAAAAATGGATCAAACACTACTAGTTCATCAAGAAAAATTAAAAAGATTAAAAAGTGGATGCATGTTGAAAAAAATCATACCAATGTGATCACAAGATCAAAACTAAGATGAGTCTTGTTTTAGATTAGCTCAAATCATCCAAAAAATTGAGTTAAATTGAAAATGGTATGGATTTGGTGATGGGGGTGAAGGTTTCGGCAAATGGAGAGAGAAATAAAGAGATGGTGAAAAATTTTAGTGGAAGAAATGTGTTGTGTGTGTTTTATTTGGCTTTTTATATAGTGGGGTAGGGTGTAGTTTGCAAATATTGGATAGTTATGGACCAAAATGCAACATTTAAGTTAAAAAGCGGGAAATGACTAAAAGTAAATTTTACAAATATTTACGGGACTCGGGTTTTGTAAAAATATTTTTTTAAAAGTTTAAACGCACACGAAAAATAATAATATAACGACTCGATACGTAATTAAAACGATATCGTCGAAAGTATTAAATATCGAAACGATCGATAATAAAATATAAAATTTTAGGCATCCGTCGGTATCGCAATCACTAGTAGTCCTCGTTACTCGTCAAAATATTAAAATATAATATTTAATATCGGTTTCAACTTAAACCGTTAAACATAATAATATTTAACGTTATAAAATACTTCAAAATAATTGAAAGTAGAATTAAATTATGACCTTATTTTTACGGGTTTTACAGCAATGTGTACCACACATCTGCACCTGAATAGCAAGTTGTTTTGATAGAGAAGTGCAAGTACCCATTAAAGTGCCTCAAGGTTTCAGAATTCTGACAAGCTTTGCAACAAGTCCTCATCACCCTGAACCCTTACTCACCAATGGATATGATCTAAGATCATATATGAGCATCCTAAGGATACCCTGAGTCCTAAAGGTGTGAGCTAACCTCCCCTTAAACATAGAGCATATACCTGATTCACCAAGGAGTAGTATGCACCATATGGAACTCTGTATTGTTAGTCTAAAACCACATATAACCACTTTTAAAAAGAACAAACCTAGTTTAAAGAGAAAAACTCTCTTAGCAGGGGAATGAACCCCCAATAGGGGGATCTGTGTTCAAAATCAGTGGAATGAAAAGTGATGGAAAAATTGACTAACAGCTATACAACAATAGCAATAAAGCAACCCTGAATATACATGACATAATAGACATCAATTTTTAGGAAGTAACCATTCCAATACCTGCAACCAGGTATTGAAACCTCCCTACTTCAAAAGCTTTTGTTAAAAGATCAGAAACATTAAGTTCTGTATCAATTTTCTCAGGGACAATTAGTCCTTTCTCAAAACAATCTCTGATAAAGTGATGTCTTATTTCAATATGTTTAGTTTGCTATGAAAAACAGGGTTCTTAATAATGCAAATGGTGCTGTTGTTGTCAATAAATATCTTGGTTTTAAGAAAGTTATACCCATAATCAAGCAGTTGATTTTGAACCCAAAGTACTTGACCACAACATGCAACAACTGCTACATACTCAGCTTCAGTTGTTGATGTGGCCATAATAGTCTGCTTCTTACATTGCCAAGATATAAGTATGCTTCCCAAAAATTGGCATCCCTCTGTTGTAGACTTCCTATCATTGTTGTCACCAGCATAGTCACTATCTGAGTAAGATATCAACTCAAATGGTGAGTCTTTAGGATACCAAAGTCCTAAGGTTGGATGGCACTTTAGATACCTAAAAATTCTTTTTACAGCAAATAAATGACACTCTGTTGGTGCCACCTGGTATCTTGCACATAAGCAGACTGCAAACATGATGTCAGGTCTTGAAGTTGTGAGATACATGAGAGACCCAATCATAGACCTATAGTTCCTGACATCTATAAGCTTTCCAGGACCATCTCTACCCCATGGATGATCCTTGTCCATTGGTGTGGACACCTTCTTTCCATCAGACATGCCAAACTTCTTCACAATCTCAGTCACATATTTGTCTTGTGAGATAAATATCCCATCTTTCTGCTACTGAACTTGTAACCCCAAAAAGAAGTTTAGCTCTCCCATGGCACTCATTTGAAATTTATCCTTCATCAACTTGGCAAACTCTTTGCTAAGCATAGAGTTTGTGGATCCAAAGATGATGTCATCAACGTAGACCTGTACTAGCAGAAGGTCACCCTTTTGTTTCTTAGTGAACAGGGTTTGGTCAATCTTTCCCCTGCTAAAGCCATTATCCAAGAGATACTTAGAGAGAGTCCCATACCAGGCCCTGGGAGCTTGGTGAAGTCCATACATAGCCTTTTTCACCTTGTATACCTTGTCTGGATGTTCTGGGTCTTCAAACCCTGGAGGTTGCATAACATAGACTTCTTCATCAATGGTGCCATATAGGAAGGCACTTTTGACATCCATTTGGAAAACAGTAAAGTCCATAAATGAAGCATAAGCAAGGAATAATCTAATAGCTTCAATTCTTGCAACTGGAGCAAATACTTCCTCATAGTCAATTCCTTCTTCTTGTGTATACCCTTGTGCCACCAGTCTTGCTTTGTTCTTGACAACTATCCCCCTTTCATCCTTTTTGTTCCTGAGCACCCATTTTGTCCCAATGGGCCTTGCCCATTTTGGACAATCTACTAGAATCCAAACCTCTTGAATGTCAAACTATAAGAGCTCCTCTTGCATGGATTCAACCCATCTTGGGTCATTTAAAGCCTGAAAAATCTTCTTTGGCTCTTCTTGTGACAAAAATGTAGTAAACAGGCAACACTGCATATTGTCATGATTGAACTTCATGGTGATGTTAGCAATGAAGCTGTGCTCCTTTGCTGTATACCTTGTATGTCTAGGGGCTTCAGGATCACCAATGATTTGAGAGATAGGGTGATCCTTATTGATTCTGTAGGTAGGCTACATGATTACTTCTGTTTCATCTTCTTCCAAATCAGAATGGATGGGGCTATTTTGATTGGGAAAGAAGTCATCAAAAGAACTTCCAAAAGATACAGCATGACCTAGGGATGGGTGCTGATGAGCTGAATGTAGCTCTAAGTAACTTGGACTTCCACTCTTAATTATTCTGCTTCTACTGCTGGATATAAGAGGACCATCATATATGGGTGTAGATGAGGAAATGAGTGGGGATACTCTTTCTTCATCATTAATATCATTAGCAGCAGGATCCTTTGTGGCAGGGGAAGCAATTGATCTAGCAGGGGAATCCTGGATTCCACTGCTTTCAGCCATTCTGCTGCTTTCAGGAAGTGACATAGCAGGGGAAGAGGTTGGCTGTTCTTTTCCTAGAGAAGGATCATCATCTTCACCAGCAGCTTCAATAGGAAATAGTGAGGGTACATTCATGCACCTCAGTGGTGACTTCTCTGCACCAATTGGTTCTTGTGTACCTGAAATGTTAGTATTCTGCAATGCAACAGGTACATAATTCATAGATTTTGAAAGAACCTCTATATTAAAGAACCAATCAGGACCTGTTTGAACATCTTCAGGCTTGTCTTCAAGAAAATCCACATGAAGATTTTATGTGATTTTGCTTGTCTTCTTGTTGAAGACCCTATATCCCTTGCTGTTTAATGAATAACCCACAAAATATCCATCATCTCCCTTTTCACTGAACTTGCCCAGATTGTCAATAGTGTTCAAAATGATCACATGACATCCAAAGGGTCCAAAGAAGTCAATTAAAGGAGGTCTTCCATTAAACAACTGATAGGGGGTCTTGTTGTGTGCCTTAACCACCAAGGCCCTGTTTTGTACATAACAAGCAGTAGATACAGCTTCATCCCAAAAGATAACTAGAAGTTTGGAATCAGACAACATATTTCTTGCAGCTTCAATGAGTGTCTTATTCCTTCTTTTTGCAACTCCATTCTGTTGAGGTGTTCTTGCAATGCTGAATTCCCTCTTAATTCCTTTGTTTATGCAGAAAGAGTCCAGTTTCTGATTTCTGAACTCACCACCATTATCTGATCTCATGGTTACTACCTTCATGCTTTTTGATAATTCAATCTGATTGATGAACCCAATGAGTACATCAGCTGTGTCACTCTTTTCAAATAGAAAGAATGTCCATGTGAACCTTGAAAAATCATCAGTAATCACTAGGAAGTACCATTTCTTCTTAATGCTTGCCACAGAAGTAGGACCAAAAAGATCCATATGCAGTAGTTCCAATGGCTTGGTAGTGGACATACTTGTTTTTAATTTGCAAGATGCTCTGTGTTGCTTCCCTTTCAGACAGGCAGCACAAGTATGTTCATTGACAAAGGACTTGGAAGGAAGACCATGAACCAGATTATATTTCACCTGTTTGTTCATGTTCTTGAAATTAAGATGACCAAGTCTTCTATGCCATTTCTTACACTCATCAACTGAGGCTTTGGCAATGAAACAGGTTTCATTGTCTTGAAGAGAGATGTCTTTGAGATCAATTGTGTACATGTTCTTTTGTCTTGGTGTTCTGAGTACAATAGGAGTGTCTGGTGGTAAGACAAACTCCTTTCCTAACACCAGATATTCAGTGTCAGTAAACAGGACAAAATTCTTGTTATCAGTCATCTGTGACATACTGAAGAGATTGTACTTGAGTTCTTTCACCAAGTAGACATTATCAAAGGTCATCCCATTGGTGACAATAGTTCCTTTTCCTATTATTGTTCCATGCCCATCTCCAAAAGAAACACCATCATTGTCATGCAGGGGCACAAAGTTAGACAGATAAGATTTTTGTCCAGTCATGCTTCTTGAGCATCCACTATCCCAATATGCTCTATCATCCCTTGTCCTCTTTGTCACCTGCAAAAAGAAAAACAAATTAGTTTTTCTTGGGGACCCAAGCCATTACAGACTTGGATCTACCTCGTGTATCAACGTAGGATAGCTTATCAAAAACTAGAGATACACCATTAGACTGAGTACCCCTTTTGGGTACCCAAACCCAACGAGCTGAGGCTTTCACAGCTTTTCCCCATCTACCAATGTTCCTAGAAGGCAAAACTTTGCTAGCAGGGGATACCCTAGGTTTAGCAAGGGAATCCCTATGCTTAGCAGAGGGAACCCATCTTTTGTTTTGGCCTTTATTTATGTGTTGGTGAGGTCTAGGGCCAGATCTATATGCATTATGAGGTGTTGGGTTGGTCATGGAAGTGCTGGGCTTGGTATGAACATCATTCACCTTTCTAAGTGCAGGAACAACATATTTGTCAATCACCCTGTTTCTTAAGGCAGGGGCAACATACTTGGTAGGGGAAAAGGATTTTGCCCCTGCATTTAGAAGAATGGCTTTAGGTTGCATATCCTTTAAAGGATTTGCAGCCACCACTTCCATTGGTGCCTTACACTCTTGATAAGTGTGATCAAAACTGCCACATGTGAAGCATGGCTTTGTATTTATCACAAAGTCTTCTCCTAATTGATGAGACTTTTGGTCATTCCAATTTCTTTGATTACCTCTGACAGGCCTGTACATACCAGCATATTTAATGGTGGACTTAGGGGACTATGATCTGGTTTTAGATTTGGGTGAACTACTCTTAGAACTAGAATCACTACCAAAAAGTCCTCCTCTTGAAAATAGAACAGGGTTATCAATTTTCCATTGTTTTAAAGCAATCTGTTCCTTTTCAAAGTCCCTAATAATACTAGTTTTCACTAGTGGCTCTTCAGTATCAAGACTATTAGGTATGTAAGCACTCAAGTCAAACTCAATATCATCCTGTTTCTGAAAACAAGGGAGACCAGTCCAAGACAAGTCTTTTCGAGGAAAAGGTGCATGAATGTTGGCAGGGGGTGGTGGTATGGTAGCATGCTCATTTTTAATCCCAAACCCTGTTATGTCCCTAGGAGATTAACCAATTTCAACTGATTTAGTTAAATCTTTTGAAGCTTTTCCAAATTTTTCAAGAGTTTCATCATCAATCTTTTTGTTAGATTTAAAAACTTCAAGTTCAGCAGTCAACTCCTTAATGGAGTTATTATTCTCCTTAGCATCTCTTTCTAGAATCACAATGTGATCCCTATAATCACTTTCTCTTTGTTTAAACTCTCTTATGGTGGATTCTAACTGTTCTAAAGCACGTCTATAATTATCAAGGTCATTATCACAATTGATATAGTCAGCTTTTACCTTTCTGATTTGATCATTCAATGACTCAGTATTTTTCCTACAAGCTTTAGTATAATATGAATCATCATATACCTCATTGTCAGAGCTGGAACTTGACATGGCCATAAGTGCAAAATCTTCTTCTTTTTCCTCAGCAACCAATGCTTGATTTCTTTCCACATTCTCTGTCATGGAACTCTAATCCCATCCACCTGCTCCATCTATCCCCTGCATTGCCACCATGGCTTTAGCACTAGAATCATCATCTCTGGTTTCCTTCCTATAGCTGTTCCCAGTCTTAGGTCCTCTGCATTCCCTAGAAAAATGACCCTTCTTGCCACAGTTGTAGCATTCAACCTTTATTTTGTCAAACCCAGCCACATCAGAGGGATTGATTGAGATCTTCTTTCCATACTTCTTGTAAAACCTGTTGGCTCTCATGCTAAGCAGAGCCATGTTCCACTTGATATCCATCTCCTCCAGTCCTTGCTTACTGATTTGACTTAGATCTTCATGCAACACAGTAGATCCTTGTGGCCCTTAGGATGCTATAAAAGCACAAGCAATGTCAAGACTGGATGTTGCAGGCCTTTCTTCATCATAAAATGATCCAGACCTGGTAGCAAGGGAATAAGTAGCAGGGCCTACTTCAATTCCACTGCTTTTGGTGATCCCACTGCTTTGAGATATGAATGCCATGTTGGCAGGGGAATCAGTAGATCCACTTGAGTTGGTGGGAATCGTTCCTTTTGACTTCATCTCATTGACAACAGGTTTAAAAACTTTCAAGTTATTATATATGTCATCAATGTTCTTGTTATCCAAGTCGTCCTTATTCTGCCAAATTGCCTTGTAGACAAACCGTTCTTTCTGGAGGCTGTTAAGGAACCTGGTATTCACCTGCTCTCTTGTCATCTCAATATCAAAGAACTCCAGCTAGGCCACCATATCTTGAAGCCTATTGTAAATAGCTCCAATTGATTCATCACTAATTGCTTTGAAAGAAGAAAAATCATCAAGCATTTGATTATTCTTCTTCTTCTTTGTGGCTTCATTTCCTCCAAAGGTTGTGCCTATGGCTTCTCATAGTTCCTTAGCTGTTTTGTATTTTCTGAATCTTAGTTGATGTCTATCAGGTAGAGCCAACAGCAATGAGTTGTGAGCCCTGACATCATGCCTTCTGGCCAGTATTTCCTTATCACAAAGAGCAGCAGATTTCTTCTTGTCCTTACCTTTGGAACTTTCACCTTTCTCTTCTTCCTTGCCCTCTTCAACTGCCACCATTTTGTTGAATTGAACACCAAACTCTATGATCTCCCAGAGAACATAGTGTTCCATTTTGAGGTATTGTTGGATTCTGAATTCCCATAATTCAAAGTTTTCAGGATCCAACATGGGTAATTTGAGGTTATTGTGGTTGTTGCTGTTTGAGGAAGAGTCTGAAGACGTGGTTGTTATGAGGGTTTTGTTCTTGGTTTAGACAAAGTTTCTCAACAAGCTCTGATACTACTTGTTGAATCCCAGATCTTGAGACTCAAACAGTCTATACCGTCTTTATCTAGGTTGATCATCATTCATATGATAACATAGCGGAATAAGAACAATGATCATGAATAAGATGTTTAAGAGACGAATAATTCCCAAAGGATTTGTATTATTGATGATTAACACAAACCACTCTAGGTATGTATACATTGAATCCCATGCCTAGAGATCAAAGACACTGTAAGTTACATTTGAGTAGTATGAATGAATTAATAAAACCTACGGTCTGGTGTTCCTTTTATAACTTAAGGAACCCAGGGATACATGGAAACTAAATAAGATAATAATGACTATATTAAAACAGAATTATTCATTCTTATCACTACTTGACCAAATCTCCATGTTTTTAGTACATAACAGGGGAATCTTCACAGCAGTGGAAAGTTTTGTAGCAGGGGAAACTTTCTTATATTTTGTCCACCAGCTTGAAGTTTCTCCTAATGCCATATTTGGTCCTTCTAGTTTCCATGGTGATTTGACTCATCAACTTTTAGCCCAACAATAATAACAATTTATATGTGTAATAAATGAATCAAATAGCCACATGCATATGATTTATTCACTAATCATCAAATATAGGTCTTTATATTCATATATAAGTCTTCCCTATTTCTAGATTTAGTGAATCAAATAATCATGTAGCACATAAAATCATATAAACATATAATTTTATGATCCATGAAAACATGCACGTAATCATGGATTCCCCACAAATCTTAACAATTAAATCTCTATGGATCGTAATCATACATGACATAACAATTAATCATGCAATTTAATCTAAAATTATCCCACATGTAATCTAGGGTTTCAAAACAATTCCCTTTTTTAATTAAAAAATCGGCCAAAACCCTAATTTTTAAAAAACAAAACCCTAGTTTTATGAAAACCTAAAAAACATGTAATTTTAACTCAAAACAATTATTAGTTAAAAAACTTTAGATCTTCGATAATTATAACATGTTAAAATGGCTCTCGATGCCACTAATGGTTTATTAATATCATAACAATTATATAAAACCCTATACGAGATCAAAGCACATATAGCGGAAGCGATTTAACAAGATCATAATAATAAAACAATTATAATTAATCGAATTAGGGTTACATACCTTTACGCTAAAGCAAATCCACAAGACGAAGAACGAATCACCAATTCGGGCTTATACTGTAATATACCAAGATATAGTCTAAAGTAAGACTATATTACGATCTTGTACACACGTAATACAACGAGCTAACCGTGATTCGAGCACGTGAAAACCGAGATACAACGCTTGTAAATAATCTACCCAACAACCCTAGAGAGGGGCTAGGACTAGATTATCAACACAATCGATCAACCAAGAAAACCAACCGAAACCCTTCGTGGGTTTACCCTGACGATCGAACCAAAAGAAAGAGAGGGGAAAGAGATTCAAGTTATGATTAATTATGAGGGATAAGGGGATGCAACCCATTGTAGCCCAAATAAATAAAATGCAACTTTTGCCCCCCCCCCCCCCCCCCCACCTCCCCTGGCTCTAACCGACGGTCGAACACCCCCCATGGGGTGTTCCGGAACCTTCCGTCCTTCTTCCTTTTTATTACTCTTACTGTATATTTATTTAACCTTCGTTAATACTTAACAATTAATTAATTAACGATCATTAAAGTTATATAGTTACTTGCTCGGTTTAAATTAATAAATACATAAATATATTTTTTAAATAAATTAATAAATACAATATATATATTTATTAATTAAATTAACTCTTAACGTATTATGTGCAATCCCGTAATGTCAAGTTTGATCCTATCACACGACTATTAAATATAAGTCCATAAACTTACATATACGTTATCATGTCTCCCTAGTCTAGAAGTCGCACGGTGTGCCGCGGCTACTAGACTATAAAAAACAACATAGTCGCACCTGAAATTGAGTTGGTAGGAAAAGGATAAGTGTAGCAAAGAAGTTTCAAATATTCCCGCTAAAACATACACATACATCCCCCCTTACCTACTACCTTGGAAACCGTAAAAAGTGCTTGACACGTCAGCAAATTGATTCATCTCCCACGTCAGATTGTGCTAGTGGATCACACGTGGCAATCATCCCTACGCATGAACAATTAACCCTATTGTTATATTTGCCACCATCTCCTTTTCATTGTGTTTATGCAGTAAAACTAACCAGCCGCCATTAACAAACCTAAATCCTCATTGTGAATCAACTAGCAATAAAGGTTATCTTACTGCGACCTTATTGTTAATTCTGACTTCAAAATGGTGAAACAATTACATAGTAGCACTTATCTTATCACTGAGCATGAATTGCTCAATTTCAAATCCGAGTACTATATCTCTATGAAAATACACCCATAAGTTCCTACTCCCCGAGCGAATATAGGAGATTTCCCTGCCAGGAAAGTAGGAGTGTATACTAAGGGGTGTTTGTATTTGCGTTTTCAAGCAGATTATTAGCTTATCTCATTTCTAAAACGTGAATAATGAACTATTGGTGTTTGGGAATCTTTTTCAATTAAGTGATTATTTGCGTTTTGGTATATACAAAACGTGATTTTGTATAAGCTATGTTGTTGACACCTTTGAAAACGCAGCAAATGAATTGAAATGTGGCCCACCAAAGATAAACAAAATATCAATATTGCCCCTTACTTAATTATTTATGTGAGTATGTGGCTTATTTCAAATGTCTATTATCACTTATAATATTAAATTTGCTACCCATTAAAAAAATAACTATCTCATTATTACGATATCAAATACCATAATCAAATCCAAACACTATATTTCATAATAACGTTTTATAAAAGCTCATTATCTGATTATTCATTTTCAAAACGAATAATCTATTTTATATAAGCAATCCCAAACACCCCCTAAGTTTTTTTGAGTTTGCGAACAACCTGTTTCCCTATCTCGCTTCCTCGTAAATATATTAGCTTACTACCAAATACACATATCCCAATTAAACTGTATCGACGCAACAAAGATATCAAACATTAAAATAAACTGACGCGTCCTAGGAATAAACCCCTCCGTTGACCTATTTTGTCTCTTCTATACAACTGCCTGTGCCGATGGATGGGTGTCATTCTCAAAATGTGTCAGCCACCTACAGTGCTACGAAGAAAAATTGGATTTTCTTAAAAACTAGAATACCATGTTTTTCTTGATTGACAACATAATATTCCCTTATGACTTTGAATTCGTGGCCCAAGAAACGCCTAGGACAGATGTGAAGCCTGGTCTTGGTTCGTACAGCGAGGACGACACGGAGGTGATAAATGCCAATCGCATCCTCATCCAAGCATACTCTAAGGCGCTCTTATAACTCATTGGGTTAAGACATGCGTCCATAGTGGGTGAGAATCAAATCCCACAATTTTGTGATAACGACGGCCATGGTTAGTGACCATCTCTCCGCTTCTATGTACCTTGTAAGTATTCCAATCCATTATCTTTAACTAACGTGTTTATGTATTGCTTGTCTGCAGAAATTGATATTCTCCAAATTGTTAGGATCCGTGCACCAAAAACATCATTGTACAACCGCGACCACTTGAAGAAGGTGAAAATCCTGTGAGCGTAGCCCCCGTTGGGCGCACCCTAGAGATGGAAGTACAGGGATCATTGTGACACCCCCAAAATAGACATGCATCAGAATAAACTAGGGTGTCACGTAGTGGATCATAAAATAAATGGCATATAAAGCATAGAACATAAATATATGATTTTTAAATAAAAGGTTACAAATATTATCTTAGTAGAAATAGTTGAAAAGGTGAATATCAGTTTGTTACAGTTATCCCAGTGGAAAATAAATTCCCCAATCATTAGTATGCTCCTAAATGATGCTCTATCCATGCACACAGAATCCTGCTTAGCTACCGAAGAAAAAACATGCTTAAAACAGTCAACATAAAGTTGATGAATTCATAGGTTTGATAAAATCAAGTTCAGGACCACAAAAATGTCTAGCATAATAATGCACAAAGCAAATACTATAAATCAGTTACATTTCCCTATTGCATGTATACTGAAGCTAGATGATAGTACATGTCCACAACAAATAGGGACCACTAAATGTGCGCCTAAAATATCTGACATGGTATACGTTTTTTATCCTGGCCTAGGCACAAAAAGCGCTACTCATCCAAACGGGGATTGTCAGTACCAAATAGATCTATTTATAACATTCACGCTATCCCACAATTAACAGTTTATGATCCACGGGTCATGGTGCATCAAACAATACACAAAATGTAATCATAATGTACTCAATTTTGGTTTGCGTCCTTTAGAAATGTACTGCATATTTTCTCCCCTAATATTGCATAAAACATTTTAATATATTCAAAGTGTGGGGCCATGAACTCACTTAAATAATAATGCTCGAGAGTGATCAATGTATCCAAGTCAAAATGCACACGATACGTCAAATACCTAAGTAAATGAGTAGGTCTCAATCTATGAATATATAAATATATTCAGCTCAATTAATTGTTCGTTCGTTCTCGTTCTTAGTCTATCACAAGTGTACATTCATTCTTACTTGTTATATATATATTGTTATGACATTAAGTATATGCACGTCCATTCATTTAATATTAATTTGTACACTCGATGGCTATTTAAGAAAAGGATGTACACATTTGTAGTCTCGTTTATAAATAAATGTATTAAATGTATTTAATAATTTATTAAGTTCCACAAATAACCCTAAGGTTTTCATTTAGGCCCAAAACATCCCTTGTACATAATTATTATAGTTTCTATTAATTTAGTTTAAATAGTGCACATTTAATCCCTTGTTATGGTAACATGTAACTTTTAGCCCTTTCTCTTATAATAACATTTCGAATTAATTACTAGATTTCATATAAATCCCAAAGTTTCACCATGTCATTGTTGGACCGAAAAGTTTCCCACATAATACCATCAAGTCTCGGCATATATATATATATATATATATATATATATATATATATATATATATATATATATATATATATATATATATATATATATATATATATATATATATATATATATATATATATATATATATATATATATATATATATATATATATATATATATATATATATATATATATATATATATATATATATATATATATATATATATATATATATATATATATATATATATATATATATATATATATATATATATATATATATATATATATATATATATATATATATATATATATATATATATATATATATATATATATATATATATATATATATATATATATATATATATATACAAAAATATATATATATATACATATATATATATATATATATATATATATATATATATATATATATATATATATATATATATATATATATATATATATATATATATATATATATATATATATATATATATATATATATATATATATATATATATATATATATATATATATATATATATATATATATATATATATATATATATATATATATATATATATATATATATATATATATATATATATATATATATATATATATATATATATATATATATATATATATATATATATATATATATATATATATATATATATATATATATATATATATATATATATATATATATATATATATATATATATATATATATATATATATATATATATATATATATATATATATATATATTATATAGGTATATTTATGACTTGAAACCACAGTTTTAGATCTCAGTCATATCCCAGTCACATCTTTTAACCAATAAGATTTGAGTATTTGCTAAAAAAAACTCATTTGTTGCCTTATTTATGTGTTTTTTTGCTCTTTTGGGCGGGCCGCAATTTTACAAACGTGTTTTTTTTTAGAATTGCGTTTTCATACCGCGACTATATATATTGGTATTTTATTTTTTTTTCATTTTTTTCTCACAGAAACAGGGTGAAAGAAAACACACACACCATCTATCTTTTTCTTTTCAACGATCCATGTTTTTTTTCAATCAACTTTTAATTGTATTACTTTTAAACTGTAATTCATTTTACAATCCATTTTTCTGTAATTAATCAATTGTGTTACTTTTAAACCATACTTTAGGTATCTATAACCAAATTTTATTTTTTATCAGTTTTTGTGTAGTTAATTGTTTTTGAAGGGGTTGATTCAGTTTGAATTGTATTTTTTAAAACCCTAAATTTGTTTAATTAATCGTTTTTTTATAAGGTGATTAATTGGTTTCTTTATAAGGGTTTGATTCAGTTTGAAGGGTATTTTTGTAAACCCTAATTAAAAAAAATATTTGATCATTTTTGTTAGTTTCTGATTAATCGATTTTCACCTAATTAATTAGATTTAAATTAATTTTTTAATATCGATCTGTTGCTGGTACTGCTACAAATATTTCGGTGGTCCCTATTTTTTGAGAAAGTGAATGTTATATTATAGAGTAATGCTAAATCATCCTACCAGATATGCCTACATATATGCCTACCCATGCAATCATATAACATGTGTAGTGCACTAGTTCTCTCTCTTAATTTCATTCATTGATCTTTCCACTTGTCTTAATTTCATGAGTAGGAGGATATGTAGGAACAAAAAGTAGGAAGAACAATCATTTCTCTATATTATAACAATCACATGTGATTGTTATTCTGCAACATACACGTTGCTTGGACTGATGAAGCTCCGTTTGTTTGCATTTAGTATTACAGGTACAACAGCCGTTTGCAATTGAACCAAACACCTAGTTACAACTTCATAGTGATATAAGTGGTTTAGAAACCTATTTGACCCATTTTAGATTAAACATATCCTAAGTAAACCTGTTTACATAATGTATTTAGATGATTATGGTGTGTTGGAATATAATGAATCAGTTATCCGGAGTTGATTTGTGTTTGTGTACTTCATAGTTTATTTAAGGTTGTGTAATAGGTGGTACAAAGATTTCGGTGGTCCCTGTTTTTTGAGAAAGTGAATGTTATATTATAACAAACACATGTGATTGTTATTCTACAACATACACGTTGCTTGGACTGATGAAGCTCGGTTTGTCTGCATTGAGTATTACAGGTAGCACAGCCGTTTGCAATTGAACCAAACACCCCGTTACAACTTCATAGTGATATAAGTGGTTTAGAAACCTATTTGAACCATTTTAGATTAAACACATCCCAAGTAAACCTGTTTACATAATGTATTTAGATGATTATGGTGTCTTGGAATATAATGAATCAGTTATCCGGAGTTGATTTGTGTTTGTGTACTTCATAGTTTATTTAAGGTTGGGTAATAGGTTGGAAGATGAGTGTGTTGGGAGTTGAAGGGAGAACAGCTCTGTTTGTAAGAAATCTCGAGATCTGGGGCATAATTTTGCACCCATAGACAAACTTGACATAGGTTCTCCTTATATAATTAATAGTAAATGATTTTACCATTCAAGCTTTCAGGATTGTTACTTTTGATTAAAATTGAATTGCAGCTGGTGAAATTAAGTGACAGCATAAAAGTTAGCACATATCATCTTTATCCTTTTGCTAGAATCCTAATATTTGTTTTGACTCACTTATTTTCTTTGCAGGTCGTTCTAAAGAGTGTTAATGGTTCCACACTCAAGGGGCGTTATCTACTTCCTACACTTCATTCAGTGGGTGGAAGCCCCTGCAGTGATAGTCGGAGGTGGTCGTCCAGATTGGTGTACCAAGTATATTAAATTAATAATGAACCTTGGAGCGACATTTGTTGGTGTTCCCAAGGCGGTTAGTACCCTGTTCACTACTAATGGCAAAGATATTGCCTTTATCAAGTTAGTAAAGCTAACTTTCAACTCCATGTTCAGAACTTGCAAAAATGATTATGGATTTGTTAAAATGGCGGTGTTATATCTGTGACTTTAAAGTTAACCAAAATAATCATTTGTAAAACATAATCAGTACTGGAGGAGAAAGTTCTTTTTTGACTTCTGCTACCACCATGTTGACTCAGACTGCTGGAGTACTCATAATGAATCTTTTTGTGAATGAAAGAGTTGCCCACGACTTTAGGCCCCAAAACTAACATAAAATAAGTTATAATGTTTGTCAAACTTTTTGTCGTGACAGTGTCGGAATTGGATGCACAAACGAAAATTGAAACAAAGCTGTAAACGCAAAGTAGGGATTTTAAACTTGAACTCACTGCTTGCTCATTTATTTTTATAATTTGGTATGGCGGTTAAAGGCTTCTGATATTTTGAAATTGCTTTCGAAGTGAGCTTATATATACATATGGTTGGCTCAACCTGCAGCAATACAACTGACTCAAGGATGAACGCGGAAATGATAAAATGGGAATTGTTTTGAGAGGTTCAACCGCTGATCAAGCCTTACCATAGTGTGTTTTTGGTTGTTGGGACATGATTAGATCTGACCCATTTATGGCTACATCTCATGCTGCCATACTTTTGATTCAGATCCACAATAGGAAAGGTTTTAAGATCAGATGACACCAATATCTAAGTTTGAGGACAAGCTATAAGGAAGTGGAAAATGTTCAGGTACAAGTCATCTATCTGTGATTAACTTCAGCCAATAGTCACAAACAATGGCATGTGTGGTACAAAAAATGCAAGTTGGCCATCTGTTCGTAACCACCTGGAATGTATTTTAACAGGTATTATGCTATATACATTTTAAGTTGCACATTGTATTTAAGGTAAATTATTGGGTTACTCAATTAATTACGCATTGGTATTTCAGTTATTCTTCAACATACACGTTGGTTGGACTGATGAAGCTCAGTTTGTCTGCAACATGACAAAAATAGGTATACATTTTTCTAATATGTTGTTATTAAATTTCAATGTTTGACTGCTCATTATAATTTTTGTTTTAGTTTCCAAAGGAAGTAATGCTAATTTATTAGCTGCATTGAGTATTACAGGTAGAACACCCGTTTTTAATTGAACCAAACACCCCGTTACAACTTCATAGTGATATGAGGGGTTTAGAAACCTATTTGACCCCTTTTAGATTAAACACATCCCAAGTAAACCTGTTTACATAATGTATTTAGATGATTATGGTGTCTTGGAATATAATGAATCAGTTATTCGGAGTTGATTTGTGTTTGTGTACTTCATAGTTTATTTAAGGTTGTGTAATAGGTGGGGAGATGAGTGTGTTGGGAGGTTTGTGTAGGTGGTGTATGTATGTTGAAAAAATACAGACTGGGAAAAAGATGAATATTAGTGTCTGAGTATTGCACGAGGCCTAACGTAAATTAGACTAAAACTAATATGGGCATAAAGTGTTATTGATATAATAAGACTGATAAACGTAAGTTATAATGTTTGTCAAACTTGTTGTGGTGACAGTGTCAGAATTGGATGCACAAACGAAAATTGAAACAAAGCTGCAAACGCAAAGTAGGGATTTTAAACTTCAACTCACTGCGTGCTCATTTATTTTTATAATTTGGTAGGGCGGTTAAAGGCTTCTGATATTTTGAAATTTCTTTTTAAGTGAGGTTATATATACATATGTTTGGGTCAACCTGCAGCAATACAACTGACTCAAGGATGAACGCGGAAATGATAAAATTGGAATTGCTTTGAGAGGTTCAACGGCTGATCAAGCCTTACCATAGTGTGTTTTTGGTTGTTGGGACATGATTAGATCTGACCCATTTATGGCTACATCTTAGGCTGCCATACTTGTGATTTAGATCCACAATAGGAAAGGTTTTAATCAGATGACACCAATATCTAAGTTTGAGGACAAGCTATAAGCAAGTGGAACATGTTCAGGTACAAGTCATCTATCTGTTATTAACTTCAGCCAATAGTCACAAACAATGGCATGTGTGGTACAAAAAATGAAAGTTAAGGGATTAATCGAGGAATTGAAAAAAATAAAATTTAAACTTTAGGTCTCTCTTTGTCTTCCTTCAGCAGGTAGTATATTAGTCAAAGGCATGTGAGGGTGTTGTGAGGATTGTGATTTGAGCTCATCTTGCATCAGGTCTCATAATCTCAGAAAAAGAAAGAGGACGAGGGGGCGAGATGGAATGTATTAAATGGTTTGTTTACCACTGTGTTTGTTCAACTCAAAGTACATGTTGGTAAGTATTTTTTTTACATTGAAATCTGACCCATAATAATAAACATTAATAACCAGATGATCTGTCATCTATTAACTTTAACATTATAAACTGATTACTATGAAACTCATCATGTGAATCCAAAAACACCCTCAATTGTAATTATTAGATCGGCACTTCTGAAATATTATCAGATTCAGCAATAATTTAGACCTATTTCAGAAGCCATGTCTTATATTCTTCTTAACACTCACTATGGTTATTGCATAGTCCTGGTTCATAATTTTTACAACAGCAAGACAGGATATCCAGCAATATGCTTCTCCACCTCAGCATACCATATCAGCAACAACATTACTTCAAAAAGCTGCTCAGATAGGTGCATCTGCCTCCGGTGCATCATTACTTGGGGGATATGGGCTTGAACGAGACGACACATATGGTTCATCCATTGCGTTGGTGATTGAGGGGGGATATGATGGTAGGACTGGTTTTGAGCAACTCAGAATATGAACTCCATCCGTATACGGGCCTAAACATACCCTCGGAAATTTTCTCGGGTTGGGTATGGCAGGTGGTGGTGGAACAAACAACGGTTTTATCAGCTCTGATGACCTCTATTGGTGGGAGCCTTGATGTTACAAAAGGTTGTTTCATCTTTCGGCTTGGTGGTCGAGGCAGGCGAGTTCGGTGGAAAAGACATGGGGGACATAGTATTTGTTGCTGTTATTTGTTCATCAAAATCTAACAACACATCAAAATACAAGGCCATACATATATGTCACTCATGTGCCCGGAATGTAATTCTACAGATACATGGATGCATATGGTCTTTTGCAGAAAATCTACAGATATATGGATCATATGGTCTTTCGCAGAATTCCCAAAAGAAGAAATCCAGCGCTTTCATGATGGCAGATGGCTCAATTGCATTTGTTGGAATGACAGATGGTACATATCAGCAACATACATTGATGACATCCAATACTTCAGGTTTCCAATTTAGTATGGCAAACAATAAGAAGACAAAGAAAACCCCTATGATGCATGGGCACCCTATGATATGCTTTATTAACTACAGTTGCATCGTAATACGTTTTTGTTGGCGTCTAAGTAGTCTAAATATTTTTATGCCGTTTTTCTTTTGGTACATGCCGAATTGTTGAAATACAAAATTATTATGTTTGTTTTGTGATTGTTGTAGTTGATTATCACGTAATGCGTCAACTGATTATGAAAATATATTAAGCTTACAGCACCATCCAGGTCAAATTGGAATCCTTTCGGACGTAATGTGTTTTAAAATTATGTTTGCAATTGAAAGCAAGAAAAACTATAGTTCATTAAATTTCACTGCTATTTTCTGAAATTGTTCTATATTAACGGTAATTATTATAGATCTACAATATAAGATTTGTTAATAGAAAGCAAACTCATGGCAATCGGTACTATATATAAGTTATTCATTATAACACCGTCCAGATTATTACTGATAACAATTTTAAAGTATAAGTTCCACATTATTTAGATATGGTTGTTTGGAATTGTGCATAAAACTGCAAATTGCTAAATTGAGGGGTGTTTGGGTATATATTTTTTCAAACCCGGGTTTGAAATTCACCCGGTTGAATTACCGGGTCTGAATAATTCGGGTTGGACCCGGTTTACCCGTTTTTGATTAAAATATTATAACCTTAACAAATAACCTTCCCTTTTAATGTCCACAAATCATTATAACCTTTTGTTCTCTTTTCAACTATCCATAAACCATGTTCATTAAAAAAAACATAACAAAAATCTAATCAGTCGAAATATTCTCTGTTAAGGTAACTTAAAATTATGTTTCAATTGTTAATGATGAATAATTATTGTAGGATAAACTATTGTTTTTTTTAAATTGCTGATTGTGCGAATTATTTGATGTCGTGGTAGTTTGTTGTTTATGATAATCTTTAATTGTGATTACTTTTAATTGTGATTACTTTTTAATTGTGATTACTTTCTTTATGTGCAGACCATTTAATGGATGATAAAGATTTGAAGTGTTTTTGTAAGTAATTCTTAGTGTCGTAACTCATTTTTTTAGGTTTGTTGCTAAGAATGAGTAAAAAGATTTGTAAAAAAGAGGCAAATCCAGTACAGGCTAGATACACTTTGGCCGATTTTGGAAAAATTATGACATTTATTGCCCTTCATGTCACCTATTCGACCATATAAGCAAAATGCATGAGCTGAACCAACTCATTTAAGGGATAGCTCACGTTAAAAGCGCAGTCTGACCAAAGAGTGTTAGGAAACTTTGTTGTTATAATAGATATTGATCTTAGTACAACAGGTTAAACAAGTAAAAAGTGTTGTAATAGGTATTGATCTAATTAGAGCAACATGTCAAACAGAAGAAAATTGAAGTCTAACTAAAATCGAAAGGGCTCAAGCAGGTTAAAAGCATATTTTCGTAATCCGGAGTTCTGACCTCTTTAATTGTTTTTCATAAGAAAAAATTAGATCGTCATACAATTATTTGGGCGGTGTGCAGCATCAAGGAAATTTGTAATCAAATACACATCTGAGCTAATGGATAAAAAGACTTATAAAACCAAGAAGCAGTGGATGATTTTAAAACACTGTGTAACATGACATTTAACTAATGTGTTTCATTAAATTAACACTTAAAGAATAAGTCACTTACCTTGAACTCCTCTGTCTGATATAAAGTATGCTGGTTTACCCATCAAATGGATTAAATGTCTGGAATGGATTAGTATCTGCGAAGGGAGACCCTGGCCTAGAATAGATTACTTATTTTTGGTTGCATTTATATTTTTATTTTTTTAACCTTTTCTAAAATACATGTAAGTGTGACCATAGCAAATAGAACATATGGTACCAAGATTGATTCACTGTGTATATAGAATAGATTAGTTAATATTTTTACATAAATTTTTTTAATTTGTCATGTTAGTTGAGAAGAAGGAGTCCGGATTTATCGAGTTGATCACCTTTTTACCAGTTCATTTTAACGAACATGTGGTATGATTGGTTATAATTTATTTTTTTTCAAATATATTTTATTTATGTGTTTCATCTTCTTTTTGAATGTTATTTACTTTATTTTTTTAATAAAAAACAGGACTTGCCTATACATACTTGGCCACCAAGTTTGTTTAATGATTCAAATATTGTATAGTTAATAGACGCGCAAGGTACAAGTCACTTGGTTAAAATGGAAAAAGGCGTTTACTCTTCTATATGGTCGATTACGGGAGATAAATGGATGGAATTTATTGGAAAATTTATTCATCTAGATCCTCATAGTATTCATTTTGATCAAGTTGGGACTAAAACATTTACAGTTAATTTTTATAACAAAAATGGTGAAGAGATTGAGTATAGTCATATGTGCAATGATCATGTTGAGAAGTGTATTATTGTAGGTTGTGAAGACCCAACAATGTATCAGGTATGGTTCATTAGTTTAATTATTTCACATTTTTATTAATTGTTGATTGGTTTTTTACTTATTCGGTATTGTTTATATTTTTTGGATTTTCTGAATTATAAAAACAGCCAATACCTCATACAATGCTTATTTCTACACGTTCGATAAGGGTTCGTAAGAGGGTACCACTTCAAATTAATGGTGTTTTAGCAGAAGTTGGTATTACGTACACTACATTTAAAAAAACTATGAAATTATTGGAGTGGCTTTTACTGGTTCTGAGTGGGAGGATGTTTGTAAGGCTGTTGGATTTAGTTCCACCAAAGTCATTGTTGTATCACAAATAGATGAAGCTGAAGATGAGGTGTACAAAGCAAAGATAATGGATGGCTTTCTTCCATTTTCTGATGATATATCTCATTCTGAATGAGGTAACTTATTCTCTATTGTTATCTTAAAATTATTTAAAATTTCTAACTTAAATATATCTATTTTCTTGATTAGGTGAATGTTCAACTTCTGTAGGTTTTGTTAAGAAATCCTTTGATGTTTTCTTTACTAATAATGTTGCTTCAAAAGGATATTTGGTAAAGTTTATTTTATTTTTTTAATGTATTTTTAAATTATTTAAAAATGAATTCATTTTTAATTTTAAACACTATTTTTTTAATTTTACTAAAGTTTTTGATGTTACTCTTGTTTTGTAAACTGAGTGTGCCATCTAAATTTCATTCTCACAAGATGCCAGGTGGGCATCGCGAGGTGTGGCTGAATGCAGGTGGAAGAAGATTCTGTATGGTTATTAAAACGTTTGTTGATGCACGGTTTAAATCAAAGCAAAGTATTAATGTCCAACTGGTGGGGGAAATGCATCATTTGAAAGATATTTTGTCGTTAAATGTTGGTGATAAAATGTGTTTTGAATTGGAAAGTGGGAATATATCCGCTCATGAAGCTTTGGTGTTCAACGTGACTAAAATGGAATAAAGCCAAACACCCACGCCCAAACAAATTCAAGTATGACTTGTTTCACTGGATTGAAGTATGACTTTTGAGATATGAATATTTGTTCTTGTTTCAAGTATGACTTGTTACAATCATAAAACATTTTGTCTTTGGATTTTGGGGTTGTCTTTTATTTGCTATGTACTTTCAAGATTATTCTTTTAACATGAAAACCAGTTGGTTATGAATATAATTTTTGAACCAAAGTAGGTTGTCATTGAACTATATATAATTTGCAAGAGTTATAGCTCATTTTGGATTCAAACATGTGAAGAAGGCAGAGATTCTGGTGACAAAAAGCAGGAACTGCAATGTTGTTTTGTTTTTCTTGTATGGTACGGATCTCTAATATATGAAACAGTGACATAGAAAGAACAGACAACATATACTAGAAAAAGATGCTGCTGACTATGAGACTGTTAAGGAAACAACCCGATTTCATCATAGTGATGTGGTTAAAATGTGATTCTTGCCATTAATTGGAGCAGCCTAAAGAGCTTGGAGGCTCATTATTTCCTCAGCCACGGTTAGTATGTCAGCACACGATACAACTCCAAGACATAGTTTCTCAACGTCCGTCTTTACAGCCTCTGTCAATTCATTACCTCTAACAACGGTACAAGTAACTAACTGAATTAGAAATGCAAAAATCAACAATTTCTTTTTCTGATATACTGGAATGTGATGCCTTTTACAAGTTAATATGCATATCTTTTACATCACTGATTGTTTAGGGTTAGTATATTAGGCCATATCATTTACCCTTTTGTTTGGGTAAAGATATCAGTTGTCCTTTTATAGTGACATCAATGTTTGTTACTGTTTTTTATTCCAGATCCTGTAAAGGTATACCTTCTTTCATTTATATTCTTGATTTTATATCAGCATATATTGACAAGTTGAAACTATGCAGGGCACGGTTGTGCTAAGAATGGAAGCAGTACAAGCACGTAAACAAAGGATGATTCCTGGTGCTTTAACAGACCAGGAAGTCCAAAGTGCATGTATTTAGGAGCTTAAGATGATTTTCAGTTGATCCTACACAAAAGAGTCCAGTTTATTTCACATTTAACGGCTGATTTTGAAACCAAATTTTCAAATGTCTAGGCGCTGATACAATTTTTGTGCAAAATGTGTTGAGTTTGTTATATTTACAAATTTTGTAATGTAAATAAGCTTTAAAGAATTCTTATAAAACCGTTAGCTACCTCAAATAAAGATAATTTATGGATCAATGCATTACATAAGGGGTCTCCTAAGTCTATATATACAAAATGAAAATATTTTGATCTTATGCTTCTCTCCAGCATCTTCACGACACATACGTTCATAGCCAGGTTCATTAAAGTACGATTTTTCATTCAAAATAAGTGCCAGAGTCAGCCAAACGCGTGTTGGCAAAGGCAACACATATCATTCTGTATCGGAAACCCTGTAATCAATATAGCGATTCCAACCACATTTTCTAATAACACAGTATTACACCAAAGTGCATCGACAGATGGTAAAACCTCTATTAACACATTTCCGCCGTTTCTATGCGCATTATCCAGTCACACGTCTAGGATGATATGATAAAAATTACAAAAACACATTCTTGATGCATATAATAGTGATTGAGGTGTTTGTCCTTGTAAGGTGTGGTGGACTCGCTGCTGATTGCGTGTTCTCTAATTTTTCACTTGTACTATTTGAGGAACCCATAGAAGAGCCTGATATCATAAACATGGGAGTTATTTGTGGTCAAAGTAAAGACAATGACACTGAAGAACAAGCAGATGATTTAGCGGACATTGACTTAGATGACTGGCTTTATTTCTCTCCTGAAGAGAAATCAATAGATATATCAAAGAATATAAGAGATATGGCGCATCTGGAAATAAAAATTAACGGTCTATGTGATCAGATGTGCAAAGGTTTGTGTCTTATGTGGTTAGTACATGCGATCTTAGTGATCTATCAGATTAACTGTCCAGTGTGCAAACAAGTAATAAAGTATGTAGTTTTGACGAGGAAATGATCTTTACGTTGCTTTTGTGACAAATGTAAGATCACTTTTACATTGCTTGTGGAGTGACCGATACTTCTACGGTTCAACCATCCATAATCCTATTTATGCAATATCTTTTTGTGGTAGAAAAAACAATACCGTCAAGGGTATATGGATCTGATGGGGAATTCACAAGTCAAGCCTATATTCGAAACTCGGGTATTTGTCATAATTACATCCGAGATTTCCTCAAAAAACTTCTTTGCCTGAACATCATATGTACTCGTAGCCTGAGTAAATATGCCCTATTCTGAATTCATGCATCACGGGTCATAACACTGGCACTGAGAACGAACGCAGGTGTAACAACTAACTGTAATTAGCCCTGTGTCTCAAACAGGTTCCAATTCTGAAGGCAGAAAGTGCAGCTGCAACAGATAAAGCTTGGACCCCAGGACGTGCTAGAAACCTGATGTGTGCATACTGAAAGATCAGGTATTCCATCTTAGCTCCAGCCTTTACTCTTTGTTTCTGTCACCTGCCCAGCCTTAATTATTACAGTTGCAACTGGTTTGGGTTGGATCGAGTACATGCGATCTTAGTGATCTATCAGATTAACTGGCCAGTGTGCAAACAAGTAATAAAGTATGTAGTTTTGACGAGCAAATTATCTTTACGTTGCTTTTGTGACAAATGTAAGATCACTATTACATTGCTGGTGGAAATATGAAATTATTTTTATATGCACTTCAGTTTTGTAAACATTTTTATCTATGTAAGCTACCTGTTTTGTTAATCATACATATTAAATTTCTACTGACTGGATTGTTGTTCAGGTATATGAGACCAGTTTATATCAAAGAGAACGTGTGTATGTTTGCCAGCTTTATTATAACTTGACATGTTACAATGGCGTTTCAATACATTCTTCTGGATCGGGGTCCCCTGATCTCAATCAAAATTGATCAAGCTACCAAAACTTGGCATGAATTCAAAAAAGGGCATATTTACTCAGGCTACAAGTACATATGATGTTTAGCCAAAGATTGCAACTGTACTAATTAAGGCTGGGCAGGTGACAGAAAGAAAGAATAAAGGCTGGAGCTAAGATGGAATACCTGATCTTTCAGTATGCACACATCAGGTTTCTAGCACGTCCTGGGGTCCAAGCTTTATCTGTTGCAGCTGCACTTTCTGCCTTCGGAATTGGAACCTGTCTGAGACACAGGGCTAATTACAGTTAGTTGTTCCACATGCGTTCGTTCTCAGTGCCAGTGTTATAACCCGTGATAACATTTCACATTTTAAATGACATCATTGATTGTCATTTACCAGCGGAATTCTAACCCATGATGATGGACTCTAAAGGAACTTATGAGCTAGAACTTTATAGTTTTATTAATAGTGACGACTGGGTACTAATAACCACAGCTACATTGTTTCATACACATCATGTCATCATAGCAATGATTAAAGGTACATACAACTTAGGTTTGTCATACACATTTAAGAGTGTTTACTTACTAAAACCATAACTTTGGTTTGTGTTTGAATCATACTGGATATCACCAAAATGTCAGTGCAGATATTTAGTGGGTAGACAATCAGCAGTACTAATCCAATAGCGTATGCCATGCCCCAGTGACAAATCAGTTGATGTGGTTGCAGAAACATGTGCAAGATGGGTAATCGTTGATTGGTAAGGACTCATATCTAAGTCTATAAATGCGAGTAAGTGGGTGTTTGGACGTGCTATTAAGAGAAAGCGTAACAAGGGGTGACAGATCAGATGGATTTGCCCCAATTTCCTATTTACAAATTCTACAAATGTATTATTTCTATTTTCGTTATACTGAATAATATTGCAGATTTCTTTATGCAGATTGCTCGATTAATGTTCAAAATATACTTTTATTGGAAGCTTGGGAGCAGAAACTTGTGCCGGAATGTGCCTTATGTGAAGTCATTTTTATTGGAATATGTTCGCCATTTCCATTTTATGTGTTCAACCCGAGTATTACGAACTCAATGGTCATCAAGTGAGGAAACCTACTACCGTTTCAAAGCATGATTAGTTATAATGTTGATAAATGATGAAAGGTAGTAATGAATTACCTTAAATTATACTAAATGCAGATGCAGTTCACAAGCAGCACCAACACTATGGAGGAGATAATCCATCTACACTAAATGTATGTAAATAGTGCTGCAACATCATCAGGCTTCCCACATCAAAGATTTGACGTCAGACAACCCCAGTGATATCCATCTTTTCAAATATTTATCTTCACGTACAGTCATGATCAACTCTTATTTTCCGAGTCAAGTTCATGCGCTTTTGACTGTGCTTTGTGAATGATATTTTATGAGGTCTTTCATCTTGTGATAATTGGTTAATCAGCTTTTTGAACTTGTGATGATTTGCGTGTTTGCTATTGGTTTTTTGAAAGTGATTACTATGCGACTGAATGATTTCTTTATTGTAATAATAAGAGATAATCAGCCAGTTGAAACTGTATTAATGATCAAACAATTACAGTATCTTTTTTTATCTTGTGACAAATTTATCAGCCTTTTAACTTTTAGAAAAACTTTGAATAGCCTGGTAGGTTTTACCAGAATAACCCAATTATGAGAAGACACAAACAACAACCTCATAGAACTGTATATACCTAACAGTAATTGGTTATTGTCACAGTAAGTGTTACCATCAGCAAAATCACGTGAATACATAGGAAAAACCGGACTAATCTTCACAATACCTGAGCTAGCATGTCCAGAATGTTTATGAAGGGTTCCTATGACCGATTTCTTAATAAGAAGACACCCAAAACCAGTTGGATTAAACCCGAAAACTTTATAAAATGATATGACAATAAAGTCAGGCCTAAACAAAGTCTGATTATTAATACGACCACCAATTACCATGATTTCGTCATCGTCAAGAATGAAACCTCCTCATCACATGGTTCGCCTCAAGGCCGGTTCTTGGCAAGTGCAGGCTGTGCGTAGGCACAGGGCACCAATCATGTAGGGCCGCATCTTTTTAGGTGATTTATTATAAGTTACAACCAGTTTTGTAACATAATTTTTTGTTTACCTAATATGCGACTATATGGTAGGCATGAGTTACCTATAAAATTTTAGTTGGAACCTTAATTTTTTTACTTTTGTAGCTGATGACCAAAGATAACGTTGGTACATGGAAACTGTGTGTAGAGGTTCTAACCAACGACATTCTACAGCTCTAGGCAGGTAAAGTTGCAAGTTTTTACATAATTGGAATGGACGTGTACAGTTTTTTTTGTAAAAGATATACATAATTTCATAATAATATAGACAATAATATATGCTATTTTTTTGGATGTGAAAGGATATATACTAAAATTTTAAACAATATTCTTTGTGAAACGATATATACAGAAAATTTAAAATATATGTTTAATTATCTCTGTCGTACATAATGTGTATAAATACAATCCCTGGAATATAAATCTTCATTCATTCTTCATTGTAAGTCGTCTTTTGAATATTCATTGATTATATAACAATGAACAGATATCCTACTCACAAAAACACCATAGGATACCAAAAAGAATACATTCCAAAAGATGCTACTCCTTCAACAACAACCCGGTCAAGAAAGAAAGCAACAACATCAGGCTCAAAACTTCATGAGGCTGGAACTGTTGATGAAAGTCATGATGAATTTAATGAGAGAGCACATCATGAATCGACACCACGTGAATCTGCAGCAGGTATTTTAATTATTCTGCAAATTATAAAAAAATTTTGTTAAAACAGTAGAAATCACTTACGAAACCATTGATAAGTTAATAGTTTTCTAATTATTTTATATATAGGAACATCAAATATCATAAAAGGACTAAAATCAAGTGATGGAAATACTGGAATTCTGGAGGATGTTGGAACCATTACTTCTCAAGGTAATGTAATTTGAAGTTTTTTTTTTTGATAACCCCTTTGTTTGTGTATTAATTATATTTTTTAATATTTTAGGTTTTGCATCATCTGAGTTTAAAATGGATACTTCATTTGTTGGAACTTGATATGGTAACGTTAATGATAATCGAAAACATAGGAGTTTTGGAGGTACCGGAACGAAACTAAGTTACCAAAATGTTGTTGGTGTGCGATCTATGAATTCTCCTGGGGGTAGTGTTTTTTTTAACCCTTAAACTTTTTATTTTATTTTTTATAAATATTTTATAATTATTAAATGGTATAACAGGTTTTAATAACAAAAATATCCATGTTAAAGGAGGTTCAAGATTTGTTAAACGTACTAAGGGGTCAAAGGGATTCGACGAAGAAAATTTCATTGGCAATTTAGGTATTTTTTAATTTTAAACATTAGTTTAAGTATTCATTATGTGTATAAGTTATTAATGTATTTTTAGAATTATACTCTTTAACAGGTAATGATAAGGAAAAAGTTATCACACCCATTGCCAAAGTTGATCCAAAGTTGGATAATATTTGTATTCAAGGTCGTTGTATATCTATATGGCAATCAAACAGATTGAACACTGAACATGATCCTTATAGTCTGGATCTTGTGTTGCAAGATATACATGTATGTTTTTAACATGGTTACTTAATATTTTTTGTTTCTTTTAAGCTAATTTTAAAAGTGTTATATTTTGTTTATTTATTTGCAGAATTCAAGAATTCAAGTTTCTATCAAAAAGGAATTTATGTTTAGATTTGAGCCTTTATTTGAAGAAGGTCAATGTTATCTGTTATCTAATTTTGGTATCGCTGAGAATAGTGGAAAGCTACCACTGCTACCCCATAGTTTCAAAATAATTTTGTATAGGTATTCAACTGTTACACGTATTGATCAAATTGATGATAACCCAAATGGTTTTATTTTTTAACCATTCTCTCAATTGTTGGCACTGATCAATATGAATACCCTGAAGATGATGCTGTTGGTATGTTTTTATTTTTTATTTTTTTTAAATATTTTAATTATTTTATTCAATTGAATATAACATATTATTTGTTTTTGATCAGATGTTATTGGTTCCGTTGTTAGAATTGGTGATATAATCCCTGTGAGGTCTGCTTCTGGGAAGAAAGTGCGACGAACTATATAGTCTTAGAGGATGTTGAGTAAGTTAAAACTTTTATATATCACTCTCAAATAATTTAATTTATTGTATCAAATTTTAATTCTGTATTTTATAGAGGAGAACGCTTGGACTTAACATTCTGGGATTCTTGGGCTACATTGTGGGATCAATTTGCAACCAAGCGTGAAACAATAAACCATCTGGTTATCATACTTCAACTAGGAAAAGTTAAATATTGGGATGGTATACATATTTTTTTTAATTATTATACATATATTATTTTATTCAATTTTATAATTTTTTTTAATAATTACACAGGAGTGCCGGCTATCCATAATGCTTTGTTTGGTAGTCAAATATATACCAATCCAATGATGCCTGAAATTGTCGCTTTTAAGAAGAGGTATTTTAATTTGTTTTATTTTAATAAATATATTTTACAAAGATTTGTTTAATTAATTACAGAATTTTTTTATTATAGGGTAGAAGAACGTGAAGGATTTGATAGTAACAAACTAAAGATTGAATTGGTTACATCTGAAGCAAAAGTTGTTACTATCGGTGAATTTTTCCATGGTTGTGTTAAGAAAATGATTGGATGTATTCGTGAATGTCAACCGGTTTGTTCATACCTGTTTCTTATTATTATATTCAATTTTTTTGTTACTATCCGTGTATTTTTTGGTTTTAAATAACTTTTTAAAACAGGACACCCATTGTATTGTTTATGGATCAATCCATAAAATACACAAGAAACATGGCTGGGCGTATATAGCGTGCAAAGTCTGTAATAAGCGTGTTGATATCGTTCATCGGCAAAACAGAGCTCCTATTTATGTTTGTGAAGATCATGGAAATGTTCAAGGCATATCTAGGTAAGTTTTTAAACAAGAAAATGTTTTTTTAATATTTATTAAAATGTTAGTTATTTGTTATGTTTAAATACAGGTTTAAAGTTATTGTAAGAGTAGTTGACGAATCTGGATCTGCCCCTTTGTTGTTTTTCAACAACAATTTTGTTAAGCTTTCTGGACATACGTCTTGGGAATTAATGGAGGAACATGGAATTGACACAAATGACTATTGTCCACAAGAGTTAGATAAAATTGTCGGAAAAAAATGTCTGTTTAAGATATTTTTTTTTTGAATACAATGCTATAAAGAATAACCACACATATCGTTGTGACTCCTTTTCAGAAGATGATGAACTAATAAACCACTTCAAAAAAACATTCTTACAAGAAGAATCTGACAACGAGGTGAATCATTATTCTATTATTTTCCATACATTATTTTATTTTAAAATTAAATACTTAATTTGATAATTACAAACAGGGAGAAGATGATATGGTGTCTGTTGGAAGTATGGAGGAAACAAATGAAGAGTACACTACACAAGGAAATGAAAGTGAAGTGCAAAATAAGAGTACATTGACTCCATTAAACATTGAAAAAGAAGATGACACAACAAGTGAGAAGCAACAGTCAAATGCAAAGAATACCAATACAAATGAGTAATTTGTTTTGGATTATTGAAAAATATTTTAGGTTTTTTATTATGAATAATCAACACTCTTTTGGGTGTTTGTTTTTAGGATACTTTATGAGATCATTTTCAATAACTAACACTGTTTGTGGTGTGTTAGGATTCATTATTAAGTTTTATTTTGTTTTCTTTATAAAGCCTCAAACACATTATTTGTTCTTTATATTTTTTGTTTGAATATGATAAGTAAGTCCCGTCAATACTGATTGGCCCCCTAACATTCTAACGGAACATACATTTGGAGAGTTGAAACATAGAATTGTATTGTGTTTGTTAAAATACCTTAAGTTTATATTTAGTTCATAAATTACATTGTATTATTTAAATAATAACAGAAATTGGACAAAGAGATAACAAACCCGATCCAACCCATATTACTGAAAGTTAGTTATTCTGACCCAAACCCAATACTCAACTATTTGGACAACTAAAAAAACCATAGTTGTTTGAGTTATGGCACCTATCTTAGTAATATTATACGGTTGATAATCATATTAATTATGTAACATAAATCTTATGGGTGTCATAAAGGAAGCGACAACAACATGCAGGGCTCCGAATGTTTTTGGTGCATATACCAAATACCCCTAAAGCTGGTGGTCTCTATAAGTGCTCCAGCAAAGGTTTGGTAATTGAAAAGGTTTGGTAATTGGTACTATGAAACTAAGAAATAAGCTATAAAATAGCATACAGTTATGAATCTTTAAGCTAATTACTTGTTTTTAAAAATGTAGATGCCATCAAAGTATCAGTGAAGTCAGGAGCGGTCCTCAGGCGCTATACCAGATTCCTCCCCTGCAAAAATGTACATATACTTAAATTTTTAAACACAACGAACCACCAAAAGTCCATGTTACTAAAAATCCGTCTATTTTCCTAGGGAGCATAACCTATGCATTTACAGAAGGTCAGGTATGCTATATCTTTTGTTATACATGTAATATAAGGCAAGCTATACAGATAGTTAAATAGTGAGTATTTGTATAGTATCTATGTATCTTGAGGGGCAAATGATAATTAGCGATTAAGCATATGCTTTATAGAGTAGAATTAAGCTTACCCAAACGCCCCCTATGTAAACTTTTATAATTTGGATACGAATCACCCACGTTAGAGTCCTATTATGAGCTGATGATCAGGCATGTAGAGGACATAAATGTGGAAATAACTGGTCATAATTCAATAACTAAACATTAACTAACCTGCTTATTTTTTACTACGCAAATAAGCAGGTATGACTAAGTCTTATGTATATTTTGTGCAGGAAATGGTGAGACAAAAAGCTGAAAAAGGTTCGGTGATGTAGATTAAAAACTTTCAACTAACATGGGTAACTATTAAATGATAAGTCTAATTAGGTATGGCTACTGCAGTTTTTATGGCTTCAAAACTAAAGTTCTAAGGGGTGTTTGGTTCTGCTACAAACTTGCAAGTAACATGGGATTGAGCGACCAAATACTATAGATGTAAGGACAATCTTATTGTGTAAATAATATCAGATAATCTCTATAGCAGTTGCTTAGCCCATCCAAATTAATCTTTGTTTGGGTCACAATAGTAGATTCGGTGAATCACTTTCATGGGTATTATTTTTATCTTCCACAAAAGTTATTCATATTACCTCTATTACTTTCTACGCAGATACACTAAAATGCAGTTTGATACCTGAACTATTAAATAGGTCAAACCTATTCAAATTCTTTGATAAAGATGAGTTTTTAGATGAGTTCATGTACTGTAATTCTGGGTGGTACTTGTGGTGTTGCAGGCCTTAGGCCGTTTGTGATCTCCATGGTACATGACCTGCTCACCTATTTAAGCTTATAAATTATAACTATTAGGCCCTTAAATGTAGCTAGGCTAGAGATAAAACTCCCTGAGACACCAAATGTGGAGTTTAGTTATTTAGGATGCACACACAAGAAAGCAAATAGCGACAGTCATTGGAACTTGATATCAAACTTTATTCAATACATAGAAAACCTACTTGTAGTACAAAGGCATTGATTACACACATTTGATTTTCTTAGATCCCTAATAACTATTCCAGACTGGTGTGGTCTGTAACGTTTTTATTGAGTACTGGTTTGTGGTTCAAGACGAAAGATGAGAAATCTCTAAAAATGATTAAGGTTTACTCTAGGGAACATTCTTTGAATGAGGATTCCTTAAAGGAGAAAGGTTTAGAGCCATCATCACCAGTGTTAGCACCAATTATCATCATCACCACCACTGTCGTTAGCACAATCACCGGCCAAAAAGGTAGTCAAAAAAGATGCACACGAACAAAAGGAGTAAAAAAAGTATTTTTGAGAAGAAAAATACCGACCATCTGCTCTTAAAGATTTCATCGGCAACAAAGACAAAGCAATGGAATTGCAGAAGACGGTAAGATAAATGATCATTATTTTAAAAAAATATCCGAACAGAAGTTTAACTGTGTCGTGGATTTGATTGTGTAGATATACGTTGAGGAATGTCGTCATTTCATATTTGAAGGAAAAGAAGGAGTCGGAAAGCGGACAAGGATTCGGGCTTTGCTAAATTTCAGCTAACAAAAGACATTTATAGGAAACAACATTAATTATTTTGAACCCATTTCTTTCTAGCTATTTTTTTCATTCCTGAATTTTGTGTGGCTATTACTTTCAGTTTCACCCAAGTGCCAATGTGATCCTACACCACCACTAGCCGCTACGAATAATGTGTCCTATATTAGTATGTACAAAGGTAATTTATTACATTCCACTAACATTATACATCATTTAAAACTTGTACTTTCTTTGTTTTAGATTCCAACTGGGAGGTTTGCACCATGCTTGAAGATAACTGGCAGTTGATCTGTACCACACATTCGGATGAATGGAAGTGTTTATTTCACTAATTTTCCTACAACACCCCTTTTAGAGGGTTTGGTGGACCCCAGGGTATGCTCATTACTGAAAATTAGATCAAAATAATTATCATGGAAGTTAAGAACTGAATAAATTAGAGTGACTGATTCATTCGTGTCCGGAATTGTATGATTGTCACCAAGTTAGTATGCAAAACCAAATATTTTTGTGCATTACAGATCAAAAAGTTGATAATGAATCAATGACGTATAGTTCCCTAGATTCACTGTGATCGTAACAAATGACATAACTTTGCTTTCGTTGGTGTACTCACAAACTACGACGCACACTATGATGGTCTTAAATGTCAAAATGTACTGGTAATATAGAGGTTCCTTCAGGTATGATTCTTATTAATGCATTAAGGCTATATTACTAATGAATGAAGTAAGCTAAACATAATATATGCTATACTGAATATGGAATATTACACAAAAAAATCATGCAAAAACAACCTGTAGAAAGCGATGAGAAAATAGGATACAAGAGTTGACTATTCAATGTCAGTGTAAGATTGATAAATGTTATTAAGCTTGAATATTTTTAACAACCGCAAAGGCGATCAGCTGGAAAAGAAGTGTATGGAACTTGACAATAGGCTATTCCAAACATCCTCCCTTGGCAAGTCCAGCAGTCAAACAAAATATTATTGGTTAAAAGAAAGGTTTTTTATGTTTTAATTTGTGTTATGTTGAATCAATTGAGTTCAACCAATTTTAATAAGGCTAATGCAACTCTCTGCAGTTTCTCATTCAATAAAGAATATTAAATTACATTTTTCTTTGTATGTAGCTATTGAAAAACGATTCAATTCGATTGTGGTTTAGGTTCTGAATTATTGAGTGTCTCTGACCATCACTATGAATGATACAATAGTGCTAAATACTTGTGGCTTCCTCATGTATAACTTTGTGCAGGCCTTAGGTGAAATCAAATACATGAGATAAAAGAAGCTACAAAAGTCTGATAGAAGGTTGCTATAATTATAATTACTTTTTTTTATATTTTACTGAAAATATATTTAAATTATATTTGTTTGTATAAGTACAAAATCTCAGGAATACAAAAATAAAATTATAAAAATAAAATATATGAAAATATTTTGTTTTTAAACATAATATTATGTAATTAAACATATAATATATATCCCGAATAAATAGTATTTTATGATATACATAAAAATTTTAAACAGTAATATATATCCCTAAATTAGCTAAACAAACACTAAAACTTGTATATATATTCATATATACGTTTATTAAAAAACAAAAATCAAAATCTTGGTAATTTGTTGAATATACTAAACATGAACAACAACTCTATAAGTCTTCAATGAAGGATGGTGTAATCATACTTGAGTCTTCATCAGATGATGATATGGTAATTTGAAAATAGCTTATTTAATATAGATTGTTTATCCTTTTCTTATGTTGTTGCATTATAATTTTATATGTTATTCAACCAAAGAAAACAAGGTCTCTGATTAGGAGTAATTCTCCCATCACAATTGATTCATCATCAGATGATTTTCTGGACCAGGTATTTTAAAATTAATATGATCTTAATACAAAAAATTTTTATATTAGCAGGTATTGTCAATACCAAAATCAAGTTATTTTTAAAAATATAAACTTTCATAACGTATTCATGTATTTTTTTATAATTTACAGACATCAAACAGAAACAACAAAAGACGTCAAATCATCAACAATTCTGCCTCCAACAATAATATTAAGGTAAAATAAAATCTTAAAAATTCATATTATATGATTACATTGATTAACATTTTTTCAGTTATATTAATTTATAATATATAATACATAGGTAAGAAAAACACAAAACAGAGCAGGACGACTTTTCAAGAATGGAAGTCATGTAAACAAAAGAACTTCAACTACAATCTGCAAAGAATTGAATCTTAAGGACGAAATATCAGATGATGAAGAATTTGAAAATCGTTTCACAGACTTTCAAAAGTTTAAATCTTATAAAAATTATTCTAATGTTAAAATAGAAAAAATTTCTGATGATGATATACCATTTTGTATAAGTCGTGATGGAAAAAGTCCAAGAACCTCAAGACCTACAGCTAGGAAGTTCAAGTTTTTTGATGAAGAATCAAATGATGAGTTTGTTGAACCAAAGAAGGTATTTGAAAATAAAAAATAACAAATGGAGCTCAAGGTTTTTAATGAAGAATCAGATGATAAGTTTCTTGAACCAAAGAAGGTAATTGAAAATAAAACACAACTATAAATATAAATAAAAATTATATATTTGTTTTTTGTTTTAATATTTATACTAAATTTTTCTTCATTTTGCAGGAATCAAATTATTTTGCAGCCATGAAATTTAATGATAATTCAAAAAAGATCACATCTTCAGGATTATAATGAAAAACATAAGGTATATATTATTATTAAATTTTTTTCTTTTATATTTAATTTTAAGCATATTAATAATTTGAAGTTTTTTTAATGACAGTCTCGAAAGTCCAAATCTGGAATTAGAATTAAGAATGACTCAAACAGTTTCAAATCTGTTGAAAAAAAGGATAAATTCAAATATTTCAACGATGAAGCTAACAAACAGAAACAATCACATCTACGAAGTAAAAACCAATTTGAAGGCTCAAGTGAATCTGAAGAGAATTGGGGTCATGAATATGATTCAGACATGTACAGTGTTAGATCCGTATCTGACGGAGATTCAAGTTTTATCAATGATGATACTCCTGAATATGTCACAAACACCACTGATGAAGATGAATGAGTAAATAAGTATCATTGTATATGATACAAAGTTGTTTTATTTATTTTATTTGATTTATTTAATAATAAAGTGTTCTTATCTCATTAATTAAATGTTGTATCATTTTATTCATATAATATAGCAAGTCACATTGATTAAACATTATTTTAAATTCAAAAAAATACAGAAATTTAATCCACCTGGCATGGTTGATAAAACTTACAACCAATTTAGCAGGAACAAAAATCTCAAAAATAACAACATCCAAAAAAATAGATTTTAAAAAATAAAAATACTTATATCAGATTATCTAATGTATTTAAATCATCTTAAATAATAAAATAATAAATAAGATAACCACAATAAAATTATACCATATCACTTTGCAAAAATAGATAACAAACATAAATATTAAAAAACAAAATACATGATAAAATATATTCAATCCAGATTTGTATTATATTTATTAAATATTTTATATGATTCAAATAATATTAAGGAAGAAAATACAGGATAAATAACATAATACATATGATATTATCTATTAATAAATCTATTACAGCACAATACTTTTTAAAAATAGTGCACTTTGATATTTGGAAATAATACTTATCAAAAGAATACAAGATAACTACAAAATATATATATTATCTATTATAAAAAATGTTTTATGGAAAACATTCTTAAGACTTACATTACTGTTTGTTGAATTAAAAAACAACAACTTCAACAGACATGGCAAAAACAAATCATAACAATACGGCAAAAACAATTGCATCAGAAGCTATAAGATTAAGGAAACGCGTAAACCCTCCACCCCGTCAAGTATTAACAGAAGGTATGTGTGTAATTAACTTAATCACATATATACAATTTTGTCATGAGTAGCATACAATTATTTTAAATCGTATTATGTTTTGGAATTGTTTAAACCAAATCTTGGTAAAATATAATCTACAGCCTAAAAACAATATATTCAAGTTAGAAAACGCGGGAAACAACCTACAAAAAAACAGCCATTCGAAGATATTCAAAAGAGGAAACATGGAAGGCAGACTACAAGTATACAATCTACAAAAGGTTAAATTTACTATCCATGTGTTCAAATTATTTTCATTTTGTGTATATGTATATGAAACTATAACCACAAAAGTAGATGTTGAAGTTACAAAAAGTGGAAAACAACCTAGAACCAAACAATCATTCGAAGATATTCAGGAGAGGAAACGTGCAAGGCACTCTACAAATATACAAATCATCCAAGGTTTGATTTCAAATTATTTTTAATCCAAAAAACATCAATGTGTACAACTATTGTTCAAATGTTTAATCTATGATATGCTCAAGCGAAATTACAAACAGACAAAAATCCAAATGGAACAGAATTTACTAAAAAAGATCAAATTCAACTACGGAACTCAAACAGAAAGAAGACAAACGCAAAGACACAAGAAAAAACAAACAAATTCAGAGAAGCAAAAAACGTATGCCAAGGAATCTTAAAAGGTATTACAGTATAAAAATATATTAATATTCTATATAAATGTCATAATTAATCATTTTTAAAAATATATACATATTTTGGTTACATAATAAACAGATTATCTTGATCATGAAGACCCAATACACCCTTGTGAATCGTGTGGCGCACTACTATGGCATGTAGAAACCTTACGAAGAGCAACTGATGAGATGGCATTTATACATGATCTCATCGTTCTTTTCGGGCTTTAAATGCATAAAAATGTCATAATATACCATATATATGCTTGTGTTTGTTTACTTGTGTATTTTAGGTATGGATATCGTGAAAAAGACAAAAGATCACACGATACAAGGAAAAACGGACACGAGAAACGAAGCCGTACAAAGAATCGGGCCCTAATCATGGAATACTCAACAAATACCCTTGAAGACTTGAAGACAAACAAGATTGATCCTCATTTATTGAAGAAAGGACACTTAAAACCCTTGTATATTAATAATTACAAGTTTGGTCCCTTAAGTTTGTCAAAATTACACAAATGGTCCTTCAACATTGAAGAAATGGCAAGATTAGTCCCTCAACAATTTCAAATTGTCAAATATGGTCCCCATCAAGCTAAAGATACATTGAAGACCTTTGAAGATCAACATTGTCCAAAAAATCAGCCCTTGAAATATGCAAAAGTGTCAAAAATAACCCTTGAAACACTTTTTAGAAAGTTTTGTGCCAAAAATGACAAAGGCTGAAAGTTGTTACAAAGGAAATGGGCGCTGACAGACTTTTATTCACAAATGACAAAAGAAAGGAAGAAAAAGGACCAAAACTGCCAAGTTTGGAAGTTCAAATCCCTAAACACGCGCCAAACAACTTTCTCCCTAAGAAAACGGATCAAAACTTGTTACTGTAGCAAGTAAGAACTAAGAATTAACTTTTTACCAACAAAGGGTAAAATGAAATTGGTTGTTCCCACATTTGATTCACACACTCTAAATCCCATCCCAACCTTAAACCCTCACTCCCACTCACAAAGGAACCTACCCCCAATTCCCTTTCCACCAATCAGGATACTACTTGCCCTCCAAGTCATCCAACGTGGCAAAATCAACAGCTAAGGATCAATGCTTCATTCCAAAGCTAAAATAAACATCCAGGATCATTTTGGACAGCTCACACCAAGAAAACTTCTAGAAGGACTTAGGGCATTTAGGGAATTTCACTTCTAGGGTTTGTGAATAGTGCTAGCCTTGGCATTTGCCTATATAAAGACTCCTCAACCTGTGAGAGAGCTTTGTTCCAGTTTTAGGCTATTATCTTTGTAATTCCTTTTTAAGTTTAGATAAAATTTGAATTTCTGAAATTTTGAAATCTCTTTTTGATTTAATTAAAAGTTTGGTGTTTGAGTAGCCTAATTCTGAGTTCCATTATCTTGTTTGAAGGTTTTTGAGGCAAGGTTTTAAGTGATAAAGCTTGTGCATCAAAAATCAGAAAGTTGGCATTATTTTGATCTCAACTTATGGTTTGTTCTTCTTAGCAGCTTGGAAGCTGGTACTTGTTCTACTAGTACCTAAGCTCAAACAATCTAGGGCCTGGATGTAGGTCTTGGAGGTTTGCATCCTTCTCCCTTTTCAATTTCTCTTTTATTTTTCTGAATTTGGTGATTATTGCATGTCTATGCTTGAATCTGTGATATTGTGGTTGATTATTGTTGATTTGGCTTGGTTTGATGTTATTGAGGTGTTATTGATCTGATTTGTGGGTAAAATCTGCATAAGCCTTTGAAAATTTGTGGAAACAAGTTTTAAAAGGGTGTTTGGGTTTACTGCATAAGTTAGGATTATGGTTTGTTAAGTGCTTGTTTTGTGTAAGCAAGTGTTGGTATCTGTTATTTAGGTGTATTTGTTCATCTGTTTGCAGGTTTGGTGGGTTTGAACACATAGATTCATAATTTGGCTATAAAATCTTAAAAACTTGGTAAAATTGGCTAGGATTTTGAGGACACCTAGATCTAAGCTTAGGCTAGGGCTAACAAGTGCTAAATCTGAGTTAATCACACCAGGGAAGAAGGATTTGAGGCTTGAAATTGGATCAAGTGTCAAGTAGTTTAGCAAAACTTGTCTACATATTGTTCATTGTTCATCAGAAACATTTTATGCTTTGATCTTGTTATTTACTTTGATTCAGTGTTTGATTCTTGTTGTTTTGTGTTTATTCATAGTTTATATAGCTTGTGTATGCATCTGGTTAAGTTTGGTTGGCTTATTCAGTCTAAATCTGCTTATTAAGTGCTTAACTGCTTATTTCCATATCTGGTGCATATCTGGTGACTGTTTGGCTTATTGTGGATTATTGTGTGAACCAATTTGTGATTTTATTGTTGCTATTGACTCCTTGTGATTCACTGATCACAAGGGTGCCTTTGTTTCCAATTGAATCAAACTAGAACTCTCAAATAAGCTTGGTCAAATAGTCAAAGCAGTGGGAACTCCTTTCCCCTGCTAATTGCCACTGATAGTGTAAAATTGGGTTCAGCTTATCAATAAGCTATAATAGCTTATTCCAACCAGCAACAACTTTGTTTTTGTAATAGGTGCTCATATTTTGACCCATTTGTTCATACTGGAGCATTTGGGTGGTTGACTTTAGGGTTTGACTAGAAAACCAACTCCATTGACATTTTCATAAGTTCATTTGTGCTTATTCTGGCTTATTGTTTGTGCTTATTCGATTTTTGTTGATTGATTTTGCTTATTGAGTCCATTTGAAATCTTTTGTAAGTTGAATCAAGTCTTGAGGTGCCCTAAATCTCTAAAACGACTATTTTGTCTTTTAGTGAATTTTTACTTTGCTTATTTCTGGCTTATTGAGTGAGCTTTTTCAAAATTTCTTTTTACAGATCTCATAAGCCTCCCAAAAGAAGGTTGTGTGTCAAATTAGAGCTTATGGCATTAGCTTATGGCTTAATGGGCTGAAAAGCCCAATAAGAATAAGCTGAGTGTTAAATAAGCTGTGATAAGCTCATATTCAGCTTTTGGGCCTTTAGAGGTTTGTTCTTAGAATTTAATTTTAAGTCAGGTAGGGCTTTTCCAAGTCAATTGGGCCAAGTTTGACTTTTTGGGCCCAAAAGCCCAATTTGGTTGACTATTTTTGGTTTTGGCCCATTTGAGGGCCCAATAGGGGTATTCTGGTCATTTCACTTTGATTTTCTGATTATTTAGGCTAAAATAAACTAGTTTGCAAGTTTTTAGAATTTTTTATAATTTTTGGATTTTTAATATTATTTTATTATTATTTTTTAAATTTCACATTTTCCAACCTTTTACATTTTTCTTAGGTTTAATATATTAAAATAGGAATTTAGCAACTTTTAGAATAATTTTATCACTTTTAGATTAATTTTTATAGTTATTTTAAGTTTTAATAGTTTTTAAATCATTTTAGATAGTTTTTATTAGTTTAAAATTTTCTAAAAATAGTTTTTAATCTTTTTAGGTCATTTTAGAGGTTTACCAATTGATAAATCTTTATTTGGGCTTTTTGATAATTTATTTGATTTTTAGGGCTTTAATTAGCATTTAAAAATTGAATATTTAATTATTTAAAAGGTTTGAAAAAGTTTTGATCATTGGAAAACTCTTAGTTCATTTATTTTGATTTTTGGTGAATTTTTGGTAATTTTTAGAATTTATTTTTATTTTTGTGGTTTTTAAGGTTCTACGTTTTAGCTTTCTAGTAGTACTTATTTTTATTTTTACGCCTTCGTCATCTTCTTTTCTCATCCCCTTCTTAACCAATTATTAATCACAAACATTTAACAAATTTCTCACACACATATACCTCATTGGGAAACGAACTTTCATACCTTAAGGGTCATTAGTGTTGATTTTCCTAAATCATCACTCGATACTTACCGCTCATTTACGCTCTTTTGTTTTCCTAAACAAGAGGTGTATTTTTCCTACAATCATTTTGGCGCCGCTGCCGGGGAGGTGTGTCGTGATTAATTTGCATTGTTGTTTTTAATATTAACCATAAATAGTATTTGTATTAGTAGAACTCTACTAATACGTATTATCGGTTTTCTTGGTTTTTCTTGTACAAATATTATTACTATATTGTATTAAGTATCACAATAAATTCACAATATCTCCAAAAGTGTGAAAACACAACCTTAATTGGGATTTCATCACTCAATTATTGTATTTGAATCTCAAACAAAAAGAAAAAGGCAAAAATAGATAAATACTTTCGTGAAGCTCGATTTTGAAAGATACGAACTATAAGGTAGGTATAAGGCGGGTATTATAAAATATACCCTAAGGAAAAAGGCTCTTAAGTGCTTCGCGCCGCCTCCTTTCCCCGCTTGCTTGTGAGTATTTTGAGATTGAAGGCTAATCGAGGGTTTTGCCGCCCAAAGTATTATTACGTATAATATATTTGCTTGGTTTCTTTGTGATTAAAACCTCTTGAACAATTTGGTTTTCACCAAAGTTCTTAAGTCATTCGAAGGCGTTCACTCCACGTGATCGTTTTCATTCCTTTGAGGCTTCTTTAATCAAGAGTTTGATTCAAGGAGAGATTTTGTAGATTGTTATCTACAAAGATACACCAAAATCCAAAAAAAAATTAAATATCATCAAAAACACAAAAAAAATTGAAAATTCACAAAACACCCAAAAAGAATCTTCTTTGCTCACCTCCCATTCTTCGTGAAGTTTATGATCACTCGTAATCAAGCAAAACGAGCTCGTAAACGTCTTCAAAAGCAAACCAATCAAGAGACGTTGATTGTAGAAGAACCTCCAATTGTTGAACCTATTGTAGAACAAGAAGTCGTCATGGCTAATCGTACTATGATGGAGTTGCTACAAGCACCCACCGAGGGTTTTGGAGAGGCTATTGTGATTCCCGCCATCCTTGCGGAGAATTTCGAGATTAAGACGGGTTTAATGTCGATGTTGCAAGCAAATAAGTTTAGAGGTCACGAGAAAGACAACCCGCACTACCACATTAGGAATTTTAACCGTCTCACCGCCACTAGCAAGTTTAAGGATGTTCCACATGACGCCATTAAGATGATGTTGTTTCCATACTCGTTGGATGGACCCGCAAAAATTTGGCTTGAGAAAGAACCTCCAAATTCGATTTTGACATGGGCCGATCTCGTTTCTAAGTTTATAAACAAGTTTTTTCCACCATCTAAAACAACACACTTGAAAAATGAGATTTCACGATTTGTGCAAAGAAATAATGAAAGTTTTTCAATGGCATGGGAACGCTTTAAAGAAATGTTACATGAATGTCCACACCATGATTTTACGGAATTGCATCAAGTTGATACTTTTTATAATGGGCTTAATGATCATGAACGAGATTATTTGAATGCCGCCGCGGGTGGTAATTTTTTGTGCAAGACGACAAATGAGGCTTTACAAATCATCGAGAATAGATCTAAGGTTTATAACCCTCGTAACACAGCAAGTGTTGCCAATTTGGGTTCGTCATCCTCGTCACAATCGTCTCGTAGCATTAATGCCTTACAAGATGAAGCTAATGAGGAAAATCGGTTTTTTGATAGATTTGCTAATCTATTGTCCCATTGGAAGGCTCAAGAAGCTTCCAATTCCGCTTCGGTTAAAGCGGTTGCTAAGAGTTGTTTGTCGTGTGGGGGAGCTCATGATCTTTCCGAGTGCATTACCGCGGATGGTAACACTTCGAGTGCTTATGTAGCAACGGGAACTTACAACCAAAACAGCCAAGGTTCCCGCCAAAATCAAGCTCCACCAAATCAAAATGTTAACAATTATCGAAACAACAACCAAGGTAATTACCAAGGCAATTCATGCAATTACAACAAAGGAAATTATCAAAATGGGAATGGACAAATTTCTAATCAAACCCAAAACCGTGATTTTCAAAACACTACTCAAGGTTTTCAAAATGCTCACACTAAAAATTTGCAAGGAGAATTTTTGGATTATGCTAAAGCAAATGATGCTAAATTTGATAACATGCAACGTGAGATGATTAGCTTAAGATCCGAGTTGAAAAACGAGCTAAAAAATGAACTTTCTAATGAACTTAAAACTCATGCAAACTAAATGGAAGGAAATGTCCAACGTCTTCAACAAAATCAACAAAAGATGGAATTAGGACAACATGAGATTAAGCAAGAGTTATTAAAAGCGGATGCAAGGTAATTAAAATTTGAGGACCGAATGGCTAAGATGTTTGAAGCAATCATGTGTAAACCCTCTTCCTCGGGTGGTCTTCCTAGTGATACCATTGCAAACCCGAAGGGAGAAATGAAGGTTATTACTACACGAAGTGGTAAAACTTTCAAGGAACCAATCTCTCGTCCAAGTACTTCTACGGAGAAGGAAATCGAGAAAGAACCCGAGGTGATGGTCGAAAAGGAGCACATTACAATCCCACGAAGTACCGCTCAAACCACACCTACGGTTGAACCAATACCAATTGTGGAACCCGAGTTTCCAAGGCCGTTGCCTAATGACCAACCAACACCACCTTTACCCTGCCCTTCGAGACGAAACAAAGAGAAGTTGCAAGAACGTAACAAACAACAAATCGAGATTTTTATAAAAATGTTTCAACAAGTGCATTTTGATGTGAGTTTAGCCGACGCGTTGTTATATATGCCTCGTTTCGCTTCCACTTTTAAAAGTATGATGAGCGATAAGGAAAAGCTTTCAAATCTTGCTAATTGTTCTTCGGTTTATCTTAACCGCATACCAGAAAAAGTTGGTGATCCCGGAAAGTTTCTCATTCCTTGTGACATACAAGATATGAAAGAATGCCTCGCCTTGGCCGATCTTGGTGCGAGCATTAATTTGATGCCATTTTCCATTTGGAAATCGCTTTCGCTTCCGGCTCTCATTCCTTCGAACATGTCTATCGAGATGGCCGATCATTCTACGATTATGGCATGTGGAGTAGCCGAAGATGTTTTCGTGAAAGTGGGGAAGTTCTACTATCCTGTTGATTTTATAGTAGTTGACATCCCCGCGGATCCTCAAGTTCCTCTAATTTTAGGTCGTTCATTTTTAGACACTTCGAGATCGCTTATCGATGTTCATGCGAGAACTATCACTTTGATATTCAACGAAGAGGAACTTGTTATAAACGCTACTCAAAACTCGAAACCTTCTCATGTTTATGCAATCGCTACCATCAATCACATTGACATCGTTGATGTGGTTTGCGATGAGTTTTCACAAGAAGTGTTAGGTTTTTCCGATAGGTCGTCAAGTGGCAGTCCCACTATTTTGGATCCGATTCTTGCTAATTCCACACCAAATCTCACTCCATTCCAAGGAGGCGATCTCACTTCAAATGAAATCGACAATGAAGATGAGGTGTTGGTTAGTGATGATACTTCTATTCCACCATTTCTTTCGCCAATGGAAGTTATGAGTGTTGAACCAAAATCTTCAATCGAGGAACCACCTATCCTTGAATTGAAAGATCTTCCTTCTCACCTTGAATACGCATTCTTGGAAGGTGATGACAAGTTGCCGGTTATTATTGCAAAAGGACTTGCTAATAATGAAAAAACCGAGCTCTTGAAAGTTCTTAAGGCTCATAAAGGGGCAATTACGTGGAAAATATCCGACATTAAGGGTATTGACCCAAAATTTTGTACTCACAAGATTTTAATGGAGGAAGACTACAAGCCCGCAATTCAAAGTCAAAGAAGGGTGAATCCCAAAATTCACGATGTCATTAAAAAGGAGGTCCTTAAACTCCTTGACGCGGGAATGATTTATCCTATATCCGATAGCCCATGGGTGAGCCCAATCCATTGTTTCCCTAAAAAGGGAGGAATGACCGTTGTGCCTAATGAAAACAACGAGTTAATTCCCACTCGTGTTGTGACCGGTTGGAGGGTGTGTATTGACTACCGAAAGTTAAATGACGCCACTCGTAAAGACCACTTTCCTTTGCCCTTCATGGATCAAATGTTGGAGCGACTTGCGGGAAATGAATTCTATTGCTTTTTAGATGGTTTTCCCGGTTACTTTCAAATCCCTATCGACCCTCGTGATCAAGAGAAGACTACTTTTACGTATCCTTATGGAACGTTCGCTTATCGCAGGATGCCTTTCGGACTTTGTAACGCACCCGGTACGTTTCAACGGTGTATGATGGCGATTTTTCACGATATGATCGAGAAGTCGATGGAAGTGTTTATGGATGACTTCTCGGTGTTTGGTAATTCGTTCACGTCGTGTTTATCTAATCTCGAGCAAATGTTAAAACGTTGTAAAGAAACCAATCTTGTGCTTAATTGGGAAAAATGTCATTTTATGTGTAAACAAGTAATCGTCTTAGGACATAAGGTGTCGAAGGCGGGGATTGAGGTCGATAAAGCTAAGGTAGACGTCATCGCCAAGTTACCTCATCCCAAAACCGTTAAGGGAGTTAGGAGTTTCCTAGGCCACGCGGGCTTTTATCGTCGTTTCATCAAGGACTTTTCGAAAATCTCTCGACCTATGACACACCTTCTCGAGAAGGATGCTCCTTTTAACTTTAATGAGGATTGTGTTAAGGCTTTCGAAACTCTCAAAAGGAAACTTACCGAAGCTCCCATTCTTGTTGCTCCTAATTTGGAATTACCCTTTGAAATCATGTGCGATGCAAGTGATTATGCTATAGGGGCCGTCTTAAGGCAACGTTATGACAAGCATTTCCGTCCTATCCACTATGCTAGTAAGACGATGACCAAGGCTCAATTAAATTACACCACAACGGAAAAGGAATTCCTTGCCGTGGTCTATGCTTTTGAGAAATTCCGACCTTATCTCGTCTTGACTAAAAGCATCGTGTATACCGACCATTCGGCTATCAAGTATCTCTTAGCTAAGCAAGATGCTAAGCCGAGATTGCTTCGTTGGATGCTCCTCCTCCAAGAATTCGATGTCACCGTGCTTGACAAAAAAGGAGCCGAGAATCTAGCGGCCGATCACCTCTCTCGTCTAGAAGATCCTCACAAAGATGTTTTCGAGAACAAGGAAATCACCGAAACATTTCCTCTTGAGACTCTCGGTGTAGTGAATTCTAAAGACACCACCCCATGGTTTGCCGACATTGCAAATTACCATGCGGGCAATTTCATAATCAAGGGTATGACGACACAACAAAAACGAAAATTCTTTCGTGACGTCAAGTTCTATTTTTGGGACGACCCTTATCTCTTTCGAGTTTGTGCGGATCAACTCGTTCGACGTTGTGTTTTTGGTGCCGAAGCCTCTAATATCCTTAGAGCTTGTCACGAGGGACCCACGGGTGGTCACCACGGTGCTAATCTCACGGCTAAGAAAGTGTTCGATGCCGGTTTCTTTTGGCCTTCTATCTATCGTGATGCACACGCACTTGTAAAGTCGTGTGATTCGTGCCAACGTCAAGGAAAATCGCCTCAACGTGATTAAATGCCGCAAAACATAATTCAAGTGTGTGACATTTTCGACATATGGGGAATAGACTTTATGGGCCGTTCCCATCGTCTCATGGCAACAAATATATCCTCGTCGCGGTGGACTACCTTTCTAAGTGGGTGGAAGCTAAGGCTTTGCCTACTAATGGTGCTCGTGTGGTAGTGAAGTTTTTGAAGCAACTATTCTCTCGGTTCGGAACCCCTCGTGCTATTATAAGCGATCGTAGAACCCATTTTTGTAATGACCAATTCAAAAAAGTTCTAAAGAAATATGGATTTACTCATCGTCTTTCTACGGCTTATCACCCGCAAACGAGTGGGCAAGTCGAGGTTTCGAACCAAGCTTTGAAGAGGATTTTAGAGAGGTCAATTGGAGAAAACCGTGCTTCATGGTCCGACAAACTCGATGGCGCTTTATGGGCCTTTAGGACCTCTTATAAGACACCTATCGGTTGCACTCCTTATAAGTTAGTCTATGGGAAGAATTGTCATTTTCCCATTGAGTTGGAGCACAAGGCATATTGGGCCCTTAAGCATGCAAACTTTGACTTGAAGACCGTGGGAGATCACCAGAAAATACAGTTGAATGAATTGGATGAATTGAGAGATAATGCTTATGAAAATTCATTAATTTTTAAAGAAAAGACTAAAAAGTTTCATGATTCAAAGATTAAAAACCGAGTTTTTAACGTTGGTCATCAAGTGTTGCTTTTTAACTCTCGTCTTAAGATATTTTCTGCGAAATTGAAATCTCGTTGGTCGGGTCCGTTCACCATTACACAAGTGTTTCCGTATGGGACCATCGAGCTAGCTCAAGATGATGGTCCTAATTTCAAGGTGAATGGACATAGGCTTAAGCACTACTTTGGTGGGGAAATTCCTTCAATGGTTGCCCTCGACCAAGTCACCTTACCCAATGATAATTAGCATTGAGGGGATCGAGTCGAGCTCATGACTCGGTAATCAAAAACGAGGTTCCTCGTGGGGGAAATCCCATGCTTATCTTTTATGCTCACTATTCACTAATTAGGGGACTTGTACCCTTTCAACTCGTTGTCTCGTGGTTGTTTGTGATTGTGTTATCTAGATCATCATCTACGATTGAAGACTCTCGTGTTCATTTACGTGAGCCTCCACCATTCGTTTAAAGAAGTTTTTCACGAATCCATGACATATCCTTTATTGTTCTAACAATTATCTTTTAGCATACTTAATAAACGGCTTTAGATATATTGTTGATCACCCTTTCCATGCTAGATCCTAAAGCATTCGACTCTTCGTCTCTAGTATGGGGGTGCTCCACCTTTAGACTCGAAACATTGAGGACAATGTTTGCTTTTAGTATGGGGGGTGAATAGGTACTTGCTTTGCTACGCCCTCACGCTTTCCAACTTTCAATATTTTCCTAATAAGGCTAAAAATGGCCAAATTTTAAAAATTTTCTTAGTTTTTCATAAGTGTTTTTAAGACACGGATGTATATTTTCCGATGGATAGAATAAGAGTTAATTTTTGACTTGATGGGCATTTGGAGCCATTTACATTCCTTAACCCGCTCAATTCAAGTTTTACTAGACTTTTATATAGGGAGCTTTAAAACGCGAAAGTCTTAATTCATACGGGTTAAGAACAAGAACTTTTCGCAAGTTCCTATAATTTATCCTAGAAAGTCACTTATCAAGGGAACTTTAAAACGCATTCTCTAAACTTGAAAAATTCCAAGAAAGTGCAAGATCCTATAGGTGGCTTGAAAACCCAAAACTTTGATTTGATATAGTCTTAATGAAAGCTAATCCAAATTTGGCTTAATTTTGACTTGCATGGCTAAGTATTCACGAGTCTCTTTAATTAGAGGTCTTTATATAGTGAAGAACGAGTAATGATAGAGTTAGACAAGTGATCATGCTAAACGTAGAACATGAAAGTGTTCTTTCAAAAACTCATATGTTTTCAATTGTGGCTTTTTCTTCCCATAAGATCAATGCATTAGGAATAAATCATAATTGCAATAAGTAAGGTCGTACGATTTGAAAGGTTACTTAGCCTCTAGCGCAAGATCGTTTAAAAGTTTCTCGGGGTTGAATAGAGTTCATAGCAAAGGCATAACTTATTGAAGCGGGACGCGAAGATTGGCGATCATCCAAAAAGGCCCTAACAAGGCATGAGGAGCTCTATTTTTGCTAAAGATCCAAAGATGATGTGAAGTATCATTATTCCTAAATCAATATGAAGGATCGAGACACACGTCGAAAAGAAATTACTCCCCTAAAGATCATGGAGAAAGTCTATCCAAAAAGACCCTAACAAGGTATGAGGATAAATATATCCAAGTCCGAAAAGGAGGCGGATCGTTGTATATCAAAATCCAAAGTAAAGATTGAAGAAAAATGATGAAGTCGTGGTCCAATATGAAGAATCTCTCAAAAACGTCAAGTGAAGAAATTCCAAATATATGAAGAGAAGACCATAATTTCAAGAACGTCTTCCCAAGATTTGAAGTATGAAGTACATGCCAAATATCGGTCCGAGAAAGGTCTCAAATCGTGAAACGAGTAATGCCAAGATATGAACTTAAGGAGATACACGAGAAGCCGTTTTAAAAGATTTTTTCCTTCGGCTAACTACTGACCAAATCGTGCTACTTTGCTTTCGGACTAATAACTACTCAAATAAGTCAATATGAATCACTTGTGATCCATGACAAATAGATAAAAAATGCTAGTAACCCATTTCCTTTTATAATAACTAGGATTGCGGGGAGAAAAAAGTATTACACAATTTGGACGTATGAGTAGTGTTAGCATTGTTACTTGTACCAACAATGATCTCGTTTTTGCACTTAGCATGGAATGTATGACAATCAAGGATGACGAAGTTTACTCTAAGGGACATTCACTTGTTTCTATTCTTTGACCCTAAAAGTCACTTTTTGTGATGAAAATCATACATTATGTCTTTACACATCTTCGTAGTAGGTTACAAGTCTTTTTACTCTTCAATAAAGGTTAATAAAATTGAACTTTGGTGATGCTTAGATACTTTATTCTAGCATTGCGTGAGGGCACGGCAATGGCTTAGTATGGGGGAGTGATGAGATGGCATTTATACATGATCTCATCGTTCTTTTCGGGCTTTAAATGCATAAAAATGTCATAATATACCATATATATGCTTGTGTTTGTTTACTTGTGTATTTTAGGTATGGATATCGTGAAAAAGACAAAAGATCACAAGATACAAGGAAAAACGGACACGAGAAACGAAGTCGTACAAAGAACCGGGCCCTAATCATGGAATACTCAACAAATACCCTTGAAGACTTGAAGACAAACAAGATTGATCCTCATTTATTGAAGAAATGACACTTAAAACCCTTGTATATTAATAATTACAAGTTTGGTCCCTTAAGTTTGTCAAAATTACACAAATGGTCCTTCAACTTTGAAGAAATGGAAAGATTAGTCCCTCAACAATTTCAAATTGTCAAATATGGTCCCTCATCAAGCCAAAGATACATTGAAGACCTTTGAAGATCAACATTGTCCAAAATCAGCCCTTGAAATATGCAAAAGTGTCAAAAATAACCCTTGAAACACTTTTTAGAAAGTTTTGTGCCAAAAATGACAAAGGCTGAAAGTTGTTACAAAGGAAATGGGCGCTGAGAGACTTTTATTCACAAATGACAAAAGAAAGGAAGAAAAAGGACAAAAACTGCCAAGTTTGGAAGTTCAAATCCCTAAACACGCGCCAAACAACTTTCTCCCTAAGAAAACGGATCAAAACTTGTTACTGTAGCAAGTAATAACCCAGAATTAACTTTTTACCAACAAAGGGTAAAATGAAATTGGTTGTTCCCACGTTTGATTCACACACTCTAAATCCCATCCCAACCTTAAACCCTCACTCCCACTCACAAAGGACCCCACCCCCAATTCCCTTTCCACCAATCAGGATACTACTTGCCCTCCAAGTCATCCAATGTGGCAAAATCAACAGCTAAGGATCAATGCTTCATTCCAAAGCTAAAATAAACATCCAGGATCATTTCGGACAGCTCACACCAAGAAAACGTCTAGAAGGACTTAGGGCATTTAGGGAATTTCACTTCTAGGGTTTGTGAATAGTGATAGCCTTGGCATTTGCCTATATAAAGACTCCTAACCTGTGAGAGAGCTTTGTTCCAGTTTTAGGCTATTATCTTTGTAATTCCTTTTTAAGTTTAAATAAAATTTGAATTTTTGAAATTTTGAAATCTCTTTTTGATTTAATTAAAAGTTTGGTGTTTGAGTAGCCTAATTCTGAGTTCCATTATCTTGTTTGAAGGTTTTTGAGGCAAGGTTTTAAGTGATAAAGCTTGTGCATCAAAAATCAGAAAGTTGGCATTATTTTGATCTCACCTTGTGGTTTGTTCTTCTTAGCAGCTTGGAAGCTGGTACTTGTTCTGCTAGTACCTAAGCTCAAACAATCCAGGGCCTGGATGTAGGTCTTGGAGGTTTGCATCCTTCTCCCTTTTCAATGTCTCTTTTATTTTTCTGAATTTGGTGATTATTGCATGTTTATGCTTGAATTTGTGATATTGTGGTTGATTATTGTTGATTTGGCTTGGTTTGATGTTATTGAGGTGTTATTGATCTGATTTGTGGGTAAAATCTGCATAAGCCTTTGAAAATTTGTGGAAACAAGTTTTAAAAGGGTGTTTGGGTTTACTGCATAAGTTAGGATTGTGGTTTGTTAAGTGCTTGTTTTGTGTAAGCAAGTGTTGGTATCTGTTATTTAGGTGTATTTGTTCATCTGTTTGCAGGTTTGGTGGGTTTGAACACATAGATTCATAATTTGGCTATAAAATCTTAAAAACTTGGTAAAATTGGCTAGGATTTTGAGGACACCTAGATCTAAGCTTAGGCTAGGGCTAACAAGTGCTAAATCTGAGTTAATCACACCAGGGAAGAAGGATTTGAGGCTTGAAATTGGATCAAGTGTCAAGTAGTTCAGCAAAACTTGTCTGCATATTGTTCATTGTTCATCAGAAACATTTTGTGCTTTGATCTTGTTATTTACTTTGACTCAGTGTTTGATTCTTGTTGCTTTGTGTTTATTCATAGTTTATATAGCTTGTGTATGCATCTGGTTAAGTTTGGTTGGCTTATTCAGTCTAAATCTGCTTATTAAGTGCTTAACTGCTTATTTCCATATCTGGTGCATATTTGGTGACTGTTTGGCTTATTGTGGATTATTGTGTGAACCAGTTTGTGATTTTATTGTTGCTATTGACTCCTTGTGATTCACTGATCACAAGGGTGCCTTTGTTTCCAATTGAATCAAACCAGAACTCTCAAATAAGCTTTGTCAAATAGTCAAAGCAGTGGGAACTCCTTTCCCCTGCTAGTTGCCACTGATAGTGTAAAATTAGGTTCAGCTTATCAATAAACTATAATAGCTTATTCCAACCAGCAACAACTTTGTTTTTGTAATAGGTGCTCATATTTTGACCCATTTGTTCATACTGGAGCATTTGGGTGGTTGACTTTAGGGTTTGACTAGAAAACCAACTCCATTGACTTTTTCATAAGTTCATTTGTGCTTACTCTGGCTTATTGGTTGTGCTTATTGGATTTTTGTGATTGATTTTGCTTATTGAGTCCATTTGAAATCTTTTGCAAGTTGAATCAAGTCCTGAGGTGCCCTAAATCTCTAAAACGACTATTTTGTCTTTTAGTGAATTTTTACTTTGCTTATTTCTGGCTTATTGAGTGAGCTTTTTCAAAATTTCTTTTTACATATCTTATAAGCCTCCCAAAAGAAGGTTGTGTGTCAAATTAGAGCTTATGGTATTAGCTTATGGCTTAATGGGCTGAAAAGCCCAATAAGAATAAGCTGAGTGTTAAATAAGCTGTGATAAGCTCATATTCAGCTTTTGGGCCTTTAGAGTTTTGTTCTTAGAATTGAATTTTAAGTCAGATAGGGCTTTTCCAAGTCAATTGGGCCAAGTTTGACTTTTTGGGCCCAAAAGCCCAATTTGGTTGGCTGTTTTTGGTTTTGGCCCATTTGAGGGCCCAATAGGGGTATTCTGGTCATTTCACTTTGATTTTCTGATTATTTAGGCTAAAATAAACTAGTTTGCAAGTTTTTAGAATTTTTTATAATTTTTGGATTTTTAATATTATTTTATTATTATTTTATTATTATTTTTTAAATTTCACATTTTCCAACTTTTTACATTTTTCTTAGGTTTAATATATTCAAATAGGAATTTAGCAACTTTTAGAATAATTTTATCACTTTTAGATTAAATTTTATAATTATTTTAAGTTTTAATAGTTTTTAAATCATTTTAAATAGTTTTTATTAGTTTAAAAAATTCTAAAAATATTTTTTAATCTTTTTAGGTCATTTTAGAGGTTTACCAATTGAAAAATATTTATTTGGGCTTTTTGATAATTTATTTGATTTTTAGGGCTTTAATTAGCATTTAAAAATTGAATATTTAATTATTTAAAAGGTTTGAAAAAGTTTTGATTATTGGTAAACTCTTAGTTCATTTATTTTGATTTTTGGTGAATTTTTGGTAATTTTTAGAATTTATTTTTATTTTTGTGGTTTTTAAGGTTCTACGTTTTAACTTTCTAGTAGTACTTATTTTTATTTTTACGCCTTCGTCATCTTCTTTTCTCATCCCCTTCTTAACCAATTATTAATCACAAACATTTAACAAATTTCTCACACACATATACCTCTTTGGGAAACGAACTTTCATACCTTAAGGGTCATTAGTGTTGATTTTCCTAAATCATCACTCGATACTTACCGCTCATTTACGCTCTTTTGTTTTCCTAAACAAGAAGTGTATTTTTCCTACAATCAGCAACAGATGCCTCGGGCGAGGCATATTCAATTTGTTGCAGCAGAGGGAAAGTAAAACTAGGCAATGAAGTGCTTGAACCACCTGAATTATTAAAAAATCTTATGACTAACAAACATGATAAAAGTGCGCATTTTGTTGAAAATATAAGGCGTTATAATTCAATGTTTGCCTTCACTTCAATGGGTGGAAAAGTAGATCATTCTGTAAACAACGGTCGTGGACCATTTTGTTATAGAATTTCGGGAGAAAATTACCACAATGCAGGAACTTTGCTACCAAAACAAGGGAAAAAACCACAGTTTGCGCAGCTATATATTTACGATAAAGAAAACGAAATTACAAACATAATGAACTCTGTTAGGTATGGCAAAATACATCGCCCATATTTATTTCATATTTTCTGTATATTTAATACATTCTAATACTTTGCATCTTAAAAATTTCAAAACAGCAAGGAATCGTATGTATCAACAAATAACAGTCAATTAGATCGTAATCTCACTACCGATATCCGTGACATGCTTGATTCAATTAATCCTTTGGTGGAAGATTTCAGAATGGCTGGTGAACGTATAAACAAAAAAAAAAGGATAAAAATCTGAGCATTAAACTGATTGGAACAAGAACGCGAGATGGACGAGATTACAACAAGCCTACTGCGTCAGAAGTGGCTGCTTTGATAGTAGGTGATTTTGAAACAAACAAACATAAGAGGGATATCATAATCCAACAAGATGGGGGTCTTAAGAGGATAAGCGAATTGCATCCATCTTATCTAGCAATGCAATATCCTTTGCTTTTCCCATATGCTGAGGATGGATATCGAACAAACATATTTCATTTTGGAGTCACCGACTATGATGAAAAAAACAAAGGCACCCGAGTCAGTATGAAACAGTGGTTTGCATACCGTGTACAAGAAAGGGAAAACCAATTTTCAGTGATGCTAAACGGAAGAAGACTTTTCCAACAATTTTTGGTAGATGGGTACACTATGATAGAGGCTGAAAGAATGAAATTTCAAAAAAAACAACAAAAAGATCTTAGATGTGATACGTATTCAAAATTAGCAGAAAAGGCAGAAGATCCAAATTCGGGAATAACATTTCATGGAAAAAAGGTTGTTTTGGGATCAACATTCACGGGAAGTCCAATATATATGATGCAGAACTATTTAGATGCAATGACAATATGCAAGTTCTATGGCTACCCAGACTTATTTGTTACATTCACATGTAACCCTAACTGGCCAGAAATCTCCCGTTTTATGAAGAAAAAAAATCTAAAATCAGAAGACAGGCCCGATGTACTATCATGAGTATTTAAAATAAAGCTAGACAGCCTGATCAAGGATTTCAAGGACGGACATACATTTGGACCAGTGAAATCAGGTAATGCAAATATTTTTTAATCATTTTTATGATCATAAAATAAAATTAATTACAAAAAACATATATATATTTGTGATACTTATTTCCCACATTTTATCTCAAATTGACAGTGGTATACACCATAGAATTTCAAAAGAGAGGACCTCCGCATTGTCATATACTTCTGTGGCTTGAAGATAACTGTAAGTTAAAAACAACCAAAAGAATTGATAAAGTAATTTCCGCAGAAATACCAGATAAAAATGAGGACCCAGAGTTGTACGAAATAGTATCAGAACACATGATGCATGGACCATGTGGACATGATAACCCCAGTTGCCCATGCACGGTTGATTTCAAGTGTACAAAGAATTTCCCAAAAGAGTTCAATAACGCAACAGTTATCGATGACAATGGATATGCAATATACAAAAGGAGAATCGATGGAAATACAATCATGAAAAACGGAGTACCTCTTCATAATGGGTATGTGGTTCCATACAATGCAGGTTTACTAAAGAAATACCAGGCACACATAAATGTTGAATATTGCAACCAGGTTGGTTCAATAAAATATTTATTCAAATACATAAACAAGGGACCTGACAGGATTTCTGCTGCTGTTGATGGGGAAGAGGTAGATGAGATTAAAGACTTTTATGATTGCAGATATGTTTCTGCATGTGAAGCTGCTTGGAGGATATTTGGGTTTGAAATTCATTATAGGACTCCACCGGTAGAGCGATTACCATTTCATTTGGAGAATGAACAATCTGTAATATTCGACGCTACAGAAAGCATCGATTACACACTGGAGAAACCCTCCGTAAAAGAAACAAAATTCATAAAATGGATGGAACTTAATAATAAAGATGATTTTGCAGCCACATTGTTATACGCAGAAATACCTAATCACTACGTATGGAATTCAAAAAACAGAGTCTGGGACAAAAGACAACGAGGATTCAATTTAGGTCGTATTCATCATGTACCACCATCTTGGGGAGAGATGTTCTACTTGCGGGTATTGCTTAACAAGGTCAAAGGTCCAAAAAAATGGTCACATCTTAAAAAGTTCGAACGCAAAAAATATCCAACATACAGAGACGCATATATTGCTAGAGGTCTCTTGCAAGACGACAAGGAATACATAGACGGACTCATGGAAGCAAGCGAATGGGGAATGGGTAATTACTTGAGAGCTTATTTTGTAACGTTGTTAATGACAGACAGTTTATCAAGGCCAGAACTGTTTTGGGAAAAAACATGGCATAAAATGGCTGAAGATGTGGAGCGCTATGAGCAAATATTGCATGGAAACAAAAGGTATGTTGTAACATTCAATAATACATGAAAAATATAAACTTTATAATTCTACTAGAACATTAATAAATTACATTGATATACAAGTAAATTTACTTAAATGCAGACTTGAAGCTATCGGAGGAACAAAAAAAACACATGCCTAAAATACATCGAACACATGTTGCTAAGTAACAACAAGAGTTTAAGAACTATTTTAGGCATGCCATATCCAGAAGAAGAATTCACAATTGAAGGATACAACAGGCTGATACACGATGAAAAATATTACGACCCGAAAAAGATTAAAAAAGATCACGACACATGGTATCCTTCTCTCACAGGTGAGCAAAAAACAATTTACTCAACAGTCATGGATGCTATTAACACCAACAACGGAGGAATGTTTTTTGTATACGGATATGGTGGAACAGGAAAAACGTACTTGTATAAAACAATCACTGCAGCAATTCGTTCAAAAGGAGAAATAGTATTAAATGTCGCCTCAAGTGCTATTGCAGCCCTTTTATTGGAAGGAGGAAGAACGGCACATTCTCGGTTTGCAATCCCATTAAACATACTTAACGACTCTGTTTGTCACATATCTACCGAAAGCCATCTTGCAGAGTTGATAAGACAGGCAAAATTGATTATATGGGACGAGGCACCAATGATTCAATCCTATTGTTACGGAGCATTTGAAAGAACACTAAGAGACACTTGCAGACAAGATCCTAAGGAGGCATCACAACTTCCTTTTGGAGGAAAATTTGTTTTATTCGGAGGTGACTTTCACCAAATTCTACTGGTCATACGAAATGCAAATGCAACAAGAAATGAGGTAGTACATGCAACAATAAACTCAAGTCCTTTGTGGCAAGACTGTACAGTTTTAGAGTTAACAGTCAACATGCATTTAAATAAAGGAGCAACAGAATCAGAGAAAAAAGAAATACAAGATTTTGCTGATTGGATTTTAGATATCGGGAATGGCGTCAACGATCCTAAAAACGAGGGCCAATCAACTGTTGTGTTCCCCAATGAAATGTTGATACCAGAAACAGATGATTACGTCAAATCAATCATTGACGAAATATACCCCAATTTGACAAAAAAACTATACTCAAGAAATTACTTTCAGAAAGGGCAATTCTAGCACCAACACATGAAATGGTAGATTTGATCAACGAAAATATGATGGCATTACTTCCGGGTGAGGAGAAGATATATGAATCATCCGATTCAATATCATTGGTTGAGGAAGATACAAACTTTGATCACTCAATATACACTCAAGAATTTCTAAACGAAATTAAAATGTCTGGACTTCCTAAACATGCCATCAAGCTTAAAATAGGAACACCCGTAATGTTAATGCGCAACATCGATCAAAAAGCAGGACTATGCAATGGAACAAGGCTTCAAGTATTAAGAACGGGAAAAAATGTAATCGAAGGTGGTATCATTTCAGGTGCGAATGTGGGAAAGCGTTGCGCAATTCCACGAATGATAATTACACCAACAGACAGAAAAATGCCGTTCAAATTAAACAGAAGGCAGTTTCCAATTCAAGTGTGTTTTGCAATGACAATTAACAAAAGCCAAGGCCAAACATTATCAAAAGTTGGGTTGTTTTTGCCAAAACCAGTTTTCACACATGGGCAGTTATATGTAGCGGTATCAAGAGTGAATGACAAGAAAGGATTGAAAGTTTTGTGCTTAGACAAAGAAGGAAATCATACAAATACAACAACAAATGTTGTTTACAAAGAAGTACTATATCGTCTATAGTAAAAAGTATGTACATATGTTTTAAAAAAGACAATATTCATGTATGTATGTTAATTATTGTTATAGCTTAAACATTCATTAGTAGTTAATATTTATGGTTTAAACATTCATAAGTTATTCAATACGTAAATATAAATAATAATATAATAATATATAGAAATACCTAATTATAAAATGTTACATATAATACCTTTAAAATAATATATACAACAAAAAACCAAATAAAATAATATATAAAAATAATTAAATGGAATATCATAATTTATAATACATAATATTAAAAATTATTTCTACCAAAATATATTTTATAAAAAAACACATTTATGAAAAAAAAACTCTTCACAAGCATAACTGTATAAACATTAATTCAAAATATGGCCATGTTTCAAATGATGCTATTTTGACTATGCAAAGTTTAATGAAGAAAAAAAAATCCTCATACCTGTAGATGGCAGGTGGACTTCTACTTTTGCTCCTTCATAAACATCTACATATGCTGTGGCGTGCACTTCTGCTTTACCGCATCTTTTGCTACTCCAACTGCTTATGCTGCACCCACAACTTCTTTTGAGACTACTACTTGAACTTTTCAAACGGATAATTTCATATTTCATTACCTGCAATGATCATTCAGTTATAATTAGTACAAATAAATTATCACTTCTTTAAGCATGTCTTTTTTAATTTGTTTTCTGATTATGGCACACCATTTGTTTCCTTAATAAAAATACCGTATATGAGTCAATGTAGAGGTGGCGGTATAAATCAGATATATATCCTTGGTTTAGCTTTGTTTTATCTGTGAGAAGTCATGTGAGATGCTGATGTTTACACCTACATTTATAAACTATTATAATTTTTGGAATTTGATTATTTTAAATATTCACTAGATATTATAATGACAAAATTATCAAAACAATATGCAGTTTTAACTTCTTTTTCTTTCGCTGGACAAAAACAGAAGCAATAAAAACGCTTTCAGAAACACAACTAAGAGTCAAATACTAAGTTCTTTAAACTTTTTAGGATAGGTGATTAACATACATTCTGAAACTTCTTTCATTTACTTAAGTCAAAATTAAATAAAAAAACATGCTCGCACTAACCAAATAGTTGCAGTAACCAACAAGCCAGCCTTCTTCACCCTTTTTTTCCCTCAGGAAGCTTCACTTCAGGTCCTTGTATCAGGGACGTTTACTTATCATTTTCATGACTATCAGTCAACACCTGCAGATTCATTTATAATATACCCTGAATTTTTGGGACAAATCAGTAGCATCCGTGTTCACGTTAAGTTTCATTTTGATTCAAGATGTAGCCGCCAGTTCCTTTACAGCTACTTTATGTCCTGTTGAAGTTTTTGGACCTTTCTGATGGCTCAAACCACAAGTTTCAGACTCACATTCAGAAAATCATGAATGTAAAGTCTTTGCACCTATCACAGCAGGAAATAATTTTCATTATATAAGATTTAGATTTATTGTACATTATTAGGCTACGTATGCTCATTAGATCATTACAATAGCGATACAACTCAACTTACTTTATTGCTCTATATTGCTGGGTTAATGTATATACAGGTGTCCATTAACCATTACTTATCACAGCAGGAAATAATTATCATTATATAAGATTTAGATTTATTGTACATTATTAGGCTACGTATGCTCATTACATCATTACAATAGAGATACAACTCAACTTAGTTTATTGCTCTATATTGCTGGGTTAATGTATATACAGGTGTCCATTAACCATTACTTACTGATATATTTATGTTTCCATTTTTAAGCTCTTTACACAATCGAATTACAGAAACGGGGTCTTCCACATTGTCATACTTTAGTTTCGATAGATTAACAGAATTTAGTCTCCTGGAGATATTGACCAGTTACTATGCCAATTAAATACTTATTTAAGTACCTCTCAAAGGGCATTGATCGAGTTCTTGCAAGTATTACAAAACCAATAGGCAACACATCAAAACAACCATTGACACGGTACAAATTGATGAAATCCATAATTTCATTGATGCGCAATATATATTTCACCATGAGGCAATTAATTCAGATATACACAATATATAATCACATGTTCAAATACTGACAGTGTGTCTTAAAAGTATGCCGCAAATAACTTTTCGTCACTCATTCACAGTTTTGGTAACTAATGTTTATCCCTCATATATATATATATGGTTTTGAATGCCAACTTGGGTGTAGGAATATCTTATTTGTATATGAACGGAGAAAGTTCATACAGTGACCAAAATAACCTAACTTTTAGTTTTCTCTTGTCACTTGGTTGCGTTTTATATATATATATATAGTTATTTTGTTGTGCATAATATGATTGGTGTCAGTTGTGTGTGATCTGATTCCTTAGTATTTAGTTTTTTGAACCGTAAATCATTCCCTAAGAAAAAAGGAGCAAACCAAGTCTTGAATTGGGTATTAATTTACATCAAGAAATTTGTTCACATTGCTAAACTTGCAGGATGAATTCCTACAAGCAGGATTGAATACCCTAAAAAAAGTCGCGTTCGATTCAGTCCTGTTACTTTTGAGGTTGGGAGTACCTACTGAAATCTTTATATCTAAACCATCTATCCATCTGAACTCATACTCAGGGCCTGTTTCTAATAATATTACTACTATAAAGTTTAAGATACTCGAGTCTTATCTATACAAAGTTGGTTACAAGGTTTTAATGCTGTTTTTTAAGTATATCATATAGATAGAATTCGAGGTTGTACTCTCCTAAGCAAGGTCTCAACTTCGAGTTTTGTCTCGGCTCTTTGGATTCAGCTTAATTTCTATTTTTGACAATTGCATACCTTTTAGTTCTTTGAGACCACATATATGAGGGATTATTTGGTTTCCTTTCGAGTTCAACAACAATAATGTCTACCTCTTGTAGCATATGCTGATGTGTACTTGCAGGACTGATAGACATTGGCCAGAAACAATATGGGCTATAAATTATTCATAATCATAGTCATATGCTAGCCCAGTTTTTAGCAACATAAAATTTAACATCATACCTGATATCTTTAACTCAAAGAAACCATTCTTAAATATGAACTGATGGAAAAAAACAAATTTAACAAACACCCATCAAAACCCCCAAATAAGAAATCTCCATCACCTAAATTTAGTAACGAATGCCGATATATAGACTTCTTATACCAATACTTTGACTTTTAATACCAGTATTCCTTTCTAACCATATAGGAGGAATGTTGAAAACCCAATTGTAGTTTATGAATCTACATACAAAGTTGCTGAAATACTAAACCAGAGCACATAAACTTCCAACACAATTCTTCTACCGAAACATCATTCAAATATTGCAATCAACAGTAAGAAGATTCAAAATGAGATTCAACAAATACATGCGATTTTCAACCTACCAATTTGACTTATGAATCAGGTGAAAAAAACACAATAATATTGGGGATATCAATAACAAAAACTACAAACATATAAAACTAATAAAACAATATGGGCAACAACTTCACTCACCTGTTTATAAGTCACTAGAACTAATCACTGCTATCCATGGTGAGATCTTACTAATATCCACCGTTAACCACCACCTCCTCCTCATCACCACGGACCACCGCCAGCAAAAATGCATCACCATGGACCTCAACCAACACCGGTTCATCAACATCAACCTCCATCGCCACAACCAGTGGTTCATCATCGTCACCCTCGACCGCCACCAGTGGTTCATCATCATCACCATCCACCGCCACCACCAGTTTATCACCACCCTCGTCCTCCACCACCTTATCACTATGATCGACAAGGATGTTCAACTATTTTGTAACTTTGTTTCATAGATTTGCTATGTATATTTTATTCTTGTTATATCTCTAAAGATGAACGCAAGTGGGTGGTTTTAGGTACTTTGATTAGGTTAAGTAGTGACACAATTAGGAAGTTGCTCCTTTTATATATCCCTAAAACAATTTGGATCGGGTATCTATCTTGGATATCTCTTCCCATATTCGGACAAAAATATATATATATATATATATTAATCCTTTATAAAAATATGTAGATTAATTCAATATTAATAAATAATACATAAAACCTAATAAAATTAAAAAACAATTTACTATTTAAAAAAACAAAAAAAAACAATATATAGAATAATTAACATATTATTCTTTGAAACATAAAAAAAACACGTGTTTTAAATAACCAATAAAATACTTAAAATAAGATTAAAAAAACATGTTCTTAAAATAATTACTATAAAAATAACTACTAATAAATAACAACAAAAAAATAATAATTTTTATCCTAAAAAATATAAATAAAAAAATATAAACTATTATAAACAATAAAAAATGTTGAGAAATTAAGTTTTAAAAAAAACCTTATTAAAACAAAAAATTCATATACCAGTTAAGTTATACTTTCATGAATCCTCTTACCTATACATAAATTTCATAACCCAAGTTAAACTATAATTTTAGAACAAAAAAAATTAACACAATAACAAAACCCATCACCAATTAAAAAAAAAATAAATGATAAATAAAACAATTAAAAATCACAAAAAAAACGACCCCGCCCGTTGGGCGGGTTACGACGCTAGTATATATATATATATATATATATATATATATATATATATATATATATATATATATATATATATATATATATATATATATATATATATATATATATATATATATATATATATATATATATATATATATATATATATATATAATAGTTTCATAAATTACACAAATGGCCCGAAGAGTTATATACCTTTTAAACTTTGGTAATTACATGTTTGGTCCTTCTATTTTGTAACGTGCCCCTTATGGCACGAATAGTTTCCCAATATTAACCTAGGGCTTGAATTAAGTTTTAGAAAAAGCAAGTTTAGCCCCTAGGGTTTTACAACTCTCGTCTAACACTCTAGGGCTCGTTTTAGGTTTACTAAAATTCAAATTTAATCGCTAGAGTTTGAAAAGGTTGTATTTGGCACAAAAAGGTTTTCACATCTTGCCCTTAGGTCTTGGTTAAGTCAAAAACAGCCCCCTAGGGTTATCAAAACCCTCCAAGTTATACTAGGGCTCGTTTAATGTTTGAAAGATAGCAAAACCAGGCCCCAATACTTCCAAAGATCAAGTTTAGCCCAAAAAGATCTAGTAAAAGGTTCATTTAATCATATTCGAGTTCTAATAAGCTCACAAGGTCAAATAAGTTATGACAAGCTCATTTTAAGTCTTGGTTCTATTTAAATGGGCTTCATGGGCCTTATTGGGCCTAGACATGCATAGTTAAGGCTGGTTAAGTGTTCTGATAGTCCTTTAAGGAATTTTTAAGTTTAATAAGCTTCAAAAAGCTTGAATAAGCTTATGTAAGCTTATTGGTTTCATGTTGAGTCGAAAAATAACCGAGAGCCCTTATGGGCTTATGGCTCACGTTTTTGGGCCTCAAGTCGTTTATAGGACCCGTTTACTATTTTACATATTTTCAAGAGTTAATCAAATGGGTACATTAGTTCTCCTAATTTTTGTTCAAGCTTATATTATCTCGTTCAATAAACCAAAATAAGCCGTGAGTCTCTAGGCCTTATGGGTTCTTCGACAATGGGCTTTAAGGCCCACTAAATTTTATCAAGTTATAAAACGTGTTCGTGTGTTTCAAAAGAGATTAAGGGTCGATTTAAGCTTGTGCACACGTTACAAATAATTTTTTAACGTTTCATTCGAGTTTAATGTTATCAAAGAACCTAGCCATCATGTTACATGTATACCTGCATGTGTATATGTGTCATTACATTCGTCTTTAGTTCAAGGGTACGCATGATTAATTAGTTCGTTTGTATGTGTGTTCCATTAGATCATTTATTCGTAATACACTATCTAGTGAAAAGGATAAACAAAATGTAAACGTGTACATTTAATAGATGTCCTTAGCACGATGCTATTATCCAAGTGAAATGAACACGAATCTTTCCTTGAGTGTAACTAGCTTTCTTGTCTTCTTAACCCTAAGTGTCGCGTCCTACTTCTTGTTCGTTTTGAAATGTAAACGAATTGTGTCTTTAGCTCAAGTGCAAGTGTAGCTTAAGTTTAGGATGAATGAGATTGTGTTTGAGGTTTTCTTAGCTCACGCTTACAAAAGAGAAATTGAGTGATGGTTCTTTGTAGGATTTTGTTTGTATGAGCTAGAAACAAGTTTGTGGTGTCTCTTATACTAGTTCTCCCATTCTCCTAAGTGGTATTCGGTTTTGGTTAGGCTTCCTACGGTTTTGTATGCGTTTGAATACAAGTCTTAATGAATCAAGGTTTGTATGTTTTATTTGCTTGTGTAATCCAAAGATCAAGGTTCATAGTATTTTAGCATGGGGAACCGTCAGTTAATCTAGCTTAGGGGGCATATAGTACATGTTTTAATTGTTAGTTGTGGGTACAATGTCTAACAGTGGTTATAAGCTATGTTGCATATCCCGTTGTTAATACAAAAGTTGGATGATCCTTTTCTAACCCGAATTAGGCTTAATTTGGGTGTCTAGGGCTCCGGCTCTTGCACCAAGTAAACTTTGGTTTGGGATCCTGCACACTAAAAGTAACACGTTGTTAGGCTTACCGTGAGAACATATCCCACGATTAGACTCCGGCGTGAGAGTAAGTAATCAGTTAAGGGTTAACAATTAGTGAGATGTGAGAATGAATGTGATCGTACCTTTGTGGAACCCTTGGGGGTTCCTTATATAGGCGGTAAAACCCTAGTGGGCTTTACCGAAGCTTTGGCCCCAAGTAAGAGATAAGTACCATAATTAGTTGATTATTATCTTCTAATTATGGTTAGTGTATATCCTCTACTTTAGGGCAAATCACAATCCTAATTAGGTTGTGATTCTGTCTAACCCTTTAGCGGATGTACCGGGCCGCGGGCCGCACATGACGTATGCAGCCATTGTTCATCCAAGACCCATAGGCTCAAATTACATTACTCCAACCCATTCGTGATGGGCCAGATACAGGTAGTACCCGTGGGTCGGGTTCATGGCCCGTTTGGGGATTATACGTTATCATGTCCCCCCAGTCTAGTTGTTACAGCCGTAGGTGTAACCTCTAGACTAACCAATGTCCCTGTTCTTGCTCGTAAAAAATATCTGCATAATAGAAGCTATCGACTGAGACAAAATTAATGAAGGCATTAATGGTAGAAAAAAATGGCCATGTCAGTGACTGCTCACTTGTCAGGCCTGAAAAATGCATCATGTGGGACCCACTATTGATCCACGTAAAAACTAAGAAGGAAGTGACCCGTGGGTCCCACTGTCGTTTCAACTTTACTATAAAAACCCAGCCATTAGATTAACGTAGTGGATTCCACGTAGCATTCATCCAACAATCCTCGTAAATCGAGGCAACCCTATATAAAGCCAAGTGTGAGAGACTTTACACACAGTTAAAAAACCTTTGACCGCCATTGTTGGAAACCTTCCTTCCTTCTACACTCATTCTAGCACGGATATCCTTTATACCAGGTTAGATTACCATGCCCTTCTCCATATTTATATAAAAAAATGGTTAGGGATAACCCCACTATCACGTCCGTGCTCAACGTACTTCCATATGAGAAGTTCGTAGAATTTTGTTCAGAGTATTATATTCCGGAAAGCATTCATCCCACCTATCCAGGTGAGGATGAAGCGATTACCGATGCACCAGCCGGGAAAATAAGCGTATACACACGCTTATTTGACTCGGCGAATTACCGCATCCTATTATGTAGGTTCCTCGTAGAGATTCTGACTTACTACGATTTCCACAACACCCAATTACACTGTATAGGGGCGTGTAAAATAAACCAATTTGAAATAACCTGTCATACATGTAGTGTAGGCCCAACCGTAAGCTTATCTCTAACACCACCATTTTACCTTTACGCAGCGGAATATTGATCTGTGGTATTACTTAATAGTTCACAATTCGTAATAATAGAAAAACAACTCAAAAGAGTGACAAAATCAACTTCCTTTATATATCATTAAAAAATCAGAGTTTTACATTATAAGGTTCCTAAAAATCTAGAATAATTTCAGTCTTGTGCCATTCCATGCCATCCTCATGCTGCTTCATTCTAACAATCTTTAAAACCTGAGATATATGCTTAAATTCAACACAATAGTTGAGTGAATTCATAGGTTTAAAATCATTTTAAATACAAGATCTTTTTCCTAAGCTACGTTACTATTCGCTCACATAAAACAATTTATTATTATTGCACTAGCTCATGCACCGCTACTAGACATACCGAAACCCAACAAAATGCCCTTACGCAGGCAGTCTGCCAAACTCTTGTATTAGCAGAATAAAATGTATCCGTTTATCCTAGGTCAGAGCCATCAACATTCCAACAAGTGCGACTTGCCCAGATAGGGGATGTCAATCCCCAAATAGTACTATTCACAATATTAGCGTTCATTAAATGATTAATGGTCATGATTAAAAGGGACTTTTAAAGGCAGCAGTAAACATAGTGTCAATAATCATATCTGAGAAGCATACCAAAAATACTTGTATTCTAGTTTAACATATATCTCCCTCACGGGGTTTTAAATCATTTAATAATTAGATCTAGTGAGGCTATGAACTCACTTGGGATCCATAGAGTCTGAGCTATAACAGATTTATTTTTTTCTCAAATAAACAACTTGATCACACAAACCACAACTTGGTCTTATAAACAATACCTTAATTGATCTCACGCAAACCTAGATTAATACATTATGTATAGTATCAAGTTTTTATCTTTTGTTCAATCTCCTTATGTATTGGTTATATTTTATTTATTCCATATTTGGTTGTAATTATAGAACCATTATTCGTGCTATCATACTCAGAAGCCATTCTATAAACGTTTGAGGAGCGAGGGCACTTTAAATCGTAAACCCTACCACTCAGTCAGAACGTAATATCGAGATGGAGCATCTTTGTAAAAAGCTCCCTACTAACATGATACTTTTATTACTTCCTCATGTTTATAAACAAATCTTCTTTAGTTTCAAAATTGGCAAAATTAGTTCTTTTGGTTTATACTTTGCCTTAATTACACTTCTAATCCTTTAAGTATATAGTTTTAGTATTTGCATTTTAAACCTTCAATATTTAACCTTAGGACCTCAAATTTTCCAATATTTTTTATTATATATTTAAATTTCATAAAATGAAACTTTTGGCCCAAAATGTTAGTTAGTTTCAAAAATGACAGTTTTAGTCCCTATACTTGTAAAAATCACACAACAACCTGAAAATGGACCAAATGATCTAGTATTTTAGAACAAAGTTTTAAAACATATTTATAATCATAATAACAACATTTATTCAGAATTATAGCTTTTGAAATGGGTTTTTGCTTATTATTTCATGTGAGTTATAAAACTAGGGTTTTAAGACATCTTTAACTTATATCTTTCATTTAAAATGACCAAATGAATTAATTCTTTTTAGATTATCTTTCTAACACAGTTTTAGCATTATAAAAACTCTAATAATTCATTATAACAAGATCAAAACATAGCTAACATAGAAATTACCTAGGATGTTCCAAAATCGCTCCTAATGGCTTCTTATGAACACTACTTGCTATCAAAGTTTCAATGGCTACCTTCTAGACCTGTTTTCTGGTCTTGGGACATGTCCTAGGACGTATATAGATGTGGAAATGCATAATGGGTAGGAGATTATAAGAAAACAGGTGCAAGTTCTTACAATGCTTATTCGCCTCTATTTATAGAATTTCTAACACTTAGGCACCAAGGTAAAGGGGTAAATGTGTAATATTATGTATCTTAGTGACTAAGGGTGTCTAGGGAAGGTCTATTCAAGTTCCTAGAGTGTAGGATGAAAAATATCTAAGCTTATGGTCCTTATTAACTCACGGCTAAATAACATAGGATCGAGTATGTGTCATTAGCAAGTAGGTGATGCACCTACTTGTAAAGTGTCTCTAAAATATCCACATGATCTGATCCTAAGTTCAAATTTAGTAGGGAAAGGGTTTTGAATGCATTTTTGGAGGGAAAACCTAAACTAGGTCCTAAATTAGTGCTTGTAACTTGTAACTTTGTATTTTTCGTGATTAAGGGTTTAGGAATGTGATTAATGATGTATTAGGGTTTAATTATGGTATGTACATTTTAATTGAGAAGTTTAGGTTTTTGGTTTGAAGTTTAACAAAGGTTTGATGTGAAAATGGGAAGAAAACTTAGGCGGGTTAGGGTTTCTAATGATTTATGGTTAAGTCTTAGTACAAGTGATTATCTTTCAATTAGCTACAGATGTAAACTCAATTTATAAATCCTACATTTTCCTTAATGTGTTCATAAAGTCCCTACATTGTTTTTACTAAGTTGTTCTAAGTAAATATGTCTAAATGGTGAAAATACTCATTTTGACCTAATTTACAAGTCATGCATTAAAATCTTGTACCTTGTGCATTAGGGTACTTGTACATTGTCTTAATATAATCTTATAACCTTAATGAAGTGCTTTGTGTATTTATAGACTTGTCCTAAAAGACTAGGTAGTGATTCTATGTAGATTTCTTAATATAAGGGTTTTTAGGTCATTAATCCTAATGACTTTCTATCTTGAGTAATTAGAGTTTGTATCCTTATGTACACTTATTTTATGGCTTATATATTATGTTTATGACTTCTATGGTTTCTACATTCTTGTTTTAAGGGTTTATATAGGTTTACCATATTCTAGGGATATTTATGGGAGCTTAAGATCCTATGCTTTGATAACTTGTACCTTATGCTTTATTAACTTGTAACTTAACTTGAAATATATTTATAATCTTAATATGATACATAATTTAGTTTTATAATTAGTGGCAAAAGATTAGACTCTAATTCAATGTATAATGGATTTTATATGCTAATCTTGGTTACTAGGTCTTAACTTGTATTTAGTTTGAGATTAGTGAATATTAGTGTTTTGTGATCAATTACCTTTCCTTTATATGATAGATTATAATTAGTAGAGTATATTTGATACTTGTATATAGATATTAAGTATTTATATTGCTTGAAACATTGTCTATTAAGAGTTTCTAGGTGGTGATCTGTACTGAGCTTTGTATAGTTTGTTCTTACGTATCTTCTCAGGTTGTGAGGAGCAGTTTATCTTACCAAGTAATGATATAAAAAGCAAAAACTTCTAATGGATGTTTCACTTTTATTAAATCATAGCATATAACCTATATGTGAAATTTATGGGTTGCATATTATTTAGGGGTTTTCTATGTCCCGCAAATTATCAATGGTTGGCTGTCGTTTAAGAAACGATTGGGAAACTCCCCTATGTGCTATAGCAAGGCATTCGATTGGTTGAAGAACTGGTATGAACGGTATTTCTTTGTGGACGCTATTGTGTTTGCTACTCCCTTCATTTTAAAATATTCAGCTCGCACAGACCATCCTCCCCGTGCCAACACATATAGTGTAAGGGATGTCAGAATCTTAGATACACGCCGCACATACTTCCATAAGGGGTTACCATATAATTTCCTATGCTTAGTGGGGATCAGCCGTAATTACTTTGGTAGGGCGGATCGATACCCTACATTCCTGAACAGCCGTAGAGAGGGTATGTATAAATAGCTTTGACTAATGCTCATAGCATACGCAGTATGGGTAACTAACATGTATTACTTATTTGTATGTACCCATAGAGATGAATCTATTCAAAATGCTATGCCAAGGAGACCCGTCCCAGATTCCTGAGGGTACACGAGCCTTAAGCCAAGATGAACCAACACTGCTCACAGCCACCCAAAATATCATCATACCGTTGGTCGCGGTCCCTGACCCCCACTCCGATATGGGCGAATCTCAAATTGAGAAGTCATCGCTGGACTTCTACAATGAAGATGGAGATCAACCCTTGCTGAAAATGTGGTAGGTCTTTCCACGACGAACAGGAATGCTCAGACCACCCACCAAGAAGAACAAGGTGACAACCAAGAGCAACTTGATAAGGAAGTAGATCAAATTTTCGAATCAGAAGAGGAAGGGACGGAAGAGGAGACAGGCACCATGGCATAGGCCAACCCGCTCTGAGGAGGCGTAAGTCCAAAAGGAAGATGGTGAAAGGGGGAAAACGAAGGTGGGCACCTTCAACACGTAAGTCAAGAGGCTTCGTGAAGACCAACCCTAATACCAAAAGTGCAGCGGCACAAGCGCGCCCAAGAAGAACCCAGTAGCTCATCCCATCACCGCAGAAGCGCAGGTAGACAACACTATTTAGAATGCCACACCGGTGAATGTCGTGGCACCCCTATCACAGAATCTGGGAGAGACCATATGTAAGTAACACTCCCCATAAACTTATGTTTTGACCATCAAGGCATTCCTAAAAATGAAAATTTAACCACAGGGAGGACCCGTCGAAGGTCATGCCAAACGAAGAAAACATCGGCCGGGTAGCTTCCCCCATAATTGAGAAGACCCTACCAACACCTCCACCCACGACCAACGAAGAACCACACTTGACAGGGTCACCCCTACCATTCTGTCCGCCATGGCAAATACCTGTGGAGAGTAAGTTGGAACAACGGATGCATGTAAAGAATTTATGGACACTCTGACTCTGCCTGGCTTGATCCAGGATCTAAGAATATGGTTTTCTATAGATGAACGATGTTAAATATAAAATGATATTTTATTCCTTACGATATGTATATAAGATACATGAAAATTTTATTGAACATGTAACTTATAAGGCCACTTGCCTTTTCAAATCTTAATCCAATGATCTACTATGTTGGAAATCTGACACCAGATGGTGCAAATTTATGTGTGATGCAGGGTGCATTTCTTACACAGAAGAAAATTTCCATCATATTCACCGTAGGTTGGATTCTATTTTCTTGAATTTTACAAACGTTCTTTCATTGCTGAATTTATTTTTAAGATTTCTGATTTTTTCACAGGATTGTTGTGATAACCCGACTCCGATGTCATTATTTAATTTTGTTTTACGAATATTTTTGAAATTTTTTATGAGCTTGAATGCTATGACGTTTGGTGGTTTAATTTAAACCGATGACGGAGGTCTTATTTATACCTTTTTACTAATTGCGAGGATTATTAGTGATGACGATATCGACGGATGCCCGAAATTTTTTGTTTTATTATTTGTTTTTTGATGTTTATATTTTTGACGTTTTTATTTTTAATTGCGTATTAAGTCGTACCGGGACTATACTAATATCATATTTGAGTGCGTTTTAACTTTTGAGAAGTATTTTTACGAAACCCGAATCCCGTAAATATTTTAAAAATTGACTAATATACATTTTCTACCCTTTAAACTATTTTATTGCATTTTGGTCCAAAACTATGCAAGTTTGGCAAAAATAACCCTCCAACCCCTCTATATATATTTTTCCCACTAACAAAAGCACATAGAAAATGTGTGAAAACAAAATCAACCCCCCCCCCCCCTACCCATTTCTTTCTCTTCAACCGTGACCTCCACACCCCTTTTACCATAGATTTTTGATAATTTCTAGTTTGATATAACCAAAAATAAAGCAAGACCCATCTATAGAACTCAAAGGGGAATCTTTTGGTATAAAAATCTCTTACATGCACTAAGTTTTTATTTTGGTTATGATTTAGAGTTGATAAGTATGTAAGATGATCATGCATGTGATGATCTAGCTATGATCATGTGTAGATCTTGTTATTTTGTTGAAGAAACTTGATTTTGATTTTTTGGTTTTTATTTTTATGATTTATATAAGTGTTAGGATTGATGTATGTTTATATTAGGGTGATAGTAGGAGTATGGTATTGAACAAAATGGGTCGAAAGTTGATTTGGTATGATTTTTAAACATGTAAATTTAGGCAGTGAGTTCAAGGTTGATTTTGGGTATCTTATGGTTTGATTATTGTTTAAGTAATAGGATAGTGTTATGGAGATTTTCATTATCTTCGATTTGATATAAGGTATAGCTTCTAACTCCAAACGAGTGTGAAGTTATAATAGTTTGATTATTTGTGTACCGGGAGACGTGTATCGACACAATTTAAAGTTGTTGTCGATATTTGGATCGAATCCTGGGTACTATAGAATGAATTTCAAAAATGAGTCAAGGGCTGTTCAAAGTATGTAAACCTAGGTGAATCTATATTCAAACCCAAGTGTCGGTTTTGTAATTGGAGTTGATTAGAGAAGTCAAAATGGTTGTATGAGTCGATGACGTAAAACTGTCCGGTTTTTGTACTTCAAAGATGTGTCGGGCAGGGATTCTTAAAAGTAAAATCTTTTGACAAACTTTTGGGAGGACTTTCTATGGATAGTAAGTGAGTTCTCTGAGTAGGATCATAAATTTTTGACGTGCTTAAGTGGGGTAAATGGGCTTGTACATTTGGTATGTACCGGCAGATTTTTATCGAGTGTATTGTCTAATAAAGTAAACATGTAGAAGGAAGTAATAGGTCACTTGTATTGTTTTTCTTTCGGGTTTGTTGTGGTTTTATTATTTTGAGTTTGGTATTATTAAGTATGGATTTACTCGAGTCTATTGTTAATGAACGCGCCTTATTTGATAGGTTGCGGTTTTCATTTTTAACGGGCATCAACTATCCTCGAAGATCGTCTTGCTACTTCTATTACTCAAGGTGAGTCTATAGCCTCTCTTTGCAATTGTTTTGAATGATTTTAAAACCCACGAGGGGGATACATGCTATTTGAAAATAAATGGAACACAAGTCATGAATAATTGTTTGGACCCGTATGTTGCCTTTGGACACGAATGTTGCCTGAATTGTGTTGAGTACCTAATTGTAGAAGGCCCTAAATTCATGAACCATTAACTATTGTCTTGACCTTGTGTGGGTTGGAAATAGCCGCTTAAACAATTGATAGTACTATCGGGGTTGACACCCCTATCCGAGACGAGAGTTAGTATGCTGAGTGCGCTGCTCGGACGAATAACTTGAATAAGAGACAAGGTAAAATTTACAATGATTAACTTAAGAGGGGCAAAGGTTTCACTTTTATCATTCCGACCTTTTGGCGGATGATTGGTCATAACGGGTCGGTGTCATGAGCTTAAACACAATTGTATAGCTTATATTATAAGATGAAATGCCTGAACAATAGATTGTGTGCACGACAATTCTATTAAATGATTATGATTGATTTTTCTCTTGTGTTCAAATATGATTTGATAAACCTATAGACTTGCTCAACTGTTGTGTTGATGATTTTAAGCATGTATTTCAGGTGATTGAAGTTGATAGATGGCGGAGCTTGCTGGAGAAGGATTGCGGGTTGCTTTTGTGGTGATTGTGTCTAAAACTAATTTCTTTCCCTTGTCATAAAACTAGTTATGTATTTTCATGTATTTTAGTAAATATGTTTGTTGTTTGGCTGAAATCTTTGGGGGACCGAAACGCTACTCTGATTGTTAATCTTTTGTTTTAATTGGGATCGACGGTTTTAGACAATGGTTAAATTATTTCCTTTTACATTTCAAATGTCTCATTTTGAGATCGTTTAGAGTGTTTTGTGTAATGATGTTTAATTTAGCACCCAAATGTGTATTTCCGTTGCGCAATGTAGTTTTGGGGTGTTAAAGGTTGGTACTAAGAGCTTTTAAGTTATAGAGAACTAGGTCGATTTTGAAAAATGTCCTAAACTATAACTTTGGTGTCGAAAGTATTTTACAAAAGCACGCAACTTCTCTGCAAGGCTCCGGTAAGATTAATTGTTTTGTAATGTTTTATTGTTAGATGTATCCCTTAAAATTGAAATGATTTCTTGAGTATTTATTAAGTAAATACTATGTTGATGTATTGATGTTGTTGAAAGTACGTCGAGTACTTGTATCGTAATTTTCTTTATGCAATGCATATGTATATAATTTTGAATAATGACCTTATATACCGCCGACTAATACTGAAACGATTTCTAGGACAGTAGACCAGATGACGAATAAATTTATAACGGATTTCTTGCGACTTGTATCGGGTATGAGGAAGTTTGATCGATTGATGTACGATAGATATGTGGTTGAAACTTGTGTGATTAGGAGGTTTTATGTAAATGAAAAGTTTTTTCAAAGATTGTATCTAGTATGTGGAGATTGGAGTTTGTTAGGACTCGGAAGATAGACGAGATTGCTAGTCTTAGGTCGATGGTGATGAATTTGAGTGCTTGAATTGAAAGGTTTAAAGAGGAGAAGGTAAGGTTTGAGAGGATGAGTGAATGGGAGTCTCATGTAAGATCAATTCTGAGTCAAGGTTGGAAGTTTAGGAATGTTGAAAGTCGTACTGAGATTCGTTTTGTGATTAAACCATCATGTCGGGGTGAGTGTTTGAACTTTGGGAGTGAGCTGCCATTATGTTATGATTCGACTTTGAAGTGCGAAGGGGAGGTACACGAGTGTGATGGAGCTGACAATAATGATAAGGAGGATGAGGAGACGGTGTCTAAGGAACTCATCACGTGATGGATTTCTTTGTATTTTATTATCCTGCTGTGATCGAACTTATTTAGACTTTGTGTCGTAGTGTTGTGATGAAACTTATTATCTTTTAAGTTTGTTCGGTAGATGATTGTAGTGACACACACTATCACTATATTGTTGAATCCTCAACGCAATCTGGATTAACCTCATGATCTATGATGTGTCTTTATTAGCGCTTTTGAGTTTTGGTTGATGAATCATTAGAGTTTATGTTGTTCGTGCATGCAACATCCATGATATGGCCTGATAAAGAAATCCTTCTTTTATCTTGATGTGTATACTTATCATGTTTCTTTCTTCTGTGATAATAGAAGAAGGAGTAGAGGTAGCAAATTTCTGTCATTAGTGGATCACTACGTGACTAAGTTTCTTGAAATATGTTGCCAAAGCTAACAATTGCTATTGTAAACACTATGATTGAGAGAGCTATTGCTAGAGCACTTGAAGTTGACCGTGCTGCAAGGAATCAGAATGATGAAGTTGATGGTGCTGAAGTTAATGATGCTGAATATAATGGTGTTGGGAATAATGATGATGATACTAATCTAGTTGGGAGTGTTGCTGCTGTTCCACAGGTTCCAAGAGGATGTACATATGCTAGCTTTATGAAGTGTGGCCCTACTCAGTTTCATGGTACTGGTGGTGCTTTGGAATTGCGCAGATGGATTGAGAAGATAGAGAGTACATTTGAGATCAGTGGGTGTTCTGAAGCCAATAAGGTGAAATTTGTTGCTGCTACATTTTAGGATGATGCACTGAGTTGATGGAATAGTCAAGTGGCTACTATAGGATTAGTTGTGGCTAATGGTAGGACATGGACTGTGACTAAGGGATTATTGACTGCTAAGTTTTATCCTGAGGAGGAACTAGGACATTTGGAAGACGAATTGAGGCACTTAGTGTTACGAAACGATAATATTACTCTTATACTAGGTGAATTTCTGAGTTGTGTTTGTTATGTCCTGATGCTTTTTGCAAATGACCGAAAAAAGATGAAGCAGTACATTAAAGGATTGTCTAGTAATATCAAGGGTGAGACTACTTCTTCAAGACCTAAATCTTTTGATGAAGCTATTCAGATGGCGCATGCTCTAGTGGACGTGAAATTGTAAGATAAGAAAGATAGCATTGTTGAAAATAATAAGAGAAAGTAGGAATCTACTCAGTCCAACCAGAATCAAGGTCAGAATTTTGGGGACTACCGTAATAACAATAACCAAAGACAGAACCGAAACCAGTATTTAAACTATGGAAGGAATGATGAAATTCGTGTTGCCACTGTTCCTGGAGGTAACAAGAAAAATCCTAAGTGTGTTTGTTGTACGTTATACCATGTAGGTAATTATCCTCCTACTTGCCGTAAGTGTGGACAACCTGGTCATAAAGCTGCTAAATGTAGGATAAGAGGATTAGTTACTGGAATTAGTACCCCTGGAGTTGTGATATGTTTTCGCTGTGGTAAGAAAGAACACAAGCAAAGGATTCGTCCAAAGAGAGTAAATCGACAAGGTGGGAATGATGCCTCTCCAGCTTACGGTATAGGTAATGCTGACAAACCTTAAGGTCCGAACGTTGTAAATGGTATGTTCTTACTTGACATTATTTATGTTAGTGTGTTGTTTGATTTTAGATTAGATAGAAACCCTAGAAATGTAAAGATTCAGTCGCTTTATCAATAGAGAATTACTAATATTAGCAACTAAATATGATGTTGAATTAACCGATGAAAAGGCTGCTAGTATTAGTTCTATACTAAGAGAGTGTTCCTTGAATTTAGGGAATTAGATGTTTAATATCGACTTGATGCTCATAAAGTTGGGATTCTTAGATGTAGATTATTGGTATGAATTAGTTAGTTGTGTGTAGTGTTGATGTTTGAGATGGAACCAGGCCCTACTATAAATTGATAACTACTTGTTTAGATTATGCTGAGAAGCTGAGTGTTGACTGTGAGAAGTGATGAGTGAACTTTCTGTTTGAGAATTATCTTGTTTGGAGATGAGGAAGTATGTGGAACAGGGATTTGATGTATTTTTAGCTCATGTAACTAGTGATAGTGTAGTTGAGAAGAAGTTGGGAAATGTAATGATTCGAGAGTATTCTAAAGTTTTCCTGATGTTTTGCCGAGTTTGCTGTAGTCTCGTGAAGTGGAGTTCGTGTCGATTGAGTGTTGTAAGCGATAGGTGTAGTGCTCCTGCGTTTCATTGTGTAGTGCTTCTGCGTTTCATTGAGTAGTATTTGTACGCCTTATCATTTGGCACCGTTAGAGTAGAATGAGTTATCTGGTCAACTGCGAGAATTGATGGATAAGGGATGTATTAGATTAAGTTTCGTCGCCATGATGATCGCATGTGTTATTTGTTTCGGATGTGTATCGACTATTGTGAGCTTAGCAAAATAACTACCAAGAATCAGTATCCACTGCCGAGGATTGATGACCTATTTGTTAGTTGCATGAATCTAGTGTGTAATCGAAGATCGCTTTGAGGATTGGTTATCATCAGCTGAGAGTTAGGAAAGAAGATATTCCTATAACTATTTTTCGTACTTTATATGGGTACTTTAAGTTTTAAGTTATGTCTTTTTGGAATTGACGAATGCGTCTGCCATGTTCATGGACTTAGTAAATCATGTGTGTAAGAGGTACTTGGGTGAGTTAGTCATTGTATCTATTGACGATATTCTATTTTATTCCAAGAGGAAAGAAGGAGAATAAGAAGCATATGAGGATAATTTTAGAATAGTTGAAGAAAGAAAAGTTGTATACAAAGTTCTCTAAGTGTGAGTGTTGGTTGAAATTAGTGTATTTTCTGGGGCATGTGATTGACAACAAAGTCATTCGTGAAAATCTTACCAAGATTGAAGAGATTAAGTATTGGTCGGTACCAACAACACCGATGGAAATCTGTTAATTCCTTGGTCTAAGCTGAGAATTATCGGAGGTTTATCGAAAGGTTTTCACTGATTGTAAACCATTGATTAAGCTGACTAAGAAGAATTGGATGTGTGAGTCCCACTTATGCATCTAAATTTGTAAGTTTCAAGATCTGATCCTTATCAAATGAGGAAGCTATCTTCTAAACACTGTTGGATAGGCTGTGTTCTGCACCAATGTTGTCATTGTTGGAAGGATCTGAAGATTTTATAGTTTGTTATGATGCGCTTCATAAGGGTTATGGTGTTGTGGTATTTGCTTTGATATTGTGAAAATATTACTTGTATGGAATCAAGTGTGTAGTAATCAAGGATCATAAGAGTTGTCTCGTATTCATTTTTTTGGGAAGACAAAGGAGATGAATAGAAAATCACCAGTTATCAATTTGGAGTACTTGAGTATGTTGGTGGTTGTGACTGTGAGTGATTATGACTACGAGATTCGCTACCATCCGGGAAGGGCAAATGTGGTAGTTGATGCACTTATCAGGAAGGAAAAGGAAAAAGCCTCTAAGGTTTGAGTGTTGGTGATGATAAGAAGTGTGGACTTGATAGAAAGGATGTTGAATTTTAAGCTAATGGTCTGATAGAGAAGGATGTCAAGGTAAGTGGTTTCAACATTTTGTCAAACTTATGGAAGGATTTTGTAGTAAGATCGATTGAGATGGAGTATTTTGGAGAATCGGATTTGATGGCCATTATGTTCATTTGAGAAAGGTATGTTAAGAGTGTGAGACTTAGTGATGAAGGAATCTCACAAGTCAAGTAATTAATACATTCTGATTTGGGTAAAGGTGAAAGTTGAGTTGAGTACTGCGTGTTATACAAATACTGATGGACAAAGTGAAAGGACGATTCGAACATAGGACGATATACTTGTGCGCGTATGATTGCCTTAGGAATTGTTTGAATTCTTATACGATAATGGTTATCATGCTGGTAATGAGGCTGTAGTGTTTGAAGGTCCATAAAGAACTTCAAATTGTGAATATTAGAGATCAAGAGTTATGGATGTAAGTTAGGTTTTCTATGTATTGAAGTAATATAAGGAGAAATAAATGAATGAACTAGAAATGATATTGGTGGCTACTGGTAAGATTGTGAAGATTAAGGATCGTCTGATAACTACAAGTAGTCATCAAAAGAGATATGTTGGTAATTTAAGGAAATTGATGGAATTTGAAATTGAAAACGTGGTTATACTTAAGGTCTCGTTATGAAGGATGAAATTTTTTTGGTAACAACAAGGAAAAAATTCAACTTGAAGATAAGTTGCATGCCATAGAGAGAACTGTGAAGAGTTCTTAAGAGGTTGAAGCATAGTAAGATTTATATTGCGATGATATAAGAATCCTAGGAATGAACCTGAATTCGCGAAGGAAGCATGAGGATTTCTTTAAGGAAAAGAGTTTTCTTTATTTGAGAGATATGGAATGTGAGTATAAGAGGGGCCGAGCGCCAGGACGTCGCTCTCTTTTAGGAGGGTAGGATGTGATAACCCGAACCCGAGGTCATTATTTAATTTTGTTTTACGAATATTTTTGAAATTTTTGATGAGCTTGAATGCTATGACGTTTGGTGGTTTAATTTAAAATCGATGTTAGAAGTCTTATTTATACCATTTTACTAATTGAGAGGATTATTAGTGATGACGATATTGACGGATGTCCGAAATTTTTAGTTTTTATTATTTGTTGTTTCGATGTTTATATTTTTGACGTTTTTATTTTTAATAGCATATTAAGTCGTACCAGGACTATATTAATATCATATTTGAGTGTGTTTTAACTTTTGAGAAGTATTTTTACAAAACCCGAATCCCGTAAATATTTTCAAAATTGACTAATATACATTTTCTACCCTTTAAACTTTTCTATTGCATTTTGGTCCAAAACTATGCAAGTTTGGCAAAAATAACCCTCCAACCCCACTATATATGTATTTTCCCACTAACAAAAACACATAGAAAATGTGTGAAAACAAAATCAACCCCCCCCCCCCCCACCCCTTTCTTTCTCTTCAACCGTGACCTCCACATCCCTTTTACCATATATTTTTGATAATTTCTAGTTTGATCTAATCAAAAATAAAACAAGACCCATCTCTAGAATTCAAAGGGGATTCTTTTGGTATAAAAATCTCTTACATGCACTAAGTTTTTTTTTGGTTATGATTTAGAGTTGATAAGTATGTTAGATGATCATGCATGTGATGATCTAGCTATGATCATGTGTAGTTCTTGTTATTTTGTTGAAGAAATCTGATTTTGATTTTTGGATTTTTATTTTTATGATTTATATAAGTGTTAGGATTAATTTATGTTGATATTAGGGTGATAGTAGTAGTATGAGATTGAATAATTTGGGTCAAAAAGTTGATTTGGTATGATTTTTAAACATGTATTTTTGGGCAGTGAGTTCAAGGCTGATTTTGGGTATCTTATGGTTTGATTATTATTTAACTAATAGGATAATGTTATGGAGATTTTTATTATCTTCTAGTTGATATAAGGTAGAGCTTCTAACTCCAAACGAGTGTGAAGTTATGATAGTTTGATTATTCGTATACCGGGAGACGAGTATCGACACAATTTAAAGTTGTTGTCGATATTTGGATCGAATCCTGGGGACTATAGAATGAATTTCAAAATGAGTCAATGGCTGTACAAAGTATGTAAACCTAGTTTGGTGAATCTATATTCAAACCTAAGTGTCGGTTTTGTAAATGAAGTTGATTAGAGAAGTCAAAATGGTTGTATGAGTCGATAACGTAAAATTGTCCGGTTTTTGTAGTTCAAAGATGTGTCGGGCAGGGATTCTTAAAAGTAAGATCTTTTGAAAAACTTTTGGGATGACTTTCTATGGATAGTAAGTGAGTTCTCTGAGTAGTATCATAAATTTTTGACGTGCTTAAGTGGGGTAAATGAGCTTGTACATTTGGTATGTACCAGCAGATTTTTATCGAGTGTATTGTCTAATAAAGTAAACATATAAAAGGAACTAATAGGTCACTTGTATTGTTTTTCTTTCGGGTTTGTTGTGATTTATTAATTTGAGTTTGGTATTATTATGTATGGATTTTACTCGAGTCTATTATTAATGAACGCGTTTAACGGTCATCAACTATCATCGAAGATCGTCTCGCTACTTCTATTACTCAAGGTGAGTCTATAACCTCTCTTTGAAATTTTTTTGAATGATTTTAAAACCCGCAAGGGGGATACATGATATTTCAAAATAAATAGAACACAAGTTATGAATAATTGTTTGGACCCGTATGTTGCCTTTGGACCTGAATGTTGCCTGAATTGTGTTGAGTACCTAGTTGTAGAAGGCCCTAAATTCATGAACCATTAACTATTATCTTGCCCTTGTGTGGGTTGGAAATAGCCGCTTAAACAATTGATAGTACTATCAGGGTTGACACCCCTCTCCGAGATGAGAGTTAGTAAGTTGAGTGCGCTGCTCGTACGGATAACTTGAATAAGAGACAAGGCAAAATTTACAATTATTACCTTAAGAGGGGCAATGGTTTCACTTTTATCATGCCGGACTTTTGGAGGATGATTGGTCATAACGGGTCGGTGTCATGAGCTTAAACACAATTTTATAGCTTATGCTATAAGATGAAATGCCTAAATAATAGATTGTGTGCACGACACTTCTATTAAATGATTATGATTGATTTTTCTCTTGTGTTCAAATATGATTTGATAAACTTATAGACTTGCTCAACCATCGTGTTGATGATTTTAAGCATGTATTTCAGGTGATTGAAGTTCATAGATGGCGAAGCTTGCTGGAGAAGGATTGCGGGTTGCTTTGGTGGTGATTGGGTCTAAAACTGATTTCTTTCCCTTGTCATAAAACTAGTTATGTTTTTTCATGTATTTTATTAAAAAATGTTTGTTGTTTGGTTGACATCTTTGGGGGACCGAAACGTTACTCTGATTGTTAAACTTTTGTTTTAATTGGGATCGACAATTTAGACAATTGTTAAATTATTTCCTTTTATATTTCAAATGTCTCATTTTGAGATCGTTTAAAGTGTTTTGTGTAATGATGTTTAAGTTAGCACCCAAATGTGTATTTCCGCTGCGCAATGTAATTTTGGGGGTGTTAAAATTATGCTTAATTACCTTGTCTATTAATTCTTTTGGGTAAAGGTTAACGACTTTTTCTAATATATTGGGATTTTGGAAGTGGTAATTTTTCTTTAAAATATTTAATAAAATTCTTAAATAAATTTTTCTAACAAAATCTTCTGATGAAGTTTTCTTAATAGAATTACAGATGAAATTCCCTGACATAATTTCATGATAAATTCTTCTGAGGAAGGCTTTTCTCATTTTACGGAATAGGATTTAATCTACTAAATTTTGAAATTTCCTCGTGTATGACTTTAGGTTAATTTCCTTTAATCATTAGATAGCGGAGTTCTTCTTAATCATTCTTCTAAGAAATATTTGAATTTTAAATCAAGCGATCTTATGTACTTTTTATCTTAATGGGTTGAGTATAATTAATTTATCAAGATAAGTGATGAAGTGTTATCTTAAACTTCTCTTTCAAATATGATAGGAAACTAAATTGGCTTTTTCAATCTAACGGGTGATACTAATAGCATCTTGGATATCAAAAACTAATTAGCCATAGAATATTCTTTTGAATATTATTTCTTATTTAACAATTGTAATTGCAGGATTGCAACCACATCATTGTCAATTATTCGTTAAATACTTTTATGGTTTAGAATGAAGGGAAAGAATAGAAATGATTCAAAATGCAAAGTATACTTATATCAGAAAACATTTGTCACATATGTATATGGATACATATAAATGCTTATCAAACACAAGGTATATCTTTTAGGTTTATATAGGAAACTTACTATGTTGATTATTATTCATATCCGAAGATAATAAATCCAACTATGAAATAGGATTTCAAAGTTTACCACGGAATTATAAAGATATGACTCATGCATAATCGTAACATAACTTTTCCATGATATGGAATGGAGGAATATAACAGAAAATGTAAAAACTCGTTTTATTGAACAAGCTTCTCTTTTACATATCCTATAGAAGAATCTTTTGATGTACAAAATCTGAGAATAGAATATTTCCAGAAAACTTGGGAAGTTTTCTTTCTCTTTCTTCAAACTTGCGGGTTATGTTCAATTTGATAATTATTATTATTATTATAGAAGATAACAGAAATTCCAAATATATACTTTATCAAGTATATTCATTTTATAGAATTTACGCAATTTCATTCAAAATCATTTATGAGAAAACCAAGAAATAGGGATATCTTACTTTTCATAAACAATGTATGGAATTACAGGATTTGATGAGAAATACAACTTTTATTTATTAACAACTTGTCTGTTGATATTTACATGACAAGCTTTGCTGTTAACATAAAAGAAAAGACATAAAGTTGAAAGTATTTTCCAACTTCTAGTCTAATGTCTTCATCTCTCTTTCTTAAGTTCTTTGATGGCATCAAAAATAAATTGTATGTTGGCTCGATGTCTAATTTGAATGTCCTCGATGACTAATTCTAGATTAGAAATCTTCAGTCGAGCTTAAACAATTTCTTCATCGTGTATCATCTATCTTCTCTGCAACTTGGCTTTAATTTCTTCAAATCTTCTTCTAGATTCTCAAAATTTCGTTGTATAATTCTTCGGCCTTTTCTATGTCCTTCAAGTTTATCTTCAAGATCTTCAAAATGCTCGGGAGGAACCTCTTCCATATAGGGTAGTATATTTTTAATTTGTTGTTCATAGGTATTTTTGGGTAAATTTTCTGACATAGGTGAGGGTACATTAATAGGGTAAGGTGATGGAAAACTTGTTGTTGAGGTGTTGAATTTATTTCTTCATTATATGCTCGTATAACTTACATATATGGGTCGTCATCAAAAGGTATAACGGATTTTGGGATTTTATGATCTTTGGGTGTATTTCTAATGTATCATAAGGGTTATTCATCGGGAGATTGGAAATATACGTCAAAATTATCAGGAGTACTTGTAGAATGCTCATCTTAAGAATCCGATAGGATGATAATAGGAGGAAGATATGGATACATATTTCTGGAGACGTTGAATAATAAATCTTATTGTATATTTAATATAATAGTACTTACTCATAAGTATAATATATATACTTGCACATAAACATGGTATCCTTACACATTGTTCTGAAGAGTAGCAAGTATGGGCATTTACATCACTCCTATAGCAGCACTGGCTTTTGGCACGGAGGATTTTCTTGAAATTATTTTAAACGTAGTGATGAGATGGCATTTATACATGATCTCATCGTTCTTTTCGGGTTTTAAATGCATATAATGTCATAAATATACCATATATATGCTTGTATTTGTTTACTTGTGTGTTTTAGGTATGGATATCATGAAAGAGACAAAAGATCACAAGAAACAAGGAAAAACGAACACGAGAAACGAAGCCGTACAATGAACCGGTCCCTAGTTATGGATTTATCAAAGAAAACCCTTGAAGACTTGAATATGTACAAGATTGATCCCTCATTTATGAAGAAATGACACTTAATACCCTTGTATATTCATAATTAAAAGTTTGGTCCCTTAAGTTTGTCAAAATTACAAAAAGGTCCTTCAACTTTGAAGATTTGGCAAGTTTAGTCCCTCAACAATTCTAAATTGTCAATGATGGTCCCTCATGAAGACAAACATCCAATGAAGACCTTCAAAGTTCAAGAAAGTACAAGATCAGCCCTTAGAAAATCAAGAAATGTTCAAAACAAACCCTTGAAACTCTTATTACAAAGTTTGGTGGCCAATGTGTGAAAACCAAAAGTTATTTAACAAAGGAAAACATTCTTTTATGGCTGAAATACTGTGTTTACAACTTTTACCAAAAGACAAGGACCAAAGGTAGGCAATTGAAACATTAAAAAGAAATTGTGCCGAACACAACTCCACTCCTACAAAAACGGATCAAAATGTTTTACTATTCACCATCCCTACCCATATTTACCTTCACTTAAACCAAGGGGTAAATCCCAATTACCTACACCCACGTGTGATTCAACCTCACACAAACCATTCCCACACTTAACATCACAATCCCACTCACCATGGACCCCACCCCCAATTCCCTTTCAACCAATCAGAGAACAACTTCACCTCCAAGTTATCCAACGTGGCAAGATCAATGTTTTACACTTCATACTTGGTCCCAAAGGCAAAAATGAACGTCCAAGATCAAATTTTACAACTCATCAACTCAAACGCGTCAAGGGCATTTTTTAGAATCATTAGCTAGGGTTTCTAGTTCTAGAGTCATCTCTTGTACTCTATAAAAGGACCCCCAACCTATGGTGAGGCCTTTGTTCCAGTTTTACTCTTTAAACATTGTAATTCCTTTCTAAAATTTATAAAAATTGTTATTTTTAGAAAATTGCAATTCCTTTTTATGTTTTTGAAAGTTGGTGTTGTTTAAGAATGATTATGAGTTCCATTTGATGTTATAAAGGTGCTTTGATCTTGTGGTTAAAGCACGCTTATGATTGGTAAGGTTTTCAAGTTTGAAAAAAGCTTGAAATCTGTCATCTGTTTTTGCTATTTTTCTTGTACTAACCCTTATCAAAAAGCTATAAGCCCTTGCAAGCTTGTTGACACCAATCTAGTGAAGGTTTATTAACCTTTGGATAGGTTGTTTGTTGCTTGTGTTGAAGAAATCAAGCCCTTAAGGTTTTGCTTTGAACCATCAGCCAAGGCACATATCATCTCCTTTGTTCAAGGACCTTGGTTACTCTCTAGTTGTTGAGAGTGGTCCAAGGAACATAGCTGATCTCCCTAGGAAGTTGTGGGGGATAGGTATAAGCTCTCTTTAAGTTTCCTCTAAAAAATTTCATGTTTATGTCTGTTATGAACTTTGCCATGTGATTTGGTGTTCTTTTGTTTGTGCTTTGTGTTTTATTGTTTATTTCTGTTAGTTGTCATCTAGTTAAGGTATTTGGATCATAAAATTAGTAGGTTGTGTGTAAAATCAAAGAGTTGGTTTGAAAAAGGGCTAAAACAAGGTTGTTTGGATTTTGGTGTCATAAGGCCTTGTGGCCTTGTGCCCTTGGTTCTTAGGGCTTGGGTAGTCTAAACAAGTCATATGCAACTGGTTTTGGTCATTGGTTAAGTATCAAGAGGTTTGGAAAAGGTTTTCAAAGTTTTGGAAGAATCTGAATATTTTGGTTTGAAATTGGTCAAACACATCAGATCCAATAAAATCTTTGTTTGTTGGATCTAAGGTCTGAAATTTGGTTTGGGAAGAGTTTAGGTGATAAGCTATCTATGCAGTATCTGTTTGTTGAATTTGGTGGCTTATTGTGGGTGCTAGAGCTTATCATAGTTGGCTGAAGTGGTCATTTGCATCAGCAAAGTGACCACCTCAATTTGGGCTTGCGTTTGTTATTCTAGTGTATGCCTTGTTGTTTAACTGCTTGGAACTTGTTATTGGGCTGCTTATGAGTGCTATTTGCTATTTGGTTTGCCTTATTGCTGGCTTATAAGCTAACTGGCTTATTGGCCTTATTTTGCCAAAATCTGTCAAGTTTTGGTCAACTGACCACTTGATTCACAAGGACTCTACCTTGAGTTCTTCACAAAAGTTGCTTTAAACAAGCTTACAAACAATCCCTGAGCTTTTGGTGAATTTTGGTGGACTTTGAATTTTGGTCAAATAAGCACAATTTGGCTTATTTTTCAGAACTGCTTATTGGTACATGCAACAACTTGCCTGTAATAGGTGTCATTTTTCTCAGTTTAATATCATCTTTGAGAAGTTACAAGTCATTTGGTTAAGTTTTTGCTAGGAAACTAGCTTATTTTGCTTTTTCAGCTAGCTTATTTGCTTCTACAACTTATTCTACTTGGCTTTTGTGAATTTTCTTGTTGATTATTCTTAGTTAAGCTATTTGCGAGCTTTTACAAAAAGAATCAGCTTCTGAAACGTCCTAGAACTCTAACCCGACTATTTTGTCGTTTAGTGAAAAAGTTCTTTTCAAAGTTCTGGCTTATTACTTGAGCTTTTTCAAAATTTCTTTTTGCAGATTGGTTTATAATCTCAATAAGATGTTGTGTGTTCAATTAGAGCTTATGGCATTAGCTTATGGCTTAATGGGCTTATTGGCCCATTAAGAATAAGTTGTTGCCTATTTAAGCTATGATAAGCACATTTTCAGCTTTTAAGCCTTAGACTTTTATGCTTAAAATCAAATTTTGAGTCAGACTGGTGATTTTCAGCCCATTTGGTTAAGTTTGATTTTATTGGGCCCATTAAGCCCATTTAAGTAGTCTGTTTTGGTTTTTAGCCCATTTGGGAGCCCATTAGGGGTATTATGGTAAATTACTTTCATTTTTTGCTTATTTAGGTTAAAATAAACTAGTTTGCAACTTTTAGAATTTTTTATAATTTTTGGATTTTTAATACTATTTTAATATTATTTTATTATTAAATTTCAATTTTCACATTTTTTCACTTTTTATATTTTTCTTAGGTTTAATACATTAGAATAAGATTTTTGCAACTCTTAGATTAATTTTATCATAATTTTTCTAATTTCTAGAATTATTTTAAAATTTTAATAGTTTTTAATCATTTTAAATAGTTTTAATTAGTTTAAAAATTTATAAAAATATTTTTGTTCTTATTTAGTCATTTTAGAGGTTTACGAAGTGAAAAATCTTTATTTGGGCTTTTTAATAATTATTTTTATTTTTAGGGCTTTAATTAGCATTTAAAAATTAATATTTAATTAATTAAAAGGTTTGAAAAAGTTTTGATCACTTGTAAACTCTTAGTTTATTTAATTTGATTTTTGGTAATTTTTTGGGGAATTTTTAGAATTTATTTTTATTTTGGCACTTTTTACGGTTTTTAATTTAGTCGTCGTAGTAATAATTTTCACGTATTCTTCATTCTTTTTTCTCATCCCCTTCTTTCTCAAATATTAATCTCAAATATCATTATATTTTAGTCACACACATATACCTCCTTAGGAAACGAACTTTCACCTTTGGGTCATTAGTGTTTGATTTTCCTAAATCATCACTTAATACTTACCGCTTTTACACCTTTTTCCTAAAAAGACGTATTTTTACCACAATCATTTCGGCGCCGCTGCCGAGGAGGTGTGTCGTGATTAATTTGTCATTTTGTTTTTAATATTAACCATAAATAGTATTTGTATTAGTAGAAATCTACTAATACGTATTATCGGTTTTTTCGTTTTTCTTGTGAAATTATTATTACTATATTGTATTAAGTATCACAACAAAATCAAAATATCTCCAAAAGTGTGAAAACACAATCTTAATTGAGATTTGATCTCCTAATTATTGTATTCGAATCTCAAACAAAAAGAAAAGGTAAAAATAGATAAATACTTTCGTGAAGCTCGATTTTGAAAAATACAAACTATAAGGTGGGTATAAGGCGGGTATTATAAAATATACCATAAGGAAAAAGGCTCTTAAGTGCTTCGCGCCGCCTCGTTTCCCCGCTTGCTTGTGAGTATTTTGAGATTGAAGGCTACTCGAGGGTTTTGCCGCCCAAAGTATTATTACGTATCATATATATTTGCTTGGTTTCTTCGTGATTAAACCCTCTTGAACAATTTGGTTTTCACCAAAGTTCTAAAGTCATTCGAAGGCGTTCACTCTACGTGATCATTTTCTTTCTTTTGAGGCTTCTTTAATCAAGAGTTTGATTCGACGAGAGATTTCGTAGATTGTTGTCTACGAAGATACACAAAATCCAAAAAAGTTAAAAACAATCAAAAACAAAAAAAAATTGAAAATCCACAAAACATCCAAAAAGAATCTTCTTTGCTCACCTCCCATTCTACATCAAGTTTATGCTAACTCGTAATCAAGCAAAACGAGCTCGTAAACGTTTTGAAAGTCAAGGAAATCAAGAGCCTTTGATTGAAGAACAAACTCCAATTGTCGAACCCGTTGTAGAACTAATAGTCACCATGGCTAATCGTACTATGATGTAGTTGCTTCAAGCACCCACCGAGGGTTTTGGAGAAGCTATTATGATTCCCGCCATCCTTGCGGAGAATTTCGAGATTAAGACGGGTTTAATGTCGATGTTGCAAGCAAATAAGTTTAGAGGTCATGAGAAAGACAACCCGCATTATCACATAAGGAAATTTAATCGTCTCACCGCAACAAGCAAGTTTAAGGATGTTCCACATGACGCCATTAAGATGATGTTGTTTCCATACTCGTTAGATGGACCCGCTAAAATTTGGCTCGAGAAAGAACCGCCAAATTTGATTTTGACATGGGGTGATCTCGTTTCTAAGTTTGTGAACCAATTTTTTCCACCATCTAAAACAACACATTTGAAAAATGAGATTTCAAGGTTTACACAACGTAATAATGAAAGTTTTTCAATGGCATGGGAACGATTTAAGAAAATGTTACATGAATGTCCACACCATGATTTTTCAGAATTGCATCAAATAGATACTTTCTATAATGGGCTTAATGATCATGAACGAGATTATTTGAATGCCGCCACGGGTGGTAATTTTTGTGTAAAACGACCGATGAAGCTTTAAATATTATCGAGTATAGATCTAAGGTTTATAACCCTCGTAACACACCGAGTGTTGCCAATATGGGTTCGTCATCGTCGTCATCGTGTCGTCACATTAATGCCTTACATGATGAAGCAAATGAGGAAAATCGGTTTTTCGATAGGTTTTTTACGCTTATGACACATTGGAAAGCACAAGATGCTTTGAATTCCGCATCGGTTAAAGCGGTTGAAAAGAGTTGTTTATCTTGTGGTGGATCTCATGATCTTTCCGAGTGCATTACCGCCGGTGGTAACACTTCGAGTGCTTATGTAGCAACGGGAACTTACAACCAAAACGGCCAAGGTTCCCGCCCAAATCAAGCTCCATCAAATCAAAATGCTAACAACTATCGAAACAACAATCAAAATGGTGGTTATCAAGGAAATTCAGGTAACTATAACAAAGGGAATTATCAAAGTGGGAATGGACAAGTTGCAAATCAAAACCAAAACCGTGATTTTCAAACAACTACACAAGGTTTTCAAAATGATCACACAAAATATCTTCTAGGAGAATTTTTGTATTATGCTAAAGCAAACGATGCTAAGTTTGATAATATGCAATGTGAGATGATTAGCTTAAGAACCGAGTTGAAAAACGAGCTTAAAAACGAACTTGCTAATGAACTTAATACTCATGCTAATAAAATGGAAGGAAACTTTCAACGTCTTCAAAAAAATCATCAAAAGATGGAACAAGGACAACATGAGATTAAGCAAGAATTGTTAAAAGCGGATGCTAGACAATCAATATTTTAAGACCGAATGACAAAAATGTTTAAAGCAATCATGTGTAAACCCTCTTCCTCGGGTGGTCTTCCTAGTGATACCATTGCAAACCCGAAGGGAGAAATGAAGGTTATTACTACACGTAGTGGTAAAACTTTCAAAGAACCAATCTCTCGTCCAAGTACTTCTACGAAGAAGGAAATTGAGAAAGAGCCCGAGGTGATGGTCGAAAAGGAGCATATCACAAGCCCACGAAGTACCGCTCATACCACACCTACGGTTGAACCAATACCAATCATGGAACCCAAGATTCCAAAGTCGTTGCCTAATGTTCAACCCACACCACCCTTATGTGACCACCATGGTTTTGGGGTTCGTCACTTAGACTATAGTTTAGGGTGTTTTGTGTAAATATGTGCTTTTATGTGCTTATGTGTTTATTTTGTGTGTTTGGAGTGAGGTTTGGATATCGTTTATGGGTATATGGTACTCATAAGTAAATCGAGGAATGATTATTTCATGTTCATGAGCTCACAAGGTAGTGACTATGAAATGAGACGGTGTTATTACGTGGTTTTACGTATACGTATATGTATGATAGAAAACCATATTTTTACGATTTAAGGTTTAGCATTTAGAGGTCTTGGATGAGGTAATTAGTCACGGGGTATTTTTCGAGATGGTTTTAAGTCATTTAGGACTTAGTTAATTAGTTAATTTCATATTTCAAGAGTTTTTATAAAACTGTATATTTTACGTTTTTTACGGTATACGCGTAAATTTGACTAGTTTTACGGTTTTGAGGTTCGGGAGGCTTTAGGAGCTGAAATAAATTAAGGGAATTTAAGGTAATATTAATTAATAGTTAATTTACAGTAATATAATTAAAAAGTCGGCCATAGGGTGTTGGACTTGGTTTTGGGCCAAATTTTGCTTAAGGAAAGGAAGGGAGCCCAGTTTGAGTACTATTAGGCTTCCTGGTTAGTTTTAATTACCCATGTAACACCCCCAAATTTATACAACTCAATACAGCGGAAGACTCGTTTGAGTTACGGGATAGCACATTACTCACATCATAGACAACGCATAAAAATCGCGTCCTTTAATAATAAAGCATTTCCATTCATAAATATCAAAGTTACATAGGTCCCAAGTCATAATCATTTCATACAATTTTACAAAAGATTTGAATGGAATTTGTTATTTAAGTGCGGGCCATGAATTCTTGTTGTCTTCCCGAGAATTACCTTCAAGTACGTGAGATAAAACATGTTAAAAGAAAAGGTCAGCGATAACGCCGAGTGAATTCATAGAGTTTAATAAAATCCATCAATATAAGATCGGTATAAAATTATTACCGAAAATCATTTTGTACAAATCATTGCAATAGGCCATAAAATAGCCAAAGTAATTTTATACAAATCTTTATCAAAATCATAATATAGGCTTTCGCCTTCAAAATCATTATACGAACCATTGTCGTTAAAAACATCATACAATAAGTTTTATAACGTTGTATAAGCCAAATAAAAATCGTTATATGAATATGGTTATGTAAAACCAAAACACGAACATAAAATCAATAATAAGACCCTGTATTGCTAGTCAGGCAATATATCGTAATTCAATGCTTAAAGCAGTATTTCGTTAGTTGGATTATTATAAGCCGCATGACATTGTTACCTTACTACATCAAACAACGGGTAGCTAGCCCGAAACTCAATTTGCCCATCTAAATTAGCGTGTCATCACAAAGGTCACGCTATGGAAATCTTCTCATACAGAAATTCGCTTACCAATCAATGTGGCACGACGGGGATCAACCGTCAAGGCGTGAACTGGGGTGATCGTCCCCAACTAGTACTATTATATGCATAAGCGTCTACCAAATCCTGGTAGTTCACAATTCATGCTAATGGGACTTTTAGTGACATAACCTAACTTTGATAATCCATTTTATCTCATCTATCGGGTCATTTAATCATTCATCGGGTCATACAATCATTCGGGTCCAAATCAATAAACAAACAATCGGGACAAATGGTGTCCTATTTTATAAAAACTAACATGTTATCTCCCTCGCGGGTTTATAAAACATTTATAAAAACATTTAAAAGAGTGCGAGGCTATGAACTCACGTGGATGTGGGAAAGCGGGTTATTGGCAATTCGGATGTACGGTACGTGCTTCAATCACGGAAACCTAGACAAATAATACTCGTCTTAGACTCTTGTCCAATTACTTTATAAAAATAACAACTAAGTATACATATGATGATTATATATATATGATGATCAAGTGGGTTTATATATTCTCATTCACTCATTTTTGTGTTTATGTATTGGTAACTTCTTACTAGTTTACTAGTTTTACCTATTTACGTGGTTTAGGTCCAATAAGCCTATTATAAGTTTATTAACTTGTATTAATCCATTTCATACTTGTATTATCAGTATTTATACTTTACATGTTGGGCCCAAATGAGTTAAGCCCAATAAATAAGTTTATAAGTGTTTTAGCCCATTTTGTTGTATTGTTAGTCCAAATAACGTTAACTTAGCCCGTTAAAGTCCGTATGTTGTATAGTTCGGGTTTTATCGGTTTTTACTTGTTATATATGTTTATATATCAGTATATGAGTTTATAAAAGTTTATATTAGACGGGTCCAACCATCTAAGTTTTATTTAACAAAAACGTTAATTTTACGGTAATAGCCGAAAAAGTCGTAAAAATCATGTTTATAGTTTTTATAACTTATAAATCTTATTCAACTACCATTTTTATAAAGAGTCCATTTATTTAACCTTATACATATCTATATAAATAAAATTTATAAGTTAGTGGGTTTTCATGTGTATATATTGTATAAATATATAAGTGAGTGCTTATATTATATAAGTTTTTATTATACAAATCTGATTTTAAATTTCATTTTCACCAAAACAGCCATATCTAGAGTTCTATATGGAGATAGAAGCTCAAATGTTTATGGCATAAACCACATGATATGTGCTCCATTTAACTCTTCTATGGCTACTGTTGAATCAGCCTCTAATAATTTTATAAAAATCGTCCAAAACAGTATACTCAGATTTGTACTCTAAACTTGTTTTTATCATATCTTACTCATCCTAATGATTCCATTGCATGGCCAACTCTCACATGTGTACAAGACATATTACTTACTGTATATCCATTAATCTATGCCATTTTATCAGTTCATCACATGGTTCTTTACTGTTTTATACAGCCTACTAAATTAAGCAAGATTTTAGCCTTGTTTCTTATAGTTTTTTTATCTTTTTAATCATATTTATCAACACCAAATCCCCACACAATACTTTTATCATCATATAATCATCATATACATATACAATAGGAAGGAAAATACATGATTATATAATCAAAATAACAAGAGGATGGGGAGAACAATCTTTATACCACCATGATGATGTAGGTTATGATCAAGACATGGATTTTGATCACACAACTTGTGAAAAACCAATATCATCTTCAAGTCCACCAATCTTCATGAACTCCTTGTGGAAAATCAGCCCCAAGACACCAAGGAAACTCCTTTGTAGATGTTATGATCACCTCCAATCAATAAGTCTTCAAAAGGACATCATCTTATGCAAGAATAACATAAGATTTGTGGTTAAATTTAGATCAAATGGGGGTGTTTATGGTGTAAATGGGACGGCATATAGAGAGAGAATGGGGAGAGTTGTGTGTTTTTGAGAGTGGTTTGCATGTTGTGAATGAAGCTAGTTGTTTAGTTTTGGTGGTTTTTTGGTGGAAGGCTTACAAGTTAAGCTAATGGACATGTGTTAGCTTAGTTGCTACAATTTGACACATCAAGTGTTGTGTGTCAATGTTTGGCCGTCCCATGTTAGTGGGGTGGGGCAAGATTTATCTTGTCTCATCCTACTAATTTACGGGTATTCCACGATTCTAGTTTCCTCGATTTGCGTGCCCTCGGGTCGTTTTACGAAAAACGTTTTTATAAATTATGAATCAACGGTACAAAACAAATCTAATAAAAATTGTCTCATCAAAAACGGAGTTCGAAAACGTAAATACGTAATCCTAAGGTTTCCGGTTTAGTCGTAAAGGACGTTAAATTAAAATCGTATGTCCTAATCTCTTCTCGTAAATTTGTGAGTTTATGAACCAACACAAATTTAAAATTCCAAAATAATATTCACGGATAAATTTATTTTCTGAAATGTCGGACTGTCACCAAAACGGTATATGTAAACGCAAGCACGTAACGTTGAATCCTCCGGTTTAGACGTAGTCGATGCTACTTCAAGACGTAAATCCAAATTACTTCCCAAAAATAAGTGAGTTCATAATATAACATTAAAATAATATTTTTAAATAAAAATTGAGAATAAAATATCAACCATAAATTGACGGATTGTCACAGCATTTACCCCTAAACAGGATCTTTGTCCTCAAAGATCATCTTACTACTCGCTTCTTATAGAGTTAAAGCCATGTGGGTATTTCCTCCACATTCGGTCTTTTCTCACAAGTGTAATCCATTACAATACGCGAGTTTCATCAAACATAACTACAGGAATACGATCAGGCTTAATGTTGACTTACTTTCTCTATCCATGATGTTCACGGGTTTTTGATGAATGAAACTTTCCGCCGATCTAAACTTTATCAAGAAGAATTCAGATTTTCACTTGACAGATATTTATCAAGTTCGATTTATGAAACATAATTCACGCAACTCTTGAAGTCCTAGGGTAGATCCAGCTTATATGCCTTTCAAACCAATCTTTTACATTATCTCAATGGTCCCATACTACGGGGACTTATTTCCCATGATCTTTCAGATCATCAATTCATTTTTCCATAGTTAAAATTTTTGGCATAACTTCGCTACCCATCTGGCACTTCCAAATCTACATTTCATATTCACATAACCTCCTGCCCACTACCGGCAGTCAATAATCAAATCCTAATTTCAACAATCATTTCAGGTCTCACGGGTCGAGTATTTTGTAAGGTTAGGTTCGCCATCATAGGAAACCTTAAACCTAAAAGACATGTCCAAATCACAATAGGTGTATGTCGGGTGTCTTCATCTCAACTCCTCCTTACAGATGCTCTAATTTTTAAATCTTAACAAGATTCGATCTCGATCCTAACACGATAATTATCAATGATAATCTCTCCAAAGGAAACGATTATACGGTTTATTACCAAAGGTCAATCATTCAAGCATAAAACAACACTTATAGTATTTTGTATCGTTACTTTACCTCATCCCTTCAATTGGGGTGGTACACAGTACTCTCATCAAGATTCGTTCTCAATGACTTCTGAGCAAATCTTCCAGAAATTTGATGCGAAGCGAGGATCTTGATAGAGATGATCAATACAGGCACACCATGCTTACATAACTCCTTTAAATACGAAAAGAGTCAATTTCTTCATCGAGAATCTATCATTAACGGAATGATATTATCAGATTTGGTCAGTCTGTCGATGATGACCCAAATCGAATCAAATTCAGATGATGACCTTTGCAATAGTTAGATGTTTACTAATGTATGAGGCGATGTATGCCTTCATAGTTTGCCATCAGTACAACTTCTTCTGATAATGATACATTAAATCAGAAATGACAAGAATAGAATACTTATACTTACAAGATTCCAACATAACTATATCTCACAATCCTCCATATTTAGACAATCACAAGTGGTCTTTAAAACATTTAACGCTATCGGCTTCTCAATTCTAATGGTTCACATTAGCCGCAAACCACTTTTATTATCTATATTATCCTTTTTATAAGCATCGGCTATATTTTAAATTGTTCGGCAATTCATTTTGTACCATCATTACTAAGGAACACATCCTAATTGGTTTTTTATCCTTTCTATATAATGTGTCGGTATCTACATTCACCTTTCCTGATGATATAATTATCATGTCCGTATTTATTAAAAATTCTTTCTTCATATTTTATAAGTTCTAGTCTCGTCTCAACTATTATTTTTATCAGTTTTTCTCAATCCGATGTTTAAAGCGCCGATAATTATTACAAGTATAATAAATATTTAATTTTATGAAACGTAAACGTAAAAATTTTAAATTTCTTAGTTCTACCAGTTATATAAAAATATTCAAAATAAATATGAATTTAATTATCAAGATTTTTGTTGATTTATCGAAAATAATTAAAATAATTAATAAAATCCGTAAATGTTCGAAAAACCTTCGTTTATTCTTTGGTAAAAAAAATTTTATTGAAAAGCAAAAATTGTCATTTCAAATTTTAAGTCATGGTTTAACGGTTTCCTCAATCCATCTTAGGTTGTCTTGAGGTATACACGAACATTTACCCCTAAACAGGAGTTTAGTTAAATGTTCTGGGTATAAGGGAATAATCCCTTAAAAATCCTTTGTCAAAACATTTGTCAAAACACATTTGCACTTTCTTTTTGGTAAAACCCAAAATCTTAAAAGGGCTCTTAATTTTTGAAGAGTCAATATAGATTCCATTATCTTTTAATCACACGGTCAAATAATATAAACGATTAAGTCTTTAATCACATGTTAATTATTCAAGGTACATGTTTTTATTGTTCGGCCAAGTCACGGCATCCTATAAATAATTATTAACTCATTCTTATTCTTATAAACAAACAAATGGTCCTTAATGATCGCAAGCATGAATTTATCAAATTACAGCGTTCACACGTGATTCACCAAATTTATGAATACTACATGTGTATTAGTCAATCCAAACGTCATCACGTAAAACTCATAATGTTTATTACAAGTTCTGGATGTAGTGATTGGAATAGATAATCTTTTTTGCGGACGCGAAGTTGATGATAACCATGTCATGGATCAAATCTTTAAAACATACGCTAGAACCTTGTAAATGATCGAACAAATCTTCCATTTCGAGTCATGGATATCGTTTTCGATTGTCAATTTACTCAGTTCACAGTAATCTATAAATATAAGAAATAATAACACCATAGCTCTTCATGATGACGAGCTTGGTAGAATAAAATCTTTCTCCGACAACTCTCTTAGTTGTACGGTAATACTTTTAATCCAGATGGTGCTGACGTACAGTGCACAAGCCACAAGTGCAGCACCAGGAATATAATCAATACAAATTTCAATCTTGCCTTAATGGAAAAAGTCTAGTTAATTCACGAACAAATACCTCCTAAAGTTTCAGATAACGGAAACATCTTTTAATAAATTTTGTGACAATCCATCAATTTATGGTTTATATTTTATTCTCAATATTTATTTGAAAATATTATTTTTAATGTTATAATATGAACTCACTTATTGTTGGGAAGTAATTTGGATTTACGTCTTGAAGTAGCATCGACTACGTTTAAATCGAAGGATTCAACGTTACGTGTTTACGTTTACATACACCGTTTTGGTGACAGTCCGACATTTCAGAAAATAAATTTGTCCGTGAATATTATTTTGGAGTTTTAAATTTGTGTTGGATCATAAACTCACAAATTTACGAGAAGAGATTAGGACTTACGATTTTAATTTAACGTCCTTCGCGACTAAACCAGAAACCTTAGGATTATGTATTTACGTTTTTGAACTCCGTTTTTGATGAGACAATTTTTATTAGATTCGTTTTGTGCCGTTGATTCATAATTTATAAAAACGTTTTTCATAAAACGACCCGAGGGCACGCAAATCGAGGAAACTAGAATCGAGGAGTACCCGTAAATAAATGGGGATGAGACAAGTGGGACACTTGTCCCACCCCCACTATAACCGTCCATAATATAGCCACAACACCCTTAGGTGTCAAAGTTACACTAAGCTAAGTTACAGTTGTAACATTAGCTTCACTTTTAAGCTACACACTAACAAAACCATCTAACTCAAACCACACACTCATTTTCCTCCATGCAAACAACTTCATCTTTCTCTCTCACCCTCCATTGATGCCGTCCCATATCACTCACAAACATCCAATCTTGATCAAGTTTAACCATGAAATCATGTGTTATTTACACACATGTTGAAGCCCTTTTGAAACCCTATTGATTGGTGGTGATTATAACATCCAAGGAGGAGTTTCTATGGAGTATTAGGGCTGATTTTCCACAAGGAGTTCTTGAAGAATGGTGGCCTTGAAGATGTTCTTGGTTCATCACAAGTTTCTCCATCAAAATCCATGTTTTGATCACAACATACATCATCATGGTGGTATAAAGATAGTTCTTCTCATCCTCTTGTTATTTTTGATTATGTAATCTTTTATTTCTTTTACTTATGTATATGTATATGATGATGAATGATGATTAAAAATATTGTGTGGGGATTTGGTGTTGATAAACATGGTTAAAAAGATGAAAAATTATAAGAAACAAGGCTAAAATCTTGTTTAAATTGTTGGCTGTATAAAATAGTAAAGAATCATATGATGAACTGATAAAAATGGCATAGATTAATGGATATAAAGTGAGTAATATGTCTTGTACACATGTGAGAGTTGGACATGCAATGGAATCATTAGGATGAGTGAGATATGATCAAAACAAGTTGAGAGTACAAATCTGAGTTCACTGTTTTGGACGATTTTTAGAAAATACTTAGAGGCTGATTCAACAGTATCTATAGAAGAGTTAAATGGAGTACATATCATGTAGTTTATGTCATAAAAATTTGAGCTGCTATCTCCATATATAACTCTAGATATGGCAGTGTTGGTGAACATGAAAATAAAAATCAGATTTTGGAAATTAAAGTATAATAGTATTATATAAGCACTCAAATAAAAATAGTATAAAATATGAATTAAAACCCACTACCTTATATAATACATTTATATAAATATGTATATGGATAAATAAATGGACATTTTATAAAAATGGTAGTTTGATAAGTTTTAAAGGTTATAAAACTATAAACATGATTTTTACGACTTTTTCGGCTATTACCGTAAAATTAACGTTTTTGTTAAATAAAACTTAGACGGTTGAACCCGTCTAATGTAAACTTTTATAAACTCATATACTGATATATAAGCATATATAACAAGTAAAAACTGATAAAACCCAAACTATATAACATACGGACATTAACGGACTAAGTTAACGTTATTGGACTAATAATACAACAAAATGGGCTAAAACACTTATAAACTTATTGGGCTTAACTCATTTAGGCCCAACATTTAAAGGATAAATACTGATAATACAAGTATGAAATGGATTAACACAAGTTAATAAACTTATAATAGACTTATTGGACCTAAAACACGTAAATAGGTAAAACTAGAAAACTAGTATAAAAGTTATCGACACATAACACTAAAATGAGTAAATGAGAATATGTAAACCCACTTGATCATCATATATATATATATATAATCATCATATGTATACATAATTGTTATTTTTATAAAGTCATTGGACATGAGTCTAAGACGAGTATTATTTGTCTAGGTTTCCGTGATTGAAGCACGCACCGTACGTCCGAATTGCCGATAACCCGCCTTCCCACATCAACGTGAGTTCATAGCCTAACACTCTTTTAAATGTTTTTATAAATATTTTATAAACCCGCGAGGGAGATAACATGTAAGTTTTTATAAAATAGGACACCATTTGTCCCGATTGTTTGTTTATTGATTTGGACCCGAATGATTGTATGACGCGATTGTATGACCCGATAAAGGATTAAATGACCCGATAGATGAAATTAAAAGGATTATTAAAGTTAGGTTATGTCACTAAAAGTCCCATTAGCATGAATTGTGAACTACCGGGATTTGGTAGACGCTTATGCATTTAATAGTACTATTTGGGGACGATCACCCCAGTCCGCGCCTTGACGGTTGATCACCGTCGTGCCACATTGATTGGTAAGCGAATTTATGTATGAGAAGATTTCCATAGCGTGACCTTTGTGACGACACGCTAATTTAGATGGGCAAATTGAGTTTCGGCTAGCTACCCGTTGTTTGGTTTAGTAAGGTAACAATGTCATGCGGCTTATAATAATCCAACTAACGAAGTACTGCTATATGCACCGAATTACGATGTATTGCCTGACTAGCAATACAGGGTCATACTATTGATATTATGTTCGTATTTTGGTTTTATATAACCATATTCATATAACGGTTTTTATTTAACTTTATACAACGTCATAAGACGTATTGTATGATGCTTTTACGACATTGGCTCGTATAATGATTTTTAAGGCAAATGCCTATATTATGATTTTCGATAAGGATTTGTATAAAAATGACTTTGGCTATTTTATGGCCTATTATAATGATTTGTACAAAATGATTTTTGGTAATAATTTTACACCAATGTTATATCGATGGATTTTATTAAACTCTATGAATTCACTCGGTGTTATCGCTGACCTTTTCTTTTAACATGTTTTGTGTCAGGTACTTGAAGGTAATTCTCGGGAAGACGACAAGAATTCATGGCCCGCACTTAAACATTATTTTCCATTCAAATGCTTTGTAAAACCTGTATAAAATACAATGACTTGGGACCTATGTAACTTTGATATTTATGAATGGAAATGCTTTATTAATAAACGACACGATTTTTAAGCGTTGTCTATGATGTGAGTAATGTGCTATCCCGTAACACCAACGAGTCTTCCGCTGTATTCAGTTGTATAAATTTGGGGGTGTTACAGTTTGGTACCAGAGCTCTCGTTATAGAGAACGAAAGATTTTTTTTAAAACTAAGGTTTTGAATAAAACATTTCAAAATCTTTTAACTATAAACATTTTTCTAAAAATGTCTAAAAATCTTTTGACTATAACGGTGCCGAAGAATTCCCGAGTTACCGACAAGGCCAGACTGAGAAGTGTTATTTTAATATATATATATATAACGTGGATTATATATATATATATATATATATATATATATATATATATATATATATATATATATATATATATATATATATATATATATATATATATATATATATATATATATATATGTTGTAATTTGATTATATGATTGTTTGACGATTATTTTGATATTTATACGAGGTAATTATACGACGTAGATTGTCACAAGAAACCCTAAATCCCCTAGTAAATTAATCGAAGCTATTCTCGTAGGAATTCTAGCTATCCTAGATCGAAACCAAGTTGTGGATATTTATGATCCCAACAAAATGGTTGATATTCGTAGAAATGTAGATATTAGTTGATTACGATATTAAAGAAGAATTGGCGAGATTAAATCTGATATCGATGTTATGACGATCTTTCCTTACAGAGTGGAGTTTGACAAAACTTTACCACCTAGAAAGATGTCATCTGATTCGTTGTCACCCAATTCTTAAATTTGAAATCGAAAGGGTGAATGTTGCACTTGAGGCTGTCAATGGAGCCATTACCCAAAAGCCTCATGCCACTAGTACCTTTTCGAGAAGCCTAATTGAATGTGTGAGTCATTTCATATTAGTGACTCATTTGATAACTATTGATGAAAGAGCTATAGGATTGGAAATTAAGTGTTGTTCATATCGAGCTTTTATTGCCCTATTAAGGTTTATGAATAAGGTTAAAAGTACTGGAGAATGAGGTAGGATATCGAATTGAGTATAAGTTGATTGAAACTTGAATAAAGTAAAATTTAACCCGTGTGGAATATGAGATTGTTAAGAGGAAGTCGTTAAGTTCTGTGATTAAATTATGAGGTTTTAAATGATTGTAGGTTCGTGTTAAGGGTTGTTCCTAGGCCAGTGTCCACTAATGAGGATGCCCAGTGTCCAATAAATAAAGTGAAGAAATCTTCTTCTGAATTGGGACCGATGGATCTCTCGGGACATGTGGAACACCTAATGACTCTTGTAGATTAGTATTCATTGTGGTATCTTTTAAAAATAATCCCTAACTTAACTGAGACATCAGTTGGTAGGATGAGTTCATGGAATTGTATGACATAGTGACACGTAATGTGTTACGGTACAATTTAGACTTGTTTGTGATTAATGAAAAGACTACCTTTGATTGCTAGATCCTACATGTATCGATGTTATCTATCTTTTATTGCTTCATCCTAATGTTCGCATTAGTGATGCAACCATTGAGTAAGTACTCATCTTTGTTTGAGTTACGTTGTGGATTATTCTTTTGAGTGCCATCGAGATCATGAACCTCATGATTAATTGGCTAAAGCTCATTTCCTATCATATCGTAGTTAGTTCTTGGTGAACAACTTTTCATCACTCTTTTGCAGATCACTCATTGTTTTTATAAGATAAATTAGTATCCTTTGAGAAAATTGAATTTGCATCACCATAAGGATTATTCAAAGTGAGATTTATAAATGATTGTTATTGAAATGAAGTTGTTTGTAAAACACCTTGGAAAACTTAATTGTTTTCATAACAAAGAAAATCTTTGTAAATTATTTTTGATTCTTATTTAAGAATTAAGCATGAAAATGTTTTTATTATAAACATGATGATAAAATTTTGACGAACTGAGTACGGATCGTTAATCTTGAAATTGTATATAGTTGCGCGCCTACATACAATTTGGAATGGACCATGCAAGGCTGATTAGTAGTCACCATAAAATTGATTAATAAACACTAAATTCTCTTTAAGGGTTGTGAAAGATTAAATTTTATGAGATCTGAAAGAAGTGAAAAATAAGGACATAGTGTTAGGGACACCTACATATGTGCCCGTACTATTTATTCTTCTGAGTCGAATTTACTCATCTGAGGAAATTGTCTTATTTGACAATTGAAAATTCTTTCTTGTCTAATTCTCCCGTAGTGAGACTTTTAGGAAAAGTATCTGATTACCGAGTGTTGATACCCGACTGGATGTATCGACGTTCCTATCATTTCTTTTGGTTAGATTTCATTTGAATGACCTGGGCAACGATCCGAGGAGCTTTCGAATGCATACTCAAATTATGAAAACATGGAATATACTCATATTCGTTAATGTTTTCGTCTGTATCTGATTTGGAATTCTCTCGCGTACATTATGCGTTGACCTTACTCTTTTAATAAGTAGTTTTGTCTCCAGGTATCCTTGAACTTGTGAAGGATTATGAGTTATTATTAGTCTTTTGAGAAGTTCATATCTTATCAACGGTAATGAAACTGGAAAGTTGATAATTCCAGTAGAATGGATTGATTGATTATGACATGACGACATTGTCTTAATTGCTGGGAACTCGAGTAGAAATTCCCTAAATGATAAGATGTTGATTATCAAAAGTGATCTAAATAATTCTTGATGGATGACTTGAAATTATACCATGAATGGTTGTGAATTAGTCATAGATATTATAATCTAGAAAGAACCTAATATGAATTTATTAAAAGATGTTTCTGTTATCTGAAACTTTAGGAAGTATTTGTTGATGAATTACCTAGACTTTCGCCATTAAGGCAAGAATGAATTTGGTATTGATTATATTCCCGGTGTTGCACCTGTGGCTTGTGCACTGTACGTCAGCACCATCTGAATTAAAGGAATTACCATACAACTGAGAGAGTTGTCGGAGAAAGATTTTATTCTACCGAGCTCGTCATCATGAAGAGCTATGGTATTATCATTCCTTATATTTATAGATTACTGTGAACTGAGTAAATTGACAATCGAAAATGATATCCATAACTCGAAATGGAAGATTTGTTCGATCATTTACAAGGTTCTAGCGTATGTTTTAAAATTTGATCCATGGCATGGTTATCATCAACTTCGCGTCCGCGAAAAAGATTATCTATTCCCATCATTACATCCAAAACTTGTAATGAACATTATGAGTTTCACGTGATGTCGTTTGGATTGACTAATACACATGTAGTATTCATAAATTTGATAAATCTCGTGTGTAGACTGTAATTTGATAAATTCATGCTCGTGATCATTAAGGACTATTTGTTTGTTTATAAGAATAAGAATGAGTTAATAATTGTTTATATATTTCCCTGAATTGGCCGAACAATAAAAACATGTACCTTGAATATATAACGTGTGATTTAAGGCTTGATCCTTTACATAAAATGATCGTTTGATTAATGATGGTAAGATATATATATATATTGACTCTTCAAAAATTAAGAGCCCATTTAAGACTTTGGGTTTTACTAAAAAGAAAATAGAAATATGTTTTGACAGATATTTTATCAAGGGATTATTTCATTATGCCCAAATCATTTAACTAAACTCCTGTTTAGGGGTAAATGTTTGTGCATACCTCAAGACAACCTAAGAGGGATTGTGGAAACCGTTAAACCATGACTTAAAAAATTGAAACGACAATTTCTGCTTTTCAACTAAGAAAATTTTACCAAGGAATAAACGAAGGTTTTTCGAACATCTACGAATCTTATTAATTATTTTCGATAAATCAACAAAAATCTTGTTAATTAAATTCAAATTTATTTTGAACATTTTTATATAATTGGTCGAACTATGAAATTTAAAATTTTTTACGCTTGTCTTTCATAAAATTAAATATTTATTATTTAATTAGTTGTAATAATTATCGATGCTATAAACGTCGGATCAAGCAAAACTGATAAAAATAATAGTTGAGATAGAACTAAAACATAGAAGATATGAAGAAAGAAATTTTGAATTAATACGGTCATGATAATTATTCCATCTAGGAAAGTGAACGTAATTACTGACATATTATGTAGAAAATATGAAGAATTAATTACGATGTATTTCTTAATAACGAATGTGCAAAATAAATTGCTGAACAATTTAAAATATAGCCGATGCTTATAAAAAGGATTATATAGATAATAAAAGTGGTTCGCGGCTAATGTGAACCATTAGAATTGAGAAGCCGATAGCGTTAAATGTTTTAAAGACCACTTGTGATTGCCTAAATATGGAGATTTTGAGATTTAGTCATACTGGAATCTTGTAAGTATAAGTATTCTATTCCTGTCATTTCTGATTTAATGTATCATTATAAGAAGAAGTTGTACTGATGGCAAATTATGAAGGCAGACACCGCCTCATACATTAGTAAACGTCTAACTATTGCAAAGGTCATCATCTGAATCTGATTCGAGTTGGGTCATCGTCGACAGACTGACCAAATCTGCTAATATCATTCCTGTTAATGATAGATTCTTGATGAAGAAATTGACTCTTTTGTATTTAAAGGAGTTATGTAAACATAGTGTACCTGTATTGAACACCTCTATCAAGATCCTCGCTTCGCATCGAATTTCTAGAGATTTGCCCAGAAGTCATTGGAAACGAACCTTGATGAGAGTACTGTTTACCACCCCAAATCGAAGGGACGAGGTAAAGTAGCGATACAAAATACTATAAATGCTGTTTTATGATTGACCTTTGGTAATAGATCGTATAATCGCTTTCCTTTGGAGAGATTATCATTGATAATTATCGTATTAGGATCGATATTGAATCTTGTTAGGATCTAAATATTAGAGCATCTGTAAGCAGGAGTTGAGATGAAGACACCCGACATACACCCACTGTGAGTTGGACATGTCTTTTAGGTTTAAGGTTTCCTATGATGGCGAACCTAACCTTAAAAAATACTCGACCCGCGAGACCTGAATTGATTGTTGAAATTAGGATCTGATTGTTGACTGCCGGTAGTGGGCAGGAGGTCATGTAAATATGAAATGTAGATCTTGAAGTGCCAGATGGGTAGCGAAGTTATGCCAAAAAATTTAACTATAGAAAAATGAATTTATGATCTGAAAGTTTATGGGATATAAGTCCCCGTTGTATGGGACCATTAAGATGATGTAAAAGATTGGTTTGAAAGGCATATAAGCTGGATCTACCCTAGGACTTCAAGAGCTGCGTGAATTATGTTTCGTATATCGAACTTGATAAAATGCCTATCAAGTGAAAATCTGACTATTCCTTAATGAAGTTTAGATCGGCGAAAAGTTGCATTCATCAGAAACCCGTGAACATCATGGATAGAGAAAGTAAATCAACATTTAGCCTGATCTTATTCCCGTAGTTATGTTTGATGAAACTCGCGTATTGTAATGTATTACACTTGTGAGAAAAGACTGAATGTTGAGGAAATACCCACATGGCTTTAACTCTATAAGAAGCGAGTAGTAAGGTAAGAAGATCTTTGAGGACAAAGATCCTGTTTAGGGGTAAATGCTGTGACAATCCGTCAATTTATGGTTTATATTTTATTCTCAATATTTATTTGAAAATATTATTTTTAATGTTATAATATGAACTCACTTATTTTTGGGAAGTAATTTGGATTTACGTCTTGAAGTAGCATCGACTACGTTTAAACCGGAGGATTCAACGTTACGTGTTTACGTTTACATACACCGTTTTGGTGACAGTCCGACATTTCAGAAAATAAATTTGTCCGTGAATTTTATTTTGGAGTTTTAAATTTGTGTTGGATCATAAACTCACCAATTTACGAGAAGAGATTAGGACTTACGATTTTAATTTAACATCCTTTGCGACTAAACCGGAAACCTTAGGATTACGTATTTATGTTTTCAAACTCTATTTTTGATTAGACAATTTTTATTAGATTCGTTTTGTGCCATTGATTCATAATTTATAAAAACGTTTTTCGTAAAATGACCCGAGGGCACGCAAATCGAGGAAACTAGAATCGAGGAGTACCCGTAAATAAATGGGGATGAGACAAGTGGGACACTTGTCCTACCCCCACTATAACCGGCCATAATATAGCCACAACACCCTTAGGTGTCAAAGTTACACTAAGCTAAGTTACACTTGTAACATTAGCTTCACTTTGAAGCTACACACCAACAAAACCATCTAACTCAAACCACACACCCATTTTCCTCCATGCAAACAACTTCATCTTTCTCTCTCACCCTCCATTGATGCCGTCCCATATCACTCACAAACACCCAATCTTGATCAAGTTTAACCATGAAATCATGTGTTATTTACACACATGTTGAAGCCCTTTTGAAACCCTATTGATTGGTGGTGATTATAACATCCAAGGAGGTGTTTCTATGGAGTATTAGGGCTGATTTTCCAGAAGGAGTTCTTGAAGAATGGTGGCCTTGAAGATGGTCTTGGTTCATCACAAGTTTCTTCATCAAAATCCATGTTTTGATCACAACATACATCATCATGGTGGTATAAAGATAGTTCTTCTCATCCTCTTGTTATTTTTGATTATGTAATCTCGTATTTATTTTACTTATGTATATGTATATGATGATGAATGATGATTAAAAATATTGTGTGGGGATTTGGTGTTGATAAACATGGTTAAAAAGATGAAAAACTATAAGAAACAAGGCTAAAATCTTGTTTAAATTTTTGGCTGTATAAAACAGTAAAGAATCATATGATGAACTGATAAAAATGGCATAGATTAATGGATATAAAGTGAGTAATATGTCTTGTACACATGTGAGAGTTGGCCATGCAATGGAATCATTAGGATGAGTGAGATATGATCAAAACAAGTTGAGAGTACAAATCTGAGTTCACTGTTTTGGACGATTTTTAGAAAATACTTAGAGGCTGATTCAACAGTAGCTATAGAAGAGTTAAATGGAGTACATATCATGTAGTTTATGTCATAAAAATTTGAGCTTCTATCTCCATATATAACTCTAGATATGGCAGTTTTGGTGAACATGAAAATAAAAATCAGATTTTGGAAATTAAAGTATAATAGTATTATATAAGCACTCAAATAAAAATAGTATAAAATGTGAATTAAAACTCACTACCTTATATAATACATTTATATAAATATGTATAAGGATAAATAAATGGACATTTTATAAAAATGGTAGTTTGATAAGTTTTAAAGGTTATAAAACTATAAACATGATTTTTACGACTTTTTCGGCTATTACCGTAAAATTAACGTTTTTGTTAAATAAAACTTAGACGGTTGAACCCGTCTAATGTAAACTTTTATAAACTCATATACTGATATATAAGCATATATAATAAGTAAAAACCGATAAAACCCGAACTATATAACATACGGACATTAACGGACTAAGTTAACGTTATTGGACTAATAATACAACAATATGGGCTAAAACACTTATAAACTTATTGGGCTTAACTCATTTAGGCCCAACATGTAAAGGATAAATACTGATAATACAAGTATGAAATGGATTAACACAAGTTAATAAACTTATAATAGAATTATTGGACCTAAAACACGTAAATGGGTAAAACTAGAAAACTAGTATAAAAGTTATCGACACATAACACTAAAATGAGTAAATGAGAATATGTAAACCCACTTGATCATCACATATATATAATCATCATATGTATACATAATTGTTATTTTTATAAAGTCATTGTACATGAGTCTAAGACGAGTATTATTTGTCTAGGTTTCCGTGATTGAAGCACGCACCGTACGTCCGAATTGCCGATAACCCGCCTTCCCACATCAACGTGAGTTCATAGCCTCGCACTCTTTTAAATGTTTTTATAAATATTTTATAAACCTGCGAGGGAGATAACATGTTAGTTTTTATAAAATAGGACACCATTTGTCCCGATTGTTTGTTTATTGATTTGGACCTGAATGATTGTATGACCCGATTGTATGACCCGATAAAAGATTAAATGACCCGATAGATGAAATTAAATGGATTATTAAAGTTAGGTTATGTCACTAAAAGTCCCATTAGCATGAATTGTGAACTACCGGGATTTGGTAGACGCTTATGCATTTAATAGTACTATTTGGGGACGATCACCCCAGTTCGCGCCTTGACGGTTGATCCCCGTCGTGCCACATTGATTGGTAAGCGAATTTATGTATGAGAAGATTTCTATAGCGTGACCTTTGTGACGACACGCTAATTTAGATGGGCAAATTGAGTTTCGGGCTAGCTACCCGTTGTTTGGTTTAGTAAGGTAACAATGTCATGCGGCTTATAATAATCCAACTAACGAAGTACTGCTATATGCACCGAATTACGATGTATTGCCTGACTAGCAATACAGGGTCATACTATTGATATTATGTTCGTATTTTGGTTTTATATAACCATATTCATATAACGGTTTTTATTTAACTTTATACAACGTCATAAGACGTATTGTATGATGCTTTTACGACATTGGCTCGTATAATGATTTTTAAGGCAAATGCCTATATTATGATTTTCGATAAGGATTTGTATAAAAATGACTTTGGTTATTTTATGGCCTATTATAATGATTTGTACAAAATGATTTTTGGTAATAATTTTACACCAATGTTATATCGATGGATTTTATTAAACTCTATGAATTCACTCGGCGTTATCGCTGACCTTTTCTTTTAACATGTTTTGTCTCAGGTACTTGAAGGTAATTCTCGGGAAGACGACAAGAATTCATGGCCCGCACTTAAACATTATTTTCCATTCAAATGCTTTGTAAAACCTGTATAAAATACAATGACTTGGGACCTATGTAACTTTGAAATTTATGAATGGAAATGCTTTATTAATAAACGACGCGATTTTTAAGCGTTGTCTATGATGTGAGTAATGTGCTATCCCGTAACACCAACGAGTCTTCCGCTGTATTGAGTTGTATAAATTTGGGGGTGTTACAAATTCATATTAGGTTATTTCTAGATTATAATATCTATGACTAATTCACAACCATTCATGGTATAATTTCAAGTCTAAATGCAGGATATGGTCATCATCACTTTTGATAATCAACATCTTATTATTTAGGGGAATTCTATTCGAGTTCCCATCAATTAAGACAATGTCGTCATGTCATAATCAATCAATCCATTCTACTGGCACTATCAACTTTCCAGTTTTATTGCCGTCGATAAGATGTGAACTTCTCAAAAGACTAATAATAACTCATAATCCTTCACAAATTCAAGGATATATGGAGACATAACTAACCTTAAAACAGTAAGGTCAACGCATAATCTACGCGAGAGAATTTCAAATCAGATCAGACGAAAACATTTAACTAATATGAATATATCCCATGTTTTCATAATTTGAGTACGCATTCGAAAGCTCCTCGGATCATTACCCAGGTCATTCAAATTAAATCAAATCAAAAGAAATGATAGGAATGTCGATACATCCAGTCGGGTATCAACACTCGGTAGTCAGATACTTTTCCTAAGAATCTCACCACGGGAGAATTGGACAAGAAGGGAATATCAATTGTCAAATAAGACAAATTCCATAGATGAGTAAATTCAACTCAGAAGAATAGATGCTACAGGCACATATGTAGGTGTCCCTAACACTATGTCCCTATTTTTCACTTCTTGCAGATCTCATAAATTTTAATCTTTCACAATCTTCAAAGAAAATTTAGTGTTTATTAATCAGTTTTATGGTGACTACTAATCAGCCTTGCATGGTCCATTCTAAATTGTATGTAGGCGCGCAACTATATATAATTTCAAGATTAACGATGCATTACTCAGTTCGTCAAAATTTTATCATCATGTTTATACTAAAAACATTTTCATGCGTAATTCTTAAATAAGAATCAAGAATAAATTTACAAAGATTTTCTTTGTTATGAAAATAGTTAAGTTTTCCAAGGTACTTTATAAACAACCTCATTTCGATAACAATCACTTATAAATCTTACTTTGAATAATCCTTATAGTGATGAAAATTCAATTTTTCTCAATGGATACGGTTTTATCTTATAAAAACAATGAGTGATTTGCAAAAGAGTGATGAAAGCTTGTTCACCAAGAACTAACTACAATATGATAGGAAATGAGCTTTAGCCAAATAATCATGACGTTCATATCTCGATGGCACTCAAAAGAATAATCCATAACGTAACTCAATTCAAGATGAGTACTTGTTCAATGGTTGCATCACTAATGCGAACATTAGGATGAAGCAATAAAAGATAGATAACATCGATACATGTAGGATTTAGCAATCAAAGGTAGTCTTTTTCATTAATCACAAACAAGTCAAAATTGTACCGTAACACATTATGTGTCACTGTGTCATACAATTTCATGAACTCATCCTACCAACTGATGTCTCAGTTAAGTTAGGGATTATTTTTAAAAGATACCATAGTGAATACTAATCTACAAGAGTTATGGGGGTTCCACCTGTCCCGGAAGATCCATCGGTCCCAATTCAGAAGAAGATTTCTTCACTTTATTTATTGGACACTGGGCATCCTCGTCATTGGACAATGGCCTAGGAACAACCCTTAACACAAATTAACAATAAATTAAAACCATATAATTCAATCACATGACTTAATAATTTCCTCTTATTCCATACAAGTTAAATTTTACTTTATTCAAGTTTCGACCAAATTATACTCAATATGATATTCTACCTCATTCTCCAATACTTACAACCTTATTCTTTGGCCTTGTAAAGGCAATAAAAGCTCAATATAAACAACACTTAATTTCCAATCCTATAGCTCCTTCATCAATAGTTATCAAATGAGTCACTAGTATGAAATGACTCGATCATTCAATTAGACTTCTCAGAAAGGTATTAGTGGCATGCGGCTTTTGGGTAATGGTTCCAATGACAGCCTCAAGTGCAACATTCACCCTTTCGATTTTAATTTTAAGAATTGGGTGACAACGAATCAGATGACACCTTTCCAGGTGGTAACGTTTTTCAACCTCCACTTTATAAGGAAAGATCGTCATGGCATCGATATCAGATTTAATCTCGCCAATTGTTCTTCAATTTCACAATCAACTAATATCTATATTTCTACGAATATCAACCATTTTGTTGGGATTATAAACATCCACAACTTGGTTTAGATCTAGGATAGCTAGAATTCCTACGAGAATAGCTTCGATTAATTTACTAAGGGATTTAGGGTTCCTTGTGACAATCTACGTCATATAAATACCTCGTATAAATATTAAAATAATCATCAAACAATCATGTAATAAAATTATATCATATATATATATATATATATATATATATATATATATATATATATATATATATATATATATATATATATATATATATATATATATATATATATATATATATATATATATATATATATATATATATATATATATATAATCCAAGTTATATATATATTAAAATAACACTTCTCAGTCTGGCCTTGTCGGTAACTCGGGAATTCTTTGGCACCGTTATAGTCAAAAGATTTTTAGAAATTTTTAGAAAAATGTTTATAGTTAAAAGATTTTGAAATGTTTTATTCAAAACCTTGTTTTTAAAAATATTTCGTTCTCTATAACGGGAGCTCTGGTACCAAACTGTAACACCCCCAAATTTATACAACTCAATACAGCGGAAGACTCGTTGGTGTTACGGGATATCACATTACTCACATCATAGACAACGCATAAAAATCGCGTCGTTTAATAATAAAGCATTTCCATTCATAAATATCAAAGTTACATAGGTCCCAAGTCATAATCATTTCATACAATTTTACAAAATATTTGAATGGAAATTGTTATTTAAGTGCGGGCCATGAATTCTTGTTGTCTTCCCGAGAATTACCTTCAAGTACCTGAGATAAAACATGTTAAAAGAAAAGGTCAGCGATAACGCCGAGTGAATTCATAGAGTTTAATAAAATCCATCAATATAACATCGGTATAAAATTATTACCGAAAATCATTTTTGTACAAATCATTGCAATAGGACATAAAATAGCCAAAATCATTTTATACAAATCTTTATCAAAATCATAATATAGGCTTTCGCCTTCAAAATCATTATACTAACCATTGTCGTTAAAAACATCATACAATACGTTTTATAACGTTGTATAAGCCAAATAAAAATCGTTATATGAATATGGTTATGTAAAACCAAAACACGAACATAAAATCAATAATAAGACCCTGTATTGCTAGTCAGGCAATATATCGTAATTCAATGCTTAAAGCAGTATTTCGTTAGTTGGTTTATTATAAGCCGCATGACATTGTTACCTTACTACATCAAACAACGGGTAGCTAGCCCGAAACTCAATTTTCCCATCTAAATTAGCGTGTCGTCACAAAGGTCACGCTATGGAAATCTTCTCATACATAAATTCGATTACCAATCAATGTGGCTCGACGGGGATCAACCGTCAAGGCGCGAACTGGGGTGATCGTCCCCAAATAGTACTATTATATGCATAAGCGTCTACATAATCCCTGTAGTTCACAATTCATGCTAATGGGACTTTTAGTGACATAACCTAACTTTAATAATCCATTTTATCTTATCTATCGGGTCATTTAATCATTCATCGGGTCATACAATCATTCGGGTCCAAATCAATAAACAAACAATCGGGACAAATGGTGTCCTATTTTATAAAAACTAACATGTTATCTCCCTCGCGGGTTTATAAAACATTTATAAAAACATTTAAAAGAGTGCGAGGCTATGAACTCACGTGGATGTGGGAAAGCGGGTTATCGGCAATTCGGATGTACGGTACGTGCTTCAATCACGGAAACCTAGACAAATAATACTTGTCTTAGACTCTTGTCCAATGACTTTATAAAAATAACAATTAACTATACATATGATGATTATATATATATGATGATCAAGTGGGTTTATATATTTTCATTCACTCATTTTTGTGTTTATGTATTGGTAACTTCTTACTAGTTTACTAGTTTTACCTATTTACGTGTTTTAGGTCTAATAAGCCTATTATAAGTTTATTAACTTGTATTAATCCATTTCATACTTGTATTATCAATTCATACTTTACATGTTGGGCCCAAATGGGTTAAGCCCAATAAATAAGGTTATAAGTGTTTTAGCCCATTTTGTTGTATTGTTAGTCCAAATAACGTTAGCTTAGCCCGTTAATGTCCGTATGTTGTATAGTTCGGGTTTTATAGGTTTTTACTTGTTATATATGTTTATATATCAGTATATGAGTTTATAAAAGTTTACATTAGACGGATCCAACCGTCTAAGTTTTATTTAACAAAAACGTTAATTTTATGGTAATAGCCGAAAAAGTCGTAAAAATCATGTTTATAGTTTTTATAACTTATAGATCTTATTCAACTACCATTTTTATAAAGAGTCCATTTATTTAACCTTATACATATCTATATAAATAAAATTTATAAGTTAGTGGGTTTTCATGTGTATATATAAATATATAAGTGAGTGCTTATATTATATAAGTTTTTATTATACAAATCTGATTTTTTAATTTCATTTTCACCAAAACAGCCATATCTAGAGTTCTATATGGAGATAGAAGCTCAAATTTTTATGGCATAAACTACATTATATGTGCTCCATTTAACTCTCGTATGGCTACTGTTGAATCAGCCTCTAAGTATTTTAAAAAAATCGTCCAAAACAGTATACTCAGATTTGCACTCTAAACTTATTTTTATCATATCTTACTCATCCTAATGATTTCATTGCATGGCCAACTCTCAAATGTGTACAAGACATATTACTTACTGTATATCCATTAATCTATGCCATTTTATCAGTTCATCACATGGTTCTTTACTCTTTTATACAGCCTACTAAATTAAGCAAGATTTTAGCCTTGTTTCTTATAGTTTTTCATCTTTTTAATCATATTTATCAACACCAAATCCCCACACAATACTTTTATCATCATATACTCATCATATACATATACAATAGGAAGGAAAATACATGATTACATAATCAAAATAACAAGAGGATGGGGAGAACAATCTTTATACCACCATGATGATGTAGGTTATGATCAAGACATGTATTTTGATCACATAACTTGTGATAAACCAATATCATCTTCAAGTCCACCAATATTCATGAACTCCTTGTGGAAAATCAGCCCCAAGGCACCAAGGAAACTCCTTTGTAGATGTTATGATCACCTCCAATCAATAAGTCTTCAAAAGGACATCATCTTATGCAAGAATAACATAAGATTTGTGATTACAGTTAGATTAAATGGGGTGTTTATGGTGTAAATGGGACGGCATATAGAGAGAGAATGGGGAGAGTTGTGTGTTTTTTAGAGTGGTTTGCATGTTGTGAATGAAGCTAGTTGTTTAGTTTTGGCGGTTTTGTGGTGGAAGGCTTACAAGTTAAGCTAATGGACTTGTGTTAGCTTAGTTGCTACAATTTGACACATCAAGTGTTGTGTGTCAATGTTTGGCCGTCCCATATTAGTGGGGTGGGGCAAGATTTATCTTGTCTCATCCCACTAATTTACGAGTATTCCTCGATTCTAGTTTCCTCGATTTGCGTGCCCTCGGGTCGTTTTACGAAAAACGTTTTTATAAATTATGAACCAACGGCACAAAACGAATCTAATAAAAAATGTCTCATCAAAAACGGAGTTCGATAACGTAAATACGTAATCCTAAGGTTTTCGGTTTAGTCGTAAAGGACGTTAAATTAAAATCGTAAGTCCTAATCTCTTCTCGTAAATTTGTGAGTTTATGAACCAACACAAATTTAAAATTCCAAAATAATATTCACGGATAAATTTATTTTCTGAAATGTCGGACTGTCACCAAAATGGTATATGTAAACGTAAGCACGTAACGTTGAATCCTCCGGTTTAGACGTAGTCGATGCTACTTCAAGACGTAAATCCATATTACTTTCCAAAAATAAGTGAGTTCATAATATAACATTAAAATAATATTTTCAAATAAATATTGAGAATAAAATATCAACCATAAATTGACGGATTGTCACAACCCATATTACTCCCTTTAGCCCCAAAAACGATTTTTCCTTCTCCCAAACTTAATATCAATCGTGATTAACAATGGTGGATCAAGAAAACCCAATTATTCAATTATGGTTTAAGGTATGCACTAAAACTATGCTTAATTAACGTTTAATTTACGTATGTAACCTAATATGATGGATTAGGGTTTGACATTCATAATTTTTAATTAGGTTTTGTTACTGATCTATAATTAATGATGTAATTAATGGTTTTTTATCATTGGAAATTGTTTTTAGGTTTTAATTAGGGTTTATGTATGATTAATTAGGTTAATCATATCAAATTCGTCATTAAAAACTGGGCAGAATTGTGGGGTCATTATTTTGATCATATCTAGAGTTTTACAAACTTTTAAATTTCAATCTTGGTACCCCTGAAAGTTAATTGAGTTGTTTTTTAAATTCAAGAAACTAGAACTAAATTAGAGGTCGGGAGGTGGGTCAAAAACAGGTTACAACGGTCGGAGGTCAAAGCAGTTTTGAAATCAGTCGAGTTTAAATTAATGTTTTAAGATGGTTAGGGTACTTAGGAGTATAATTGGACCTTTAAACGAACATGAGACTTTGATTATATATTAAATAAAAGATCTGAAGGAGGGCTAAACAAATGGGTTAGGGTAAGACCCTCTGATCATAACAAACTTTTCGTATGTTCAAAATTAGTAAATTCTGGATAGGTAAAAGTAGATATATATATATATATATATATATATATATATATATATATATATATATATATATATATATATATATATATATATATATATATATATATATATATATATATATATATATATATATATATATATATATATATATATATATATATATATATATATATATATATATATATATATATATATATATATATATATATATATATATATATATATATATATATATATATATATATATATATATATATATATATATATATATATATATATATATATATATATATATATATATGGAGGCCTTAACAGTAGCTTTAACGTTGAAGACAAATGTGAGACTTAGCTAACACATGTAAGGGCATAGGGTTTCTTTTACAGGGCATGTTATTTTGGTTAGGGGGTGTTCGACCCATAGTTTGATGTATGAAAAAGGGGACTATTTTGGGTTAAATGTTAACGAGGCGAGTTATGAACTAAACTAAGTTAAGGGCTTTATAGAGGGATGTAATGAGATGCATATGGCATATAAATGGGGTTAAGTTGTAGGATAAGGTTATATATCCATCATAGATTGATTATCCATTTTGGTATGTGGTTCATGTCTTGATTATATACGTTTGTGTGTTTAGATTTTTGCTAGAGCACGGATACTTGGAGAAGCTTGTTTAGGTGAGTTTCATAGTCCCATGTCTTTTTATGATTTGAATTCCAGATGGGATGGAAGAGACACTCTATGGTTTTGTAACTAATGTTGTGAATGTTTTTATGGTTTGTGATGGACTTGTGTGTGGACTTATGTGATTAGCTGCTATGTGATTCTTGATTGTGTTTATGATTTGGATCGGGGGACATGTACCGTCTCAGTTATTGTGATTTGACTTGGTACCAAGGGGATGTTGACAAGGCGGGGCCTTGGGATTGGTTTATAGGTGTATGGGAACCTATGGGACCATGGTGATTGGTAAGGCTTGGAGCCTTAGAATTGTGGTTATTGGTAAGGCTTGGAGCCTTGGATTTGTGGTGATTGGTTAATCTTGAATGCTAATTGTTAATACATAATTGTAGCACATTGTTCATATGTTCTTTTGTTAATGGTTGTTATTCACAGCTTATAACTGATTTGGCGTTGGAGTCTAAACCTATGACTCTCACCAACTTTATGTTGACGTGTTTTAGTGTCTCTTTTAGGTGATAATGTGGTTAAGCGTGAGAATAGGAGTGTCTAACTGGAAGGCTTAGGATTCCATTTGGAGGAACCCCCTTTCCTCTTAGTCTTTATTTATGTTTGAATAAGTGATACTTTGTAGACACCTATATGTTTGTTATTTGTTAATTGTATGTCTTTGGTAAGTGGTAGACCTGTTACCTACTTACCTAGACGCCTGCATTGTTTGAGATATCTTCATGACATTGTGTCACCATTTATGATATTTCCATTTCATTTAGTTATCTCTATAGACACGCTATTGTTGTGATGATATCCATACGTCGCACCCCATATTCCGCCATGGTGGGGTGTGATAGAATGGTATCAGAGCCAATGGTTATAGAGAATTAGGTTGCCTAGTCTAGTAGCCTAGTCTATAGCTTAAGGGTCCATGCATGTAGGTGTCATAGTGGTATGTGTGTATTATAGTATATGGAGTGCTTAAGTGTTAATTTCATTTTGGATATTTATTTACTTTCATACTTATTGAGATATAGTATATGTAAGTACATTCATTTATTTTATATTGATACGACGTATGAACCGAAAGTGTAGGAACCTATTTAGTGTTAGCCATGTCGCGTAGAAGAAGTGGCGTGCTAGGTAATAATAGGATAGTACCGATGTTGAGTCTGCACTAGTAGTAGATTCGAATTTCCGCCTGAATGGTTATGGTTATTTTTTTTAATGTTGGATATTTTGTTGTTATTGATTTGTTTTGGTGATTGAGCCTTGAGTAATGAATGAAGTTAGGATTGACGTAAGAGATGTTCTTATTTTACCTATACGGTATATATAGAGTGTATTTTATGTGGTATATATGTGGTAGACTTATGTGTTCCGTGTAGTACTAATTTCTTATAAGTGTCGTCATAGGAGGGAGTACATGGGTGAAAGGGGACATCTATAATTATGGAGGCCTACTTAATTATATATGTGCCACAACACCGATGGACTTCCAAGTATGATTTCATGAAAAAGGGGTTAGTAGATGCTTGTATATGATGAGATCTGTATTTTGGGTATTTATAAACAATATGGGTTTATTTAATGGTTGCCTATGATATGGCTATGGTTTTTTTGTGTTATATGTATTGGGTTATAGTCTTGTTGTGTGATTATGGGGTCACACGATATGGTTTGGTTTTGGTGATAGGTTTTATGCCTTGTTGAGGCATGGTGAAATGGTGAGATGGTGATTACTCGTATGGAAAAACGAGTGTATGACGCGATCAATTGACTTGACATGTATGATAACGAGTATGTTTTGAGAGATTTAATAGGTATATATATATATGTGGATGTATATATACTAGTAGATGTTATGTTATGATATACGGTCGTTCAATAGTTATTATAACTTGAACGTACCTAGTGTTCTCTCGTGTTTAAAAAGTTTATTAGTGCTGGAGTTTGATGGAGTTCCAACGATGTTTTGAATCTTTTGAAGTCTGTCTACATTCAGGTATGTATTTTAATTAATGAGAACTACCAAATTTTCTTGCAAAGGAGTCTAGCTAATTAAGGAAAATGCTTTTGAAAATATTTTGTAAGTGTACGGTATGATATCCTGACTTACATATCTTTTCTTTAAGTTTATTGGTAATAAGTAAAAAAAATCTTGACAATGAATGGATTAGTTTTCATGTGATGGTACATATAAAGGGTAAAGAAATTTTACGATAATTTTCTTAAAAGTGGAGTTAAAATTTTAGAAGTATTTAATAGACTGAGTAAAAAGGAAGATTTTATTATAATAATGATAATAATAACACCACACCTTGTAAACGTGTAATATTTAGTTATAACAAGCCTAAATGGATTATATAAAATAACTATAATATAGAATAAAATTAATAAAAACACCTTATTTTATAAACACGTATTGGTTTCATAATAACATGTGAAATGAGTTTAATGTGAGTAAACAAGATAATGGTTAGAATAACGTTATACTATACTAACTAGTGGATACCTTTGATAAAATAATGAAGATAAAAGATGAATTTATTGTTAAAGGAGATGATAGATAAACTGAGTTTTAGTACACTAACTGAGTTATGCCCTTTGATAGTAACGAAGATGGTAAAATATGACTATGAATTCATTTATTAGTGTTAAAATATGGTCCTAATGTGAAGTAACTAATTGAGATGAAAATTTAAAATTTTCTAAGATATTGAAATTTGGTAATACAAATCATGATGATTCTATCTTTTGTTGTTGGCACACTCTATTGACCTTTCGGATTACATCGTTTTGTTTTCAGTTGTTTTGGCTAGGGTTCATTTTACCCTATATTTTATTTTGGGACACGATTGTTAGGGATTCTTTTGGTACACATCATGGTTGATTTAATTACGCGGTTGTGGGAAAGTTAGGATGAGAGGATAGAGTTGGGTAGTATTACTTATGGTTAGGTATTAGAATGGAGAGATGTATTTTGGTTTAAAGGTTGTGTTGAAGGAATGATTAAGATTTGTGGAGTTTTGAAACTGAGATTAGTTACGGGAATAAGGGAGTAAGTAAAGTTAGTTGACTGGTCGTGGGAACGAGATGTCATGCTATGAGAAGTTGGTTGAAGTACCATTAGGATATTGATAAAAGTACTAGCGGATGTGAGGGTAGAGTAGAAAGTTTTTACTAACGAAAAGATGGGGCAAATAACACGCAAGGGAACTTGTATAGTTATGGAGGCAAGGTAGTAGTAGACACGTAAAGGAAAACATGGATGTGAAAGAATGATTGGTAGGAGGCTGATAAATGGTAAAGTAAAACAAGTAAGGAAGAGTGAGACATTGAGGGGTTGAAGTACCTTTAAAATTATTATGGTAGATGAGTTGAAGTTAGAAGCTACTGCGTAGTGTGAAGTTCCTAGGTAACATCATGGAGACGAGAAGGAGTACGTGAAGAGCTACATCGTGAAGCAAGGAGCCGAAAGGACTACGTGTCGGCTGCTAGAAGGATGCAAGAGGTTTCGAAGGAGTCAAAGAAGTTGCAAGGACTAGAAAGGTGACAAGCACTAGGATGGGAATCTTCGTAGATTCGTGACGAAGAAGGACAGATCGAGTACCGAAATGGAGCTACAAAGAGCTGAACCAATGAATCGTGATGGAGTGACTACATAACATGGGAGATTAAGAACTCGTGGAAGTAACAAGGGGAGTCGAGTGACTACACAAAGATAGAATTTCGTGGCAATCAATATCGAGCGATGAGTAGTGAAGCTGAGCGGAATAAGTTCGTGGAGAAGTGATTATAGGGTCAGTTTAGTGAAGGTGTTTATGAAGGGTCTTTGGAAGAGACAGTTATGCATTATCCAATGTAATAACGATTTCCATAGAGTTGATGAATTGAGTGAGAAATTTTGGTTGGACATGATAGTGAAGGAATTAGGGAGAACCATGGAAGGAGAGAACCAAGTATTCCTAGAAGATGATGATTGAAAGTACCTCATGTTAGGTGCAAGGTCATAATAGAAGTATGAGAATTGTGTAAGAATTTAAAATATGGCTTAGTTTAGACATATGGAAACTAATATGGGTATAAGATGAGATTGTGATCCGCATGTAATCACATGAAACTCTAGTATGTCCCTATTAGGAGGGAGTACGAGAACTAGTCGTGGGGAAAACAAGTGAATCTACTTGGAAAACTTTGACGTATAGATGACTTGAAAGACGGGAAGCATAACATCGTGATGTATGCCATGAGCTGAGGAAGAAGAAGGAAGTGTGAACAGATGTGAATCATGAATGAAAGACGTCAAGATAGGAAGCGAAGGTAAAACTTTGGTATAGCCTAATGAGTAGACTAAGGCACTAAGCATGCTAATATTGTTGTAGTGTGGAAAGGAAATGACACTAACCTATATCGTTTGATTGGAAGGCTTAGTATCGATAATCGAATGGATGAAGAGTTATAGATGTGATGTGTCATGAGAGACGAAGGGTTTGGTCTAACTGAGACAAGATGAGGAGCACTATGACCTTGAAGGTAAGACATTGTTTAGGTATAAATGAAGTGTTGGGTATTAATATATATATATATATATATATATATATATATATATATATATATATATATATATATATATATATATATATATATATATATATATATATATATATATATATATATATATATATATATCTTTCATTGAGGAAAGTGAGGAAAGAAGTGTATGGGTGCTACTAATGAGCAATCAAAATTTAATGGAAGTAGTTGTAGCATAGGGTTGGATGGCAGTTGATAGACTAACTGAAATAACTGTCCTTTTGGAGATGTGTATAGATCATAAGTTGATTTGGATTGGAAGAGCCTCGTTGTGATAAACTAATCAATATGTGAAATATCGTCATAGGTCACTTGTGTAAGGAAATTGTAATTTTTAAGTAGTTTGCGGTATGGACTAAAGGGAGTTGATAAACATGACTGGATATGAGTATATCCAGCTAATTGGAAAATGATGGACGAAGTGGGAAATTGATACAAGAATAGGAGTTGTGTTGAGAGCTTGGGTGACTGATTTAGAGGGATGTGGGAAGCTCGTTAGCGATGTCGTAGTTTTCATATAATGATAGTTATCATACTAGAAGTCGATGAATGCCATTTGAGGCACTAAATGGAAGGATAGGGTGAGTTGTCCTTATGGTGGACTATAATTGGTGAAAGAGACTACTAATGTAGTAATGGTGTTTGTGGAAAGGATGAGAGCAACAAGAGATTATATGTTTAAAACGAGGAAACCACTAGAGTTTAGTGACAAAGTTATGTAGGAAGTTTCACCCATAGTAACGGGTAGTATATTTTGGTAAAAAGGCAAAAGTTGCTGTCGAGTTTTGTAGGTCCATTTATGATCTTTGGAAAGATCGGATCAATAGCTTATGGGTATAGAATTACCTAGGGAATTAAGTGGTGTACATGATATATTTCGTGCAGTAAGATTTAAGAAATGTGGTTTGAGAATGGATATTTTGCATGTACGGTTATTCGGGGTTTGTGATAATAAGAGTCTTTGATTATTAAAGATTCATTTGAGATTTATGGGCTGTGATGTCAATAGTTTGAGAATGAGTTTAAATAATGTTGGTTAATATATGTGGTAAAATGAGACTTGAACTAAAGTACACATGGAAATGAGAGGAGTTCATTTAGAACAAGTATCCTCATGTGATATGTTGTTTGTGTGTTTGATCCTAAGGAGTAAATCTCGGGACGAGATTTCTATTAGGAGGGAGTGATAAGACAACCATGGTTTTGGGGTTCGTCACTTAGACTATAGTTTAGGGTGGTTTGTGCAAATATGTGCTTTTATGTGCTTATGTGTTTATTTTGTGTGTTTGGAGTGAGGTTTGGATATCGTTTATGGGTATATGGTACTCATAAGTAAATCGAGGAATGGTTATTTCATGTTCATGAGCTCACAAGGTAGTGACTATGAAATGAGATGGTGTTATTTCGTGGTTTTACGTATACGTATATGTATTATAGAAAACCGTATTTTTACGATTTAAGGTTTAGCATTTAGAGGTCTTGGATGAGGTAATTAGTCACGGGGGTATTTTTCGGGATAGTTTTAAGTCATTTAGGACTTAGTTAATTAGTTTATTTTCTATTTTAAGAGTTTTTATAAAACTGTATATTTTACGTTTTTTACGGTATACGCGTAAATTTGACTAGTTTTACTGTTTTGAGGTTCAGGAGGCTTTAGGAGCTGAAATAAATTAAAGGAATTTAAGGTAATAATAATTAATAGTTAATTTACAGTAATATAATTAAAAAAAAGTCGGCCATAGGGTGTTGGACTTGGTTTTGGGCCAAATTTTGCTTAAGGAAAGGAAGGGGAGCCCAGTTTGAGTACTATTAGGCTTCTTGATTAGTTTTAATTACCCATATTACTTCCTTTAGCCCCAAAAACGATTGTTCATTCTCCAAAACTTAATATCAGTCGTGATTAACAATGGTGGATTAAGAAAACCCAATTATTCAATTATGGTTTAAGGTATGCACTAAAACTATGCTTAATTAACGTTTAATTTACATATGTAACCTAATATGATGGATTAGGGTTTGACATTCATAATTTATAATTAGGTTTTGTTCATGATCTGTAATTAATGGGTTTTTACCATTGGAAATTGTTTTTAGGTTTTAATTAGGGTTTATGTATGATTAATTAGGTTAATCATATTAAATTCGTTATTAAAAACTGGGCAGAATTTTTGGGTCATTATTTTGATCATATCTAGAGTTTTACAAACTTTTAAATTTCGATCTTGGTACCCCTGGAAAGGTAATTGAGTTTTTTTTTTCAAATGCAAGAAATTAGAACTAAATTGGAGGTCGGGAGGTAGGTCAAAAACAGGTTACAACAGTCGGAGGTCAAAACAGTTTTGAAATCAGTCGGGTTTAAATTAATGTTTTAAGATGGTTTGGGTACTTAGGTGTATAATTGGACCTTTGAATGAACATGAAACTTTGATTATATATTAAATAAAAGATCTGGAGGAGGGCTAAACAAATGGGTTAGGGTAAGACCCTCTGATCATAACAAACTTTTCGTATGTTCAAAATTAGTAAATTATAGATAGGTAAAAGTAGATATATATTATATGGAGGCCTTAACAGAAACTTTCAGGTTGAAGACAAATGTGAGAGTTAGCTAACACATGTAAGCGCATAGGGTTTCTTTTACAGGGCATGTTATTTTGGTTAAGGGGGTGTTCGACCCATAGTTCGAAGTATGAAAAACGGGACTGTTTTGGGTTAAATGTTAACGGGGCGAGTTATGGATTAAACTAAGCTAAGGGCTTTATAGAGGGATGTAATGAGATGTATATGGCATATAAATGGGGTTAAGTTGTAGGATAAGGTTATATATCCATCATAGATTGATGAGCCATTTTGTTATGTGGTTCATGTCTTGATTGTATACGTTTGTGTGTTAAGATTTTTGCTAGAGCGCAGATACTTGGAGAAGCTTGTTCAGGTGAGTTTCATAGTCCCATGTCTTTTTATGATTTGAATTCCAGGTGGGATGGAAGAGACACTCTATGGTTTTGTAACTAATGCTGTGAATGTTTTTATGGTTTGTGATGGACTTGTGTGTGGACTTATGTGATAAACTGCTATGTGATTCTTGATTGTGTTTATGATTTGGATCGAGGGACATGTACCGTCTCAGTTGTTGTTGTTTGACTTGGTACCAAGGGGATGTTGACAAGACGGGGCCTTGGGATTTGGTTCATAGGTGTATGGGCACCTATGGGACCATGGTGATTGGTAAGGCTTGGAGCCTTGGAATTGTGGTTATTGGTAAGGCTTGGAGCCTTGGATTTGTGGTGAATGGTTAATCTTGAATGCTAGTTGTTAATACATAATTGTAGCACATTGTCCATATGTTCTTTTATTAATGGTTGTTATTCACAGCTTATAACTGATTTGGCGTTGGAGTCTAAACCTATGACTCTCACCAACTTTATGTTGACGTGTTTTAGTGTCTCTTTTAGGTGATAATGTTGTTAAGCGTGAGAATATGAGTGGCTAGCTGGAAGGCTTAGGATTGCATTTGGAGGAACCCCCTGTAGTAACCCGAACATTAAAATCAATATTTAGACCGAGATCTAATCTTATTTCTAATATTCAGATCAATATTTATTAATCGACTTTTATTTGTCATGATCATTTTTGCGAATAATATTGAGTTCTCGGCTAACCGGCAAGGTCAAGGCTTTAACGTATTGAAAACATGTCATTTATTATTAATGGACAAAGTCTATGTCCGTCATCGACCGTGAATATCCTCGTTATGAAATAAAAATATTTTTGTTGTCATCGTTTTAATTTCTCATTTTACGAGCATTCTTCGTAATTTGCGTTAAGCCTTTAAACGTCATTCGTATATGGGACACGTTAACGTTTATTAAATTATAAGCCCTCCTTTATTTATTTTAATTATAAATTTTCTCCGTATGTCGAAGTTTTTATTTTATATTGAGCGTTTATTTTTCGTGTTTAACGCGTATCTTTTAAATCGCGTAACGTTTAAAATATCGTGATTCGATAATACCCGCTTTATCATATTGTAAGCAAAGTTGTACTAATAAAACGTTTACTAATTAACTTTATCATCTATTCTTCGTAACCATTAATATATTGTCTAACTTTCAACATTATCCATCTCATTCATGCGATTTCACTATAACCAAATTGATAGCAACATCACATGCCTCCTTACGTGTCATATATTTACGAAGCTAAGATTGACACTTCAAATCTCATATTCTATCAACTTCCACTTTTTCTCATTTGTTTCTTCATCTAATGTTCTTAGAAAATTCATTACAAGCCAAAAAAATTTATATAGGTTATTGGCTGAGATTGAATGATTTCTTGGTGTATTTGGGGTTGAAGAAATCTATATTGATCATGATTCTAGTCATTTGCAATCATCTCTTTTGTAAGAATGGTTCATTCTTGTTATTCATGTTTTTCATGATTTTATATAATTTGTATTTTGATCATGTTAAATATTCTTTTTCTTAAGTAAATAAGTATTTAATAGTTTATTTGGGTGATTATTGGACATTGTATATGATTTTTAAAACTACAAAACTGAGCCTAAGCAAGCCTAAATAAGTGTTGTGAATTCTAGTTTACTTCAACGGCAAAAACGTGTGTGTTGTGGGAAATCAGTAGGTTTTCGGTACTAGATTTAAATATAGGGAGATTGGCCTGTGTTTTACGAAGATTTGGCCGGGTCGCTCGTCTCGTGACGATACCCGATGAATTAGATATGGTCAAAATACTGAAAAGTGTCGAATCTGATCTACCAGTTTTGCACGGCCAAAAACTCTTAAAAATTATATACTGACCTCTAAATATGTAAAACTAAAAGTTGTAGCTAAATTTATGTAGAATCTCCACGAGTCGAATGGTTTTCTACGGATAAACGGTTTGGAAATGGCGGCCAAAACGGTGAAACTGAAGTTGGCTGCGAAAAACAGCCAACTCTTCTAAGTAATAAAATGGGTAAATAAGCTATGATAACTATAAATTAGAGGCAATTGAACTTATAATAAGTAAACTAAATAAGTTAAGAATGACATTAGTAAAAAAATAACTCATCTATATTATATACGGTTTAGGAGAAACGGTCTAATTAACGAGACATGTCGTGAAAATTGTAAGAATTAGACTATATTAAATTAAGGTAAAACGTGATGATTTTTATAAACACCGAAATGGTATGAGCCGCTTTTTAGTAAATATAGACTCGTTTATATATTGATAACTAGAATACCCGAGACTCGGCCATCGTGGACATTAAGTTTACATCGTTATGAGGCGTATTAGAACCCGTAATACATATAAAGTGGATTTGGGCCACAAAAGCCCAACTTACACTTATAATCGCTATTGGGCCATTATTGGACCTGAGATTAATAATGTATATGAAGATCAATACTGAGTTTGAAATGGACTTAGGTTATATAAATGATTAATGGGTCACTAATGGGCTAGAATGGGCTTAATGGTCATAATGAGAAGATATATGTTAAATTGTTATGAAAGGTTTTATAAAAAGTTTTATAAAACTTATGCAATGTCCAAACTTACTAACGTGAACTATTTACATTTGTGTTTGACTTATGTATAGTCTCGAGCCTAAGACGCGTCTCGTCATTATAGGTCTCGTTCGGTCATATGCGACCGTTGGGCATCTCGTTCTCGATCAATAAGCGATTGATATCTCGTGAAGTCGTGTATCGACTATTGGACATTTGTTCCTTGATCTATGTGTTATCGCTATATCAAGTGAGTTCATAGCCTCGCTTTTACTATTTTATATGTGTTTATAAACCTGCGAGGGGGAATACATGCTCTTGGTATAAAAATATGATGTTTATATATATGGTTTTGAGAGAATACATGTTTATGAATAAACATGTGGTTTGCTATGTGCTTTGAATGAATACATGTTGTTGTAAATGAATGTAAGATCGCTGATTATATGCTTTTGAAAGATGAACACAAGCGTTGATTGTATTGATTGTGAAACGCTATTTGCTAAGTGCTGTATTTCCAAAATTTGGAAAGTCCCTATAAACCCATGAACCGTTAACTACCTATGATGGGTAGGCGCTGGTACAGACGGATGGATCCATCGGAGATGGCCCCCACATGGGCAGGTCGCACCTGTGGGTTGGAGGCTCAGCCAGGTGTGTTGTATTAGAAGTAAGGGGGTATTTGGCAAAATACCTGACTAGGGCATTATTATACTTAAGGCTTCGGTGTCATGGCTTAGTAGAATAGCGTGGACTTTGGGTATTGCATGTGTTGCACTATCGACAGTGGATGAGATTCTTGTGTTCAAAAGCTTTATGGTTTATTTCAAACCCCATTATTGTTTATTTAAAAACCTATGAATTCACTCAACCGTTGTGTTGACATGTTAGCATGTATTCTCAGGTGTATATGTTTAAGAGCACTGGAGCATGGAGCCGCGCGGGATAATGTAAAGGCAAAACAAACAATTTCCATTCGATACATTTGACAAACTTTTATATTTATTAAGGTTTGTATAAACTGTTGGGACCTCTTTTATTGAACTCTAATTTTGTCGAATGGTTTATTTTATAAAACGTCTCTTTTGAGGTCGTTTTCTATGACTATGTGTGATGTGCTATGAAGTAACACCCAATGTTGATATTCCGTTGCCTTGTGAAATTGGGGGTGCTACAGATTGGTATCAGAGCACTAGTTATAGCGAACTAGGTCATTTTTAAAACCTAGACTATAACTGCTCTTTCATAAAATTGTTTTGTTGCCTTACAAAGTATTCGCGCGCTCATGGCTCCTTGAAACCAAAGCTTGGTTGTGATATTGTGATCATGTGTGTATGTAGAAATGTTTGTATGTATATTGAATGTATGTACTATGGTATTTAAGGGCATTGTGCATGAAGCAATGAGCCTTACGTGATTATCGTACATTTTATGATACAGTTTTATAGAGAGTTTGGCCTCGCCGCCAATCACTTTTCTTGATAATTAATTTATTATCCGAATAGGAGTATGGACCTCGTTTGATATTTTGGGTACATATATATTGTTTCATAATCTATCGCATGTCGACTAATTTAAGCTCGATTTTTGTCATCGCATCGTGATGTGCCATTTTAGGACATCTCCATTTGAAACGTAATTGATAAGCGTGTTATTATATTTCTGCACTCCTTATGATTTTGGAGAATCATTTCTTCAAGGAGAGATCTTCTACGTAATATAACGTTTAATTTAATTGTGTTTGATTACGTTTTGTGGCGAAAAGGAGGATGCCAATGTTGGACCTAAAATATATATACCCAAATCATTATATAATTTGGGTACAACAAAGATATGCTCATAGTAGTCATTAGTTGAGCAATTTAATACCTTATATTTAAATGGAATGGGACATTTAAATATAGAGAATTTAAATCGTCCAACTATGTGTCGTTTAAGATTATCTTATTGAAATGGATTGGGACATTTGAATAAGAAAGTTTTAAACCACTGGACCTTAGATTGTTTATGGTTTCTTTATTCAGATGGAATGGGACGTTTGAATACAGAAATCATGGAGTAAGTTTGACACCCTGTACTTTTCTTGGCATTTGATTTGGTTATAATATCGTGTTTTGTGACGGTATTACCTGAGTAGGATGATTTATAATCGTATTGTTGAAATAAATTGGGACGCCTTTTTATTTGAACAAGATAGTTATAAGTTCCCGAACCATAAATTTATAAATTCTTGTTTACATGGATTGGGACGCCTTTTGATGTAAACAAGAAATTATAAATAAGTGGGCTCAAGTGTGCCTGACTTGGTTTATGATCATTTTTGTTTGCGGATGTATTTCTTCGACTCATGTTTCGTTGGTACAAGTCGTTCGTTTTCGTCGTCATTATGGTTATTATTGATTATCGTCTAGGTACGAGTAACCCGTTAGTCTTCTCTCGAGTTAAAATTTGTTTCTATGGACCATTTATAGTGTGTCCTAACTATCGCGAGCATTATAAGCTAATCGTTAAGAACCATTACCTGTTCCGAGAACAGCTGACATGTTTAATCAACACTAGTTGTGTATTTGTGGATTGACTGAGGATTAAGTTATCAACACAACTCATCGTGAATGAAAAGATCTTGAGATTCTTTCTTGTTATTATGAATGGTTCATCGAAGAATTTTAAACGTAACGAGAAAATATTTTGGGTATGGATCCGTTTGTGAGCACCCTTCAATATCTTTTGGTATGGATCCGTTTGTGAGCACCCTGCAATGTCATTTGGGTATGGATCCATGTGTGAGCACCCTCTGATGACGAAAATATTGATCTATATGCATCTATGGAATCAATATCGTGAACATCCTTTAACTTGCAAACTTTCCTTGACTTGACTCATATGAAAATCCTATAAGATATTCTTATTTATCATAGCTTGGCTATTTAGCAAGCATGATTTAACTTGATTGAACTTATTTGATTTGGCATGGCTTGGCTATTTTGCAAGCATGTCGTAATGTGATTATATGTGCCTAATGATGGCTTTTATATTTGATTTGGATCATAGTTCCTCCGATCGAGTAATGTATACTCCGAACGATTTCCGTGTCGATGAATTCGTTTTTGACGGAATAAGTTTGCATGTTCGAGATCAATGCAATTAGGTGATTTTGTATGAATAGTACTAATTACCTCGTCTTGATAATTTTGTAACGTTTTGATGGACTTATGTGTGATCCATGTGATTTTCTTTTACGACGTAATTGTTTTTATGAGACACGTGGACGATATCTGCTTCGATCTAATCGACGTGATCACCGATGTTTTTGAATTGATTGTCGCATTGGAAATTTTCAAATGCACCCACTTCTTTCGACTTAACACTTGTCATATGTACTTTTTCGAACATATATCGACCGCCACATGCTTGATAAGCTAGTAGTAATGTACCTTGAAGCACTTTCAAAAATTGACGGCTTGTTAATTTTTCGCTTTCAATGGCTTCTCCTTCGAGTTATGTATTATTCTTTACTTATAAGGGTTAAAGGTATGTTTAAAACGTTCATTCATGATTGTTATGTATACTTGTTGCTTTGAATTTTGTTCATTTGACATTCTTAGAAACGTCGGCGATAACTTGTCTATCTCTCATCTCTTCGCCCTTTAACCGAGGACTATTGACACGAATTAAGCGCTGGGACATCGCTTCCTAAAGGGGTAGATGATGTAGTAACCCGAACATTAAAATAAATATTTAGACCGAGATCTAATCTTATTTCTAATATTCAGATCAATATTTATTAATCGACTTTTATTTGTCATGATCATTTTTGCGAATAATATTGAGTTCTCGGCTAACCGGCAAGGTTAAGGCTTTAACGTATTGAATACATGTCATTTATTATTAATGGACAAAGTCTATGTCCGTCATCGACCGTGAATATCCTCGTTATGAAATAAAAATATTTTTATTGTCATCGTTTTAATTTCTCATTTTACGAGCATTCTTCGTAATTTGCGTTAAGCCTTTAAACGTCATTCGTATATGGGACACGTTAACGTTTATTAAATTATAAGCCCTCCTTTATTTATTTTAATTATAAATTTTCTCCGTATGTCGAAGTTTTTATTTTATATTGAGCGTTTATTTTTCGTGTTTAACGCGTATCTTTTAAATCGCGTAACGTTTAAAATATCGTGATTCGATAATACCCGCTTTATCATATTGTAAGCAAAGTTGTACTAATAAAACGTTTACTAATTAACTTTATCATCTATTCTTCGTAACCATTAATATATTGTCTAACTTTCAACATTATCCATCTCATTCATGCGATTTCACTATAACCAAATTGATAGCAACATCACATGCCTCCTTACGTGTCATATATTTACGAAGCTAAGATTGACACTTCAAATCTCATATTCTATCAACTTCCACTTTTTCTCATTTGTTTCTTCATCTAATGTTCTTAGAAAATTCATTACAAGCCAACAAAATTTATATAGGTTATTGGCTGAGATTGAATGATTTCTTGGTGTATTTGGGGTTGAAGAAATCTATATTGATCATGATTCTAGTCATTTGCAATCATCTCTTTTGTAAGAATGGTTCATTCTTGTTATTCATGTTTTTCATGATTTTATATAATTTGTATTTTGATCATGTTAAATATTCTTTTTCTTAAGTAAATAAGTATTTAATAGTTTATTTGGGTGATTATTGGACATTGTATATGATTTTTAAAACTACAAAACTGAGCCTAAGCAAGCCTAAATAAGTGTTGTGAATTCTAGTTTACTTCAACGGCAAAAACGTGTGTGTTGTGGGAAATCAGTAGGTGTTCGGTACTAGATTTAAATATAGGGAGATTGGCCTGTGTTTTACGAAGATTTGGCCGGGTCGCTCGTCTCGTGACGATACCCGATGAATTAGATATGGTCAAAATACTGAAAAGTGTCGAATCTGATCTACCAGTTTTGCACGGCCAAAAACTCTTAAAAATTATATACTGACCTCTAAATATGTAAAACTAAAAGTTGTAGATAAATTTATGTAGAATCTCCACGAGTCGAATGGTTTTCTACGGATAAACGGTTTGGAAATGGCGGCCAAAACGGTGAAACTGAAGTTGGCTGCGAAAAACAGCCAACTCTTCTAAGTAATAAAATGGGTAAATAAGCTATGATAACTATAAATTAGAGGCAATTGAACTTATAATAAGTAAACTAAATAAGTTAAGAATGACTTTAGTAAAAAAATAACTCATCTATATTATATACGGTTTAGGAGAAACGGTCTAATTAACGAGACATGTCGTGAAAATTGTAAGAATTAGACTATATTAAATTAAGGTAAAACGTGATGATTTTTATAAACACCGAAATGGTATGAGCCGCTTTTTAGTAAATATAGACTCGTTTATATATTGATAACTAGAATACCTGAGACTCGGCCACCGTGGACATTAAGTTTACATCGTTATGAGGCGTTTTAGAACCCGTAATACATATAAAGTGGATTTGGGCCACAAAAGCCCAACTTACACTTATAATCGCTATTGGGCCATTATTGGACCTGAGATTAATAATGTATATGAAAATCAATAATGAGTTTGAAATGGACTTAGGTTATATAAATGATTAATGGGTCACTAATGGGCTAGAATGGGCTTAATGGTCATAATGAGAAGATATATGTTAAATTGTTATGAAAGGTTTTATAAAAAGTTTTATAAAACTTATGCAATGTCCAAACTTACTAAAGTGAACTATTTACATTTGTGTTTGACTTATATATAGTCTCGAGCCTAAGACGCGTCTCGTCATTATAGGTCTCGTTCGGTCATATGTCGACCGTTGGGCATCTCGTTCTCGATCAATAAGCGATTGATATCTCGTGAAGTCGTGTATCGACTATTGGACATTTGTTCCTTGATCTATGTGTTATCGCTATATCAAGTGAGTTCATAGCCTCGCTTTTACTGTTTTATATGTGTTTATAAACCTGCGAGGGGGAATACATGCTCTTGGTATAAAAATATGATGTTTATATATATGGTTTTGAGAGAATACATGTTTATGAATAAACATGTGGTTTGCTATGTGCTTTGAACGAATACATGTTGTTGTAAATGAATGTAAGATGGCTGATTATATGCTTTTGAAAGATGAACACAAGCGTTGATTGTATTGATTGTGAAACGCTATTTGCTAAGTGCTGTATTGCCAAAATTTGGAAAGTCCCTATAAACCCATGAACCGTTAACTACCTATGATGGGTAGGCGCTGGTACAGACGGATGGATCCATCGGGGATGGCCCCCACCTGGGCAGGTCGCACCTGTGGGTTGGAGGCTCAGCCAGGTGTGTTGTATTAGAAGTAAGGGGTATTTGGCAAAATACCTGACTAGGGCATTATTATACTTAAGGCTTCGGTGTCATGGCTTAGTAGAATAGCGTGGACTTTGGGTATTGCATGTGTTGCACTATCGACAGTGGATGAGATTCTTGTGTTCAAAAGCTTTATGGTTTATTTCAAACCCCATTATTGTTTATTTAAAAACCTATGAATTCACTCAACCGTTGTGTTGACATGTTAGCATGTATTCTCAGGTGTATATGTTTAAGAGCACTGGAGCATGGAGCCGCGCGGGATAATGTAAAGGCAAAACAAACAATTTCCATTCGATACATTTGACAAACTTTTATATTTATTAAGGTTTGTATAAACTGTTGGGACCTCTTTTATTGAACTCTAATTTTGTCGAATGGTTTATTTTATAAAACGTCTCTTTTGAGGTCGTTTTCTATGACTATGTGTGATGTGCTATGAAGTAACACCCAATGTTGATATTCCGTTGCCTTGTGAAAATGGGGGTGTTACACCCCCTTTCCTCATAGTCTTTATTCACGTTTGAATAAGTGATACTTTGTAGACACCTATATGTTTGTTATTTGTTAATTGTATTTCTTTGGTAAGAGGTAGACCTGTAACCTACTTACCTAGACGCCTGCATTGTTTGAGATATCTTCATGACATTGTGTCACCATTTATGATATTTCCATTTCATTTAGTTATCTCTATAGACACGCTATTGTTGTGATGATATCCATACACCGCGCCCCATATTCCGCCATGGTGGGGTGTGACACCTTACCTTACCCTTCGAGACGAAACAAAGAGAAATTACAAGAACGTAACAAACAACAAATCGAGCTTTTTATAAAAATGTCTCAACAAGTTCATTTTGATGTAAGTTTAGCCGACGCGTTGTTATATATGCCTCGTTTCGCTTCCACTTTTAAAAGTATGATGAATGATAAGGAAAAGCTTTCAAAGCTTGCTAATTGTTCTTCGGTTTATCTTAACCGCATACTGGAAAAAGTTGGTGACCCCGGGAAGTTTCTCATTCCTTGTGATATACAAGATATGAAAGAATGCCTCGCCTTGGCCGATCTTGGTGCGAGCATTAATTTGATGCCATTTTCCAGTTGAAAATCGCTTTCGCTTCCAGCTCTTACTCCTTTGAACATGTCTATCGAGATGGTCGATCATTCTACGATTTTAGCATGTGTAGTAGCCGAGGATGTTTTCGTGAAAGTGGGGAAGTTCTACTATCCCGTTGATTTTATAGTAGTTGACATCCCCGCGGATCCTCAAGTTCCTCTAATTTTAGGTCGTCCATTTTTAGACACCTCGAGATCGCTTATCGATGTTGATGCAAGAACTATTACTTTGAGATTCAACGAAGAGGAACTTGTTATAAACGCTACTCAAAACTCGACACCTTCTCATGTTTATGCAATCGCTACCATCAATCACATCAACTTAGTTGATGTGGTTTGCGATGAGTTTTCACAAGAAGTGTTATGTTTTTTCGATAGATCGTCAAGTGGCAATCCCACTATTTTGGATCCGATTCTTGCTAATTCTACACCAAATCTCACTCCATTCCAAGGAGGCGATTTTACTTCAAATGAAATCGACAATGAAGATAAGGTGATTATTGGTAATGATTCTTCTATTCCACCATTTCTTCCGTCGATGGAAGTTATGAGTGTTGAGCAAAAATCTTCAATCGAGGAACCGCCTATCCTTGAAATAAAAGATCTTCCATCTCACCTTGAATACGCATTCTTGGAAGGTGATGACAAGTTGCCGGTTATTATTGCAAAAGGTCTTGCTAATGATGAAAAAACCGCGCTCTTGAAAGTTCTTAAAGCTCATAAAGGGGCAATTGCGTGGAAAATTTCTGACATTAAGGGTATTGACCGAGAATTTTGTACTCACAAACTTTTAATGGAGGAGGACTACAAACCCGCAATTCAAAGTCAAAGAAGGGTAAACCCCAAAATTCACGATGTCATCAAAAAGGAAGTCTTAAAACTCCTTGACGAGGGAATGATTTATCCTATCTCCGATAGCCCATGGGTGAGCCCAATCCATTGTGTCCCTAAAAAGGGAGGAATGACCGTTGTGCCCAATGAAAACAACGAGTTAATTCCCACTCGTGTTGTGACCGGTTGGAGGGTGTGTATTGACTACCGAAAGTTAAATGACGCCACTCGTAAAGACCACTTTCCTTTGTCCTTCATGGATCAAATGTTGGAGCGACTCGCAGGAAATGAATTCTATTGCTTTTTAGATGGTTTTTCCGGTTATTTTCAAATCCCTATCGACCCTCGTGATCAAGAGAAAACTACGTTAAACGTTTGCTTATGGTAGGACGCCTTTCGGACTTTGTAATGCACCGGGTACGTTTCAACGGCGTATGATGGCTATTTTTCATGATATGATCGAGAAGTCGATGGAAGTGTTTATGGATGACTTTTTGGTGTTTGGCAATTCGTTCACGTCGTGTTTATCTAATCTCAAGCAAATGTTAAAACGTTGTGAATAAACCAACCTTGTGCTTAATTGGGAAAAATGTCATTTTATGTGTAAACAAGGAATCTTCTTAGGACATAAGGTCTCGAAAGCGGGGATTGAGGTCGATAAAGCTAAGGTAGACGTCATCTCCAAGTTACCTCATCCCAAAACCGTTAAGGGAGTTAGGAGTTTCCTAGGCCACGCGGGCTTTTATCGTCGTTTTATCAAAGACTTTTCGAAAATCTCTCGACCTATGACACACCTTCCCGAGCAGGATGCTCCTTTTAATTTCAATGAGGATTGTGTTAGAGCTTTCGAAACTCTTAAAAAGGAAACTTACCGAAGCTCCCATTCTTGTTGCTCCTAATTGGGAATTACCCTTTGAAATCATGTGTGATGCAAGTGATTATGCTATAGGGGCCGTTTTAGGGCAACGTTATGAAAATCATTTATGTCCTATCCATTATGCTATTAAGACGATGACCGAGGCTCAATTAAAGTACACCACAAAGGAAAAGGAATTCCTTGCCGTGGTCTATGCTTTTGAGAAATTCCGACCTTATCTCGTCTTAAGTAAAAGTATCGTGTATACCAACCATTCGGCTATCAAGTATCTCTTAGCTAAGCAAGATGCTAAGCCGAGATTGCTTCGTTGGATGCTCCTCCTCCAAGAACTTGATGTCACCGTGCTTGACAAAAAAGGAGCCGAGAATCTAGCGGCCGATCATCTCTCTCGTCTAGAAGATCCTCACAAAGATGTTTTTGAGAACAAGGAAATTACCGAAACATTTACTCTCGAGACTCTCGGTGTAGTGAATTCTAAAGACACCACCCCATGGTTTTCCGACATTAAAAATTACCATGCGGGGAACTTCATAATCAAGGGTATGACGACACAACAAAAGAGAAAATTCTTTCGTGATGTCAAGTTCTATTTTTGGGACGACCCTTATCTCTTTCGAGTTTGTGGAGATCAACTCGTTCGACGTTGTGTTTTTGGTGCCGAAGCTTCTAACATTCTTAGAGCTTGTCACAAGGGACCCACGGGTGGTCACCACGGTGCTAATCTCATGGCTAAGAATGTGTTCGATGCTGGCTTCTTTTGTCCTACTATCTATCGTGATGCACACGAACTTGTGAAGTCGTGTGATTCGTGCCAACGTCAAGGAAAATCGTCTGAACGTGATGAAATGCCGCAAAATATAATTCAAGTGTGTGAGGTTTTTGACATTTGGGGCATAGACTTTATGGGGCCGTTCCCATCGTCTCATGGTAACAAGTATATCCTCGTCGCCGTCGACTACCTTTCTAAGTGGGCAACGTGATGAAATGCCGCAAAATATAATTCAAGTGTGTGGGATTTTCAACATTTGGGGCATAGACTTTATGGGGCCGTTCCCATCATCTCATGGTAACAAGTATATCCTCGTCGCCGTCGACTACCTTTCTAAGTGGGTGGAAGCTAAGGCTTTACCTACTAATGATGCTCGTGTGGTAGTGAAGTTTTTGAAGCAACTATTCTCTCGGTTTGGAACCCCTCGTGCTATTATAAGCGATCGTGGAACCCATTTTTGTAATGACCAATTCGAGAAGGTCTTAAAGAAATATGGAGTTACTCATCGTCTTTCTACGGCTTATCACCCGCAAACGAGTGGGCAAGTCGAGGTTTCAAACCGAGATTTGAAGAGGATTTTAGAGAGGTCGATTGGAGAAAACCGTGCTTCATGGTCCGACAAACTCGATGACGCTATATGGGCATTTAGGACCGCTTATAAGACACCTATCGGTTGTACTCCATATAAGTTGGTTTATGGAAAGAATTGTCATTTGCCCATTGAATTGGAGCATAAGCATATTGGGCCCTTAAGCATGCAAATTTTGATTGAAAGACCGCGGGAGATCACCGGAAAATACAATTGAATGAATTGGATGAATTAAGAGATAATGCTTATGAAAATTCATTGATTTTCAAAGAAAAGACTAAAACATTTCATGATGCAAATATTAAAAACTGGGTTTTTAACGTTGGTGATCAAGTGTTACTTTTTAACTCTCGATTAAAGATATTTTCCGGGAAATTGAAATCTCGTTGGTCGGGTCCTTTCACCATAACACATGTGTTTACTTATGGGACCATCGACCTAGCTCAAAATGATGGTTCTAACTTCAAGGTGAATGGACATAGGCTTAAGCACTACTTTGGTGAGGAAGTTCCTTTGTTGGACGACCTCGACCAAGTCACCTTCCCTAATTATAGTTAGCATTGAGGGGATCGAGTCGAGCTCATGACTTGGTAATAAAAAACGAGGTGCCTCGTGGGGGAGATCCCATGCTTATCTTTTAATGCTTTCTAATAAATAATGAGAGGGGATTTGTGCCCTTCCAACTCGTTATCTCGTGGTTGTTTGTGAATGTGTTATCTAGATCATCATCATCACAACGATTAAAGACTCTCGTGTTCGTTTACGTAAGCCTCGATCGTTTGCTTGAAGAAGTTTTTCATGAATCCATGACATATCCTTTATTATTCTAACAATTATCTTTTAGCATAATTAATAAACGACTTAAGATATATTGTTGATCACCCTTTCCATGCTAGATCCTAAGCATTCGACTCTTCATCTCTAGTATGGGGGTGCTCCACCTTTAGACTCGAAACATTGAGGACAATGTTTAATTTTAGTATGGGGGGTGAATAGATACTTGCTTTGCTACGCCCTCACGTTTTCCAACTTTCAACGTTGTGTTTTATTTTGTTGCTAATAAGGCTAAAAATTGCCAAATTTTAAACTTTTTCTTAGTTTTCATTAGTGTTTTTAAGATACGAATGTATATTTTCCGATGGGTAGAATAAGAGTTCATTTTTGACTTGATGGGAATTTGGAGCCCTTTACATTCCTTAACCCGCTCGAATCAAGTTTTGCTAGACTTTTATATAGGGAACTTTAAAACGCGAAAGTCTTAACTCATTCGGGTTAAGAACAAGAACTTTTTGCAAGTTCCTATAATTGGTCCTAGAAAGTCACTTATCAAGGGAACTATAAAACGCATTCTCTAAACTTGAAAAAGTCCAAGAAAGTGCAAGATCATATAGGTGGCTTGAAAACCCAAACTTTGATTTGATATAGTCTTAATGAAAGCTAATCCAAATTTGGCTTAATTTTGACTTGCATGGCTAAGTATTCACGAGTCTCTTTAATTAGAGGTCTTTAAATAGTGAAGAACGAGAAATGATAGAGTTAGACAAGTGATCATGCTAAACGTAGAACATGAAAATGTTCTTTCAAAAACTCATATGTTTTTAATTGTGGCTTTTTCTCCCATAAGATCAATGCATTAGGAATAAAAATAATTGCAATAAGTAAGGTCGTACGATTTTAAAGGTTACTTAGCTTCTAGCACAAGATCGTTTAAAAGTTGCTCGGGGTTGAATAGAGTTCATAGCCAAGGCATAACTTATTGAAGTGGGATGCAAAGATTGGTGAAGATCCAAAAAGGCCCTAACAAGGCATGAGGAGCTCTATTTTTTTGCTAAAGATCCAAGATGATGTGAAGTATCATTATTCCTAAATCAATATGAAGGATCGAGATACACGACGAAAAGCAATTACTCCCCTAAAGATCATGGAGAAAGTCTATCCAAAAAGACCCTTACAAGGTATGAGGATAAATATATCCAAGTCCGAAAAGGAGGCGGATCGTTGTATATCAAAATGCAAAGTAGGGATTGAAGAAAAATGATGAAGTCGTGGTCCAAGTATGAAGAATCTCTCAAAAACGTAAAGTGACGAAATTCAAAAATATGAAGAGAAGACCATAATTTCAAGAACATCTTCCCAAGATTTGAAGTATGAAGTACATGCCAAATATCGGTCCGAGAAAGGTCTCAAATCGTGAAACGACTTATGTCAAGATATGAACTTAAGGAGATACACGAGAAGCCGTTTAAAAGATTTTGTCCTTCGGCTAACTATCGATTACATCGTGCTTCTTTACTTTCGAACTAATAAATACTCAAATAAGTCAAATGAATCACTTGTGATCCATGACAATTAGTTAAAAAATTCTAGAAACCCATTTCTTTTCATAATAACTAGGATTGCGGGGAGAAAGGGTATTACACAATTTGGACGTATGAGTAGTGTTAGCATTGTGACTTGTACCAACAATGATCTTTATTTTGCACTTAGCATGGAATGTATGACAATCAAGGATGACTAACTTTACTCTATGGGACATTTACTTGTTTCTATTCATTGACCCTAAAAGTCACACACGTGATGAAAATCATACATTATGTCTTTACACATCTTAGTAGTATTGTTGCAAGTCTTTTACTTTTCAATAAAGGGTAATAAAATTGAATTTTGGTGATGCTTAGATACTTTATTCTAGCATTGCGTGAGGGCACGGCAATGGCTTAGTATGGGGGACTGATGAGATGGCATTTATACATGATCTCATCGTTCTTTTCGGGCTATAAATGCATAAAATGTCATAAATATACCATATATATATATATGTTTGTATTTGTTTACTTGTGTGTTTTAGGTATGGATATCGTGAGAAAGACAAAATATCACAAGAAATACAGAAAAACGAACACGAGAAACGAAGCCGTACAATGAACCGGGCCCTAGTTATGGATTTATCAAAGAAAAACCCTTGAAGACTTGAAGATGTACAAGATTGATCCCTCATTTATGAAGAAATGACACTTAATACCCTTGCATATTCATAATTACAAGTTTGTTCCCTTAAGTTTATCAAAATTACAAAAAGGTCATTCAACTTTGAAGATTTGTCAAGTAGTCCGTCAACAATTCTAAATTGTCAACAATGGTCCCTCATGAAGACAAACATCCAATGAAGACCTTCAAAATTCAAGAAAGTACAAGATCAGCCCTTGGAAAATCAAGAAATGTTCAAAACAAACTCTTGAAACCCTTATTACAAAGTTTGGTGGCCAATGTGTGAAAACCATGTAAAACCCGTAAAAATAAGTTCATAATTTAATTCTACTTTCAATTATTTTGAAGTATTTTATAACGTTAAATATTATTATGTTTAACGGTTTAAGTTGAAACCAATATTAAATATTATATTTTAATATTTTGACGAGCAACGAGGACTACTAGTGATCGCGATACCGACGGATGCCAAAATTTTTATATTTTATTATCGATAGTTTCGATATTTAATACTTTCGACGATATCGTTTCAGTTACGTATCGAGTCGTTATATTATTATTTTTCGTGTGCGTTTAAAATTTTTTAAAAAAAAGTACAATCTAACATTTTCAGGTAGTGAAATATTTTCTCGTATAATATTTTAAAACTTATTTTTGTGTTGATTGACGAACTCACAATTTACGGATTTAAATTTGGGCTTACGTGCATAATTTAGCGTCCCTTACGACTAAACCGGAAACCTTAGGATTACGTATTTACGTTTTTGAACTCCGTTTTTGATGAGACAATTTTTATTGGATTCGTTTTGTGACATTGATTCATAATTTATAAAAACGTTTTTCGTGAAACGACCCGAGGGCACGCAAATCGAGAAAACTAGACTCGAGGAATACCCGTAAACTAGTGAGATGGGACAAAATACATTGTCCCACCCCACTAGCTAGTTTGGATGGCACCAACATGACACCACAACTATATGTGGCATCATGTTAGCTACAAGTTTACAAGTGTAAACAAAGCTTACACTTTAAGCTTTGTCTAGTCAAAACCACTAGCAACTAACTCATTTCCATTTCCATACATGCAAAATCAACACAAATCCTCTCAAAACCTCCCACCATTGCCATCCATATTCAAGCTACAAACACCCCTTTTGATCTTTTCTAGCCATGAAATACATGTTAACTAGCTCTATCATGGAGTTATCTTGAAGCCTTGATCATTTGGTGGCCATATTGACAACATTGGAGGTGATTTGCTTGTGTCCTAGGGCTGATTTCTCAACTATTGTTCTTGGTGTTTGATGATCTTGGAGTTACTTGTGGTGTTCATCAAGTTCTTGTCTTCCAAAAACAAGAAATACACTTGGTTGGTAAAGAAGATCATCCTCTCCATTTTCTCTTGTTATTTTTGTAAATAACAAATGTATTTTCTTTATTTTGTATATGTATATGATGTATATATGATGATAAAAATGTTGTGTGGGGATCAAGTGTTGATAGATATGCTTAAAAAGGTTAATAACTATAAGAAATGAGGCTAAAATCATGCTTATTTAGTTGGCTGTATAAAAACAGTATATAACTAAAACTTGAACAAATAAAATTGCATGGTATGATCCATTTACAGTAACTATAAGATGTTATACACATGTGAGAGTTGGCCATGCAATGGAATCAATATAATGAGTGAGATATGATCAAAACAAGTTGGGTGTTCTAATCTGAATAAGCAGTTTTGTAGGGACTGTTAAGGCAAGATAAACTTAAAATGAGCAGCAGCTATAACTAAGTTAAATTTAGCACATAATATGAAGAACATGTCATCCAAAAATGAGCTTCTAATTCATTATAGAACTCTAGATATGATAAAAATGGTGAACATGAAGATAAAAATCAGATTTTGAGAATTAATGTTTATTATTATTATATAAGCACTAAAATTTTATTGTATAAAATGTAAAATAAAAACCCACTAACTTATGAAACTTATTTATATAAATATTTAAAAGGTTTATTAAATGGATAAATTATATAAATGGTAGTGGAATAATACTTATAAGTAATAAAAACTATAAACTTGATTTTTACGACTTTTTCGGCTATTACCGTAAAATTAACATTTTTCGCCAATTAAAACTTAGACGATCAAACCCGTCTAATGTAAAGTTTTTAAAAGTCATATACTGATATATAAGTAACTAATACAAGTAAAAACCGATAAAACCCGAACTATAGGACATACGGACATTAACGAGCTAACTAAGCATATTGGACTAATAATTGGACTAAATAAGTTAAACACTTATAAAAAGGACTTATTGGGCTTAACCCATTTGGGCCCAACATGGAAAGTATAGATACTGATAATATAGGTATAAAATGGATTAAAACAAGTTAAAGAACTTATACTAAGCTTATTGGACTTAAAATAGGTAAGTAGGTAAAACTAGTAAACTAGTAAAAAGTTACAAATACGTAAACACTAAAATGAGTAAACAAGGATATATAAACCCACTTGATCATCATCATATGTACAAAATCATCATATGTATATTGTTATTTTGATAAAAGTCATTAGACAAGAGTCTAAGACCGATTATTATTTATATAGGTTTCCGTGACCGAAGCACGCCCGTAGCCGATAATCCGCCTTTCATTATCAACGTGAGTCTATAGCCTCGCTTTATACTAGTTATTAAATGATTTTAAACCCGCGAGGGGGAATACATGTTTTTATAAACTTAGAACACAAGATTTTTATGGTATGCTTTGTCCCTCTATGAATGGACCCGTGGTTGCCTTTAAATTGCATTAAGTGATTGCCTTAGTTAAAGCCTCAATTATGGACCGTTAATTAACCTATGATGGGTTAACCGCTAGTACAATTAATAGATCTATGGGGGAAGCCGCCCCGGTTCAGTTTTTGTGGACTTGTCATAGAAGCTTAGGCCCGACCTCCACACTGTTTGAGCATATTGTATTGAGAAGTCAGGTATACGGCAATGTACCAATAATCTGGAGGTAACCGACAATTAATAAATCTCTCGTCTTATTAGACTGATATGGGAGTGTCTAAGGGCTCGGTTCCATGAGCTTATTGCAATTTATGCTATATACAATTATCATTGTTGATGCAAATTATTATTTGATGCTTATAAGCATGCCACAAACTTATAATCTTTGCTTGTGTTCAAATTGATTTCATAAACCTATAGATTCACTCGGCATTTTTGCTGATCGTTTTACTCACATGTATTTCAGGTAATCAAGAAGTGGAAGCTTGGAGGTCACGGGGAATGAAGTTGTGCACTGCTTTTGTTGTTCAAACTCTTTGATTTATTTATCGTTCCATTTTCAAAACAAACCAATATGTTGTTTTAACTTATCTTTTGGTAACGATTACTTGGGACTACGCTACTCTGACAAATGTTTTAGGAACGATAAATCTAAAACGTCTCTTTTCGAGTCGTTCTTTATAAATTATGTGTCTTAGGCCCGACCTCCACACTGTTTGAGCATATTGTATTGAGAAGTCAGGTATACGGCAATGTACCAATAATCTGGAGGTAACCGACAATTAATAAATCTCTCGTCTTATTAGACTGATATGGGAGTGTCTAAGGGCTCGGTTCCATGAGCTTATTGCAATTTATGCTATATACAATTATCATTGTTGATGCAAATTATTATTTGATGCTTATAAGCATGCCACAAACTTATAATACTTGCTTGTGTTCAAATTGATTTCATAAACCTATAGATTCACTCGGCATTTTTGCTGATTGTTTTACTCACATGTATTTCAGGTAATCAAGAAGTGGAAGCTTGGAGGTCACGGGGAATGAAGTTGTGCACTGCTTTTGTTGTTCAAACTCTTTGATTTATTTATCGTTCCATTTTCAAAACAAACCAATATGTTGTTTTAACTTATCTTTTGGTAACGATCACTTGGGACTACGCTACTCTGACAAATGTTTTAGGAACGATAAATCTAAAACGTCTCTTTTCGAGTCGTTCTTTATAAATTATGTGTTGTTGTATCATTGTTTAGCACCCAAAGATGTATTCCGCTGCGTGTAATTTGGGGGTGTTAAAGATTGGTACCAGAGCCATGAGTTATAGAGAACTAGGTCTTTTTCTAAAAACCTAAACTATAACTGTCGGTTTTATTTTTTTCAAAGAGTCGGTGCACATGATTTCGCGTGACTTCAGGTTCAAGCTACTTCTGAGATTACAATTTTAGTATACGTTATTACGTATACCTTATTGCCAAGTAATTATAAATAAATACTATGATCCATTTACGGATATATATTTATATCTAGGATCCCTTTTATCGATATATATTTATGTCGTTAAACTTTTCAATAAAAGTTTATCATTTATTAATGATTAACTTAAATAAATACATTGAATTTTCAAGATCTTTCTGTATATATTTTTGAAGTATTTAAATTGCTTTTATTGCAAATTTTATATTATGACCGTACATACCTTCATCTGCGCGCGTTACTTTCATTATTTAACCCTTTGAGATATCTATATAGATATTCAAATCGTCTTCCGGCTATTTGTGCTTGGACGTCTTTTAACGTAATCTCCAGACCATTGTGTAGCTCAATGTGTCCTTGGAATAGACTAACCGCTATTTATTGACATTTATATGTATCGACTCCGAAGTGTATTGTTCACTTATATCTCGGTAGCATCATCGTTATTTTATAAATCATCGTCTAGATTATGGCACTAGAATTGGAAAACGATTTTACTTATATAAAATTGTACCCAATTGTTTTTCATTAACCTTCTCGCTCCCGGAGTGTAGCATGTTAATGTTCCATTCTTTTCTTGTTATGTTTTGTGTTTTTGACAATCGTGGCACCAAGGAGATTTGCCTACATTGCATTTTGAAATCTAAATTACGAACGTCTTTCACCGTCTTGCTTCCTAAATTTCGTGTTTAATACCTTGAAGCGTTTTCTGTCATTCATCATGCTATATTTTATTTGATGCTCATTACGAGATTTATTTTTCGTTGTTATAAAATCCACAAGACATGTGTGTATATATGTATATATTTTGAGTCGTTAAGAAGTGTCGAAAAATACACTTTATGCAGAAACTGTAAGGGCAGTACAAACAGGTCAAAACTTAAAAGTAAAACCTATGTTTTAAAATAAAATAGTCAAACCTGCACAGAACTTGCAGGGGTATTTTGGTCATTTTACATTGGTTTTTAGGTCTCGGGTAAAACTAGAAAGTCGTCTGAAACGTCGTTTTGCATCAAAATGCTTTAGACTCCGAGTCTTAGAAATGTCGTTTATCGGGTCAATTAATCGGCTCATATTTAAAAGTTAAATCTGATAGAAAATTCAGAATATGAGTTTTAAATGTTTCTAAGCTGTTTTGATTTCATTTGAGTTCGTAAAATTTTAACAAATATTATTTTACAACTAACGAATACTAGTTGCATGTGAAAATTTTTAAAAATAGAAACAGTACAGGATTAGCAATTACTGGAATAATGGGGTAATTTGAAAACGAATAATATACTTTCTTAAAAGCATGTTGTGTCGAGTATCTTACATAGAATACACATGTGGATTATTTTATTCTTTTCATATATATGACTCTTTTGTCATTCGATATTATTTTTATCTTTCTTTTAACCTTCCACTGACTTGGGTTGAGTTTTGAAGTTTTGTCTTCACATTCTTCGTCGATATTTTATCGCGTGTCTCATGGTGTTTTCGTCTAAACCTTATAACCTTTTGAAACCTTAGTAACCATTTCATTGATTGTTTTATGAGCTACTATTCGCCACTTTTTGCAAAACTTTGACTACTTTATAGGTTGTCATAATGTCATATTATAAATAAATCTGATATTGTTTTACGATTATTTTCACCAATTGTTTTTACTTTGGTCTTAATACTTTTCGTAAGATTAAAAGTTGCTTATTAAGTATCTCACAAATTACTTGTATCCTATAAATTTATAAACTATTTTTAAATTCCATTTTACAAATGGCATGGTTTATATAAATATAAGAAACGTAATACTTTTCGACGAAACGGAGCACTGCATTGCTAGCCCTAAATTATACATGGCCTGATCACCTATGTCTAATTTAGAAGGAGCCATGCTAGGCTGAATAGTAGTCAACATAAAAATCTTGATAATAAAGAACTTTTTACTTGTATTTATGATAAAGATAAATAAAATGAAATAAAGTGAAAAGAAGTTTTGAAAACCTTTATAATTTATGCAAGTGGCGCAATTTCTATGCATCCGCATACGTTTTCTTACCTTTTCTTGAACGAATTACGCGTTTACGAATACGTTTTTACTCGACAATCGTTTTTCCACTTGTTACTTCATTTTGTCTTACAACTGATTTCTTTTGACCGTTCGTCTAATTACTAACTCTTGATAAATGACTTGAAAGTCTCGATGTTTTATCCTTTCTTCTCGTCCAATCTTCTTTATGCGACTGGGTAGATCCTTGGAATGTCTCTGTACGTGAATAATGAATTATCACTAGAGTGATTTCCGTATATCCGGATGACGTCCGTCACTCTCGTTTGTCTCGAAATCCACCCTTGTGAACCGTGCTTTGACTTCTCCCTTTAAACACTAACATCGTTCGTTTGATTTGTTTTACTTACAAGTGATTATTAGGAATTTCCTTTTATTAAAATTTTTGTATGGATCTTATTTCCGATCGTGTAACGACCACCGCTAAGTTAACGAGCTGATATTGGTGAACCATCGACGGCACTAACAAAATTGACAACTTGTTTAATCTATTATTTCTTATCGTCTTACCATCAACGCCTTTATTTTATTATTCTCTTTAAGAATTCATACGACATCTGCTTCGTCTTCTTTTGTATCGCTGATTTCGTACTAATTGTTGACCATTATTTCTATTCGTATTCGTTTGTTATCTTGTCACATTTTGAAACCCGAATATATCCCATATTTATTTTGAAATAATAAACACCTTTATGTATTTCTACAAAGTATTATAAAATTTTTATGGAACTTTTATACATTTTCTAATGATTTTCAATTATCGAAATAACCATTACAAGAAAAAGGTCAAATTTATACATCATATTTTGTATAACTAAAACTAATGTTAAAAATAAAATTATGTTCTACCTTTTGAACTAATTGACTTATCATACTTTATTTTTAATGTAATGAAATTACCGGTTTAATTTATATTCCTAACAATGATTTAATATGGAAATTATATTTTCTAAATCGTAACCATCAATATGAGTATAATTAATAAATTTACGTCATTCTTTCAAAGTTTCTTAAGACGACCAAATAAATTTTGAAACTATTTTACTTCTATTTTTGATGTATCATCTTTATCAAGAAAGTACCTCAACTGAGTTTTAAGGTAATACCAAATCCGGGACGGATAATTGTGACAAATGTTATTTTAATGATAATGTTTAATTTATTCTTCGCTCTCATTTTTCTAGTATTGTGATTTATTATGTTTTACGGTTACGTGAGTCGAGATCCCTCGTCGATCGTCAACCTTAAATCATTTTACCACATCTTGTCCGTTTATGCGTTTATTGAGTTTATTTTTATATCGTTCTGTTCCTCGTATTGAAGATCACTATTTTATTCGAGTTTAAAATGAATCTCGGGGAGCAGTGTATAAGAAGAAACGATAAGTGTCACCAGGATTTATGCGTGTACTTGTGGAATGATTGAGGACCGAATCTCTTAAGGAATGGAGTTAATAAATTCGTTACGACCTCGAGGAGTATGTTGAAGCCGACACCGCAAGTGGAAAGACTCTTGAGATATTATCAAGGGTTCGTTCAAGGTTTTCTCGATGATTAACGGTGGAGATCTATACTCGATGTTTGTGTTCGACCTTTTCTTTTATGTACTTATATGGTGTGTGATCTAGTCAAATGATCGTAAGTTGTGAGAACTTGAGACGGCATCATCTGATGACGTCCGATCAAGTAGAACACATATTATGTAATATCTTTTTGACTTTCAACGATGATATTTATTGAGACTTTAATGCGCGTTGGCGAAAGTGAGGCGAGTTGAGCGCCGGGACGTCGCTCCCTTAAGGTGGTGAGGATGTAAAACCCGTAAAAATAAGTTCATAATTTAATTCTACTTTCAATTATTTTGAAGTATTTTATAACGTTAAATATTATTATGTTTAACGGTTTAAGTTGAAACCAATATTAAATATTATATTTTAATATTTTGACGAGCAACGAGGACTACTAGTGATCGCGATACCGACGGATGCCAAAATTTTTATATTTTATTATCGATAGTTTCGATATTTAATACTTTCGACGATATCGTTTCAGTTACGTATCGAGTCGTTATATTATTATTTTTCGTGTGCGTTTAAAATTTTTAAAAAAAAAGTACAATCTAACATTTTCAGGTAGTGAAATATTTTCTCGTATAATATTTTAAAACTTATTTTTGTGTTGATTTACGAACTCACAATTTACGGATTTAAATTTGGGCTTACGTGCATAATTTAGCGTCCCTTACGACTAAACCGGAAACCTTAGGATTACGTATTTACGTTTTTGAACTCCGTTTTTGATGAGACAATTTTTATTGGATTCGTTTTGTGACATTGATTCATAATTTATAAAAACGTTTTTCGTGAAACGACCCGAGGGCACGCAAATCGAGAAAACTAGACTCGAGGAATACCCGTAAACTAGTGAGATGGGACAAAATACATTGTCCCACCCCACTAGCTAGTTTGGATGGCACCAACATGACACCACAACTATATGTGGCATCATGTTAGCTACAAGTTTACAAGTGTAAACAAAGCTTACACTTTAAGCTTTGTCTAGTCAAAACCACTAGCAACTAACTCATTTCCATTTCCATACATGCAAAATCAACACAAATCCTCTCAAAACCTCCCACCATTGCCATCCATATTCAAGCTACAAACACCCCTTTTGATCTTTTCTAGCCATGAAATACATGTTAACTAGCTCTATCATGGAGTTATCTTGAAGCCTTGATCATTTGGTGGCCATATTGACAACATTGGAGGTGATTTGCTTGTGTCCTAGGGCTGATTTCTCAACTATTGTTCTTGGTGTTTGATGATCTTGGAGTTACTTGTGGTGTTCATCAAGTTCTTGTCTTCCAAAAACAAGAAATACACTTGGTTGGTAAAGAAGATCATCCTCTCCATTTTCTCTTGTTATTTTTGTAAATAACAAATGTATTTTCTTTATTTTGTATATGTATATGATGTATATATGATGATAAAAATGTTGTGTGGGGATCAAGTGTTGATAGATATGCTTAAAAAGGTTAATAACTATAAGAAATGAGGCTAAAATCATGCTTATTTAGTTGGCTGTATAAAAACAGTATATAACTAAAACTTGAACAAATAAAATTGCATGGTATGATCCATTTACAGTAACTATAAGATGTTATACACATGTGAGAGTTGGCCATGCAATGGAATCAATATAATGAGTGAGATATGATCAAAACAAGTTGGGTGTTCTAATCTGAATAAGCAGTTTTGTAGGGACTGTTAAGGCAAGATAAACTTAAAATGAGCAGTAGCTATAACTAAGTTAAATTTAGCACATAATATGAAGAACATGTCATCCAAAAATGAGCTTCTAATTCATTATAGAACTCTAGATATGATAAAAATGGTGAACATGAAGATAAAAATCAGATTTTGAGAATTAATGTTTATTATTATTATATAAGCACTAAAATTTTATTGTATAAAATGTAAAATAAAAACCCACTAACTTATGAAACTTATTTATATAAATATGTAAAAGGTTAATTAAATGGATAAATTATATAAATGGTAGTGGAATAATACTTATAAGTAATAAAAACTATAAACTTGATTTTTACGACTTTTTCGGCTATTACCGTAAAATTAACATTTTTCGCCAATTAAAACTTAGACGATCAAACCCGTCTAATGTAAAGTTTTTAAAAGTCATATACTGATATATAAGTAACTAATACAAGTAAAAACCGATAAAACCCGAACTATAGGACATACGGACATTAACGAGCTAACTAAGCATATTGGACTAATAATTGGACTAAATAAGTTAAACACTTATAAAAAGGACTTATTGGGCTTAACCCATTTGGGCCCAACATGGAAAGTATAGATACTGATAATATAGGTATAAAATGGATTAAAACAAGTTAAAGAACTTATACTAAGCTTATTGGACTTAAAATAGGTAAGTAGGTAAAACTAGTAAACTAGTAAAAAGTTACCAATACGTAAACACTAAAATGAGTAAACAAGGATATATAAACCCACTTGATCATCATCATATGTACAAAATCATCATATGTATATTGTTATTTTGATAAAAGTCATTAGACAAGAGTCTAAGACCGATTATTATTTATATAGGTTTCCGTGACCGAAGCACGCCCGTAGCCGATAATCCGCCTTTCATTATCAACGTGAGTCTATAGCCTCGCTTTATACTAGTTATTAAATGATTTTAAACCTGCGAGGGGGAATACATGTTTTATAAACTTAGAACACAAGATTTTTATGGTATGCTTTGTCCCTCTATGAATGGACCCGTGGTTGCCTTTAAATTGCATTAAGTGATTGCCTTTGTTAAAACCTCAATTATGGACCGTTAATTAACCTATGATGGGTTAACCGCTAGTACAGTTAATAGATCTATGGGGGAAGCCGCCCCGGTTCAGTTTTTGTGGACTTGTCATAGAAGCTTAGGCCCGACCTCCACACTGTTTGAGCATATTGTATTGAGAAGTCAGGTATACGGCAATGTACCAATAATCTGGAGGTAACCAACAATTAATAAATCTCTCGTCTTATTAGACTGATATGGGAGTGTCTAAGGGCTCGGTTCCATGAGCTTATTGCAATTTATGCTATATACAATTATCATTGTTGATGCAAATTATTATTTGATGCTTATAAGCATGCCACAAACTTATAATACTTGCTTGTGTTCAAATTGATTTCATAAACCTATAGATTCACTCGGCATTTTTGCTGATTGTTTTACTCACATGTATTTCAGGTAATCAAGAAGTGGAAGCTTGGAGGTCACGGGGAATGAAGTTGTGCACTGCTTTTGTTGTTCAAACTCTTTGATTTATTTATCGTTCCATTTTCAAAACAAACCAATATGTTGTTTTAACTTATCTTTTGGTAACGATCACTTGGGACTACGCTACTCTGACAAATGTTTTAGGAACGATAAATCTAAAACGTCTCTTTTCGAGTCGTTCTTTATAAATTATGTGTTGTTGTATCATTGTTTAGCACCCAAAGATGTATTCCGCTGCGTGTAATTTGGGGGTGTTAAAAACCAAAAGTTATTTAACAAAGGAACACGTTTTTTATGACTGAAGTACTTTGTTTACAACTTTCACCAAAAGACAAGGACCAAAGGTGGGCAATTGAAACTTTCAAAAAGAAATTGCGCCAAACACAACTCCACTCCTACAAAAACGGATCAAAATGATTTACTATTCACCATCCCTACCCAGATTTACCTTCACATAAACCAAGGGGTAAATCCCAATTACCTACACCCACGTGTGATTCAACCTCACACAAACCCTTCCCACACTTAACATCACAATCCCACTCACTATGGACCCCACCCCCAATTCCCTTTCAACCAATCAGAGAACAACTTCACCACCAAATTATCCAACGTGGCAAGATCAACGTTTTACACTTCATACTTGGTCCCAAAGGCAAAAATGAACGTCCAAGATAAAATTTGACAACTCATCAACTCAAACGCGTCAAGGGCATTTTTGAGAATCATTAGCTAGGGTTTCTAGTTCTAGAATCATCTCTTGTACTCTATAAAAGGACCCCCAATCTGTGGTGAGGCCTTTGTTCCAGTTTTACTTTTAAACATTGTAATTCCTTTTTAAAATTTATAAAAGTTGGTATTTTGAGAAAATTGTAATTCCTTTTTATGTTTTTGAAAGTTGGTGTTGTTTAAGAGTGATTCTGAGTTCCATTTGATGTTATAAAGGTGCTTTGATCTTGTGGTTAAAGCACGTTTATGTTTGGTAAGGTTTTCAAGTTTGAAAAAAGCTTGAAATCAGTCATCTGTTTTTGCTATTTTTCTTGTACTAACCCTTATCCAATAGCTATAAGCCCTTGCAAGCTTGTTGAAACCAAGCTAGTGAAGGTTTATTAACCTTTGGATAGGTTGTTTGTTGCTTGTGTTGAAGAAATCAAGCCCTTAAGGTTCTGCTTTGAACCATCAACCAAGGCACATATCATCTCCTTTATTCAAGGACCTTGGTCACTCTCTAGTTGTTGAGAATGGTCCAAGGAGCATAGCTGATCTCCCTAGGAAGTTGTGGGGGATAGGTATAAGCTCTCTTTAAGTTTCCTCTAAAAAATTTCATGTTTATGTCTATTATGAACTTTGCCATGTGATTTGGTGTTCTTGTGTTTGTGCTTTGTGTTTTTTTGTTTGTTTCTGTTAGTTGTCATCTAGTTAAGGTATTTGGATCATAAAATCAGTAGGTTGTGTGTAAAATCAAAGAGTTGGTTGAAAAAGCGCTAAAACAAGGTTGTTTGGATTTTGGGATCATAAGGCCTTATGGCCTTGTGCCATTGGTTCTTAGGGCTTGGGTAGTCTAAACAAGTCATATGCAACTGGTTTTGGTCATTGGTTAAGTATCAAGAGGTTTGGAAAAGGTTTTCAAAGTTTTGAAAAAATCTGAATATTTTGGTTTGAAATTGGTCAAACACATCAGATCTAATAAAATCTTTGTTCGTTGGATCTAAGGTCTGAAATTTGGTTTGGGAAGAGTTTAGGTGATAAGCTATATGTGCAGTATCTGTTTGTTGAATTTGGTGGCTTATTGTAGGTGCTAGAGCTTATCATAGTTGGCTGAAGTGGTCATTTGCATCAGCAAAGTAGCCACCTCAATTTGGGCTTGCATTTGTGATTCTAGTATTTGCCTTGTTGTTTAACTGCTTGGAACTTGTTATTGGGCTGTTTGTGAGTGCTATTTGCTATTTGGTTTGCCTTATTGCTGGCTTATAAGCTAACTGGCTTATTGGCCTTATTTTGCCAAAATCTGTCAAGTTTTGGTCAACTGACCACTTGATTCACAAGGACTCTACCTTGACTTCTTCATAAAAGTTGCTTAAAACAAGCTTACAAACAATCCCTGAGCTTTTGGTGAATTTTGGTGGACTTTGACTTTTGGTCAAATAAGCACAATTTGGCTTATTTTTTAGAACTGCTTATTGGTACATGCAACAACTTGGCTTTTGTAATAGGTGTCATTTTCTCAGCTTAATATCATCTTTGAGAAGCTACAAGTCATTTGGTTAAGCTTTTGCTAGGAAACTAGCTTATTTTGCTTTTTTAGCCAGCTTATTTGCTTCTACAGCTTATTCTACTTGGCTTTTTGTGAATTTTCTTGTTGATTATTCTTATTTAAGCTATTTATGAGCTTTTTCAAAAAGAATCAGCTTCTGAAACGTCCTAGAACTCTAACCCGACTATTTTGTCGTTTAGTGAAAAAGTTCTCTTCAAAGTTCTGGCTTATTATTTGAGTTTTTTCAAAATTTCTTTTTGCAGATTGGTTTAGAATCTCAATAAGATGTTGTGTGTTCAATTAGATCTTATGGCATTAGCATATGGCTTAATGGGCTTATTGGCCCATTAAGAATAAGTTGTTGACTGTTTAAGCTGTGATAAGCATATATTCAGCTTTTGGGCCTTCAGACTTTTGTGCTTAAAATCAAAATTTGAGTCAGATTGGTGATTTTCAGCCCATTTGGTTAAGTTTGATTTTTTTGGCCCATTAAGCCCATTTAAGTAGTCTGTTTTGGTTTTTAGCCCATTTGGGGGCCCATTAGGGGTATTTTGGTAATTTTACTTTCATTTTCTGCTTATTTAGGTTAAATGAAACTAGTTTGCAAGTTTTTAGAAATTTTTATAATTTTTGGATTTGTAATATTATTTTAATATTATTTTATTATTAAATTACAATTTTCACATTTTTGCACTTTTTATATTTTTCTTAGGTTTAATACATTAAAATAGGATTTTTGCAACTCTTAGATTAATTTTATCATAATTTTTCTAATTTCTAGAATTATTTTAAGTTTTTGATAGTTTTTAATCCTTTTAAATAGTTTTAATTAGTTTAAAAGTTTATAAAAATAGTTTTTATTCTTATTTAGTCATTTTAGAGGTTTACAAAGTGAAAAATCTTTATTTGGGCTTTTTAATAATTATTTTGATTTTTAGGGCTTTAATTAGCATTTAAAAATTAATATTTAATTAATTAAAAGGTTTGAAAAAGTTTCGATCATTTGTAAATTCTTAGTTTATTTAATTTGGTTTTTGGTCATTTTTTGGGAATTTTTAGAATTTATTTTTATTTTGGCACTTTTTACGGTTTCTAATTTAGTCGTCGTAGTAATAATTTTCACGTATCCGTCATTCTTTTTTCTCATCCCCTTCTTTCTCAAATATTAATCTCAAATATCATCACATTTTAGTCACACACATATACCTCCTTGGGAAACGAACTTTCACCTTTGGGTCATTAGTGTTTGATTTTCCTAAATCATCACTTAATACTTACCGCTTTTACGCCTTTTTCCAAAAAAGACGTATTTTTACCACAATCAAGTAGTTATAGTAAAGATTTTATTTCTTGTTCTCTATAACCATGGCTCTGAGTACCAATCTATAACACCCCCATTTTACCTTTACGCAGCGGAATATTGATCTGGGGTATTAATTCACAGTTCACAAGTCATAATAATAGAAACACAACTCAAAAGAGTGACAAAATCAACTTCCTTTATATATCATTGAAAAATCAGAGTTTTACATTATAAGGTTCCCAAAAATCTAGAATAATTTCAGTCTTGTGCCATTCCATACCATCCTCATGCTGCTTCATTCTAACAATCTTTAAAACCTGAGATATATGCTTAAAATCAACACAATGGTTGAGTGAATTCATAGGCTTAAAATCATTTTAAATACAAGATCCTTTTTCCTGAGCTGCATTGCTATTCTCTCACATAAAACAATTTTTAATTATTGCACTAGCTCATGCACCGCTACTAGACATATCGGAACCCAACAAATTCCCTTACGCAGGCAGTCTGCCAAACTCCTGTATTAGCAAAATAAAGTGTATCTGTTTAGCCTAGGTCAGAGCCATCATCATTCCAGTAAGTACGACATGCCTAGATAGGGGATGTCAGTCTCCAAATATTACTATTCACAATATTAGCGTTCATTAAATGATTAACGGTCATGATTAAAAAGGGACTTTAAAGGCAGCAGTAAACGTAGTGTCAATAATCATATCTGAGAAGCATACCAAAAATACTTGTATTCTAGTTTAACATATATCCTCCTCACGGGTTTTCAAATAATTTAATAATTAAAACTATTGAGGCTATGAACTCACCTGGGATCCATAGAGTCTGAGCCATAACAGATTTATTTCTTTCTTAAATAAACAGCTTGATCACACAAACCACAACTTGGTCTTATAAACAATAGCCTGATCTCACACAAACCTAGATTAATACATTGTGTACAGTATCAAGTCTTTAATCTTTTGTTCAATCTCCTTATGTAATGGTTATATTTTATTTATTCCATAGTTGGTTGTAATTATAGCACCATTGTTCGGGACATCATACTCAGAAGCCATTCTATAAACGTTTGAGGAGCGAGAGCACTTTAAATCGTAAACCCAACCACTCAGTTAGAACGTAATATCGAGATGGAACATCTTTGTACAAAGCTCCCTACTAACATGATACTTTTATTACTTCCTCATATTTATAAACAAATCTTCTTTAGTTTCAAAATTGGCAAAATTAGTCCTTTTCGTTTATACTTTGGCTTACTTATACTATTAATCCTTTAAGTATATAGTTTTAGTATTTGCATTTTAAATCTTCAATATTTAACCTTAGGACCTAAAACTTTCCAATATTTATTCTTATATATTTAACTTTCATAAAATGACACTTTTGGCCCAAAATGTTAAATAGTTTCAAAAATGACAATTTTAGTCCCTATACTTGTAAAATCACATAACAACCTCAAAAATGGAATAAATGATCTAGGATTTTAGAACAAAGTTTCAAAAAATATTTATAATCATAATAAAAACATTGCTTCAGAATTATAGCTTTTGAAATGGGATTTTGCTTATTATTTCATGTGAATTCTAAAACTAGGGTTTTAAGACATCTTTAACTTATATCTTTAATTTAAAATGACCAAATGACTTAATCCTTTTCATATTATCTTTCTAACATAATTTTAGCATTATAAAAACTCTAATAATTCATTATAACAAGATCAAAGCATAGATAACATAGAATCACCTAGGATGCTCCAAAATGGCTCCTAATGGCTTCTTATGAACACTACTAGCTATCAAAGATTAAAGAGTGATGAGACTGCTTTTATACATAGTCTCATCGTCCAAAAAGGGATTTAAATGCATAAAATATCATGAAAATACCCAAATATATGCTTGAGTTTGTTGCTTGTGTATTTTAGGTACGGATATTGAGAAAATGACAAAAGATCACAAGAATCATGCAAAAATGAACACGGGAAACAAAGCCGCACATTGAACCAAGCCCTAATGAAGAATTTCCCAAGAAAAACCTTGAAGATTTGAAGATTTATGAAGAAGGGTCCTCCAATATTGAAGAGTTGACACTTTATACCCATGTATCTTCATAATGACAAGATTGGTCCCTAAAGTTTGTCAAAATTGCAAAACAGACCCTCCACTTTGAAGAATTGGCATTTTAGTCCCTCAACAAAACTAAAATGTCAATATTAGTCCTTCTCAAAGTCAAACATACCATGAAGAACTCCAAGTAACAAGAATTACAAATTTGGTCCTTTGAAAATGACAAAATTACCAAAAGGACCCTTTACTTTGAAGACATGACAAAAATGGTCCCTCATTAATCATGATTTGGCAATTTTAGTCCTCCAAAATGTCAATCATACAAGTTAAGACCATTATCCTTAAAGAAAATACCAAATCAGTCATTCAAGAATCAAGAAATGGCAAGAAATACCCCTGAAAACACTTTGGAAAAGTATTTGGGGCAAAAGTGTGAAAAGTAAAACTTTATTACAAAGGGAATCCGGATTTGTGGGGTTTATTTACAAAGTGAAACAAGTTTGGAAAATGTTGATGCAAAAGTTGGGTGATCCTTGCTAGACCCGAATTAGGCTTAATTCGGGTTGGCTGGGCTCCGGCTCCTGCACCAAGTGAACTATTTGGTTGGGATCCTACACACTAAACAATACGCGTTAGGCTTACCGTGGGAAGGTTTCCCACGATTAGACTCCGGCGTGAGAGTAAGTAATCGGTTAGGGTTTTATGTGAGTTGAATTTTAGAACGTAATACCTTGTGGAACCTTTGAGGTGTCCTTTTATAGGCAATGAAACCCTAATGGGCTGTCATTGATACTTCGGCCCCAAGGAAGAGATAAGCACCAGAATTATATTGATTGTTATCTTCTAATTATGGTGAGTGAATATCTCCTTCCTTGGAGTAAATCACATTCAGAGATAGAATATGATTCTGTCTAACCCTGCACCGGTCATGCCGGGCCGTGGGCCGCACACGTGTGTGCGGTTACTGTTCATTTAAGCCCATAAGCTTAAATGACATTATTCCCACCCATCGGTGATGGGCCGGATACGGGTAGTACCCGTGGGCCGGGTTCATGACCCGGCTGGGGACTATACGTCTTCATGTCCCCCCAGTCTAGTTGTTACAACCATAGGCGTAACCTCTAGAGTACCAAGATGCTCCCTGGACGTACCAAGAAAAAATAGGGAATGATAAGTTGTCCAAGAATTTTGTTTTGGCCGCACGTGGCAACCTGAATTAGGAATTTATTCCATTACTATCTCAGCCGCTCATGGCGACCGAGACAAATTAAATATAGCATTAAATGTCAAGTCTTACGTAAGAGCCGCATATCCCGACATTAATAACTGTTCACCTGCCATGTTGACTGACAAAAGTGCAAACAGTCAGAGCCTCGAGCAGCGTAAACGTTTGAGTCAGAAGTGACCCGTGGGTCCCGCCTGACGTTTCACTTGCCACTTGCCCCCTAACCACACGATCAAGAATAGTGGCAGACACGTGTCACACATCCAACATGCCATGACCCACGAGGCAACCCTATAAATAAGCCACCCCTACGGCTGTGTGAAACACACAGTTTTTATCTCCATTTCTGCCATTAAAGCTTTCTTCTTAGCTGCAATCAACCACGCATGGATCCCTTCCTCCGCAGGTTAGAACACCACGCCCTTACATTTTTATTTAGGAATGGCTCACAGAAACAACCCCCACCATTGGATCCGTGCTTAATGTAATGACCCAGGAACAACTAGATCACTTTTGTACCAGTTATTTCATCCCTACCAACCTACACCCCTCACTTCCTGGCGCCGGAGACCTCATAACTGAGGCTCCGGAGGGTAAGATTGGCCTGTACACTCGCCTTTTTGATGCGGCCAACTACCGCATTCCATTCACCCGTTTCCTCATTGATCTGTTAGGATATTATGATGTACATATTAGTCAGTTCCACTGTATAGGCGCGTGTAAGATTAGTCAATTCGAGATCCTCTGCCGTGCTAGAAGAATCCCCCCCAACCGTAGAACTATTCCGGCTGTTTTACACCCCCAACCTAGTAAATGGTTGGTTATCCTTTAAAAACCATCCCCTAACAGTCCCCAGTCTCATAATAAGCCAATGGATTCGCTAAAAAACTGGTATGACCACTACTTTTGCATTGACGCAATAGCATGGCTGGCTGATTATGCCTTTAGACATAGGATATCCCACGACCCCCAGCCGCACGCTAGTAATATAACCCCCGACACTCCCAAGAAATAGATCTGAATAGGACCGGGTTCCATAGAAATCTTCCCGAGTCATTTCTATGTTTGCTAGGGATTAGCCGAAACTATTTTGGCCCGTCCAACAAATATCCTGTGTTTTGGAGAAGGCAGGGTGAAGGTAGGCTAACATCCGTACACAAAAAAGCTTATTCAATTACTTTGTAATGGCTAACATATTTTGTCATTGTATGGCAGAAATGAACTTCTTTGGACTTCTACGCCAGGGCGACCCAAAGCTTGTACCAGAAGGCTCCCGCCCCCGACGTGAGAACGAACTACCCCTTCTTGAGCATACCCGAAACGTGACGGTTGCTCTTGAAGCCGTGCCGGATCCTCACTCGGACGAGGAAGAAACAACTCTAATGAGGACCCCCGCCGACTTCAGCAATGAGGACGGTGAAAACAGGATGCTCGAAGGAGGAGCCGGGCCCTCCTCACCGCCTAAGACTGCCACTCCCGCACATGGGGAAGATCAGGGAAATAATATTGACTTAACCACCTCCAGCCTTCGCCGGATGTTGGGCGATGATGATGAAGAGGTACAACAAATCAATGAGGAGGAAGAGGAAGAAGCTGAAAAAGAAGTTGAGGAGGAGGTCGAAGAAGCAACAGCTCAGCCCGTCACAAAGCGTACCCGCAGGAAAAAAAAACGTGTAAGAAGAGCTGCTCCGGCCGAGGTTGGCGAACACAACGCCCCTGCCAAGAAACTTCGAGAAGACCACCCCTTATACCAATCTGTTGGGAGCACCACCCAGGCTTCCGAGACGATCCGGGCCGCACATGTCGATCCCGTCACTCAGATTCCCCCAACCACATCAGAATTAGCAAGGAATAACATGTAAGGCTCCATCTTGATACGTAAGAACGACAAATTCCTTTTAAGAAACACTTAATATGTATCCAAATGCTTGATTCTCAGGGATGAACAAACTGGTGCCGTGCCTCCACCCGATGCCCAAATGGAGAAGGGAAAAGAAAAGGAAGTGGAGAGAAACCCCATGCTTCACACGGCCGCCACGAAATCCGTCCCCGTATTTGAAGAAGGTACTCCCACAGCCTCACAAGACCTCCCGACGTCCGGCCCCCCTCAATCGTTCAACTCCATCTGGAATATCACCACTGCATCACGAATAAGGGAAGCCGAGGAATGCCGAGAGTACCTTAATAACTGCATACCACCAGGCTTGGTGCGAGAAGTGAATGCGCTCAGCCATGCGGACCTGGCTGGTGAGTACAACGGTGCTTTGGTACATCAAATAGCAATGGGCACCTCAATGAGAGTAAGATTTGAAGCCGCACTTGGGCATGTGGAGTCCCTTAAGAGGAAAGTTGGACGGAGGGAGAGGATGATCGAGGAGAATGAAGCTCAAATCGCAACCCTCCAGTCTCAACTTGCTAGTGCCGAGGCGACAGCGAAGGAGCAATCAGCCCGTGCGAATTCTTACGACCAACAAGTGGCCGATCTCGAGGCAAAACTAGATGCCGCAACAGCCAAGGTACATATCCGTGACGCACCACCCTTTATTCTACAAGAAATATAATCTAACAATTAATCTCATATAGGTGACCGCGGCGGAGGCGTCTGCCAAGTCCTCCTCCAGCCAGGTATCCGTGCTAACCAAAAAACTGGAAGACGCTCAGATGACAATCCAGAGCATGGAGAAGGTACAAGAGGAGCTTGATGATGAGAGGGCTATTACCAAGGAGCTGAAAGAGGTGTTTCCCCAAAAATATGTGAGGATCGATGCCCTCACCTCCGAACGCGACGACGTGCTATACCCCCAACTACTAGCAGCCATTGCCGGCCGCAGGTGGATGGTAGGACATGGGGCACGTTTGGCCGTCACCAAGGTACTAGAGGCCCCTGAATTTGTGCAACAGTTTGCAAGTCTTGTGTCCGATGGTATTGACCACGGCCGTCATGAGGGAATGGTCCAGGCTGTAGAGCTGATCAAGAAAAGGGAGAACTTCACCAGACATGCTTTCTTTAACCCTAAAGCGACTAACAAGATGACTGCTTCCATGGCCGCGATGCGAGACCTGCATTATCCATTCTTGGCTGAGCTGGAGGCCACAAAAGATGCATCAAACATGGAAATCATGGAAAAGCTAAGTCTCAGTGCGTTCTCCCAAGATGAGGGTCATTCCCGTGCTTCCTTCACTCCATCACCCAGCCACCTGACGCTCCCTATCTATGAGGATGTAACCAGGATCGTGCTCGATGAAGAACCCTTAAATGGGGTGCTGGAGAGGAATGCGGCTCAAGCCCGGAAGCGGAAGGAACGTAGTGAGTGGTTGTCATGCTTGGTCGAGGAACAAGTGGAGATAGGTAAGTTTCTCCCCCCATGTAGGGTGCTCCTACTTTATTATCCATTTCAGACAACTCTGGTTTGTAACCGCTGAATATTTGTAGTTTTTATTCGTCCGTGCATGTACACGGCTAAGACATGTGTATTTTGTATGTAAGTCCGTGATGACCACGACCATTTTTGTTATTTATTTGGAAACTTGTGTATTTTTATTGTGTTGAATATTGTATACCAATACTGCATGACATGTCACGTCTTACACACAAAAAGGGAAAATACATACAAGCCTATAATTTACTAGACATGCAACGTGCGTCTTTACTATGCGAAGCACTGCGTGAGTACGGCATACGAAACTTACCACAACGTCTTGTGAGTAAGGTGTCTAGTAAGGATACATGATCCGTGCGGCTGGGGTTGCATCCCTCTTACGCGACAAGTTGAATTAGTAGGTTCACTTAATCCTCTTACCCCGCCTGGAGGCGTATAGTACATGTACAGTAATTTGAATGAATGCATACGAATGAAACATGACATATTATAATAACAACTAAAAATTCATATGACTGACAAAAATCTAAAAAATGATTTGCACGAAACAAGCCGTGGAGCTAGCTAGGCGCCACGACATTTTATTAGAACGTTTACATTTTTTGTTTGAACAAGAATGATAAGTCCTAAAAAACAAAAAAGGAACCTAAACAAAACATAATAAGAAAAACAGATAAACCGCATGGTTCTTCATTAAAGCCGCACATAGCGAAGCACCCATGAGGAAGCCCTAGCTTTCAAAGATAGCACCTTTTGAGATTGGAGATGTTCCATGTGCGTTCTAGGTCGCGGCCATCCATGTCACGTAACTTGTACGCACCTCACCCCAAGGCTTCCATGACTTCGTACGGTCCTTCCCATTTAGGGCCCAGCTTACCTGTATTCTCCGCTCGACTTGCTTCGTTAGCACGATAGACATAATCTCCCGGTCGAAAAGAAACACCTTTGACCTTGGCGTCATAATAAGCCTTCATTTTAGCCTTGGACTTGGCTTCATTGATGGCTGCTATCTCCCTTTTTTCCAACAGGTCCAGGTTGATTCGCAGCTGCTCGTCGTTCGTAACGACATTAACCTCCGCCGTGCGAATGGTAGGCATTCCTATCTCTGCTGGTATAACAGCTTCAGTCCCGTAGGCCAATGCAAATGGAGTATCTCCGTTGGCTGTTTTGATCATAGTTATATGCGCCCATAGCACATGTGGTAACTCATCGACCCATTTGGCGCTTCGTTCATCCAGACGCGCCTTGATGCCATTTCCCAAGCTTCTATTTGCTCGTTCCACGAGGCCATTTGTCTGCGGATGCTTAACAGATGTGAAGCGCCGCTTGATATTCAATGATGCACACCAGTCCTTGAATGGATTATCCGCGAACTGTTTTCCGTTATCCGAGATGATTTCTCCTGGTAGGCTAAAACGGCACACAATATGCTCCCAAACAAACTTTTTAACTTGTTTGCCTGTGATGGATTTGACTGCCTTGGCCTCTATCCATCGTGTGAAGTAGTCCATCGCGACAATCAAGAACTTAACTCCCCCCGCAGCTACGGGAAACAGTCCTGCGATGTCAATTCCCCACTTATAGAATGGCCATGGGGATGTAATAGGTGTAAGCTCCTGCTGCGGATGTCGCGGCACTGGTGTATGCACTTGGCAATCACTACACTTGCGAATCATGTCACGTGCGTCCCTATGCATGGTAGGCCAATAGTATCTTGTTCGTAAGGCTCGAGCTACCACGAATCGTGGACCTGCCTGCATGCCGCATAACCCTTTATGTATGTCACTGATTACGTAAGCGGCCTGACGTGGTCCAACACATCGTAGCCACGGCTGCAAGAAAGAGCGCTTGTAAAGGATGCCTTCTCGAATTTCGAAGTGTTACGACTTCCTCCTGATGCGCTGTGCTGCTTTTTCCTCGTCTGGAAGGGTCTCACTAGTCAAATAGTTGATAATCGGGGTCATCCATGTAGGTCCATCCTCCTCAACTATAGTAGCAACCTCCCCTTCCGTTATAGATTTCTCCTTGAGTATTTCCACCAAGACTTGTTTGGACAAGTGAGCGAAGCTTGTGGATGCGATCTTGCTGAGAGCGTCCGCCTTCTTGTTCTCGCCTCTTGGCACCTGCTTGATGGAAAATTTGCTGAAAGCCGCGATTAGTGACTTGACTTTTTCCAAGTATCTGACCATGTTGTCCTCCTTAGCCACATATCCACCTAGAATATGGTTCGCAACAAGCCGTGAGTCCACGTAGGCCTCAAGGTTGCGGACTCCCATTCTAGCGGCGATTTTTAAACCCGCAATTAATGCTTCATATTCCGCTTCATTGTTGGTGGCCGTGAACTCAAAACGGAGGGCGTACGTGAACTCCATTCCTTCTGGATTTGTGAGGATGAGACCAGCTGCGGAGCCATCCGTACACGAAGATCCGTCCGTAAATAGCACCCATGGTTATGTTGGAGTCTCGTCTTGTTTAACGATTGGCCCTTCCTCATCCGGCTTCTCAATCAGGAAATCTGCCAAGATCTGGCCTTTCACAGCCGTCCTTGGCCTATAAGATATATTGTGCTCCCCCAATAAGATGCTCCATTTTTGTAGCCTCCCTGCCACATCCGGTCTAGAAATAACCTGCTTGATTGGCTGGTCCGTAATGACTACAATTGGGTGCGCCTGAAAGTACCGGCGCAACCGCTTTGTAGCAAACACTAGTGCTAACACCAATTTTTTCATAGAGGAGTAATTCAGCTCCAGCCCTTGTAATGTTCTACTTATAAAGTAGACCGGAGTTTGCACTGTATCTCTATCTGTCATGAGTACCGCGCTTATTGCACCATGAGTGGCTGAGAGATACATAATGAGTTCCTCCTTTGGCCGGGGAGCTACTAGCATAGGGAGAGATGCAAGATGCTACTTGAGTTGGCCAAAAGCTTCCTCGGCTTCCTTCGTCCACCGGAAGTCTCCCTTCCTAATGCACTTCTTGAGTGTCTTAAATAGGGGTAATCTCAATAGTGAGAGGCGCATCAATCACATCGCTTGCTGCCATTAAAGCATTGTGTGTTCCAATGCTTATCTCAATAGTGAGAGGCACATCAATCACATCGCTTGCTGTGATGGGAGGGAACGAGATTTCCCTGCCGCGTGAAAATTTTTGGCCTATTTTCTGCCTCGTGCGGCGTTGTCTGGATTGGATCATGTATATGGTCGAAGGTTTGTCCTTTTGTGGATCCTTCTTATCATACTTCTTGTTGTCTTTTCCATCCTTCCAATCCTTAACTAAGTGCTTGAGTTTACCTGATTTGATCAGTGACTCAATGTGCTTCTTGAGCTGGATACACTCCTTCGTACCATGGCCCTTGTCATTATGGAACTCGCAGAAGCGATTTCCTTACCGACGGTCCGACGGAGTTGTCATTGGGGGAGGCCTTGGAAAGTTTGCCCCTTCCGTCAGCAAGATCTCCCGGTAGGACATCTTTAGGGGGGTAAACTTATCGTCTGGCCGTCCTCCTTTATTCTGGCTCTTATAGTCTGAGCCCTTGCTATTGTTCTGATTGCCTTGACCACCCGACTGTCTCCGAGACTGGCCGTTTGACCGGTACCCATTTCCTCTGGATGGGTAAGCCGCGGAAACAGCTGTGTCTCCTTCTATGAAATTTTTGACCCTTTCCATGAGGTCATCATATCTCTCTGGACGCTTGTCATTGAGGCGCCTGATCAATTCCCTGTCTGTGTATGGCGTGCATGTAGTCAGAGATTTTCAGGAGTTCCGGCATTGTTTTTGTGCGTGTGCACTCATCATTGGAGCGTTCAGTGAAGGCTTCTGTGGACTCCCCCGGCCGTTGTTTGACAGTCGCCAATGAGACCGGATCCCTATTATACTTCTTCCTCTGAGTATAATTCTTCTTGAACGCAGTGCGTAGTTCTGTGAAACTATCAATGCTTCATGGAGGGAGTCCTTCAAACCAGTCACGGGCATTTCCGATCAGAGTTGAATTGAACATTTGGCACCATATAGGCATGGGCCATCGCTCAATTTTAGTATGCGTATCGAATATTTTAAGGTGATCATCCGGATCACCAGTTCCATCATAGGTCTTGACACACGCTGGCATGCGACGTTTGGTGTCCTCGGAATAGTTCCGTATGCGGAGGGTGAATGGGTCTTCCCTGGGATCTGCCCATGGCCGGGTGAGCCTAGGGTCATCCCATGGTTCACACCACGGGCGGGAAAGATCCTCCGCTTCTGCATCTCGATAATAAGGGCCACCATAATACTCATCATTGTTTGGTGGTAGTGGAGGGGTACGCCTAGGTCGGCGACGCTTAGGCGGATGGTCATCTGAGTCTTCCCCTGACGGGTCTGGAGACGGGGGTGGTGCCCCATCCTTTGGGTGAGGACCACTTTTTGGGATGAACCAGTGTCTTTTTCCCAGTGTTCATCCTATCCCACACGCTCGTGCGGCGAGCGGCTCTGGCCAGCTCTCGATCTGGTCGCTCGGGTGAACCGTCAGACTTATCTCCCCCTTCTCGAGACTGCATTAGTTCCTGTATGAGGCGATCTCTTATGCGCTCAAACACATTCCTAGGTTGAGGGGTTTCCTCAAAGATGCTCTGCTCCTGAGGCCGAGCTTTCCTTTTCCTCTGATTTTGGGAAGAGGTGATTGGTCCGGTGTCACCAAAGTTGAGTCGAGATTGGAGGTTCCTCCCTAGATTTAACCTTGATGCGATCCCCGGGACGATCCTATCAAAGTTCTGCGTGAGAACTCGAGTGAGATCCTCCTCGCTGAGTGGTTGGACTTCTACTTCCTCCTCCACTGATGGTCTGCGCGGCTCCTTGTTAGGAGGATTGGGCGCACTCCCTGGATCAGGGTTATCCAGGGTTGAAGTAGGTGGGGGTGTTATGGAGATCGTGCTCGTCACCCCCAAGGGCTGAAAACCACCACGGTTACCCGGTCCGCCTGCAAGGCGGCTAGGTGATTGATTGGGGATGAGTATCCCTTCCCCTTGGGACTTCCGATTCCCAGGATTTGTGTTCCTGAGATTAGCTTGCGGATGCCCCTTCGTCATTGGAAATTCAGAATGAGGTTTTGTTCTAGCTTAGTGTAATGGGTCCCACGGATGGCGCCAACTTGTTGATGCAAAAGTTGGGTGATCCTTGCTAGACCCGAATTAGGCTTAATTCAGGTTGGCTGGGCTCCGGCTCCTGCACCAAGTGAACTATTTGGTTGGGATCCTGCACACTAAACAATACGCGTTAGGCTTACCGTGGGAAGGTTTCCCACGATTAGACTCCAGCGTGAGAGTAAGTAATCGGTTAGGGTTTTATGTGAGTTGAGAGTTTAGAACGTAATACCTTGTGGAACCTTTGAGGGTTCCTTTTAAAGGCAATGAAACCCTAATGGGCTGTCATTGATTCTTCGGCCCCAAGGAAGAGATAAGCACCAGAATTAAATTGATTGTTATCTTCTAATTATGGTGAGTGAATATCTCCTTCCTTGGAGTAAATCACATTCAGAGATAGAATATGATTTTGTCTAACCCTGCACCGGTCATGCCGGGCCGTGGGCCGCACACGTGTGTGCGGTTACTGTTCATTTAAGCCCATAAGCTTAAATGACATTATTCCCACCCATCGGTGATGGGCCGGATACGGGTAGTACCCGTGGGCCGGGTTCATGACCCGGCTGGGGACTATACGTCATCAGAAAACAAGGGGTGATTTCTACCAAGACAAGGAAGATACCTAGATCAGTGCCATGGTGACACGTGCCCCACTCAACCAAATCCACCAATCACAACTCTCCCTCCTTCCACCTCACCATTCCACTTCTTCCAATTTATTTATTAATAAACCTTGGCGCCTTAAACACTAATTTAAATCCTAATCAACCCTTAAACATATCAAACACCCAACTATTCACCTCAAGAACACAATTAGGTTTTCTTAATTGTGTTGAAATTAAACCTCCATATTATCCAGAATGTTGATTAAGGTGAGGTTAATCATATCCCAAACCTTAAACCTGCCACCCCAACAACACACAAGTCACATGTTGGACCCCCTTCACACGTTTTTTGAACAAAATGCCAAAACATGCCAGGGAATCTACCACCCACATTTAGCTTCAAAGTTAAGCTTCAATATGAGCCTTTGATCATTTCTGGATACTTGGACACCTCACACAACCAGCCAAAACTTGTCACATGATCAAGCATATTCAAACAAGAAAAGGGCATTTTGGGACTTCTACAGCAATTAGGGTTACGTTTTTTTAGCTCTTAACTAGTTCATTGTAGCCTATATAAGGCATAGGACTCATTACATTTCAGTTTGCTCTTGAATTTTCCTTGGTTCACAAATATGTAAACCACATATTTATCTTAATGAAATGTGTTTGAATTTGGTGAAGAAAGCTCAAGTGCCACTCTTAATATCTGTTTATTGTTGTTAATGTTTACTAGTTCTTGAATCTTAAACCTGTTTTCAAAAGGAGTGTGCAAAAGTTTGCACATTTTCCACTTTTCTTGATATTTTGCTAAGTCTAGTTCAAACCTTGGAATTCTTAGGCTATAAAGCTTATCATAGCATCATGATATTGAGTTATCAAGGTGTGGTGAAGTCTATAACTTGGGGATAATCAAGTGTGGGGAACTAAGGTTGAATTAATCAAGAATTTTTCATTTTTCTTCTTTTCATATTGTGCTCTTAACCTTGTTGATTCTTAGCAGGGTTGTTTGTGGAAGATTTTACTTGTTCTTGCTAGTACATAAGCTCAAAATTCGTGGGTGTGGATGTACATCCATGAGGTACACATCATCTTACCCAAAATCTGTTAAAACTTTGGATGTTTGGTGATTTTGTGTGTGACTTGTGTTCTTGCTGATTTTATGGTCTAACCTTGCTCTAATCTGCTTAATATATCTGTTATTGTGCTTATTTGTGCTTGGGTGGTCTTGAAATACACTTTTCATTTGAAAAATTGTGATTTGAAAAGTTAAAAGGGTGTTTGGGATTACCTGTTATAGATCATAAGTGGTTATTGTGTTTGTGGAAAGTGTTATTTGTGCTTTGTGTCTGTTAAATACTTGGTTGAGTGCATATTGCTGCATGTTTTTGGGTTTGAAACCACAAATCAAACATTGTGCTCTATCTCATTGAGTTTAACTGTTTTTGACCTAAGATTTTGGTAAAATCTAGAATTTATGCATGCTTAGGGTTAAAAGTTGTTAAAACATCATTAATATAACATATGTGATAGATCTGAGTGATTGAATTTGGCTTGTTGGTCAAGTGCATCAGCAAGTGTTCATAACTGCATTGTTTAGTGTTCATCAGTAACTTTAAGTGCTTGATTCTTGCTCAATACTTTGAATCAGTGCATGAAACCTGTTTAGACTTGCTTATCTAAGTTTATTATTGCTTGTGTGTGCATTTGGTTAAGTTTGGCTGGCTAAATTGTGCTATAAGTGCTTATTGAACCATAATTGCTTATCTGCTCATGTCTGTGCTAGATCTGGGGATGTTTTGATGTAACTGTACTAATTGGCTGTTAGTGATTGTGATTTCTTGATTGTCATTGACTCTTTATGATCCACTGATCATTTGGGTGCCTTTTTGTAACTTGAATCTCCAAAAAAGTCACTAAAGACAAAAAAGTCAACAAGTCAAGCAGTGGAAAAAGTTTCCACTGCTCAAACCCCAAAACTAGCCCCTGCTAGTGTTAATTTGCTTTCTGCTTATCAATAAGCCATATTGGCTTATCCAGACCTGCAACAACTTATTTTTGTGATAGATCTTCATCATTTGACCCATTTGTTTGAACTGGAGCTTATTAGACTTTGACTTTGACTTTTTGCTAGAAAACTAACTCATTTGACTTTTTCATAAGTGCTTATTTACTTATTCTAGCTTATTGAGTGACTTATTTGAAAACTTTTTGTTGATTAAGCTTAGTTAAGTCATTTAAAAGCTTTAGAAACTTGAATCAGCTCTTGGGATAGCCTAGAACTCAAAAACGACTATTTTGTCGTTTTCTATAGATTGCTTATTGCATTTTTAGGCTTATTCCTTGGAGTTTTTTCAAATTTATTTTTACAGAAGTCTTAAGTAACTCAAAAGAAGCTTGTGTGTCTAATTTGAGCTTATGGCATCAGCTTATAGCTTAATGGGCCAAAAAGGCCATTAAGAATAAGCTGTTTGATATAAGTCACCTTATTTCAAATTTTCAGCTTTTGGGCCTTTGAAAAGTTGTGTTTAAAATCAAATTTTGAGTTAGATAGGAGTTTTTGGGCTAAATTGGACAACATTTTTCTTATTGGGCCTATTTGAGCCCATTAAGGGGTCTGTTTTGACTTTTAGCCCATTTCTAGGCCCATTAGGGGTACTTTGTAATTTCAACTTCATTTTCTATTTATTTAGGTTAAATTAAGCTAGTTTGCAACTTTTTAGAATTTTTTATAAATTTTGGATTTTTAATATTATTTTATTATTATTTTATTATTAAAAATTAAAATTTATATTTTTCAAGTTTTTACATTTTTCTTAGTTTAAATACATAAATTTAGGAATTTTACCACTTTTAGAATATTTTTATTGTCCTTAGTTTAATTTTTATAATTATTTTAAGTTTTAATAGTTTTAATTGTTTTTAAATAGTTTTAATTAATTTTAAAATTTTCAAAAATAGTTTTAAATTCAGTTAGGGTATTTTAGAGGTTTACAAAGTGATAAATCTCATTTTGGGCTTTTTGTTAATTAAATTGATTTTTAGGGCTTTAATTAGCATTAAAAAATGATTATTTAATTAAATAAAAGGTTTGGATGATTTTTGAATTTTTGTAAAATCTAATTACATTATTTAGGATTTATTGCAATTTTTAGGAAGTTTTAGAGTAAATTTTTTATTTTGGTGATTTTACGGTTTTACATGTATGACCTTTTCGTCTTAGTATAATCTGTCATCATAACCGTCATTCTCTTCTTACCCCATTTCTATTTTCTTTCACATAATCATATAATCACATAATTAATCATCTCTTAACACGCACACCAAGCCTCCTTGAGAACGATCCCCACTTTGGGTCATAACTTGTGATTTTCCTAAGTCACTTGTTAATACTTACCCTAATTACCTTGTTTTCCTAAACAAGTGGGAAATTACAACCATCATTTTTGGCACCGCTGCCGGGGAGGCGTGTTGTGTTTGGATTTGGAAATTGTTGTTTTTATATATAGCCATAATATCTATTTGTATTAGTATCACTCTACTAATACGTATTATCGGTTTTTCGTTTTTTGTGTGAATACTATTACTATATTGTATACGTAGAACAATAAATTCACAAGTACTCCAAAAGTGTGAAAACACAACATTGACTTGGGAGGTCATTACCCAATCATTGTATTCGAATCTCAAACAAGAAAGAAAAGGGAAAAATAGATAAATACTTTCGTGAAGCTCGATTTTGAAAAATACAAACTATAAGGTGGGTATAAGGAGGGTAGTATAAAATATACCCTAAGGAAAAAGGCTCTTAAGTGTAGCCCGCCGCCTCATTTCCCCGCTTGCTTGTGAGTATTTGATTTTGAGAGCTAATCGAGGGTTTTGCCGCCCAAAGTATTATTATGTATCATATATACTTTCTTGGTTTCATTGATTAAACCCTCTTGAACGTTTTGGTGTTCCACCAACATTCTAAAGTCATCGAAGGTGTTCACTTCACGTGATCGTTTTCATTCCTTGAGGCTTCTTTAATCAAGAGATTTGATTAAGGAAGAGATTTGTAGATTTTGGTCTACTTAATACAATCACAAAAATCCAAAAAAAAGTAAAAACAATAAAAAACCACAAAAAAATTGGAAAAATACAAAACACCAAAAAGAATCTTCTTTGCTCACCCCCACGTTATACGTGACGTTTATGCTTACTCGATCAAGCAAGACGTGCACGTAAAGAAAAAACCGAAAGGAGTCAACACCTACTCCTAATCTTTCTAGTGAGGAGTTTCCTATTGACGAACCCATTGTACGAGAAGAACCAACCATGGCGAATCGAACTATGATGGAGTTACTTCAAGCACCCACTGAGGGTTATGGAGAGGCTATTGTGATTCCCGCTATCCTTGCGGAGAATTTTGAAGTGAAAACGGGTTTGTTGTTGATGATCCAAAACAACAAATTCCGTGGTGATGAGAAGGACAACCCGCACAACCATATCCGCCAATTCAATCGTCTTACCGCCACTTGCAAGTTTAAGGATGTTGCTAATGACTCAATTAAGATGATGCTTTTTCCGTATTCCTTAGCGGGGCCCGCTAAAATTTGGTTAGAGAAAGAGCCACCCAATTCTATATTAACGTGGAAGGATCTCGTTTCAAAGTTTGTGAACCAATATTTTCCGCCCTCTAAGACTACGCATTTGAAAAACGAGATTTCAAAATTTTCACAAGAATTTAATGAAAGTTTTTCAACGGCTTGGAATAGGTTTATGGAAATGTTACGTGAGTGTCCTCATCACGGTTTTTCCGATTTGCATCAAATTGACACGTTTTACAATGGACTTAATGATCATGAAAGGGATTATCTTAATGCCTCCGCGGGTGGTAATTTTTTGTGTAAAACGGTTGAGGAAGCTTTGGTGATAATTGAGAATAGATCTAAGGTGTATAGTCCTCGTAGCACGTCTAGTGTTCGTAAGGCTTCGTCTTCGGCTTCACCTTCTTTGTCTACTACCATCGATGCTTGCCAAATTGAGGCGAACTTGGAAAACAAAATCTTTGACAAGCTTAAAGGTCTTCTAATTGAATTTAAAGTTGGAGAACCAAATGCTCCCGCTACGGCTAAAGCGGTTGAGGTTTCATGTATGTATTGTGGTGGAGGTCATGATTTCTCCAAGTGCATTACCAACGTGGTAACACTTCGAGTGCCTACGCGGCCACGGGAACTTACAACCAAAACGGTCAAGTTACCCGCTCTAATCAATTGACTCCACCGGGTTTTGGTTCAAATCAAAATGCTAACAACAACTATCGAAACAATCAAGTTGGTTTCAAAAACAATTACAACAAGGGAAACTATGGTAATCAAGGGGCTAATAATCAAGTTTCAAACAAAAATCAAAATGATTTTCAAAACAACAACAAAAGTTTTCAAACTTTGAAAGATCTTCCAAATGAATTTGTTGAATACGCTAATGGAAACGATGCTAGGTTTGACAACATTCAAAGAGAAATCATTAGCCTAAGATCCGAGTTTAAGAACGACTTGAAGAAAGAGTTGAAAAATGAGTTAGCAAATGAGCTTAAAATCCATACAAACAAGATGGAAGGAAATGTAACTAGGTTACAACAAAACCAACAAAAAATGGAACAAGGGCAACATGAAATTAAGCAAAAGATGATTAAAGCCGAGAAGAGGCAATCCATGTTTGAGGATAAAATTTCATCTATGTTTGAGGCAATTATGTGTAAACCGTCTTCGAGTAGTCTTCCTAGCAACACCGTAACAAACCCTAAGGGTGAGATGAAAGTGATTACCACACGTAGTGGTAAGACACTTAAGGAACCGACTCCTCTACCAATTGCTCCTACGGAGGATGCAATTGAGGAAGAACCCGAGGTGGTGGTCGAAAAGGAGCATATCCAAATCCCACGAAGTACCGCTCATGCCACACCTACGGTTGACCCATTACCAACATTGGAACCCGAGATTCCAAAGGCTATGCCTATGCCTCAACCCACACCACCTTTTCCCTATCCATCGAGACTTAGAAAGGAGAAACGTCAAGAGCGCGACAATTACCAATTTGAGATTTTTATGAAAATATTTCGTGATTTGCACTTTAATGTGATTTTCGCCGATGCTTTGGTCATGATGCCTCGATTTGCCGCTAACTTTAAGAGTATGTTGAACAACAAGGAGAAATTGCTTCAATTGTCTAGTTGTTCATCGGTTTATCTTAATCGCATACCTCAAAAAGTCGGTGATCGCGGTAAATTCTTGATCCCATGTGCAATCCAAGATATGGAAAAATGCTATGCCTTGGCCGATCTTGGTGCTAGCATTAACTTGATGCCACTTGCAATCTTCAAGTCGCTCAGTCTTCCTAATCTTACTTCTTCACTAATGTCTATCGAGTTGGCCGACCATTCCCCGATTCCCGCATGAGGATTGGCGGAAGACGTTTTAGTAAAAGTGGGAAAGTTCTATTATCCGGTAGACTTTATTGTTGTCGATATTCCCACGGATCCTCAAGTTCCTCTCATTTTAGGTCGTTCGTTTTTAGATACGTCTATGGCTTTGATCGATGTTCATTCTAGAAAGATCACCTTACGTTTCAACGACGAGGAACTTGTTATGAACGAAACTCAAAACTCTCAAATTTCTCATGTTTATTACGTTGCAACTATAAACCTCGTTGATATGATTGACGTGGTTTGCGAGGAATTTTCACAAGAAGTTCTAGGTTTTGGTGATGATGAAAATAGTGGCAATCCCACTATGTTAGATCCCATTCTTGATAACTCGACACCAACTTTCACTCCATTTGAAGGTGGTGGTTTTACGTTGGAAGAATTCGATGTTCCACGTACTTGTAACGAAGACCTCGACAACGATGAGGACTTCTTGATTAACAAGGATTTTCTTAACGATTTCCCATTTCCTCCACCCGAGGAGGTTATGAGTATCGAGCCCAAATATTCAATTGAGGAACCACCTATCCTCGAGTTGAAAGATTTACCTCTCATCTCGAATATGTCTATTTGGAGGAGGGCGACAAGTTGTTGGTTATTATTGCGAAAGAACTTTCGGATGATGAAAAAACCGCACTTGTCGATGTTCTAAAGGATCACAAAGGGGAAATTGCGTGGAAGTTATCTGACATTAAGGGAATCGATCCCAAATTTTGTACCCAAAAAATCTTAATGGAGGAGGATAACAAGCCCGCAATCTAATGTCAAAGGAGGGTGAACCCCAAAATTCACGACGACATCAAAAAGGAAGTCCTAAAACTCCTTGACGTGGGAATGATTTACCCTATTTCTGATAGCCCTTGGGTGAGTCCTATTCATTGTTTCCCTAAGAAGGGAGGAATGACCGTTGTGCCAAACGATGCCAACAAGTTAATTCCCACTAGACTCGTGACCGGATGGAGAGTGCGCATTGACTATCATAAGTTGAATGACGCCACTCGCAAAGACCATTTTCCCTTGACCTTCATGGACCAAATGTTGGAGCATCTTGCGGGAAACAATTTCTATTGCTTTTTAGATGGTTTTTCCGGTTACTTCCAAATCCCCATTGATCCTCGTGATCAAGAAAAAACTACGTTTACGTGTCCATATGGAACGTTTGCCTATCATAGAATGCCATTCGGACTTTGCAACGCACTAGGAACCTTTCAAAGGTGCATGATGGCTATTTTTCATGATATGATCGAAAAGACGATGGAAGTCTTCATAGATGACTTTTCCGTGTTTGGTAATTCGTTCACTTCGTGTTTGTCGAATCTTGATAGAATGTTGAAGCGTTGTGAGGAAACCAACCTTGTGCTTAATTGGGAAAAGTGTCATTTTATGGTTAAAAGTGGAATCGTCTTAGGGCACAATGTTTCGAAAGCGGGGATTGAGGTAGATCAAGCTAAGGTAGACGTCATCGCCAAATTACCTCATCCCAAAACCGTTAAGGGAGTTAGGAGTTTCCTAGGCCACGCGGGCTTTTATCGTCGATTCATCAAGGATTTTTCAAAGATCTCTCGACCTATTACACATCTTCTTGAAAAAGAGGCACATTTTGTCTTTGACGAAGATTGTGTACGAGCCTTTGAAATCCTTAAGAGGAAACTTACCAAAGCTCCCATTCTTGTTTCTCCTAATTGGAACCTCCCCTTTGAGCTCATGTGCGATGCTAGTGACTACGCTATTGGGGCCGTATTGGGGCAACGTCATGAAAAGCACTTCTTGCCTATTCACTATGCTATAAAGATGATGACCGAGGCTCAACTTAAATACACTACAACGGAGAAGGAGTTCCTTGCTGTGGTGTATGCATTTGAGAAATTCCGACCTTATCTCGTCTTGATGAAATGCATAGTGTATACGGATCATTTGGCTATGAAGTATCTTATGGCAAAACAAGATGCAAAGCCGAGATTACTTCGTTGGATTCTCCTCCTTCAAGAATTTGATCACAAAATCGTTGACAAAAAAGGAGCCGAGAATCTAGCGGCCGATCATCTTTCTCGTTTGGAAGATCCTCACCAAAGTGTTTACGAGCCCAAGGAAATCACCGAAACATTTCCGCTCGAGACACTTGGTGTAGTGAATTCTAAGCTTGATTCTTCCACCCCATGGTTTGCGGACTTTGCAAATTACCATGCGGGCAACTTCATCATCAAGGGTATGACGACTCAAGAAAAACGAAAATTCTTTCGTGACGTCAAGTTCTACTTTTGGAACGACCCTTGTTTCGAACTTGTGCGGATCAAATTATCCGACGTTGTGTCTTTGGTACCGAAGCTTCTAATATCCTTAGATCTTGTCACGAGGGACCCACGGGCGGTCACCACGGTGCTAATCTCATGGCTAAGAAGGTGTTTGATGCCGACTTCTTTTGGCCTACTATTTACCGAGATGCATATGAGCTTGTGAAGTCGTGTGACTCATGCCAACGACTAGGAAAAGCCTCACAAAAAGATGAAATGCCACAAAATATCATCCAACTGTGTGAGATCTTTGACATTTGGGGCATAGACTTTATGGGGCCGTTCCCATCATCTCGTGGTAATAAGTACACCCTTGTTGCGGTTGACTACCTATGTAACACCCCCACAATTGCTATGCGCAGCGGAACTACAACAATGGGTGCTACACAGTATTCATTGCACACAAGATATATCAAACGACGCTAAAAAGACGTCAACTTAAAACTTAAAATTTAAAATTGTTAGATGATACATGTCCACAGTTTTTCCAACCCCAAATAGTACACAGAGTTTAGCGTTTTCGGTCCCCATGAATCTCAACCCAAAAACTTCAGTTTTACAACCACATGACATTAAACATAAAAATTGTTTAAGTAGAAAAGGAGGGAAAAACAAGCGGACACCAAGCCGTACACACAACATCCATCCCATGCATGCTCCATCCTACACCTCAGCGGTTACCTGAAACACATGCCAAAAATTTGGTCAACGAAAACGTTGAGTGGAATTCATAGGTTTTACAATCCATTTGAACGTATATAAAATAAAAACCATTCGTGATCATTTATAGTCTTGTCGATCAAACAAACTATAATCAGGATACTGACAATTGTGTTTAAGCTCATGACACTAATCTGTTAACTCAATCACCCGCGTAATAATACCGGCGTGATTCAGATGAAACCAGTGCCCCTTCTAAAGGCATCAGTTGCAATTATACCTTATTTCTCATACAAAATAATCTACCGCAGAACTTACTATAAGTACAGCTTCTCGGCTAGCATTGGGTCGTTAACCCCGTAGTACTACAAATTGCATAAGCGGCTATTTCCCCCTACTCGAGGGCAGGACAATAGTTAATAGTTCATGATTTTAGGGACTTTTGCAACTTTGGTACTCAACACAATTCTAAGGCAACTTTCGGGTCTAACAATCATTCATGATATACGTTCCTTTTAAAAACTAGCATGCATTTCCCTCGCGGGTAAAAAAATTTGAAATAATATAAGCGAGGCTATAAATTCACACCTTATATCCTAAGTAGTCGGTAGTTCGAGGGATGTTCACTGACGACGAAACGGATGCCCGGTTAAATCAACACCTATCACAAATAACGCGTAATGAGTAATCTCATTTTAATACTTACGGTACTGTATGAAATACATATATACTAGTCACTTAGGACAAGTATAACTCACGCCAAAAACAAAAACAACAAGTGTCACTCATTTTATACCATTCGTTCTTATTACCTACGTTGTCCATTTTTTTACCCATTCTCGTCGGTACTCGACTAAAGTACGGGCTGTTTTACCTTATTTAACCACACTTATAAAATTTGACAAAATTTACAAAAATCCTATATGACCTGTAGATAACATGTTTTTAAGCCCAATAAAAGTTTTTACTTTCACGACCCGTTACGCAACTCTTTTCCACGACTACATTTTACGGGCTGAAATTGCGCTTCGACCAATTTTGACCTCTTTGACCTATATGAAAAATACCTTTGACTTCTTTGACTCCTAAGTCAACATATAGACCCATTTATACAGGTTAGGGACCACATTTTGACCCTTGACCATTTACCAATTTATACTTGTGACCCTCGGGATTTGACTAAAACTTTACACAAATTCGGATTATGAAAGTCCTCGTCTCCCGGTACCCGATCTTTAAAATGTCATAACTTTTAGCTCGTTTTGAGTCACGGGCTCTACCTTATACCAAATTAAAGCTAGAGAGACCCTCTATAACTACATTTAGTTTTCAAGTCCTGGAAAAAAAATAATTTTTATGAAATGGACCAAATGTTTCTGCCTAAAAATGACCATACCAAAAACGCACTTAGACTCGATTCCAAGCCTTCTAACCACCACTAAACATCATCCTAAGCCTTCCCAAACATATCCTAACATCAAACTTCAATCCTACCCCTATTGATCAACCAATCTCAAAATCAAAACTTCAAAGAAATGAACATGCAACTAGTATAACCTATGTAAATCATCCTAAAACCATAAACCAAACACAATAATAACATGCAAAATCAACAACCACCATGTCTCCCCAAACACCCCCATTGCTGTGGGGTTTGGGTGACCCAATCACCACAACCAAATTAATTTTGGTGGGTTTTCTTGGTGTTCTTGCATCCATAACACATAAAATCAACATGCATTAGCTCATTTAGCCTCAAAAACGAATTTGGATCATATGGAAAAATCTTGAAAAATTTTTGTTAGTGCATGTTGGATTTGAGCACATGAACATGTGGGGAATGACCAAACTAGATGTGGTCTAACCTTAGATTTTTGGAAAATCAAGTGGAAAAAGATTTTTGGTGGATTTTCTTGGTGTTGGGGGTGTCCGTCGGCTTTAGAGAGAAAGGAGGGAGAGAGTGTTTGATTTTGGTGAAATATTTTGTATGTGTTTGTGTGTTTGTCACTTTTGGCCTTTTTGGTGGGTTGGGAGGGGCCTTTGTGCAATTTTTAGCTTCTTTTGTCCTTAAATAGAAAACGTCCTCAAAACTTTGCGGGTTCGACTCATTTGTCAATTTTGAAAATTTTACGGGAGTCAGAAATCTTCCCGAACGCTCCAAAATATTTTTGGGATACTTTAAATGTACTCGGAAGGCTATAAAACTCACCCGACTCAACTTAACACGAACCGTAAATAAAATTCTCGAAAAATTACATTATCGATAAATCGTCAAAAATTATATAAAATTGGGCATCCCTCGGGATCGTAATCGTCATCGTCCTTCTTAAAACGTCAAACGTAAAAATTATAACCTCGAACATCGGCTTCAACCAAAATACTTATAAATATAGAAATTAAAATTTATTAAAAATTTCAAAAATTAGCGTAATTTAGGGTAACGTGAATGACCTCGATTCTAGGGTGTCACATCCACCCCTCCTTAAAGAGAGCGACGTCCCGGCACTCGCCTCTTCTTGTACTCACATTTCGTTCTACTGGAACAGATGAGGATACCTTTCCTTGAAAAAGTCCTCACGTTCCCAGGTGTATTCCGGTCCACGCTTAGAATTCCATCGGACCTTCACAATAGGAATCCTACTACTCTTCAACCGCTTGACCTCCCGGTCCATAATTTCCACAGGTTCTTCCACAAAGTGCATTTTGTCGTCTAGTCGAATCTCGTCCAAAGGAATCACCAATTCCTCGTCCGCCAAACTCTTCTTCAGGTTCGATACGTGAAACGTGTCATGAATAGCACTAAGTTCGGTCGGCAATTCTAACTTGTACGCTACTGGTCCAATTCGTTCAACGATCTTAAACGGTCCAATATACCTCGGACTCAACTTTCCTTTCTTCCCAAAACGAATTACACCCTTCCACGGCGACACCTTGAGCATAACCATATCTCCAACTTCAAACTCCAACGGTTTCCTTCGGTTATCGGCATAACTCTTCTGTCGGCTTCTCGCAGCAAGTAGTCGGTTCTTGATTTGCACGATCTTCTCTGTCGTTTCTAATACCATTTCGGGTCCAGTCAATTGACTTTCCCCTACTTCACTCCAACACACAGGCGATCTACACTTCCTTCCATACAATGCTTCGAACGGTGCCGCTTTGATACTCACATGATAACTATTATTGTACGAAAATTCCACCAGAGGCAAGTGGCGTTCCCAACTTCCTCCAAAATCGATCACGCATGCTCGGAGCATGTCCTCCATCGTTTGAATAGTGCGTTCGCTCTGGCCGTCAGTCTCCGGGTGATAAGCCGTGCTTAAACTCAGTTCAGTGCCCATCGCACGTTGAAGCGATTTCCAAAATTCCGACGTAAATCTACTGTCGCGATCCGAAATGATCGATAACGGCACTCCATGTCTATAGACGATCTCCTTCACGTACACGCTGGCGAGTCTTTCCATGCTGTCCGTCTTCTTCATAGGTAAGAAATGAGCAGATTTCGTCAACCTATCCACAATTACCCATATCATATCGCTTCCACTAGGAGTCCTAGGTAAACCCGTCACGAAATCCATTGCGATTTTCTCCCATTTCCATTCTGGGATTTCTGGTTGTACCAACAATCCAGATGGTTTCTTATGTTCTGCCTGAACCTTAGCGCAAGTCAAACACTTACTAACGTAACGAGCAATATCCGCCTTCATATTCGGCCACCAGTAAACTTTCTTCAGGTCGTGGTACATCTTATCCGATCCAGGATGTATCGAATACTTCGACTTATGCGACTCATTCATAACCAATTCTCGAACTCCAGGCTTTCCTTCCTCAGATGAACACAATGGTAACCAAATCCGATTCTCAAAATATCTTAGTCCGTCAGACCTAATCACGAAAAGAGGTTTCGACATTCGTCCCAAGTTCTCGGCTTCAACATTCCCTTTCATTAGTCCTCTCTCCTGAGCCTTCAGTATGGTTTCGGTTAAGTCAACGCTCTCAGTCATCACTAAAGCTCTAACCCTCAAAGGTTTCTCCCGTTCTTTCCTACTCAGTGCATCCGCTACAACATTCGCCTTGCCAGGGTGGTAGCGAATTTCGCAGTCATAATCACTCAATAGTTCAACCCATCGTCTTTGTCGCATATTCAACTCCTTTTGATCTAAAATGTGCTGCAAACTCTTGTGATCAGTGAATACAACACACTTTGTCCCATACAGATAGTGTCTCCACAATTTCAACGCAAAAACTACAGCTCCTAATTCCAAATCGTGCGTCGTGTAGTTCTCCTCGTTCTTCCTTAATTGCCTCGACGCGTAAGCTATCACCTTTTCACGTTGCATTAATACCGCTCCATAACCTTTACGAGACGCATCACAATATACTACGAAATCTTCGGTTCCTTCAGGCAATGATAAAATCGGTGCGGAACATAACTTATCCTTGAGCGTTTCGAAAGCAAGCTCTTCCTCATTTCCCCATTCGTACACCCTATTCTTTTCGGTAAGCCTCGTCAATGGTTTCGCAATCAATGAAAATCCTTCAATAAACCTTCGATAATACCCCGCTAAACCCAGAAATTGTCGAACCTCAGTCGGCGTCGTCGGTGCTGACCATTCCCTGATTGCTTCTATCTTGGCAGGATCTACACGAACTCCCTCACTATCGATCACATGACCTAGAAACTGCACTGATTCCAACCAAAACTCACACTTAGAGAATTTTGCATACAGCTTCTCCTTCCTTAACAACTCCAAAATCTTTCTCAGGTGCTTCTCGTGCTCCTCCTTACCTTTAGAGTAAATAAGTATGTCGTCGATGAAAACAATAACAAACTTATCTAGATACGGCTTGCACACGCGATTCATAAGATCCATGAATACAGCAGGCGCGTTCGTCAACCCAAACGGCATCACTCGAAATTCAAAGTGTCCATACCGCGTACGAAAGGCAGTTACAGGAATATCCTCCTCTCTTACACGCAGTTGATGATACCCTGATCTTAAATCGATCTTTGAGTATATACACTGGAACCTTGCAATTGATCGAACAAATCATCAATCCTCGGCAATGGGCACCGATTCTTAACCGTCAGCTTATTGAGTTCCCTATAGTCAATACACATCCTAAACGAACCATCCTTCTTCTTTACGAACAACAATGGCGCTCCCCAAGGTGATGAGCTCGGCCTAATAAATCCTTTGTCCATCAATTCCTTCAATTGATCCGATAACTCCTTTAACTCAGATGGTGCTAAACGATAAGGTGCACGTGCAACCGGCGCAGCTCCTGGCACTAAATCAATTCGAAACTCGACCTCACGGTTAGGCGGTAAACCTGGCAACTCGTCTGGAAAAACGTCCGGATACTCGCAAATAACTGGTACCTCTTCGATCCTTGCCTCTAAATCACCATCGCTCGAAACCTGTGCCAAAAACACATCGCATCCGCTCTCTACGTACTTCATCATCTTTAAACACGAAATCACCTTCAAACGAGAAGTACATTCGTCTCCCTTTACCGTCAAAACCCTATTCCTCAGCGGAATCTGAACCAATCTCTCACCACAGACGATCGTAGCACTATGCGCCATTAGCCAATCCATTCCCACAATCACGTCAAACGATCCTAGCTCTATAGGCATCAAGTCGATTTTAAAAGCGTAATTTCCTAACTTCAAGGTACACCCTTTTAGTATAGAATTTGTACTAACAATTTTTCCATCGGCTAATTCAACATTATAACTAGTCGTTAACAACACCGGTTCTCTATCGATATGACGACTAAATCTAACGTCTACAAAACTCTTGTCGGAGCCAGAATCAAATAAAATACTAGCATAACAAGCGTCTAGCAAAAACGTACCGGTAACCACATTTGGACCCAGTGGTTTATCAGCAGTTCCCACTTGATACACAACAGCCGCATTATTACCTCCCCGCCTGTTTCCTGCCTTCGGGCAATTCGCTTGCACATGCCCTCTTTCTCCACAACTATAACATCCTCTCATCCTGATAGCATTAGCCCCAGTGGCTACTCCTCCCGTTCGGCAACTAGATGTCCTATGACCTGCCTTTCCACACTTGCCGCATGCCGGCGGGCAATTTCCATCATGATACAAATTGCACTTACCACAATGGGGATTCACTTTTGCACCTCTAGGGTTCGTCACTGCCCTCATCCCTTCGTTCCTTCTCTGATTAAACTGTTGATTACGGTTTGGCCCATGGTTGTTTCGATTTCCACCTCGGTTCTGGCCTTGGGATTGATTGCCTTGTGCCGCTTCCCATTTCCTTTTGTTGCCCTCAGCAATGTAGTTCTGCTTGTCCTGAAGCTTAACGTCCATCAAAGCGTGAGCCATTTGAACCGCTTCATCAAACGTTCCAGGTTTTGACGAAGTTGTTTCACCTTTGATGTTGCTAGATAAACCCTTAATATACTGCTTCATTTTCTTGGCATCATTGGCAAATATGTCCGGACACAAAAGACTTAACTCATTGAATCTCCTGGTGTAAGCAGCTATATCGTTGTTCTTCAAGGTCAAGTGCCTCAATTCGTCCTCCAATTGCCCCAATTCCTCCTCTGGGCAAAACTTCTTGGTCAACAAAGCTTTGGTCGCATTCCACGTCCTTGCATTCGCTACAGCCAATCCAACCGTAGCTACCTGGGTATTCCACCAACTTAACGCATCATCAAGAAACGTAGCAGCTGCAAACTTTACTTTATCCGCTTCTGCACAACCACTGATTTCAAACGTGCTTTCAACCTTTTCCAACCATCGTCTAAGTTCTAAAGCTCCACCCGTTCCACGGAACTGCGTGGGACCGCACTTCATAAAACTAGAATAGGTACACACTCTCGGGGCTTGCTGTCTCCCCGCATTCCTTCCCTGGTCCTGATTCCTCCCAGCTCGGTCCGCTTGCAACGCATTTGCTATAGCTTCCTGAATCATGGTGTTAACACGATCGGCAGTCAACTTTGGAGGCATGGTGTTATCGAATATCTCTTTCTGCAAGACAAAGAAAATAGAAAAACAATGTAAGTATTCATATCAAGTTTCCCAGACATAAAATACATACAACGACACATCACTACGGAGTTACTAATATTCATCAATTCACACTACAAAAGATCAAATTTAAGACATATCACAGATCATGAAAGGTAACATAGATTGTATTGATAATTAACCAAAATCGTGACAAGTATTGCCACTACAATCGTTCACCATAAAACTTCAAGTACTTGAGTTTCTCGTCATAATACCATCATACAAAGGTCTAAAATAGTTCTATTACAATGATCAAAGAAAATACAAAACAAGTAACTAGGCATGTGGTGATCCACACGGCCTCTTGGATGGCGGCTCGTCGTCGTCTTCCTCGGTTTCCTCATCACTAATGTCCTCATCCACATCATCTACTTTTCTCTTTCCCTTATCATCTGGTCCACATTCCATTTCCTTTTTCGTCCCTGAGGTGGATCCATACTCAATCGCTACCTGATTTCCCACCGAAATACAAGCACCTCCAGTAGGCGGCTGAATCATGAAGTCATTCGCCTCCATCTCCAAATCGTCCACGAATCTCCAATCCGGGGGCAATGAATCCCTCACACGATGCTCCCAACTCTGCATCCTCGATAACCTCGCCTGATCCTCCCTAACACGGTCAAGACTAGCACTTAAATTCGCAACCATTGATCTTAAACTGTTGATGTCACTTTTGTTCACATTCCCGTCATACTCAATTCTTGCCGTCCTTTCCAACAGTCTTTGATCCGCCTTTTCATTCTCATCGAACCTGCTGACCACCCTTGATTCCACTACATACCTCATGCACATCGATCCTTCCAAACCTCTCACAGTCCGTCGTACGTCATGATAAATCCTCGGTCCGGGACAGCAAATTCTTGGGATGCCTTGATGAAGAGAATTTGCGCTCATTGCACCTTCGGCTCTTCTGGGGATATCTGGTACACCAACCAGATGGGAAGTACGCATAGGCGTGGGGCAAGTAGTTCTCCTTGGGTCGGGGTCCTGGGCTTGTACATCGTTCGTCTCAGCTTGTCCTTCAGTTGCTGTTCCTACACTTCCCCCTACTCGACCTACGACGTAATCGTTTCCGTTATCGTTAGGCGGTACCTCGGCCATTCCTGCAATAACAGCGAATTTCGGAGGGTACATAAGTAATTATACAATAATTATAAATATATGCATGCAAATGCAATGCAAAGGTGGTACATATGCCCAAAATGTAATAATATGATGCTCATGCATGATTAATACAAAAATTACGATGTCGGATATTTCACGTAAAATTCAACGTCTACATATAGTAATTCCATACTTATGTAATAATTACCCACATATATACTTTACTCAAAAGTATACGTCAAATGCCATAAATACAACAATAAATCTTACCGGAGCCATGCAGGATAGTTGTGTGTGCTTGGACCCTTTCTTACGACACCAAAAGTTATAGTTTAGGATTTTCAAAAACGACCTAGTTCTCTATAACTCGTGGCTCTGATTACCAATCTGTAACACCCCCACAATTGCTATGCGCAGCGGAACTACAACAATGGGTGCTTGATATGAGCTTAAACTCATATCCTTTTATCAACAAATAACCCTAAAACATGAAACAAAATACCCATTTATCTTGTAAAAAGCAGTGTTATGTGGTATGTTTGTGTTTGTGTGATCTTATGTAGGTAAAAGGATATAATTTCAAGCAAACAAGGAAAAACCAAGCTCAAATGGATGAAAAAAGACAAAAGAGGATCAAAAGTGACAAGACTTTGAAGTTCAAGGACCTATCTTGACAATTTGTGAAAGTTGAAGGACTTAAAGTGCAAATTATGGAAAGTCAAGATTAAAGTCAAATTTGGTCAACTACAAAGTCAACTCAAGTCAAAGGGCCATTTTGTTGAAGAATCAAAGTTGAAGGATCAAAAATGTCAAAGGAATGAAGATATTAGCTTGAAAGTGGAATCTGCCAAGTACAAGGACCTAATCTGCCAAGATGAGAAAGTTATGCAAGTTGAATCCATGTATATTAGCTCTAAGCCAATCAGAAACGAGAGAAGGGTTCACACGGATCAAACAATTAATTTCCACTCACAGCCGTCACATTTAATGCCATATCACAACAGTGCAATCCGCAACTCTCTCTCTCAACCAATCAAATTCCGCCACGTGTCCTTCTCTTTCAACAAAATATTTTCCAGGAACGGGATTTTGATAGAGGGCATTTCAAGTAAAGATCAAAACACCAAAATTGCTCAATTTTGGAAGACGAATCCAATGGTGTTATCCAATTAACATATCATCCATTGAATCAAAAACCCCCAATTCAAGTTCATCACCTTCAAAGAAGATTTGCAGAATTCCTCCACGTGTCAAGTGATGATTGGCTCAAACACGTCACAACTCCAACAGAATCTTCCTATCTTGCCTATAAATACTCAGCTAGAACTTCATTTGTGATTGTAGCTTAATTTTGTAAACACCTAGTTCTCTAAATTTCTCTTTTCCCTTTTTCCCTCCTTTTCACCTAACTACTCAAGAGTCTGACAAACTCTTGAGTTAGTTAGTTAGTTAGAACCTTGTAACTACCTTTTGTAACTGATTTCATCAATAAAATTTCAAATTCAAGTTTTCCCGCCAAATTCTGTTCTTCAATTCCTGCTACTTTACTGCTGTTGTGTGATTCCATTGTTGCTGTTAGAAGTTTGTTATGATCATACATTGATCATAACTGACTTTGTTGAAGACTTGTTGCTGTTTGATCAGAAATCTAGCATTTCCATTGTTCTTGAAGGTTTCATGGCAGAATGATGATTTGTAGCTGAATTGATTGTTGATTTGAGTTGATAGCTAGTGATAGGTGGTGGTATCACTAGGGCAAGAGAGCTCAGCGCTCCTCTTCTTCCCAAAGGACCTCTACAATAGGTTCTAAGGCTTCTGTTTTATGTTCCTCTAAATCAGTACTTGCATGCTCAATTTCTTAGTGTAAACTTGATGGCTACATGTTATACTTGATTAGTTGCTGATTGATTGAGTTTGAGTGTTTGTAGTTCAGCTATCTCATACTTGTGCACTTGAGTTCAGTCTTGTAGTTTTAAGCTCATTTCAGTACTTTTTAGTCCTTAAGCTACTTGCAGTTCTAGACTTGGTTTTTACTTGTTCTTAGCTTGAAAACATTTCATCTTGTTCATCTAAACTAGTTTGCTAAAACCTTTGAATCAGTTCAAAACAGAACTTAATAAGCCTTTGATAAACTTTGTTAAAATTAGATAAAGGTGTGTTTGGGACTAGTTGTAAATCAGATTTCAAGTGTTAGAAATTGTTGTTTAGAAGTTCATTTTTACTCATTAGGAGTTAACAAGTAGTCCTAAGTCTTTTACTAGTCAATATAATAGTCAAAAAGGCAATTGGTTAACAAAAAGTTTGGGTTATACTTGTTTTCAGCTTTGGTTCAGAAACTTGCCAAATTCATTTGCTTAGTTCTCCTTCAATTCTTAATGAAATTTGTTCAAATTTGTTTCCAGACTTAGTTCATATCATAAACTTTTAGACTTTAAAAGGAAAATCTACAGTATCAAGAAATAAGCTAGAAAACAGCTTATTAGTTAAGGCCTGAGCATTTTGCATTCTCTGATATAAATAGCTTACTGTTTTGCTAGTTCTCTAAATCCTCTTCATAAAACTTGCAATTTTCTTTCACATTTCCATTTAGTAAGTATTGAATATGAGTTTTTGAGATTTTGAGCTTTTTCCAAATTTTGGTCAACGTTTGGTCAACATAAGCTCATTTGAGCTTATTTTCAGATATCTAGCTTATTACTGGATGAAAATTGTTCTAATTTGATTTCCCCTTCCTTAAATCAAGAGCTTAATCAGTTTTGATAATAAAATCAAGTTGTGGATGTTTGGATTAGGCTATAGATTATTTTGAGCTTATTGATAAGCACTCTTTTGCTTATTTTGGACTTTTAGCTGAAATCCTTGAATACACGTTTCTTGATTTGGATTTGAAGTTGTTTGCAAGTTGTTTCAGCTTATTTGGTTAAGTATTAAGCTCAAACGAGCTTAATCTTTCTTTGTGCCCGTTTTTGGTTATAAGTTTGGTTTTATTGCACTTAAGTCCTTGCTTTTCAATCAGTTTCAAAATTTGGCTAATTTTCCTAGTTTTTAGGGTTTGCTTAAAGTTAGTCCCTGGACTTTGTTAGTTTGTTAAAATTCAGTTTATAAGTTTGTTAGTTTGTTAGTTTTTGGTTAGTTTGTTAAAGTTTTTACAAGTCTAGTCCTTATAGTTAACTGTTTTACATTTTTAGTCCTTATAACTTTTAGAATTTACATTTCAAGCATTTTCATTTCATAGAAATTACATTTTCAGTCCTTATAGTTTTATATTTTGCATTTTAATATTTTACTTGAATAAAATTTGGAATTTGCAACTTGTTTTACGTATAAGTAGGATTATATTTTTCATTTTTACTTAGTGTTGTTTGAATTAGCAATAGAATACCAAGCAAGCTTGAACAACCAAAAACAATTATAAATTTGATATTGATTGGACTTTCTATTAGTTAAGAACTGAGAAAACGAACTTGCATTATACACATTTCAAATGGCGCCGCTGCCGGTTCTTTGACTACACGAGAGACTATCGATTGACGGTTTTCATTGGCTTTTGGGATCCGTTCACTTTGTGAACGTTATTTTTACGTATCATAAATCAAAAACAAATAAAAATCAAAAATATAAAAATATATAAAAACTAAAAAATTAACAAAACAATTCTTTTCCTAAAGAATTGACCAAAAAAATTAAAAAATCCAAAAAGCAATCTTTTTCCTAAGAGATTGCACCCAAAAATATATATTATTGGATTCTCTCGGTTTTTATGTACATATAGTATTTTCCAATAAAAACTCATAAATACAAAAATATTTTCCATATATTATTATAAGTACATACGTATACGTATAAGAACAATCAATCTACATATTTTCCATAAGTATTGCCGAGGCAATACACCGTGTTGAGGGGCGCTCCGGTCCTTGACACGCGTATCGATCAAACAAAATAAAGCAAGAATAGATAAATACTCTCAATAAGCAATAATTCGAAGAATACGAACATTTAAGTGAATAGAAAGGCGATGTGCTATAAAATGCCATCTAAGGGTCAATAGGTACTTAAGTGCTTCGCGCCACCTAACCCCCCGTTCACTTGGGAGTATTCTAAGAAGGAAAGCTTCATTGAGGGTCTTGCACCCAAAAGTAGTATTACATATATTGTTACTTTCTTGTGGATATTTAATATCGAAACTCGAAGAGGATAATCTTATTCTTTTCAAAGTCACACGAGAGCTTCTCTCTCATTCCTCGTATTGAGTTGCATGCTCACTCGCGGGCGTGCACAAATACCGATTGGTGTACAACCTCTTCCTCCGAAAAGGAAGAAAAAGAGAAAGAGTAAGACCACCACCGTCCACCAAGCCGATCACGAGAATCGTGCTTTGTCACCACCACAAGGAGCCATGGCTGTTGATACCCGTACTTTGTTTGAACGTATGCAATCCAACATTCATGGATTTGTTAGTGCCATTAAGATTCCCGACTATCCCGCTAACACATTTGAGCTACATACATCTATGATCAATATGGTTGCTGCATCACCTTTCTATGGAAAACAAAATGAGGATCCCCATGCTCATCTTAAGAGATTCCTTTCACTTTGCAATACCATTAAGCATAATGGGGTTCCACCTGATGTCATTAGATTGTTGTTAGTGTCATTTTCACTAGATGGGAGTGCTAAGCATTGGTTAGACACCCAACCACCCGATAGTATCACCACATGGGATGATTTTACCACTAAGTTTTTGAACAAATTCTTTCCTCCACAAAAGACTATGGCTTTGAGGAATTTGATTATGGGCTTTACACAAAAACCTAGTCAATCCTTTGGTGATGCTTGGGAAGAGTATAGTGAGTTGTTGAGGCGATGCCCTAATCATGGAATGGATGATCTAAGCCAAATCAATACCTTCTATAATGGCCTTAAACCTCACCACCAAGATTCACTAAATGCTTCCGCGGGAGGGAGTATTCATTTCAAGACATACCAAGAGGCTTTGACCATTATTGAGACTAAGGCAATGGTTCAAACAAACGATCCATTTGAAGAAAGAGTTCATGTTCTCCAAAACACTTCTCAAACACCTTGTGATAACCAATTCCTTAAATACCACCAAGAGATCCTTCAACAAGTCAAACAAGGACAACAAGAAATGACTCAAGAGTTAGTTCAAGCCTTGAAGAGCTTGACATTGAACAATTCCTCAAACAATGTGAATGCCATCACCATTTCTTGTGTTACTTGTGGAGGCCCTCACTCTTATGAACAATGTGACAAGGTGCAAGGTTATCAAGGGGAATGCTATGCTTACCAAGAGGAACACCGTGAACACTTCAAGCCTAACATCAATCCAAATAACCTTTCTTACAAATCCCAAAATTACCTTACTCCACCCGGCTTTCCACCCCAACCACCCACCCAAATTCAACAAAATCCTCCTCAAATTTTAGCAAGGAATCAAGGGCAAAGACAACCATACCAAGGAAATAACTACAAGGCACCAAATCAATTTCAACCTCAAGCAAGTACCTTTTATCCACCAAATCAAGGATTTACCTCCCAACCTTTACCTTTCCAACCTCAAGGTTTTCAAGGTTATGTGCCACAAGAGTTAAACACAATGGATCTTTTGCAAAAGATGAATCAAGAGACTGAAAAGAAATTACAAGCTATGGACAAGAAAATGAATGACCAATTCAATAAGCTTTTCATGGCATTAAATCAAAGACCACAAGGAGCTTTACCTTCCAACACACAAACAAATCCTAGGGCTAATGTCAATGCTATTACAACAAGGAGTGGTACAACAACAAAGGATCCTTCACCTCCTAAACCTACTATTGTTCAACCCACTTGTGCTCCTACTTGTGATAAGCCTTCTACTTCTACTCCACCTCCTCAAAGTGCTCCTATTCACTCAAACACACCTTCTCAACCACCTCATACTTCTCCTTTACCTTCCACACTTCCCAATGAAGAGGCTAACAAAGACAAATCTTCCACTACAACACCTATTTCACCTACACCCAAACCTACTCTTCCATACCCTTCAAGGTTGAAAAAGGACAAATTAAAGAACAAAGATGACATACAAGTCTCCAATTTCTTAAGGATGTTCAAGCAACTCAATATTAACATATCCTTTGCGGAAGCTCTTGCTTATATGCCAAAGTTTGCTAAGATGTTCAAGGATTTGCTCTCAAACAAAGAAAAATTGGTTGACTTGCCCAACACATCACTTAATGAAAATTGTTCCGCGGTGTTACTTAAAACCTTACCAACAAAACTTGGAGATCCGGGGCGCTTCTTGATACCTTGTAATTTTCCCGGTGTTGAAAATTGCATGGCTTTGGCGGATTTAGGGGCAAGCATAAATCTCATGCCTTTATCGGTTTGGAAACAACTCTCTCTTCCCGAGCTCACCCCCACTAGGATGACTCTTGAACTAGCCAACCGAACCATAGCTCATCCCGTAGGTATAGCGGAAGATGTGTTTGTAGGTGTGGATAAGTTTACCTTTCCGGCCGACTTTGTAGTGGTCGATTATGACATGGATCCTAGAGTGCCTTTGATTGTTGGTAGACCGTTTTTGAGAACGGGTCGTACCTTGATAGATGTGGCGGAAGGAGAATTAATTATGAGAGTAGAGGATGAGAAAGTGGTGTTTAAGTTAGGGAAAGTTTGTGATAGAAAGGAGGTTAAGGAGTCTAGACCTTGTGAGACGATTAACATTGTGGATGTGCTAGATGAAGTGTGTAATGAACACTTTCATGATGCTTGTAAGAATGCTAGTGATGAGATTCCACATGTTGAAACCGTGGCCTCAATTGCTCCCTCTTTAACACCTTTTGGAGAGAGTGATTTCCTCTTGGAGGAATTTGAGTCTAACTTTCTTGGTGATGATGATTCTCCCATTAATTGGGAAGAAGATATTCTTACAATCCAAAAGTTGCTCAATGAGGACCCTATTCCTTCCCCTATTCCACAAGAGATTACCATTGAGGAACCTTCCATAGTAAAACCTTCCATAGAAAATCCACCTCCCATTGAACTTAAGGAACTTCCATCCCACTTAGAATATGCTTTCTTAGAAGGAAAAGACCAATTACCGGTGATTATTGCTAAGGAATTGAAAGAGGATGAGAAGGAGCAACTTATTGAAGTCCTTAAGAAACATAAGAAAGCCTTAGCATGGAAAATATCCGACATAAGGGGAATTGATCCACATTTTTGTACTCACAAAATCCTTATGGAGGATGATTATAAACCCGCCATTCAAAACCAAAGGAGAGTTAACCCAAAAATTCATGAGGTTATTAAGAAAGAAGTGATTAAACTCTTAGATGCGGGTATGATTTACCCAATTTCCGACTCTCCATGGGTTAGCCCGGTTCATTGTGTTCCAAAGAAGGGTGGAATCACCGTGGTACCTAATGAGAACAATGAGCTTATTCCCACGAGACTTGTAACCGGTTGGAGAGTTTGCATTGATTATAGAAAACTCAATGAGGCAACTAGGAAAGACCATTTTCCGCTTCCCTTTATGGATCAAATGCTTGAACGCTTAGCGGGAAATGAGTACTATTGTTTTCTTGATGGCTTTTCGGGTTATTTTCAAATACCAATTGACCCTAAGGATCAAGAAAAGACCACATTCACTTGTCCATACGGTACATTTGCTTACAAGAGGATGCCTTTTGGCCTATGTAATGCACCGGGGACGTTTCAAAGGTGCATGATGGCAATTTTCCATGATATGATAGAGCAAACCATGGAGGTTTTTATGGATGACTTTTCCGTATTTGGGAACTCCTTTAGCTCGTGTCTCACCAATCTTGAGAGAATGCTTAAGCGTTGTGAGGAAACACGTTTGGTGCTTAATTGGGAGAAATGTCACTTTATGGTGAAAGAGGGGATTGTTTTAGGACACAAGATATCCAATAAGGGATTAGAAGTTGATCGAGCCAAAATTGATGTGATTGCTAAGCTTCCCCCACCCACCTTGGTTAAAGGTGTGAGGAGTTTCTTAGGTCATGCGGGTTTTTATAGGCGCTTTATACAAGATTTCTCTAAGATAGCTAGACCGATGACTCATCTCTTGGAGAAAGAGGCTCCTTTCATTTTTGACCAAGCTTGTTTAGAATCTTTTGAGACACTTAAGGAAAAATTGACAAAGGCTCCCGTTTTGGTTTCTCCAAATTGGGAATTACCTTTTGAGCTTATGTGTGACGCTAGTGATTATGCGGTGGGGGCCGTCTTAGGACAAAGAGTTAATAAGCATTTCCAACCTATACACTATGCGAGTAAAACCATGACCGGTGCACAACTTCATTACACTACCACGGAAAAAGAGTTGCTTGCTATAGTATATGCTTTTGAGAAGTTTAGACCATACCTTGTGCTTTCCAAGACCATAGTGTATACGGATCATTCCGCTCTCAAGTATCTTATGACAAAACAAGATGCTAAGCCTAGGCTTTTGAGATGGGTTTTGTTGCTTCAAGAGTTTAAGATAGAGATTCGTGATAAAAAAGGGGCCGAGAATTTAGCGGCGGATCATTTGAGTAGACTTGAGCATCCTTTTCAAGGAGATTTCCCACATCAAGAAATCAATGAATCCTTTCCATTAGAGGAGCTCATGTCTATCTCTTCCCAAGAGGATGCCACACCTTGGTTTGCGGATATTGCAAACTATCTTGTGGGCAATGTGCTTATTGAGGGTCTTACTTACCAACAAAAGAAAAAGTTTCTTAAGGAAGTTAAGTATTACTTTTGGGATGATCCATATCTTTTTAGGCAATGTGCGGACCAAATCATTAGACGGTGTGTAGATGGGCCCGAAGCATTTAAAATCTTAGAGGCATGTCATAAAGGACCTACGGGTGGACATTTTGGGCCTAACTACACCGCCAAGAAAGTCTTTGATTCGGGTTACTATTGGCCTTCCATTTACAAGGATGCCCAAGAGATGGTGAAATTTTGTGATGTTTGTCAAAGACAAGGAAAAATTACACAACGTGATGAGATGCCACAAAATTTTATCCAAGAGTGTGAGATATTTGATGTATGGGGAATAGATTTCATGGGACCTTTTCCATCCTCTAAGGGAAACAAGTATATACTTGTGGCGGTGGATTATGTGTCCAAGTGGGTGGAGGCTAAAGCCTTACCTACTAATGATGCTAGAGTGGTTGTAAAGTTCTTGAAACAATTGTTTGCTAGATTTGGTGTACCTCGGGCCATCATAAGTGATCGTGGTACGCACTTTTGTAATGACCAATTCACGAGAGTTATGAAGAAATATGGAGTGAATCATAGACTTTCTACCGCGTATCACCCTCAAACAAATGGTCAAACCGAGGTCACAAATCGTGGTTTAAAGAGAATTTTAGAGAGAACGGTGGGAGAGCATAGAGCTTCTTGGTCGGATAAGCTTGATGATGCTTTGTGGGCGTTTAGGACGGCTTTTAAGACACCAATTGGTTGTACTCCTTATAGGCTTGTCTATGGAAAAGCGTGCCACCTCCCATTTGAGTTAGAACATAAGGCATCTTGGGCTCTCAAGTGGGCTAACTTTGATTTAAACCAAGCCGGTTCACATAGGAAAGATCAAATCAATGAGATGGATGAGTTGAGAGCCAATGCCTATGAGAATTCTTTGCTATACAAGGAAAAGACTAAGAAATTGCATGATGCTAAGATCAAGAATCGTGAGTTCAAAGTTGGAGAGCCGGTTCTCCTCTTTAACTCAAGATTGAAGCTTTTTGCGGGCAAGCTTAAGTCGAGATGGTCCGGTCCATTCACTATTGCTCAAGTGTTTCCATATGGAACTCTTGAGTTGTCCCAACCCGATGGTCCAAATTTTAAAGTGAATGGTCACCGTGTTAAGCACTACTTTGGGGAGGACATTTCCGTTGAAATGGTCCAAGAGGTCCCCATTTTCCCCATGAATTAATTCATTGAGGGACGAGTCGAGCTAGAGACTCATTAACTCAAGCATCGTATAACTAGGTTAGAGTGTTGTAGGTTAGAAATAAAGGCATAGATTTGGAGATAAGTGTAGGGGAGACCTTCTTTTGTCTTCATGCTTGTTTGTAGGGTTGCTCACTCATTTCATGCTTTGGAGCTTATGGAGGAGGCCCTTGTATCCGGTTCACTTCGTTACTTTAGTGATTTTTCATTGACACGTTGTGCTTAAACTTGATTTCACTAATAGTAGTCCTTTCCTTAACTTGGGTTAAGCAAAGTCTATTCATTGTCATAAGTGTAGGGGAAGTTTTTATACTTCCATGCTCTTAAACATTGAGGACAATGTTTAGCTTAAGTGTAGGGGGGTCTTCTATCGAAGTGACCTTACCTAGAACTTGTCATTGTCTTGCATGATAACATGGAAAATTGGATTTTCAACATTTTTCAAATTTTTGATCTACTTTGGCCAACAAAAATATGCATTCATAATTTTTGCTTCAATCATTTTTGCATAACACATTTGCATTGTATATATATTTCTTCTTTTATTTTTCATCAAAAATATATAAAAAGGAAAATATAATAAAACATGGTTTTAACAAGTTTAGATTTCTTTGACATATTAGGCCCGCCATGGATATTTTGACTCAACCCGAGTTTGCTTATTTTAGCACTCTCTAGCTAGTATCCTTAACCATGTAGTCCTTCATTGGTCTATTAGGCTAAGCTTCCACCAATTTCATTCTTTGAAATTTTAAATTTGTGGAGAATGGGAAATGATAGAGTTGAAGCAAGTGTAAAAGGGATAGATAGACTTCATGGCAATTACTTGTGGCTAAACCCTTCTCTTCTTGACCTCTATTTTCTTCGCTTGTATATAATTGTTAATAAATAATCAAGTACGGTTTTAATTGGTTCGTAATCTCTTATGCATTTTTGGCTAATCATTTATGGTTGATATGAGTACGTCTTAAGATTCTAAGTTAGCACGTTTTATGTGTACTAGACTTATGTCATGCTCCATATTTAGCGGGTGTTTTTCCTTTTCTTCTTTGCAAATTTCTTGGTGAGGAATAAAGAAAAATAAGAGCGGCTTATGAAAAAAAATGAGTGGCTAGAAAAAAAAAAAAAAAAAAAAAAAAAAAAAAAAAGAAAAGAAAAAGAAAAAAAAAATAATGCAAGACTCCCAAGAGGGGCAGTGTGGTGTTAATTATAGTGACTATTGAGTTCCAATATTACCTTGACGGGTTGCGGGGATTCAATAGATTGCTCCAATCCAATATTACCTTGACGGGTTGCGGGGTTGAAGATCCAAAATCTCAAAAAGATGCGGATGTAAATTATTGCGTGAGTTTTATTTTTCTTTCCTTAGCGAGTGTGTAGTTACTTATGAAAGCATGACATGAGGATTTTACACATAAGGCGAATGACTTATTATTCTTAATACGGACTTGTATTAATTGTGAGCGGTTTTTCAAGTAATGGATGAGAGGATTACTTAGGATTAAAACCGTGCTTCCTTATTTTTGGATTTTACACTTCTTATATTTCACGCTTGAATAATGACAAATTTGCCCACAAGCAATTTGCTCAAATAATAACCGGTTCCACATTTAATTGTTATGAATAAGTTGATGCACTCTTTACTTGTGAATGCAATGATCCCATTTACTAGCTTGGTATGGGGAAAGTGAAACTTGAGGGTGATAAGTGTCCATGGTACCCAAGCCCTAATCCAAGTCATTGAATTCTTTATGAGTTATTTCCATCAAAACCATTTCAAGAAAAATCAAAAAGATATAGATAGAATTGTATTTTGATCCATTGCATTGTTAAAAGTCAAAATCATGCATCATTTAGTTTAGAGTAGTGTAGATGCATCTCATATGGCCAAGGTGGATTAATTATGAGGGAAATGTAAATTTTTAAGCCTTGAAATATAATATTGCATGAGGACATGGCAATGCTCAAGTGTAGGGGAATTTGATATGAGCTTAAACTCATATCCTTTTATCAACAAATAACCCTAAAACATGAAACAAAATACCCATTTATCTTGTAAAAAGCAGTGTTATGTGGTATGTTTGTGTTTGTGTGATCTTATGTAGGTAAAAGGATATAATTTCAAGCAAACAAGGAAAAACCAAGCTCAAATGGATGAAAAAAGACAAAAGAGGATCAAAAGTGACAAGACTTTGAAGTTCAAGGACCTATCTTGACAATTTGTGAAAGTTGAAGGACTTAAAGTGCAAATTATGGAAAGTCAAGATTAAAGTCAAATTTGGTCAACTACAAAGTCAACTCAAGTCAAAGGGCCATTTTGTTGAAGAATCAAAGTTGAAGGATCAAAAATGTCAAAGGAATGATGATATTAGCTTGAAAGTGGAATCTGCCAAGTACAAGGACCTAATCTGCCAAGATGAGAAAGTTATGCAAGTTGAATCCATGTATATTAGCTCTAAGCCAATCAGAAACGAGAGAAGGGTTCACACGGATCAAACAATTAATTTCCACTCACAGCCGTCACATTTAATGCCATATCACAACAGTGCAATCCGCAACTCTCTCTCTCAACCAATCAAATTCCGCCACGTGTCCTTCTCTTTCAACAAAATATTTTCCAGGAACGGGATTTTGATAGAGGGCATTTCAAGTAAAGATCAAAACACCAAAATTGCTCAATTTTGGAAGACGAATCCAATGGTGTTATCCAATTAACATATCATCCATTGAATCAAAAACCCCCAATTCAAGTTCATCACCTTCAAAGAAGATTTGCAGAATTCCTCCACGTGTCAAGTGATGATTGGCTCAAACACGTCACAACTCCAACAGAATCTTCCTATCTTGCCTATAAATACTCAGCTAGAACTTCATTTGTGATTGTAGCTTAATTTTGTAAACACCTAGTTCTCTAAATTTCTCTTTTCCCTTTTTCCCTCCTTTTCACCTAACTACTCAAGAGTCTGACAAACTCTTGAGTTAGTTAGTTAGTTAGAACCTTGTAACTACCTTTTGTAACTGATTTCATCAATAAAATTTCAAATTCAAGTTTTCCCGCCAAATTCTGTTCTTCAATTCCTGCTACTTTACTGCTGTTGTGTGATTCCATTGTTGCTGTTAGAAGTTTGTTATGATCATACATTGATCATAACTGACTTTGTTGAAGACTTGTTGCTGTTTGATCAGAAATCTAGCATTTCCATTGTTCTTGAAGGTTTCATGGCAGAATGATGATTTGTAGCTGAATTGATTGTTGATTTGAGTTGATAGCTAGTGATAGGTGGTGGTATCACTAGGGCAAGAGAGCTCAGCGCTCCTCTTCTTCCCAAAGGACCTCTACAATAGGTTCTAAGGCTTCTGTTTTATGTTCCTCTAAATCAGTACTTGCATGCTCAATTTCTTAGTGTAAACTTGATGGCTACATGTTATACTTGATTAGTTGCTGATTGATTGAGTTTGAGTGTTTGTAGTTCAGCTATCTCATACTTGTGCACTTGAGTTCAGTCTTGTAGTTTTAAGCTCATTTCAGTACTTTTTAGTCCTTAAGCTACTTGCAGTTCTAGACTTGGTTTTTACTTGTTCTTAGCTTGAAAACATTTCATCTTGTTCATCTAAACTAGTTTGCTAAAACCTTTGAATCAGTTCAAAACAGAACTTAATAAGCCTTTGATAAACTTTGTTAAAATTAGATAAAGGTGTGTTTGGGACTAGTTGTAAATCAGATTTCAAGTGTTAGAAATTGTTGTTTAGAAGTTCATTTTTACTCATTAGGAGTTAACAAGTAGTCCTAAGTCTTTTACTAGTCAATATAATAGTCAAAAAGGCAATTGGTTAACAAAAAGTTTGGGTTATACTTGTTTTCAGCTTTGGTTCAGAAACTTGCCAAATTCATTTGCTTAGTTCTCCTTCAATTCTTAATGAAATTTGTTCAAATTTGTTTCCAGACTTAGTTCATATCATAAACTTTTAGACTTTAAAAGGAAAATCTACAGTATCAAGAAATAAGCTAGAAAACAGCTTATTAGTTAAGGCCTGAGCATTTTGCATTCTCTGATATAAATAGCTTACTGTTTTGCTAGTTCTCTAAATCCTCTTCATAAAACTTGCAATTTTCTTTCACATTTCCATTTAGTAAGTATTGAATATGAGTTTTTGAGATTTTGAGCTTTTTCCAAATTTTGGTCAACGTTTGGTCAACATAAGCTCATTTGAGCTTATTTTCAGATATCTAGCTTATTACTGGATGAAAATTGTTCTAATTTGATTTCCCCTTCCTTAAATCAAGAGCTTAATCAGTTTTGATAATAAAATCAAGTTGTGGATGTTTGGATTAGGCTATAGATTATTTTGAGCTTATTGATAAGCACTCTTTTGCTTATTTTGGACTTTTAGCTGAAATCCTTGAATACACGTTTCTTGATTTGGATTTGAAGTTGTTTGCAAGTTGTTTCAGCTTATTTGGTTAAGTATTAAGCTCAAACGAGCTTAATCTTTCTTTGTGCCCGTTTTTGGTTATAAGTTTGGTTTTATTGCACTTAAGTCCTTGCTTTTCAATCAGTTTCAAAATTTGGCTAATTTTCCTAGTTTTTAGGGTTTGCTTAAAGTTAGTCCCTGGACTTTGTTAGTTTGTTAAAATTCAGTTTATAAGTTTGTTAGTTTGTTAGTTTTTGGTTAGTTTGTTAAAGTTTTTACAAGTCTAGTCCTTATAGTTAACTGTTTTACATTTTTAGTCCTTATAACTTTTAGAATTTACATTTCAAGCATTTTCATTTCATAGAAATTACATTTTCAGTCCTTATAGTTTTATATTTTGCATTTTAATATTTTACTTGAATAAAATTTGGAATTTGCAACTTGTTTTACGTATAAGTAGGATTATATTTTTCATTTTTACTTAGTGTTGTTTGAATTAGCAATAGAATACCAAGCAAGCTTGAACAACCAAAAACAATTATAAATTTGATATTGATTGGACTTTCTATTAGTTAAGAACTGAGAAAACGAACTTGCATTATACACATTTCAGTGCTACACAGTATTCATTGCACACAAGATATATCAAACGACGCTAAAAATACGTCAACTTAAAACTTAAAATTTAAAATTGTTAGATGATACATGTCCACAGTTTTTCCAACCCCAAATAGTACACAGAGTTTAGCGTTTTCGGTCCCCATGAATCTCAACCCAAAAACTTCAGTTTTACAACCACATGACATTAAACATAAAAATTGTTTAAGTAGAAAAGGAGGGAAAAACAAGCGGACACCAAGCCGTACACACAACATCCATCCCATGCATGCTCCATCCTACACCTCAGCGGTTACCTGAAACACATGCCAAAAATTTGGTCAACGAAAATGTTGAGTGGAATTCATAGGTTTTACAATCCATTTGAACGTATATAAAATAAAAACCATTCGTGATCATTTATAGTCTTGTCGATCAAACAAACTATAATCAGGATACTGACAATTGTGTTTAAGCTCATGACACTAATCCGTTAACTCAATCACCCGCGTAATAATACCGGCGTGATTCAGATGAAACCAGTGCCCCTTCTAAAGGCATCAGTTGCAATTATACCTTATTTCTCATACAAAATAATCTACCGCAGAACTTACTATAAGTACAGCTTCTCGGCTAGCATTGGGTCGTTAACCCCGTAGTACTACAAATTGCATAAGCGGCTATTTCCCCCTACTCGAGGGCAGGACAATAGTTAATAGTTCATGATTTTAGGGACTTTTGCAACTTTGGTACTCAACACAATTCTAAGGCAACTTTCGGGTCTAACAATCATTCATGATATACGTTCCTTTTAAAAACTAGCATGCATTTCCCTCGCGGGTAAAACAATTTGAAATAATATAAGCGAGGCTATAAATTCACACCTTATATCTTAAGTAGTCGGTAGTTCGAGGGATGTTCACTGACGACGAAACGGATGCCCGGTTAAATCAACACCTATCACAAATAACGCGTAATGAGTAATCTCATTTTAATACTTACGGTACTGTATGAAATACATATATACTAGTCACTTAGGACAAGTATAACTCACGCCAAAAACAAAAACAACAAGTGTCACTCATTTTATACCATTCGTTCTTATTACCTACGTTGTCCATTTTTTTACCCATTCTCGCCGGTACTCGACTAAAGTACGGGCTGTTTTACCTTATTTAACCACACTTATAAAATTTGACAAAATTTCCAAAAATCCTATATGACCTTTAGATAACATGTTTTTAAGCCCAATAAAAGTTTTTACTTTCACGACCCATTACGCAACTCTTTTCCACGACTACATTTTACGGGCTGAAATTGCGCTTCGACCAATTTTGACCTCTTTGACCTATATGAAAAATACCTTTGACTTCTTTGACTCCTAAGTCAACATATAGACCCATTTATACAGGTTAGGGACCAAATTTTGACCCTTGACCATTTACCAATTTATACTTGTGACCCTCGGGATTTGACTAAAACTTTACACAAATTCGGATTATGAAAGTCCTCGTCTCCCGGTACCCGATCTTTAAAATGTCATAACTTTTAGCTCGTTTTGAGTCACGGGCTCTACCTTATACCAAATTAAAGCTAGAAAGACTCTCTATAACTACATTTAGTTTTCAAGTCCTGGAAAAAAAATAATTTTTATGAAATGGACCAAATGTTTCTGCCTAAAAATGACCATACCAAAAACGCACTTAGACTCGATTCCAAGCCTTCTAACCACCACTAAACATCATCCTAAGCCTTCCCAAACATATCCTAACATCAAACTTCAATCCTACCCCTATTGATCAACCAATCTCAAAATCAAAACTTCAAAGAAATGAACATGCAACTAGTATAACCTATGTAAATCATCCTAAAACCATAAACCAAACACAATAATAACATGCAAAATCAACAACCACCATGGCTCCCCAAACACCCCCATTGCCGTGGGGTTTGGGTGACCCAATCACCACAACCAAATTAATTTTGGTGGGTTTTCTTGGTGTTCTTGCATCCATAACACATAAAATCAACATGCATTAGCTCATTTAGCCTCAAAAACGAATTTGGATCATATGGAAAAATCTTGAAAAATTTTTGTTAGTGCATGTTGGATTTGAGCACATGAACATGTGGGGAATGACCAAACTAGATGTGGTCTAACCTTAGATTTTTGGAAAATCAAGTGGAAAAAGATTTTTGGTGGATTTTCTTGGTGTTGGGGGTGTCCGTCGGCTTTAGAGAGAAAGGAGGGAGAGAGTGTTTGATTTTGGTGAAATATTTTGTATGTGTTTGTGTGTTTGTCACTTTTGGCCTTTTTGGTGGGTTGGGAGGGGCCTTTGTGCAATTTTTAGCTTCTTTTGTCCTTAAATAGAAAACGTCCTCAAAACTTTGCGGGTTCGACTCATTTGTCAATTTTGAAAATTTTACGGGAGTCGGAAATCTTCCCGAACGCTCCAAAATATTTTTGGGATACTTTAAATGTACTCGGAAGGCTATAAAACTCACCCGACTCAACTTAACACGAACCGTAAATAAAATTCTCGAAAAATTACATTATCGATAAATCGTCAAAAATTATATAAAATTGGGCATCCCTCGGGATCGTAATCGTCATCGTCCTTCTTAAAACGTCAAACGTAAAAATTATAACCTCGAACATCGGCTTCAACCAAAATACTTATAAATATAGAAATTAAAATTTATTAAAAATTTCAAAAATTAGCGTAATTTAGGGTAACGTGAATGACCTCGATTCTAGGGTGTCACAACCTATCTAAGTGGGTGGAAGCGAAGGCTTTTCCCACCAATGATGCTCGTGTGGTAGTCAAGTTTTTTAACAGCTTGTTTTCTCGGTTTGGAACCCCTCGTGCGATCATAAGCGATCGTGAAACCCATTTTTGTAACGACCAATTCGAAAGGGTCCTAAGGAAATATGGGGTTACACATCGGCTTTCTACGGCTTATCACCCACAAACGAGTGGGCAAGTCGAGGTTTCAAACCGAGCTTTGAAGAGGATTTTGGAGAGATCCGTTGGGGAAAACCGACAATCTTGGTCGGATAAGTTGGACGATGCTTTATGGGCTTTTAGGACCGCTCATAAGACACCCATTGGGTGCACTCCTTATAAGCTAGTGTATGGGAAGAATTGTCACTTGCCAATTGAACTCGAACACAAGGCTTATTGGGCCCTAAATCATTGTAATGATGATATGGAGACCGCGGGAAAACACCGGAAAATGCAATTAAATGAATTGGATGAATTAAGGGATATTGCTTATGAAAATTCATTGATTTATAAAGAAAAGACTAAAAAGTTGCATGATTCTAAAATTAATAACCGGGTTTTTAACAATGGGGATCAAGTTTTGCTTTTTAATTCTCGTTTGAAAATCTTTTCCGGTAAGTTGAAATCCCGTTGGTCCGGTCCATTCACCGTGACTCAAGTTTTTCCTTATGGGACCATCGAGCTAGCTCAAAATGATGGCCCCAACTTCAAGGTGAATGGACATAGGTTGAAGCACTACTTTGGCGGGGAAGTTCCATCCTTGAACTACCTCGACCAAATCACCTTCCCTAATGATAATTAGTATTGAGGGGATCGAGTCGAGCTCATGACTCGGTAATAAAAAAACGAGGTGCTTCGTGGGGGAGTCCCATGCTTATCCTATGTACATATTATCGCTTTCTAATGTAGTAACGTGTGTGGATTTTTGCCCTTCCAACCTTTGTTTCGTGGTTGTTTGTGAATTGTGGATTTTAGATGATCATTATCTTCACGATTGGAGCTTCTCGTGTTCGTTTTATGAGAGCACTCGATCGTTTGCTTTGAAGACTTTCTCAATATCTATGATATATCCTTTGATGTTCTAACCTTAGGTTTATAGCACACTTCATAAACGGCTTTAAATTTAACGGTTACACCCTTTCCATGCTAGATTAGGCATTTGACTACGTCTCTAGTATGGGGGTGTTTGCACCCCTAGACTCGAAACATTGAGGACAATGTTTAACTTTAGTATGGGGGGGTGAATAGATACTTGCCTTGCCAAACCTTCACGCTTTCCAAAGTTTATCTTTTTGTTTATCGTTTTGTTGCAAAATAAGGCTACAAATGGCCAAATTATAAAAAATTTCTCATGTTTTATAAGTGTTTGAAGACACGAATGTAGGTTTTCCGATGGCGAGAATAAGAGTAACTTTTTACTCGATCGTGCGTGTTGAGCACTTAGCTTTGATTCCTTAACTTTACACTAGGCTAAGTCTCTTAAATGAGGGCGAGAAATGATAGGGTTAATTATAAGTTACTATGCTAAACGTAGAGTACTCGTATTCTTTCAAAAACTTATGTGTTCTCGTTGTTTGCTTATCCTCCCTTCGCTTGTAAATATTTTTGCTTAATAAATATTGACTTAGCGGTTTAGTCTTGATTGTTGGGTTTCTAGTCTTTTCTAGTAGCTTCCGTGTAATTAAATTAGGAAGACATTAAGGTATCGCCAGCGTCACAGTTTTGAAGTATTGGCACCCGAATAATCGAAAGTTTCACCCAATAATAAGATTTCAAGTGCTCACCTAAATCAAGCAAACAATTTGAAGCCCCACAAGGCCGAAAAATGTATGCAAAATTGATAGTGAATCAAGCCTTAATATTTGAAGCTTTAAAGATCCAAAATTCGCCTTAGCGTGAGGATATACGTCTTTGGCTAATAAAAGCACCGATGAGGTGGATAATAAAAGGCAAGGCAAGACCGAAGTCATAATAAAAGCTTCATGGCAAAGTTGAATAAAAGATGGAGGTAAACCAATGATAATAAGGCCCTTCCGTTAGGGGGCATATAAAAGTCTTGGTAATAAGTCTTAATATTTGGTTTTTACACCTCGTATAAAATCTTATCGTCCGAATCCTTTTCGAATTGAACACCGGTCTTAAGTGCGACTCAATCGTCTTTTGGTGAATCAAGATAATGGTTTGGTTGATTGTCTATTTTAAACTATTAGCAAGTAATTAAAGTGTCGTTGAGTAAAATGGAAGAATAAAGATTAATACTAGAAAGACGAGTAAAAATAAATGCTTGTAAACTTAAAGGTAACAATGGAAAAGTACTAGCACACTAAAAACTAACACTTAGAAATTTAATGAAAATAATAACTAAACAAGCCAAATTGGAATAAGCCAAAAACAAACCCAGATCGGAGTATATTCCGATCTGGTGGTCGGAGTGTGGGAAATGATGCACACAATCGAAATATGGGAAGGGTTCAGATCGGAATTTCCACAAAATGATATCAATCGGAATAATGGCAAATCCTACTTATCGGAATATTGGGAAAAGTCCCAATCGTAATGTCCAGAAAATTGCACCTATCGGAATACCACAAAACTGTCCAATCGGAATAACTGAATAAGCACAATCGGAATATGGGGAAACCCTTTTCCGATTTTGCAAATCGGAAAAGGGGAGGCTGCTCGGAATGTTCAAATCGGAAAGGGTTTATACCCTTTCCAACAATGATGGGATTCGGGTAAAAAGCCAATGAAATAAGCTATTTTGACAAGCTTTTCACCAACTAAAACGAATCAATACTAGACCAAATCAAATAAGCACTTTTATCAACTTATCTAACTCGAAATTAGCAACTTTTTGGATCAAACAATAAAAACATAAACTTTTTAAGAAAACTTTTATAAACTAATAAGCTAATCATAAAAATAAGCCAATAAGCACAAAAGTCTTAACGCTTAATCAAATGAAAACTTATGAAATGATCAAAAGATTAACTTTTTAAGCACGAAATCATTAAGAACAACACGGATCTATTGATAATCGCACCAAAATCAATCTAAAATCAAAGAAAGGTAGAAGGAGATTAAGGATTAAAAGCTTAAATAGAACTTGATTAATGAAAATAAGCAATACAAAGATGTTTAATCTTGAAAGATTAAGAGAAAAAGATGAAACTTAGTGAGAGAAAGTTTAAGACTTTCTCTCTCTAAAACTAGAAAGAAAATGAAAAAGTGAAAACTAGCTAAAACTATATAACCACCCTCCTAATGACTATTAGGAGGGTATTTATAGGGAAGGTAGAAGGAGTGCATGTGTTGCATCTTCTTTCTTGCTTTCTTCACGTTTTCTCGACTCGACTTTAATTCTTTGTCTTTGTTGTCTCGGGATTTGAACTTGTCTTTTAATTTTCTTCTTCTACTAGACTTAAGTTCTTCGACTTCGTTAAACTTCCGCCTTTAGACTTTTTTTCGATAAATCTTTAGAATAGGCCTTGGACTTCCGTTCTTTTTGCACTCTTGATCTTTTGACTTCGTCTTTTCCCGTTTTCTTCGATAAAAGCCCGTGAAAACCCGTGTTTTCTTCCTTTTTCATATTTTGGTCCTAAAACATAATAAAAACACAAACCACGCATAATTCCGACTTTTACGACATAAATCACACGTTTTGGTCTTGTTATTATTGGAAATAAGTGGTAAAAGGATAAGTGTTTTCACACTTATTAAATCCCCTACACTTGACCATTGCAATGCCCTCATGCAATGCATTAATTTCAAAGCACGGTTTACATTTTTCATCTTAAATAATCCACCTTAGCCTTTATTAACTACTAAACATAAAAAGATAGAACAAGAAAAGAAATCAAACACTTACATTGGTTTTGGCAGCCATGAACGTTTATCATCCTCAAGTTTCATGTTCCCCATACCAAGCTTAGAAACGAGATCATTGTTATTATAAGTTAGCAAACCAACATGAACTCATGTGGGCCAATTATTCACTTAGACTCCCTTATTCCTAGGTGTATCTCTTATATTTTATTTTTGTCTTGAATGATCACGAGGATGCATTGTTTGACTTATTTTGATAGTTATTTAGGCCGAAAATAAAGTGAACGATTTAATCAATAGTTAGCTAAAGGACCAAATCTTTTAAATCTGCTTCTCGGGACCTCATAAAGTTCATATCTTGGCATAACTCGCTTCACGATTTGAGACCTTTCTCGGACCGATATTTGGCAGCGACTTCATACTTCAAATCCTGAGAGACGTTCATGAAATAATGGCCTTCTCTTCATAATAGGAATTTCTTCACTTGAAGTTTTGAGAGATTCTTCATCTTTGGACCACGACTTCTTCATTTTTCTCCAATCTTTATTTTGGACTTTGATATACAACGATCCGCCTCCTTTTAGGACTTGGATCTATTTATCCTCATACCTTGTTAGGGTTTTTTCGGATAGACTTCTCCATGACTTTTGGGGAGTTATTGCTTTTCGTCGTGTGTCTAGATCCTTCATATTGATTTTCGATAAATGATTCTTCACATCACTTTTGGATCTTTAGCAACAAAATGTAGCCCTCATGCCTTGTTAGGGCCTTTTCGGACTCGCCAATATTCGCATCCCGCTTCAATAAGTTATGCCTTGGCTATGAACTCTAATCCGTACCGAGCAACTTTTAAACGATCTGGGGCTAGAAGCTAAGTAACCTTTTAAATCGTACAACCTTATTTATTGTAGATAAATTTATTAACAAGCGGAGGGAGAATAGGCTTATAATTAACTCACATAAATTCCCGAAAGAATACCGAACTTATAATTGACTCTATCATCTCTCGTTCTCCATAGTTTAAAATCTCAAGGAATGAGACTCGTGGATGCTTAGCCTATTAAATCAAAGTTTTGGGTTTTCGAGTCGCCTATAGGATCTTGCAAATTCTTAGACTTTTTCAAGTTTAGAAATCGCATTTTAAAGTTCCCTTGATAAACGACTCTGTAGGATCAATTATAGGAACTTGCGAAAAGTTCTTGTTCTTAACCCGTGAGAGTTAAGACTTTCGCGTTTTATAGCTACCAATATAAAAGCCTAGCAAAACTTGACTTAAACACGTTAAGGATACTAGCTAGAGTAAACTTAGGTAAGTAAACTCGGGTTGAGTCAAAATGTTCACGACTAAGAAAAATCTAAACAACTTTATTGAAAATTTATTCTAGCGATGGAAAGAAACTAAACATGATAAAGGAAAATACAACTATACAACTAGGCCAAAATAGATTAAAAATTTTGAAAAATGTCGAAAAATCAAATTTTCCGGTTAAAATGAGGGCAAATTCATGGAAAAGACCACTTACTTCGATAGAAGTCCCCCCTACACTTGAGATAAACATTGTCCTCAATGTTTAAGTATATGGGAGTAAACTCCCCTACACTTATAACATTGTGCACTTTGTTTAAATCTTGCTAAGGAAAGGACAACTAAAGTGAATTCAATGTGAACATATAAAATATGAAATATTGAATCACAAGAGTTTAGGATAAAACCAGGAAGATGAGAACACGGTATCACGGTTCGTCAAAAGTCATCAAGATGCTCTCTGAAGCTTTAATCCCTGTACAGCACAAGAAACAAGACAACAAACATATGCGGGGCTCCCCCTACACTTATTATGAAAGCAGTAAAGGATAGATCACGGGTTGCCTCCCGAGAAGCGCTTGTTTTTGTTCACCGAGTCACGAGCCTGACTCGACCCAAATTTAGTTCATGGGGAACGTGGTGAGGGATGGAATCATCTCATGGGAGATGTCCTCACCAAAGTACAGCTTCAGACGCTGGCCATTCACCTTGAAATTGGGCCCATTTGGCTGAGAAAGCTCAATGGTCCCATATGGAAAGACTTTGGCGACGGTGAATGGACCAGACCAGCGGCTCTTCAACTTGCCAGTGAAGATCTTCAACCGAGAGTTAAAGAGTAAGACTTGATCACCAACGTTGAACTCTCGGTTCTTGATTTTTGCGTCATGAATGATCTTCGTCTTCTCCTTGTAGACTAGTGAGTTCTCATAAGCTTCATTCCTCAGTTTATTTAGCTCGTTGAGTTGAATCTTGCGATGATCACCAGCTTTGTTGATGTCGAAGTTCGCCCACTTCAAGGCCCAGTGCGCCTTGTGTTCCAGCTCGATTGGGAGATGGCAGGCTTTCCCGTACACAAGACGATAAGGTGTACAACCGATCAGGGTCTTGTAAGCAGTACGGAAAGCCCACAGAGCATCATCTAACTTATCAGCCCACGCGGCACGATGCTCTCCCACAGTACGCTCCAAAATTCGCTTCAATCCACGGTTGGATATCTCGGCTTGCCCATTGGTTTGGGGGTGATAGGCGGTGGAAAGACGGTGATTGACACCATACTTAGCCATGACTCTTGCAAATTGATCGTTGCAAAAATGAGTCCCGCGGTCACTGATGATAGCACGAGGAACGCCAAATCGAGCGAAAAGTTGCTTCAAAAAGTTCACAACCACCCTCGCATCATTCGTAGGGAGAGCCTTGGCTTCAACCCATTTAGAAACGTAGTCGACGGCGAAGAGGATGTACTTGTTCCCTTTGGAAGATGGAAATGGCCCCATAAAGTCGATGCCCCATACATCAAAGATTTCACATTCCTGTATGAAATTTTGAGGCATCTCGTCCTTATGTGTGATCTTGCCTTGACGTTGGCAAGCATCACAATGCTTAACCATTTCGTGAGAATCACGATAAATGGTGGGCCAATAGAATCCAGAAACAAACACTTTCTTAGCGGTGTAGTTGGGACCAAAGTGACCACCGGTGGGTCCTTTGTGGCAAGCTTGGAGAATGTCAAAAGTTGCCGGTCCGTCAACACAACGACGAATGATCAGATCAGCACATTGTTTGAATAGAAAAGGGTCATCCCAAAAGTAAGTCTTAACATCATTCAAGAACTTCTTCTTTTGTTGGGATGTTAACCCTTTGATGAGAATACCACCCGCTAAGTAGTTTGCAATGTCCGCAAACCACGGGGTGCCATCAAGATTGAGATTTATAGACATTAAGGTCTCCAGGGGGAAAGAGTCATTGATCTCTTTGTTCGGATGATCCCCTTGATATGGATCCTCAAGTCTGCTCAGATGATCCGCGGCCAGGTTTTCAGCACCCTTCTTGTCACGAATTTCAATGTTGAATTCTTGAAGGAGTAAAACCCAGCGAAGAAGTCTTGGCTTAGAATCATGCTTTGTCATCAAGTACTTCAACGCGGAATGGTCCGTGTATACGATGGTGGGGGATAAAACAAGATAGGGGCGAAATTTCTCAAAAGCATAGACAACAGCTAAAAGCTCTTTTTCGGTTGTCGTATAATGCAATTGAGCCCCCGTCATTGTTTTGCTAGCATAGTGGATTGGCTGGAAGTGTTTATTCACTCGTTGGCCCAAAACTGCACCAATAGCAAAGTCGCTAGCATCACACGTCAATTCAAAAGGCAGCTCCCAATTAGGTGTAACCAAGACCGGTGCCTTAGTTAGCTTATCCTTAAGAAGATTGAAGGCTTCGAGACACTCTTTAGAAAAGATAAAAGGAGTATCTTTTTCCAAGAGGTGGGTCATCGGGCGAGCGATTTTAGAGAAATCCTGAATGAATCGACGATAGATTCCCGCATGACCCAGAAAACTTCTCACACCCTTAACGGTTGAAGGTGGAGGTAATTTGGCTATGACATCTACTTTAGCACGGTCGACTTCTAGACCGGCTTTAGAGATTTTGTGTCCTAGCACAATGCCTTCTTTTACCATAAAATGGCATTTTTACCAATTCAGAACAAGGCGAGTGTCTTCGCACCGCTTAAGCATACGTTCCAAATTGGCAAGGCAAGAAGAGAAGGAATCCCTGAAGACCGAGAAATCATCCATGAAGACTTCCATGGTTTGCTCAACCATGTCATGGAAGATAGCTAACATGCACCTTTGGAAAGTCCTGGGGGCATTGCATAAGCCAAAAGGCATTCTTTTATAAGCAAAGGTGCCATAGGGACAAGTGAATGTTGTCTTCTCTTGATCTTGGGGATCGATGGGTATTTGGAAATAACCCGAGAAACCATCAAGAAAGCAGTAATATTCATTACCCGCTAAACGTTCAAGCATTTGGTCCATAAAAGGTAGAGGGAAATGATCCTTTCTCGTGGCATCATTGAGTTTGCGGTAGTCTATACAAACTCTCCACCCAGTAACGAGATGGGTAGGAATCAACTCGTTGTTTGCATTAGGAACAACGGTGATTCCGCCCTTCTTAGGCACACAATGGACTGGACTAACCCATGGTGAATCCGAAATAGGGTAAATCATACCCGCATCAAGAAGTTTGATAACCTCTTTTTTGATGACTTCATGGATTTTAGGATTCACCCTTCGTTGGCTTTGAATTGTGGGCTTAAAGTCGTCCTCCATGAGAATTTTATGTGTGCAAAAGTGAGGATCAATTCCGCGGATGTCGGAGATTTTCCAAGCGATAGCTCTTTGATGCTTCTTCAACACAACGACAAGTCAGGCTTTTTCGTCTTCTTTTAGATCCTTTGCGATGATGACCGGTAACTTCTCGTTGCCTTCCAGGAAAACGTACTCAAGATGAGGAGGTAGGTCCTTAAGCTCGAGAGTGGGAGGATCCTCAATAGATGGTGAAACTAACGATGGATCATCATTAGTCACCTCTTTAGGAGAAGGAGGAGACAACGGGTCCTCATTGAGAAGTCTCTCAATAGTACGAATGTCTTCATCCCAATTGGTGGACAAATTATCATACTTAATATCGAGAGGACCCAAGCTAGCTTCGAAATCATCCAAGTCACTTTCTCCAAAAGGAGTCAATGCTGGAGCAATTGAGGCAACGGTCTCAACATTGGGTAGAGAAGAAAGAGTACTTTTGCAAGCATCATGAAAATGTTCTTCACAAGCCTCATCGAGAACATCAATAGCATTAACACTCTCATACGAATAAGGCTGCTTAGAAATCTTACCCATGTTGAAGACAATTTTATCGTCACCAACTCTCATGATTATTTCGCCCGCGGCTACATCAATGAGAGTGCGACCGGTCCTCAGGAATGGACGTCCAACGATTAATGGAACACAGGGATCCATCTCGTAGTCAACGACGACAAAATCCGCCGGGAAGGTAAATTTGTCAACGCCAACAAAGACATCTTCGGCTATCCCCACTGGATAATCAACCGTACGGTTGGCTAATTCCAAAGTCATTTTGGTGGGGACTAGATCGGGGAGAGATAATTGCTTCCAAACACTTAAAGGCATTAAGTTTATACTGGCACCTAGATCGGCTAGGGCCATGCAATTCTCTACTCCCGGGAAGTTGCAAGGAATCAAGAAGCGACCCGGATCACCAAGTTTGGTGGGCAATTTCCTTAAGAGCACTGCGGAGCAGTTCTCATTAAGTTGGGTCTGAGCGATGTCAAGAAGCTTTTCCTTATCACTTAAAAGATCTTTAAACATCTTAGCGTATTTGGGCATGTGAGCGAGAGCCTCGGCAAAGGAGATGTTAAAATTCAATTGTTTAAACATTTTGAGAAAGTTGGAAACCTGAATATCATCCTTGCTCTTTTGCTTCTTTTTCCTCATCCTTGAAGGATAAGGTATATTGGATGAAGAAGAAGGCTTTAAGGGAGTAGGATCACTCACAACCACGGGTGGTGGGGAAATGGGGATAGAAGGTGAAGGAGGTGGGGAAAGTTGCTCTTTTTCCTTGTTCACAATCACGGGTGGAGGTGTAGGAAGTTCGGGTTCCATATAACCTTTTCCACTACGAGTGGTGATTGCTTTCATCTCCCCTCTTGGATTCGCAACGGTGTTACTCAGAAGAGTACCCGAAGAAGAGGGTTGATTACCTTGGATGAGCGAACCAATCATATCACGAAGGTGAACCGCTTGATTATTAAAAGAGTCTCTCATGTTTGCATTAATTTCATTGTTGTGCTTGGCCATGTCATTTCGTAGCTCGGCTCGAATATCGTTCCCTTGTTTTGCCATTTCGCCCTTCAAGTTGCGGACTTGACTCTGAAGATTCGTCACCATCTCCCGATTCGTCTTCATGAATGTCTCGACATCTGGACTCACTACCATCGGTTGATTGAGAGGTGGAGCTTGGTAAGCTTGAGAATTTCCTTGAGGTGGGTATGGGTTTCGTTGGGATTGATATTGATTGTTAGCACGAGGTTGGGATTGGTTGTAGCTTTGTTGTTGGTTTTGGTTTGCAGGAGGGAAACCGGGAGGAGCAAGATAATTGTTGGAGCGATAACTTAGCAAGCCACGGTCTCCTTGAGGGCGGGCTTGATAGCCTCCCGTGGGATAAGTGTCGTAAGCTGCGTTAACGTTTTCAGAAAAATTGGCTTGGGTAGAAGGACAATCATTGTAAGAATGAGGACCACCACATGTGTCACAAGAAATAGCAACGGCTTTAGCTTGTTGAAAGTGGTTTGTGGCTATGGACATGAAATCTTTGTGCATATTCGCGATTTGTCGGGAAAGTTCGGATATCTCGGGATTGGAAGTAGTAGAAGAAACATTGACTCTCTGATTAGATCTTGAGGATGCAGATGAATCCCAATTCTTGTGGTGAGTAGTCATGTTTTCGATCAACTCTCGACACTCCTCCGGTCTCCTTTTCATAAAGGTACCACCGGCGGCGGCATTGATCGTGTCACGATCACGAAAAGTGAGACCATTGTAGAAAGTGTCAATGAGAGTGACGGGGAGCATATTGTGATTTGGACAGCGGTCGATCAAATCATTGTATCGTTCCCAAGCATCGAAAAGCGATTCATCATTCTCTTGCATGAATCTACTGATTTGGTTACGAAGGCTTGTGACCATGGATGGGGGAAAGTAGCGCGATAAAAAGCGTTGAGTCATGTCATTCCACGTATGAATAGAATTCTTAGGAAGACGGTCAAACCATTTTTCGGCATGGTGAGAAAGCGAGTGGGGAAAAAGTTGGAGGCGAAGGTCATCCATAGAAACACCAGAGCACTTCATGCTTTGAGTAATGGTAATGAATTTGTCGAGGTGTTTGTTGGCATCATCATCCGGAATTCCGCGAAACGGGTTAGTTTGCACTTGTTGGATCATGTGATGCTTCAACGAAAACTCCTGAGCCGTGACGTGCATTGGCGCAATCGGGCCTCCGCGTCTGTTCATGGTGGGTTGACACAATTCCTCCATTGTCCGTAAATCAGGTAGGTGGACATTGTTGTTGTTGTTGTTGTTATTGAGATTGGGTTGAGGTGGGTGATTATTGTTGTTATTAACACCAGCCATATCTAAATCTTCATGAGTCTCGGGCTCAGAATAGTTCGAAGATCTAGTACGCATACACCTGCAGAAGAAAAATACACAGAGAATATCTATATAAAAATTTTGGTGCAAAACCTTTTGAAAAGAATTGCTTTTTAATGATTTTTTAATGTTTTTGTATTTTTGAAGAGTTTTATATTTTTTTGGGTTTTTGAAATTTTTAAAGCAAGGAAAATAACGTTCAAAGAACGGATCCCAAAATTCAATGCGTCTCTCACTAGAAACCGTTAATCGTAACGAAAAGAGCCGGCAGCGGCGCCATTTAATATTTGGTTTTTACACCTCGTATAAAATCCTATCGTCCGAATCCTTTTCGAATTGAAAACCGGTCTTAAGTGCGACTCAATCGTCTTTTGGTGAATCAAGAGAATGGTTTGGTTGATTGTCTATTTTAAACTATTAGCAAGTAATTAAAGTGTCGTTGAGTAAAATGGAAGAATAAAGATTAATACTAGAAAGACGAGTAAAAATAAATGATTGTAAACTTAAAGGTAACAATGGAAAAGTACTAGCACACTAAAAACTAACACTTAGAAATTTAATGAAAATAATAACTAAACAAGCCAAATTGGAATAAGCCAAAAACAAGCCCAGATCGGAGTATATTCTGATCTGGTGGTCGGAATGTGGGGAATGATGCACACAATCGGAATATGGGAAGGGTTTAGATCGGAATGTCCACAAAATGATATCAATCGGAATAATGGCAAATCCTACTTATCGGAATATTGGGAAAAGTCCCAATCGGAATGTCCAGAAAATTGCACCTATCGGAATACCACAAAACTGTCCAATCGGAATAACTGAATAAGCACAACCGGAATATGGGGAAACCCTTTTCCGATTGGCAAATCGGAAAAGGGGAGGCTGCTCAGAATGTTCAAATCGGAAAGGGGTTTATACCCTTTCTGAAAATGATGGGATTCGGGTAAAAAGCCAATGAAATAAGCTATTTTGACAAGCTTTTCACCAACTAAAACGAATCAATACTAGACCAAATCAAATAAGCACTTTTATCAACTTATCTAACTCGAAATTATCAACTTTTTGGATCAAACAATAAAAACATAAACTTTTTAAGAAAACTTTTATAAACTAATAAGCTAATCATAAAAATAAGCCAATAAGCACAAAAGTCTTAACGCTTAATCAAATGAAAACTTATGAAATGATCAAAAGATTAACTTTTTAAGCACGAAATCATTAAGAACAACACGGATCTATTGATAATCGTACCAAAATCAATCTAAAATCAAAGAAAGGTAGAAGGAGATTAAGGATTAAAAGCTTAAATAGAACTTGATTAATGAAAATAAGCAATACAAAGATGTTTAATCTTGAAAGATTAAGAGAAAAAGATGCAACTTAGTGAGAGAAAGTTTAAGACTTTCTCTCTCTAAAACTAGAAAGAAAATGAAAAAGTGAAAACTAGCTAAAACTATCTAACCACCCTCCTAATGACTATTAGGAGGGTATTTATAGGGAAGGTGGAAGGAGTGCCTGTGTTGCATCTTCTTTCTTGCTTTCTTCACGTTTTCTCGACTCGACTTTAATTCTTTGTCTTTGTCGTCTAGAGATTTGAACTTGTCTTTTAATTTTCTTCTTCTACTAGACTTAAGTTCTTCGACTTCGTTAAACTTCCGCCTTTAGACTTTTTCTTCGATAAATCTTTAGAATAGGCATTGGACTTCCGTTCTTTTTGCACTCTTGATCTTTTGACTTCGTCTTTTCCCGTTTTCTTCGATAAAAGCCCATGAAAACCGGTGTTTTCTTCCTTTTTCATATTTTGGTCCTAAAACACAATAAAAACACAAACCACGCATAATTCCGACTTTTACGACATAAATCACACGTTTTGGTCTTGTTATTATTGGAAATAAGTGGTAAAAGGATAAGTGTTTTCACACTTATTAAGTCTCATGTTCAAAACCGTTATAAAACCGTGTTTATCGATCCTTCTTGTTGACTTACTTTTTTGACATCGTTGTCTATTAGGAGGGGTTATTGATTTTATGGTCTTGGTTACACCGTTAGGACTCTATTTTTAGACCTAAATCTCTATTATCGCATAAGTCAAACAATGTATCCTCGTGAAACATTCAAGACAAAATAAAATATAAGAGATACAACTTAGGAAATTGGGAGGATAAGTACGTGATTAGGGCATATGAGTAGTGTTAGCATTAAAAAATTTATAATGACAACGATCTCGTTGCACGCTTGGCATGGAATTGGGGTGAAAATCGAGGACGATGAAATTATTTCTAACGAAGCATTCACGTGTTCTTATTCTATGAACCTAAACGTCCCATTTTGCGATGAAAATCATACATTATGTCTAAAACGCAAGTAGTAGAAATAGTAGTAGTGTAGCTAGTTTATCATTCAATAAAGTGAATAAAAATGAATTTTGGAGGTGCTACGATACTTTATTCTAGCATTGCGTGAGGGCACGACAATGGTTTAGTAGGGGGAGTGATGAGACTGCTTTTATACATAGTCTCATCGTCCAAAAAGGGCTTTAAATGCATAAAATATCATGAAAATACCCAAATATATGCTTGTGTTTGTTGCTTGTATATTTTAGGTACGGATATTGAGAAAATGACAAAAGATCACAAGAATAATGCAAAAACGAACACGGGAAACAAAGCCGCACATTGAACCAAGCCCTAATGAAGAATTTCCCAAGAAAACCCTTAAAGATTTGAAGATTTACGAAGAAGGGTCCTCCAATATTGAAGAACTGACACTTTATACCCTTGTATCTTCATAATTACAAGATTGGTCCCTAAAGTTTGTCAAAATTGCAAAAAGGACCCTCCACTTTGAAGAATTGGCAATTTTAGTCCCTCAACAAAACTAAAATGTCAATATTAGTCCTTCTCAAAGTCAAACATACCATGAAGAACTCCAAGTTACAAGAATTACAAATTTGGTCCTTTGAAAATGACAAAATTACCAAAAGGACCCTTGACTTTGAAGACTTGGCAAAAATGGTCCCTCATTAATCATGATTTGGCAATTTTAGTCCTCCAAAATGTCAATCATACAAGTTAATACCATTATCCTTGAAGAAAATACCAAATCAGTCCTTCTAGAATCAAGAAATGGCAAGAAATACCCCTGAAAATACTTTGGAAAAGTATTTGGGGCAAAAGTGTGAAAAGTAAAACTTTATTACAAAGCGAATCCGGATTTGTGGGGTTTATTTACAAAGTGAAACAAGTTTGGAAAACAAGGGGTGATTTCTACCAAGACAAGGAAGATACCTAGACCAGTGCCATGGTGACATGTGCCCCACTCAACCAAATCCACCAATCACAACTCTCCCTCCTTCCACCTCACCATTCCACTTCATCCGGTTTATTTATTAATAAACCTTGGCGCCTTAAGCACTAATTTAAATCCTAATCACCCCTTAAACAGATCAAACACCCAACTATTCACCTCAAGAACATAATTAGTTTTTCTTAATTGTGTTGAAATTAAACCTCCATATTATCCAGAATGTTGATTAAGGTGAGGTTAATAATATCCCCAACCTTAAACCTGTCACCCCAACAACACACAAGTCACATGTTTGAACCCCTTCACACGTTTTTTGAACAAAATGCCAAAACATGCCAGGGAATCTACCACCCACATTTAGCTTCAAAGTTAAGCTTCAATATGAGCCTTTGATCATTTCTGGATACTTGGACACCTCAAACAACCAGTCAAAACTTGTCACATGATCAAGCATATTCAAACAAGACAAGGGCATTTTGGGACTTCTACAGCAATTAGGGTTACGTTTTTTAGCTCTTAACTAGTTCATTGTAGCCTATATAAGGCATAGGACTCATTACATTTCAGTTTGCTCTTGAATTTTCCTTGGTTCACAAATCTATAAATCACATATTTATCTTAATGAAATGTGTTTGAATTTGGTGAAGAAAGCTCAAGTGCCACTCTTAATATCTGTTTATTGTTGTTAATGTTTACTAGTTCTTGAATCTTAAACCTGTTTTCAAAAGGAGTGTGCAAAAGTTTGCACATTTTCCATTTTTCTTGATATTTTGCTAAGTCTAGTTCAAACCTTGGAATTCTTGGGCTATAAAGCTGATCATAGCATCCTGATATTGAGTTATCAAGGTGTGGTGAAGCATATAACTTGGAGATAATAAAGTGTGGGGAACTAAGGTTGCATTAATCAAGAATTTTTCATTTTTCTGCTTTTCATATTGTGCTCTTAACTTTGTGGATTCTTAGCAGGGTTGTTTGTGGAAGCTTGTACTTGTTCTTGCTAGTACATAAGCTCAAAATTCGTGGGTGTGGATGTACATCCATGAGGTACACATCATCTTACCCTAAATCTGTTAAAACTTTGGATTTTTGGTGATTTTGTGTGTGACTTGTGTTCTTGCTGATTTTATGGTCTAACCTTGCTCTAATCTGATTAATATATCTTTTATTGTGCTTATTTGGGCTTGGGTGGTCTTGAAATACACTTTTGATTTGAAAAATTGTGATTTGAAAAGTTAAAAGGGTGTTTGGGATTACCTGTTATAGATCATAAGTGGTTAATGTGTTTGTGGAAAGTGTTATTTGTGCTTTGTGTCTGTTAAATACTTGGTTGAGTGCATATTGCTGCAAGTTTTTGGGTTTGAAACCTCAAATCAAACATTGTGCTATATCTCATTGATTTTAAATGTTTTTGACCTAAGATTTTGGTAAAATCTAGAATTTATGCATGCTTAGGGTTAAAAGTTGTTAATACATCATTAATATAACATATGTGATAGATCTGAGTGATTGAATTTGGCTTGTTGGTCAAGTGCATCAACAAGTGTTCATAACTGCATGTTTAGTGTTCATCAGTAACTTTTAAGTGCTTGAATCTTGCTCAATACTTTGAATCAGTGCATGAAACCTGTTTAGACTTTCTTATTTAAGTTTATTATTGCTTTTGTATGCATTTGGTTAAGTTTTGCTGGCTGAATTGTGCTATAAGTGCTTATTGAACCATAACTGCTTATATGCTCATGTCTGTGCTAGATCTGGGGATGTTTTGATTTAACTGTACTAATTGGCTATTAGTGATTGTGATTTTTTGATTTTTATTGACTCCTTATGATCCACTGATCATTTGGGTGCCTTTTTGTAACTTGAATCTCCAAAGAAGTCACCAAAGACAAAAAAGTTTCCACTGCTCAGACCCCAAAACTAGCCCCTGCTAGTGTTAATTTGCTTTCAGCTTATCAATAAGCCATATTGGCTTATCCAGACCTGCAACAACTTATTTTTGTGATAAATCTTCATCATTTGACCCATTTGTTTGAACTAGAGCTTATTAGACTTTAACTTTGACTTTTTGCTAGAAAACCAACTCATTTGACTTTTTCATAAGTGCTTATTTGCTTATTCCAGCTTATTGAGTGAACTTATTTGAAAACTTTTTGTTGATTAAGCTTAGTTAAGTCATTTAAAAGCTTTAGAAACTTGAATCAGCTCTTGGGATAGCCTAGAATTCAAAAACGACTATTTTGTCGTTTTCTGTAGATTACTTATTGCATTTTCAGGCTTATTAATACAAGCTTTTAGTTATAAAATTTTTTCATTGAAGTGGTCTAATCGAATTGATTATTGGTAAACGTGCGACTCGGCTGTCTTTTGGTGAAAACAAATGTTTTGGCATTGTAGTAAAATTAAAAGTGCACAAACTTTAAAGTAAAAGGCGGGTAATTAAATCTAAAACTAATTAAAACTTAAATGGTGCAAGATTAAAACTTTGAAAAGTAAATTGATAAAATGACTTAAAATTAAGGCGTGAAGAAAATTAAATTGACAAAGTAATAAAAATGTGAACTTTAAAATTAAACTAAAAGAAAAATAGCGGGAAAAGTAAATGCTTGAAAATAGAACATAAAGTAAACAGAACCTGAGCCGGGATCCAAAATACTGTCACTATTCGGAATCCAATCTTACACTTATCCTGAATAACAAACCTGCTGCTTATCCTGAATAAAACTGTCACTCTTATCCGGAATCACCAACGGTTTCTTATCTGGAATCTTGTTCTGCCTCTTATCCAGAATAAACACAAACAATAGCTTATCCGGAATACCTCAAAAGTGGGCTTATCCGGAATATTCTTTGAACCTTTATCCTGAATCTCGATCTCGTGGCTATCCGGAATGTTTCTTCTTTTGGTTATCCGGAATACTTGAATATGAAGCTTATCCGGAATAAGGAACTTCTCCTTATTCGGAATCCACAAAATCAAACTATCCGGAATCCCCTTTTTGGTCAGCTTATCCGGAATAAACAATGCAGTTTATGAGGAATATTTCACTGAATCTTTATCCGGAATAAGCACAACTACGTTATCCGGAATAATCGTCAAATAATTATCCGGAATATACTTCGCACACTTATTCGGAATATACGAATCTGCAGCTTATCCGGAATCCCCTTTCCAAGCTTATCCGGATTAATCTGTCACCTTATCCGGAATAACTCTTCGAAGCTTTATCCGGAATATACAAACTACCACTATTCGGAATATTTCCTTGGAGGCTTATCCGGAATAACCAGAAAGTTTGGCTATCCGGAATAAGGAACTGAGTGATGTTCGGAATAAAGGGGTTTTGCCAAAACCCGGATAACAATCAAATTCAAATAAGCTACAAACTAAAATTAAGCTAAAAGCAATTAAGCACTTAACTAAAAACTTAACCAAATTAAATTTAAGAAAAGACAAATAAGCCAAAATTTAGAAACTTTTAAAAACACTAAACAATAAAATATTAAAAATCAACTTTTTATAAAAATTAACTAATAAGCACTTGATTAAATTTAAGAAAAACAAAATAAGCTAAAAAACCAATAAGCTAACAAGATCAAAAACATAAAAGCATAACAAGTAATCCAATAAGCCTTACAATAAGATAATAAACACAAAGATTATGCAAAACAAGAAAGGTAGAATGAGAGATTAAAATAAAAACTTGATTAAGATTAAGATCCAACAATTAAAGTAACGACAAGAATTGAAAGCTTACAAATTTAAAGTGTGAGACAAGTAATTAAAGGTGCAATTAAGTAAATGTGCAAATAATTAAAATGGAAGAACTAATGTGTCAAATTAGCCAACAAAAACAAATGAAATCCTAATGACTCTATTTATAGGGGAGGAGGTGATTAGTGGAAGGAAGCTTCCTCCTCTCTTTCTTCTTTCTTTAATTATCTTTTAATCCTTCGTGTTTAGTCTTTAATCTTTTAAATTCTTCGACCTTTCAGACTTTGTCTTGGGATTACTTTAAACTCGTCTTGTGATTTCTTCATAAACTAGACTTGAGTTCTTCGGCTTTATTAAACTTCCGTCTTTGGACTTTTTCTTCGATAAATCTTCAGAATAGGCCTTGGAATTCCGTTCTTTTTGCACTCTTGATTTCTTGACTTCGTCTTTTGTCTTTTTCTTTGATAAAAGCCCGTGAAAGCCGTGTTTTATTCCCTTTTAACATTTTGATCCTAAAATCACAATAAAAACACAAACCACGCATAATTCGACATTTACGACATAAAATACACGTTTTGGCCTGGTTATTATTGTAATTAAGTGGTAAAAGGATGGGTGTTTTCACACCTATCAAATCCCCTACACTTGACCATTGCAATGTCCTCATGCAATGCATTAGTTACAAAGCACGTTTTACATTTTCCATCATAATCAATCCATATTGGCCTTTATTACAGAGATAGAAAATTATAAACATTCAAAGGAAGAAAGTAAGTAAAGAAATCAAAGACATACCTTAGGGTTTTGGAAATGTCGTGAATGATCATCATCCTCAAGTTTTCACATTCTCCAAACCAAGCTTAAAAACGAGATCATTTTTATTATAAGTTAGCAAACTAACACAAACTCATGTGGGCGAATTATTTACTTAGACTCCCTTATTCCTAGGTGTATCTCTTATATTTTATTATTGTCTTGAATGATCACGAGGATGCATTGTTGACTTATTTCGATAGTTATTAAGGCTGAAAATAAAGTAGGACGATTTAATCAATAGAAGCTAAAGGACAAAATCTTTTAAAACTGCTTCTCGGGACCCCATAAAGTTCATATATTGGCATAACTCGCTTCACGATTTGAGACCTTTCTCAGACCGATATTTGGCAGCGACTTCATACTTCAAATCTTGAGAGACGTTCATGAAATAATGGTCTTCTCTTCATAATAGGAATTTCTTCACTTGAAGTTTTGAGAGATTCTTCATATTTGGACCACGACTTCTTCATTTTTCTCCAATCTTTATTTGGGATTTTGATATACAACGATCCACCTCCTTTTAGGACTTGGATCTATTTATCCTTATACCTTGTTAGGGCCTTTTTGGATAGACTTCTCCATGATCTTTACGGGAGTATTTGCTTTTCGTCGTGTGTCTCGATCCTTCATATTTGTAACACCCCCAAATTTACACAATTCAATACAGCGGAAGACTCGTTGGTGTTACGGGATATCACATTACTCACATCATAGACAACGCTTAAAAATCGCGTTGTTTAATAATAAAGCATCTCCATTCATAAAGATCTAATTTTACATAGGTCCCAAGTCATTGTATATCATACAAGTTTTACAAAGCATTTGAATGGAAATTATTATTTAAGTGCGGGCCATGAATTTGTGTTGTCTTCCCGAGAATTACCTTCAAGTACCTAAGATAAAACATGTTAAAATAAAAGGTCAGCGAAAATGCCGAGTGAATTCATAGAGTTTAATAAAACCATTAATATATCATCGGTATATAATTATTACCGAAAATCATTTTGTACAAATCTTCGTAACAGGCCATAAAATAGCCAAACTCATTTTATACAAATCCTTATCAAAAATCATGATATAGGCGTTTGCCTTCAAAATCATTATACGAACCATTGTCGTAAAAACATCATACAATACGTTTTATAACGTTGTATAGAGTTAAATAAAAACCGTTATATGAATATGGTTATGTAAAACCAAAACACGAACATAATATCAATAATAAGACCCCGTATTGCTAGTCAGGCAATATATCGTAATTCAGTGTGTATAGCAGTATTTCGTTATTTTGGATTATTATAAGCCGCATGTCATTGTTACCTTACTACAACAAACAACGGGTAGCTAACCCGAAACTCAATTTGCCCATCTAAGTTAGCGTGTCGTCACAAAGATCACGCTATGGAAATCTTCTCATACATAAATTCGCTTACCAATCAATGTGGCACGACGGGGATCAACCGTCAAGGCGCGAACTGGGGTGATCGTCCCCAAATAGTACTATTATATGCATAAGCGTCTACCAAATCCCGGTAGTTCAAAAATCATGCTAATGGGACTTTTAGTGACATAACCTAACTTTAATAACCCATTTTACTTCATACATTGGGTCATATAATCATTCATCGGGTTATACAATTATCCGGGTCCAAATTAATAAACAAACAATCGGGACAACTGGTGTCCTATTTTATTAAAACTAACATGTTCTCCCTCGCGGGTTTATAAAACATTTCATAAAAACATTAAAAAGAGTGTGAGGCTATGAACTCACGTTGACGTAGGAAAGCGGGTTATCGGCAATTCGGATGTACGGTACGTGCTTCAATCATGGAAACCTAGACAAATAATACTTGTCTTAGACTTTTGTCCAATGACTTTATCAAAATAGCAATTATGTATACATATGATGATTTTATATATATGATGATGATCAAGTGGGTTTATACATTCTCATTTACTCATTTTAGTGTTATGTATTGGTAACTTTTATACTAGTTTACTAGTTTTAGCTATTTACATGTTTTAGCAATAAGCCTATTACAAGCCCAATACTTTTCATTAGCCTAATTATACTTTTAATATCAGTATTATACTTTACATGTTGGGCCTAAATGGGTTAAGCCCAATAAATAATTTTATAAGTGTTTTACCAAATTAGTCGGGTTTATTGTCCATTAAGGCTACTTTTGGCTCGTTAATGTCTATATGTTGTAAAGCTCGGGTTTAATCGGTTTTTACTTGTTATATATGTTTATACATAAGTATGTGAGTTTATAAAAGTTTACATCAGACGGGTCCAACCGTCTAAGTTTTATTTAACAAAAACGTTAATTTTTCGGTTTTAGCCGAAAAGACGTAAAAATCATGTTTATAGTTTTTATAACTTATAAAACTTACCAAACTACCATTTTTATAAAATGTCCATTTATTTATACTTATACATATTTATATAAATGTAATATATAAGTTAGTGGGTTTTAATTCACATTTTATACTATATTTATTTGAGTGCTTATATAATAATATTAAACTTTAATTTCACAAAATCAGTCCTAAATATTAAGTTCACTAAAATGTCCATATCTAGAGTTCTATATGGATATAGGACCTAAAATATTTATCACAGAAACTACATGATATGTGCTTCATTTTATTCCTTAGCTACTGATGAATCAACCTCTAAATATTTTAATAAATTCGTCCAAAATAGTATAGACAGATTTGCACTCTAAACTTGTTTTGATCATATCTCACTCATTTTGATGATTACATTACATGGCTAACTCTCACATGTGTATAACACCTAATACTTACTGTATATTGATTCCAATTTACCATTTTATCAGTTTAACATTGGGTTACTTACTGTTTTTATACAGCCATCATATTTAGCAAGATTTTAACCTTGTTACCTATGGTTTTCCATCTTTCTAACCATATTTATCAACACTTGATCCCCACACAACATTTTTAATCATCATTCATCATCATATACATATTCATAAATAAATAAATTACAAGATTACATAATCAAAATAACAAGAGGATAGGAAGAACAATCTCTATACCACCAAAGTGATGAAATGATGAGTTTTTGGATGAACAAGACATGGTTTTGGGTAACCAATCTTATGAGATATCAACACCACTTCTAGGATCACCAAGTATTTGTAGATTCCTCCAAAAATCAGCCCTTGTTCTTCATGAGAACTCCTTGAGAAATCAGCCCCAAACTCCCTTGAAAACTCCTTTTTACATGTTAAGATCACCTCCAATCTTCATAACTTCAATGGGTTTTCATCATATGTAAACTATACATATGATTTATAGTTGAATTTTTTTGATGGTGGTGGTGTTAGATGGAGGATATGGGACGGCCTAGATAGCAAGAGAGAGAGGTTGAGAGAATTGTTGATAGTTTGCATGGAAGAAAATGGTAAATGGTTTTTGGTTCCATGGTTTTTGTGTTTAAGTGGTTTGGATGGCAACTAAGGACATGTGTCCTTAGTTAGCTTAATATGTTGACATACATGAGGTGTGTTGTTGAAGCTTTGTCCACCCATGTGTGGGGGTGGGACAAGTATATACTTGTTCCATCCCCATTAATTTACGGGTATTCCTCGATTCTAGTTTCCTTGATTTGCGTGCCGTCGGGACGTTTTACGAAAAACGTTTTTATAAATTATGAATCAACGGCACAAAACGAATATAATAAAAATTGTCTCGTCAAAAACGGAGTTCAAAAACGTAAATACGTAAACCTAGGGTTTCCGGTTTAGTCGTAAAGGACGTTAGATTATGAAAGTAAGTCCTAATCTCTTCTCGTAAATTTGTGAGTTTATGAACCAACACAAAATTTAAAATTCAAAAATAATATTCACGGATAAATTTATTTCCTGAAGTGTCGGAATGTCACCTAAAACGGTGTATGTAAACTTAAGCACGTAACGTAGAATCCTCCGGTTTAGACGTAGTCGATGCTACTTCAAGACGTAAACCCAAATTTCTCCCCAAAAATGAGTGAGTTCATAATATAACATTAAAATAATTGTTTTAAATAATACTTGAGAATAAAATATCGACCATAAATTAACGGATTGTCACAGCATTTACCCCTAAACAGGATCTTTGTCCTCAAAGATCAATTTATCTTACTACTCGCTTCTTATAGAGTTAGAGCCATGTGGGTATTTCCTCCACATTCGGTCTTTTCTCACAAGTGTAATCCATTACAATATGCGAGTTTCTTCAAACATGACTACGGGAATAATATCAGGCTTAATGTTGACTTACTTTCTCTATCCATGGAGTTCACGGGTTTTTGATGAATGCAACTTTTCGCCGATCTAAACTTCATCAAGAAGTGATCAGATTCTCACTTGATAGACATTTTATCAAGTTCGATATACGAAACATAATTCACGCAGCTCTTAAAGTCCTAGGGTAGATCCAGTTGATATGCCTTTCAAACCAATCTTTTACATCATCTCAATGGTCCCATACAACGGGGACTTATTTCCCATGATCCTTCAGATCATCAATTCATTTTTCCAAGGTGAAAATTATTGGCATAACTTCGTTACCCATCCTGCACTTCAAGATCTACATTTCATATTCACATAACCTCCTGCCCACTACTGGCAGTCAATAATCAGATCCTAATTTCTACAATCAATTCAGGTCTCGCAGGTCGGGTATTTTGTAAGGTTCGGTTTGTCGTCATAGGCAACCTTAAACCTAAAAGACATGTCCAACTCACAATGTGTGTATGTCGGGTATCTTCATCCCAACTCCTGCTTACATATGCTCTCATATAGATCCTCTCAAGATTCAATCTTGATCCTAATACGATAATTATCAATGATAATCTCTCCAAAGGAAAACGATTATACGGTTTATTACCAAAGGTCAATCATTCAAGCATAAAACAACACTTCTAGTATTTTGTATCGTTACTTCACCTCGTCCATTTGATTGGGATGGTAAACAATACTCTCATCAAGGTTCGTTCTCAATGACTTCTGAGCAAATCTCTAGAAATTCGATGCGAAGCGAAGATCTTTATAGAGATGATCGATATAGGCACACCATGTTTACACAACTCCTTTAAATACAAAAGAGTCAATTTCTTCATCAAGAATCTATCATTAACAGGAATGATGTTAGCAGATTTGGTCAGTCTGTCGATGATGACCCAAATCGAATCAAATTCAGATGATGACCTTTGCAATAGTTAGACGTTTACTGATGTATGAGGCGATGTCTGCCTTCATAATTTACCATCAGTACAACTTATTCAGATAAAGATACATTAAATCAGAAATGACATGAATAGAATACATAAACTGTTGGGTCAAAAAGTTGATGTGGCAGAAACTCAAAAACGAAGAAAACATGAAGTTATTGTCTAAGCGTTGTCAAGACCAATTTAGGCGTTGACAAGAGTTAATCCAGCGTTGTTGGCTCAAGAGTTGTCGTGTACAATTCAAGAGTTGTTACATGCAATTCAAGAGTTGATAGAATTATAGACAAGAAGCTTTTAGAAGATTCTATTTGGATATATATGCAGGATATATTCTGTATATAGTTATTTAAATAGAAGATTCACATGTTTATTTATCCTTATCTCTTGTAAAACCCTAATCCTTACACTATAAAAGGAACCAAGGGTTATTAGGTTTTTCATATAATTCATTCACAATGTAAACCTAAAGTGTGTATCGACTAGACGTGGGATTCAATGTATACACGTCTAGTGATTGTTTGTTATTAATATAATGAACAATCCAATTGTTTTAGTTCATGTTATTCGTGCCTAAACACCTTGTTAATGGTTGTTGTTCTAATTCCGCTTTGATTGTTTAATCATATGAACAATGATCATTCCTAGTTGCTTCAAAGATCCGGAAACCATGGTTTCCACAATTGGTATCAGAGCCTCGTGGCTCGTGATGCTAGGACCAACAAGGTGTTCGTGTATCGTGAAGAAGAAGAAAAATTCGTAGAGTTTTTCTGGACGTTTTTGTGTGCGCAGCAGTATTCAGAAGGTCGTAACTTTTGATTGAACCGTTGGATCGTCACAAGATTTTATATGTGAGTTCTTCATACACATATCTAAACATCCACCAGGGGGATTGTTGAGTTTTATCCCCAGGAAAAAGTTATTAAGCGTCGAAGTTGGCTGATGAGGTAATTTTCAGAATTCTTGTTTACATAAAATCATGTTTTAGGGTTTTTATACAAACCCTAGATCAATTCAAGAAGACACAAGAGATGATTTGCAGCAGAGATGAGGAATGTTTAGCAACAAGAAAAGGGTTTTACAAAACCCTAAATCGATTTTCAAACCCTAAAGTTAGGGTTTCAATGCCTAAAATTATGTTTAGGGTTTCAAAACTCTAGACCTAATCAATGATGTACTGTTGATGAACAAAAGATGCAGCAGGAATTAAGGTTTAATATTCGTGTCTATTACAAACAGATTCTATGTTCACACGATTCAATGTTTCTGATTGGTTAAGCAACTTGTGTTCACACGATCAAAGAAACAAAGAATGACGTTGCTGATATTATGGGATGGCATAACGTGGTCCCAGATCTGATATTATGGGACAAAAGATGTTTGCTGAATTTAAGGAAACAAATTGTGGAACACTTTGTGTTCACACGGTACATCAAAGGTAATTGGTCAAAGGAATTTTGTGTTCACACGGTTCTACAGCTGTGATTGGAGGATGCAAAAGAAAGCAATATATTGTTACGTGTGAATATGGAAGCAACTTTATTTTTCATGATTTTGGGATTTGTTCTATATTTAGACGTGATATATAGTTGCAATATATATCCTATGGGATGATTTGGTCAAAGTCAAAGACGTGTGATCTATAGAAGAAAAGGGGTGCTGTGTATTGAACAAGATATGGGTTACGAACATGGGATATGAGCATATATTAATTTATAGAAATATTCAAAATATTCTCTTGCTAAATATATGTGATCGTTCAAATACGTAGCAGTGATTTTTCACATGATAAAGTGGAGATATAAAAGTCACTGTTGAGATCGTAACCCTAAAAGTGTCAGCAGCAGAGGTAGACGTTGACACATATTGATTGGACGCTGACAGGAAGGATTTTGACGCTGACAGAATAAGTCAACGCTGACAGCGTTGACAGTGTTGTCCGATATATGAATTTCAACGCTGATAGGTATTGTCCGATATCGGACAATACAATTGATAGAGATATTGGACAGAAGAGTATGTTGGACAACACAATGATTGCTGCTGTTGAGAAAATTGGACGTTTTTAGCAAGCAAAAGGAGTAATTACACACGAAGGTACATGGAATCTCCGTTTTTTATTCAGAATATCATAGTGATATTAATGGCTAGGATATTTTTAAATGGATTAATGATTTTAAAGCGTTAGCAACTATTCGTGAGAATTTGATGGATATTTTAAACTATGTAATCGGGATAGCCTTGCAAAAGAGTTATCCATGAAAGACTTTTACATATGGTATGAAGATGTTATTTCATTAAATTCTTCATAAAGAGGTGTTAACTTAAGGGGAAGAGTTCTTATGGTAAGTTTGATGATTGAAGAAGATTTTCGCAAGTTTGTGTTCTATCATATCTTAAAGTCGTGCACTCCCAGTCATAGACTTTAAAGATAACTTGTTTGTGCTTATATTATTACTGATGAAGTAATACAATATCTAGGAATATGTGATTTTTCTTATGGTACTCTATGCACATATTTTCTATCACTTGAAGGAGTTACATTATTGTGCTCAGTGTCTCACAAAGGATGAGGATTTTTGTATTAGTTCCATACTTCATCACATCGTACAAGACATGGAACATAGGTTTGGGTTATTCTACTTCTACATCAAAAATATTATATTAATTGTTCTTCAAAATCATTACATAGAGCTACATTTGGAGAATCTACAAAGATTGCAACATTGTTTACTTTCCTGTTGATGTGACAAAAAGGGGAAGAAATACATGCTACACTTGAGGGGAAGCAATTTGAAGATCATGTACAACTTACAAGAGATACACATAGAGTTTTGCCACTATCAACTAGGGGAAGATTGTTGGGTCAGAAAGTTGATGTGGCAGAAACTCAAAAACAAAGAAAAAATGAAGTTATTGTCTAAGCGTTGTCAAGAACAATTTAGGCGTTGACAAGAGTTAATCCAGCGTTGTTGGCTCAAGAGTTGTCGTGTACAATTCAAGAGTTGTTACATGCAATTCAAGAGTTGATAGAATTGTAGACAAGAAGCTTTTAGAATATTCTATTTGGATATATATGCAGGAGATATTCTGTATATAGTTATTTAAATAGAAGATTCACATGTTTATTTATCCTTATCTCTTGCAAAACCCTAATCCTTACACTATAAAAGGAACCAAGGGTTATTAGGTTTTTCATATAATTCATTCACAATGTAAACCTAAAGTGTGTGTCGACTAGACGTGGGATTCAATGTATACACGTCTAGTGATTGTTTGTTATTAATATAATGAACAATCCAATTGTTTTAATTCATGTTATTCGTGCCTAAACACCTTGTTAATGGTTGTTGTTCTAATTCCGCTTTGATTGTTTAATCATATAAACAATGATCATTCCTAGTTGCTTCAAAGATCCGGAAACCATGGTTTCCACATAAACTTATGAGATTCTAATATGACTAAATCTCAAAATCTCCATATTTAGGCCACCACAAGCGGCCTTTTATACATTTAATGTCATTGGCTTCTTAATTCTAATGGTTCACATTAGCCGCAAACCCCTTTATTATTTATATTATCCTTCTTACAAGCATTGTTTATGTTTATATGGTTCTGCAATTTATTTTGCACCTTCATTATTAAGGAACATGTCCTAATTGATTCTTTATCCTTTCTATATTATGTGTCAGTATCTACATTCATCTTCCTTGATGAAATAAATATCATGGTCAATATTACTCAGAAATTCTTTCCTCATATTTTCTAAGTTTTAGTTTCGTCTCAACTATTATTTTTATCAGTTTTGCCTGATCCGACGTTTTAAAGCGTCGATAATTATTACACGTAAATTAACAATAAATATTAAGTTTTTATGAAACGTAAACGTTAAAAGTTTAAATTTCTTAGTTAGACCAATTATAAAAAAATGTTCAAAACAAATTTGAATTTAATTAACACGATTTTTGCTGATTTATCGAAAATAATTATTAAGATTCGTAAATGTTTGAAAAATCTTTGGTTATACTTTGGTCAAAATTTTCTTAGTTGAAAAGCAAAAATTGTCGTTTCAAATTTTAAGTCATGGTTTAAATGGTTTCCTCAATCCCTCTTAGGTTGTCTTGAGGTATACACAAACATTTACCCCTAAACAGGAGTTTAGTTAAATGATTTGTGTATAAGGGAATAATCCCTTAAAAATCCTTTGTTAAAACATTTGCCAAAACATATTTCCATTTTCTTTTTAGTAAAACCAAAAGCCTTAATGGTTCCAATTTTTTTTGAAGAGTCAATATATTCCATTTTCTATTAATCACACGGTCAAATAATGTAAATGATTAAGTCTTTAATCACATGTTAAATACTCAAGGTACAAGTTTTCATTGTTCGGCCAATTTAGGGAAATCTATAACTAATTATTAATGCATTCTTATTCTTAGAAACAAACAAATGATCCTTAATGATCACAAGCATGAATTTATCAAATTACAGCCTACACACGTGATTCACCAAATTTATGGATGCTACATGTGTATTAGTCAATCCAAATGACATCTTGTGAAACTCATAATGTTCATTACAAGTTCTGGATGTAGTGATTGGAATAGATAATCTTCTTCGTGGACGCGATGTTGATGATAACCATGCCGTGTATCAGATCTTGAATATACGCTATAACCTTGTAAATGATCGAACAAATCTATCATCTTGGGTAGTGGTGTTGATCCCAAACTTAGATCGATTTAGCTTTATGTATACGAGATTAGATCAAGTAATACACTTAGAGAAACATTTGTATATGTTTATGATAATATAAGTGTTATGCGGAATTAACACTTAAACAAGAACACACAAGATATAAACAAACTTTCACTTTGATTAATGATATCAAACTTGCTTACAATGAAAGTAGTTTACGAATGAAAACTTATATGAAACATTAACCTAAAGGTCTTCTTTTATAGACATAAGAAGCCTTGTACAATAATATACGTATCAGCTATTCTAGGTAAAGATAAATATAGAAAATACATTGTTGTTCCTATCTTTACTAGAAGTAATCTAGAATACAATAAACACGTAGAGTATATCTTCCCATCAGTGCTTGTCTTCAATGTATCAACGCTTGACTTTATCTTGTCAACGCTTGAGCTGTCAGCGTTTGTTTTACTCCTGTCAACGCTTGATTTACTCTTGTCAGCGCTCAAGTGATCTGGCCATAATTTATTCCCAACAATCCTCCCCTAAACTTGATATCCACTCTTATGATCAAGTTTCTGAATAAACATTAAGGACTAGGAGGAATCTTACAAACCTTCTCATATTGGTAATAAATAAATCTGATCAAGTCTTTTGCCACGTCACTTGAATAATCAATTTCCAGCTGAGTGTTCTTCATCTTTTCCAAGATATCCTTGGACATGAAATACTGACCATCCACAAGTAGATACTCAACAAACTTTGTAGAACTCAAATGGTAAACACCAGCAGCTGAATACAATCTCCATTGAAGACCACTGAGGTCATCTTCAAGATCCTTCCAAATAGCAGGATCCTCATCTTTTGGTCCACACATTCTTTTGAATGTGGACCACAGTTTTATTCCATTAGCTGAAGTTGGTGCTTCAGCCTCATACTTGGTCTCTAGCAACCTCCATAGGTCTACCAAGTCTTCTCTATCACAACTTGCAAACAAAGATATAAGAGTGGTAAAAGTGTGCACCTCTTTTCCATACCTGCCAATTTTCCAAAACCTACATTCATCTTCTTCATAGCTCACAATTGGGTTTCTGGAATCTAGTGGTAACACTTGCACCATATATGAAGCTTCTAATGGTGAGAGCTTGAGGCTCGTTCTTATGACAGCTTCACTTGGATATAATGGATCCATATCTTTGGGAAACTCAAAAGGAACTCCCTTTTTCACTGGTCTGGGAACAAACATTGCCTTCTTGAGCTCCATTTCTTCGGCAAGTTCTTCTTTCCTTTCATCAGAAAGGAGTCTTAGAGTGTTTGCTTCCTGCACTCTAACCCAGATGGGATAAGCTTTGCATTCCAACTCATCAAATGTCAATGCCCTCAATTTCTAATAAGTCCATCCTACTCCATGACATCTGAGCAACATGCAGTATAACTCCCTTCTATCCCTTTTAAACTCTGAGAGAATATTGCTTGCCTTGGGTTTCAAAATAACCTGGCAATCTTTTTGTACTCTAAGGAGAATCTCCAAACCCCATATCTGATCTGAAATGGTCAAGTGTGGATTCTCCATACATCTTTCTTCCCAAGCATGATACATTTGAACCACCTCTGGCATATCAAAGTCAACCTGCAATTTCAACTCTCTCAATTTCTCCTTGGCCAACTCATCTTCATACTCAAGTCTCTCTGGTTGTTCTATGATCATAACACTTGAGTCTGAGCTAGCTTCATCACTTCCTTCTTTCTCTTCTGAAGTGACAACAAATGGTGACTCTTTCACCTCCTTTCTATCTTGTTCCAAGATTTGTGCAGCCAACCTTCTATCAAACTCAATTTGAGCTGCATTCTTTGGAACAACCTCTTCTACCATAATGCCCTTACCCTTATCTAATGGATCAATTGTTGGTAAGGTAGATGGTGATACCTGTGAAGAAACCTCATTGATGATGGATGATGACTGGGATACATCACCCTCATGTGCAGGTCTGTCAGCGCCCAATTTTGTTGTGTCAGCGCCCAAAATATTTCTGTCAGCGTCCATATTCTCCTTGTTAACGCCCAAATTTCCTGCCTCAGAGCCTTTTGCAATTTCCTCCAACATGGCTGTAAATGATAAATTTAAGTTTGTAGGAGAGACTAAGGACGTATCAAAACCTGTCTGTTTCTTCAAACTTGTAAGGGCCTCAGCAACATCCAAAGATTGACCATCATGGCTGCCCTTATCACTCACATTTATTGGATCTTCCTCCCCTTTGGAAGATTCCTCCATACCTCTCCTGGCACTAGCAGTCTCCAAAATAACAATCCTCTCCCTCAATTGCTTGAGTTCAAGGCCTTGTGTGCTGGCAACTTGTACCAAGTCTGCATTTTGCTTTTGCAAGCTCATGTAGACTACCGTCAATTCAAGTAGGGTCATTGGTTCCAATCTGCCCTCTTCTAAAATAGGTATTTGACCTCCCAAGTCAGATTCGTTGGGCATGGATGAGGACTTAATGATGGTGGGACTGCCTTGGCCAGCTTCTAAGCCAGAACCAATAGTCCCAGCCTCATCCATTGCACCAGCCACACTTGTGGTGGTGGTTCTCTCTGCTACATGGCTAGGACCACTAGAGGAGAACACTCAAGTAGTCCTTTGGCGTTTCATCAACCTATATTCAGGGGGTGTAGAAGATGATGTGGATTGGGTGGATGTGGGTTGGTTAAGGGGTGTTTGGGTCTGTGAAGGTTGTGTGTCAACGTTGGAAATAGGCACATCAACGCCAACATTTAACGTGTCAGCGTTGAAGGGTTCTTGATCAATTTACATATGTTCAGGTGAAGGTAATGGTTCAGGTATTGGGTCAATTTGGGGTTGGGGGTCTGGTTGGGGTTGAGCTGCTGCAATGACAGCAAGCATAGCTTGGGTTAAGGGTAGGTCACGATGTGGGGGTGAGTTCATCTTCATAAAAATTGCTTTCTTTTGCACAGGGATCTCATAAAAATCATTATGATCCCTTGTGCAATATCCTTGAACATCAAAAAACATTTGTAAAAATCGGGGATAAGCTAAAGTCATTTTGTTCCCCTTATTTTTACACATGCCCTTAAAAATCATTTTAGAATAATTAAATTTTTGCCCAGTTGCAATGCACACAATAGCACTGGCAATAGATCTATTGATCTCATTGTGTGCAGTGCATTTGGGACTCAAACATTGAAGGAGGACATGTATGAGGTACTTCCAGGCTGGGGGAAACTCCTGTTTATGATATTTATTTAAAGTTCCTTCATGAGGAAAAGGATAACCCAAAGCCCTTAGTCCTTGTTCTATTTCATTGATGGGAAGGGTGGCTATACCATCAGCATCATCAAGATGCAAGGCTTGGCGTACCAAAGCCTCAGTAACCACCCAAGGTCTCCCATGAACAATAGAAGTTAATGTAGTCATTCTATTAACTGTTGAGGAACTGACATTGTTCCAAAACTGTTTAATATGTGTGACAGGAATGAGTGGTGTATGAGAAAGAACATACCTAATAGGAGATGCGTTCAAATACGCCACCATTTGTGTGTATTGGGGAAACACAGCATCATCAGCTTCAAGATACGCGATCATGTTATGTTGGCTTCTGAACCCCAATTCCAATTCAGATGGTTTAAACTTTGGTGCCATTGTTGAAAGCTGTTTAAAATTGATTGATGAAGATGAAGTTGATAAGAGAAAATTGTGTTAGACAAGAATTATAGGTACCCTGTTTAAAAATAGGAGCCAAATTTATAGGAGAAGAAAATGCATGTGATTGGCCCAAAAATAGGCAAGTATTTTCAAAAATGTAATCATGAAAATATTGAAAAATAATAAGTTTATCTCATGCACTAAATGAAAGCTATCAACTCCCAAAATTACGGCCTAAAAATATGTCAAAATGTAACAACTGGGTAGGACCCATTGAGTGTCAACGGTCAAAAATAACCTATCAACGCCCAACGGCTATAATCTTGTCAACGTTTGCCTATAGCCATGTCAGCGTCTGAATTGGTCACAACAACGCTTGGAAATATACTTGTCAGCGCCCAAAAATAAAAATGTTTTAAAAATGAAAAATGACCTTAACAAAGTAATTTATCCTAGAGAAGATAACCAAAAAGCTGATAATTATTATAGGGCGGCAAGCACTGTCTAGTTATGCACACTTGCTTATACAAGATAGACATAATAGTCCTCTAGTGTCCCTTGCTAACCAAAACTCTTAACAACCAAGTTACCTTATAAAATTCCTTGTTACTCCTAGGTAAATCCCATAACAAAATTATTCCCATGTCTCCCATCAGACCACAACCAATTCTAGGCCAAAAACGTCGTGGCAGCATGCATAGTATATCAACTTTGCATGCTACAGTGCCTCATGATTTAGTAAAACTAACTCATACTCACATGTGGACACAATCTAGAAGATAAGAGTATCATATGGATACCCAAACATCCTAAAGGTTCCTAAAACCTCCCCTTAAACTATGATACATAAGTTGCTAAAAACATGCATGAACATAAAAATTTATGTCAAGATAGGAATTAAAAACTCCAACCATCATCCATAAATAAAAACTTGTCCAAATGCGTCTCCAATGATCCATAAGCAACTCTGTATCCAATGGTATACTGCTAACACCACCTGTACATTTAGATTAAAAACCACAAAACTAACATTTGTTGTTGACAACGCCCCGATAACACATGACAGCGTTGAGGGAAGCTTTGTCAGCGTTAGACAAATATATTGCTGACAACGTCACAAAAACACTTATCAACGTTCAAGCAACCTTTGTCAGTGTTAGAAAAACATAGTGGAAAATCTAAATCTTCAAAAGACCAATAACAATGCATCATCCTGTACATACTTTTACAAAAATACTCCAAAACACATATTATGTGAGATTGATCATTCTAATACTTGTTACCAAGTATTGAAACCTCCCAGCATCAAAAGGTTTAGTTAGTGAATCTGACACATTTTCTTCTGTGTCAACCCTATCTGGTCAAAACAATCTCTTATAAAATGGTGTCTAATTTCTATGTGTTTAGTTTTAGAACGATGTACAGGATTCTTAATGATGCATAAAGTGCTGTTATTGTCAACAAATATCTTGGTATGCATGAAATTATATCCATAGTCCAACAGCTGGTTCTGAATCCACAAAACATGTCCACAACAAGCAGCTGCAGCCACATACTTAGCTTCAGTTGTAGAATTAGCCACCACTATTTGTTTCTTACATTGCCAAGATATCAACCTGCTCCCAAGAAACTGACATCCACCAGTTGTGGATTTTCTATCAAACTTATCACCTCCATAGTCACTGTCTGAATATGCAATCAGCTCCAATGGTGAATCCTTTGGGTACCACAAACCAAGACTAGGATAGCATATTAGGTACCTAAAGATCCTCTTCACAGCATAAAGGTGACATTCTTTGGGAGTCACTTGATGGCGTGCACAAGCATACACAGCAAACATGATGTCAGGTCTGGAGGCTGTAAGATACATCAAGGATCCAATCATGGATCTATAGTGCCTAACATCAACATCTTTCCCATCTCCAATCTTTCCCCAAGGGTGTTCTCTATCCATAGGAGTAGCATCCCTCTTTTCATGTGGAGAAAAGCCAAATTTCTTCAAGATCTCAGCCACATATTTATCCTAGGAGATGAAGATACTATCTTCTTTCTTCTGAAATTGTAAACCAAGAAAGAAGTTCATCTCCCCCATAGCACTCATCTTGAATTTGTTTGTCATAAGCTTAGAGAAATCCTCACTCATCTTTGGATCAGTAGACCCAAAAATGATGTCATCAACATAGACCTGAACAAGCAACACACCCTTACCTTTCTTCTTTGTAAATAGTGTCTGATCTATGGTGCCCCTTTTGAATCCATTGTCCACCAAATAGGTAGACAAAGTACCATACCATGCTCTAGGGGCCTGATGAAGTCCATACATAGCCTTTTTGACTCTATACACTTTGTCTGGATTCTCTGGATCCTCAAAACCAGGAGGTTGCATCACATATACCTCCTCAACAATAGTTCCATAGAGGAAGGCACTCTTGACATCCATTTGATAGACAGTGAAGCTCATGCAGGATGCATAGGCTAAAAAGATCCTTATAGCTTCAATCCTTGCAACTGGTGTAAAGACCTCCTCATAGTCTATCCCCTCCTATTGTGTATATCCTTGAGCCACTAACATTGCCTTGTTTCTGACCACAATGCCTCTTTCATCTCTCTTGTTTCTTAGAACCCATCTTGTCCCTATAGGTCTGACATATCTGGGACAATCAACCAGCTCCCAAACATCCTGAATTGCAAATTGGTGAAGCTCATCCTGCATTGCTTCCACCTAACTTGGTTCTTTGAGAGCATCAAATATTTTCTTGGGTTCCTGTTGTGAGAGAAAACAGGCAAACAAACATGCTTGCACAATAGGGTTATCAACCTTCTTGTGTATATTGGCAATAAACCCACCAAGACCTTGATGAGATCTTCTAGTCTGAACTGGAGTCATAATATCACCAATGATTTGAGAAGTGGGGTGATTCTTCATAGTGGAAGTGAGAACTCCTCCTTCAAAAAGTCTGGTGTCCTCAACCTCATTCTCCATGTTGCCAATATCTTCTTCATCAAACTCTCTTTCATTAATATGAGGATGAACCTCTTCATATAAGTTGGAAGGTTCTCCTTGTTCAAAAATGGAAGAGAAAAGATCTAGAAGTGTTGTCAACGCCTGAACCTTGTTTGTCAGCGCTTGGGCTAACAACACTTGAACTGTTGTTGTCAACGTCTGAGCCATCAACGTCTGAATTGGTCTTGTCAGCGCTAGATTTGCCTTTGTCAGCGCCTGAAGGACCATGCATGTTTGTATCTGGTGGTACTTGGAGACCACCATTATCTTTACCAGCAGCAGCAGCAGCAGCAAAAGCATCTGTCCAAATGGGAATTGTAACATATTCTTGGATAGGAGATGACTTCTCTGCTTGTGATCCAACCTTCTCATGAACTTGTGTACCTGAAACATCAACAACTTGTTCTTCCACAACATTTGAAGTTACCTTCACAATGTCTGGATTAGTAACAGGCATATAATTTAAAGTTCTAGATAAAGGTTCCAAGTCAAACAACCAATTAGGACCACTCTTAGGATCACTAGGTTTATTCTCAAAAAACCTAACATGTACTCTTTCAAGTATACGTTTTTCCTCTTTAAGATAAACCCTATATCCCTTGCTCTGCACTGAATACCCCATGAAGTAGCCTTCATCACCTTTTGTACTTAATTTACCTAAGGCATCACTAGTGTCTAAAACTACTACATGACAACCAAAAGGTCTGAGAAAACCAATATTAGGTTTTCTTCCCCAAAGTAACTCATAAGGTGTTTTGTTCTGAATTTTGTTAACCAATGCTCTATTTTAAACATAACAAGCTGTATTAACAGCCTCAGCCCAAAAGGCTATAGGAAAATGAGCATCAGCCAACATTGTTCTGGCTGCTTCAATTAGGGTTCTATTTTTCCTCTCAGCAACCCCATTTTGCTGTGGCGTTCTTGCAATACTAAATTGCCTAGTAATTCCTTTCATGGCACAGAAATCATCTAGCTTCTTATTCCTAAATTCACCACCATTATCACTCCTAAGCATTTTAACTTCATTGCCAAACTTTTTCTCAATCTGAGTGATAAAATCAATTAGAATATCAGCTGTGTCACTCTTCATAGCAAGAAAGAATGTCCAAGTAAACCTACAAAAGTCATCTGTTATAACAAAGCAATATGACTTACCATTCAAACTTTCTATATTGGTTGGACCAAAGAGGTCCATATGAAGCAAATGAAGAGGTCTAGTACTAGAGTACCTGTTTGGACTTGAATGAGACCTTGTGCTGCTTGCCTTTAAGACATGCAACACAAGAGTGGTCATTGTGGAAGGCCTTCTCAGGAAAACCATCAACCAAGCCAAGTCTCACAAGCCTATTTATATTCTTAAAATTTATGTGCCCTAGTCTCCTGTGCCACAAATTACTCTCATCTACTGAAGCTTTAGCATAAAAACAAGACATATTATTATTCATTCTAATCCCATTCAGATTCACATTGTATATGTCTTTATGCCTAGGTGTTCTATACTCAATATATTTCTCATCAGGGATCTTATAATCCTTGCTTAACACCAAACACTCAGTATCAGTAAACAGAACTTTATTTTTGTTATCACAAACTTGTGATACACTAAAAAGATTGTAATCAAGTTCTTTTACCAAAAATACGTTTTCAAAACGCAAGTTCTTGGTGAGAAGGGTTCCTTTGCCCGTGATAGTACCATATCCGCCTCCAAAGTAAACCTTATCACCATCTTTAATGGGAGTGAAGTTCGTTAGATAGTCTTCCTTCCCAGTCATGTGCCTTGAGCATCCACTATCCCAATATCCATAATCATTGACCTGTTTTTGAATGCCCTGCACATAAAGAAAACAAATTAGTTTTCTTTGGGAACCCAAGCCTTAGAAGACTTGGATTCATCTGGTTGTTCAATAAGAACATACTTAGTTCTCATAACAACCCCATTTTCATCCTTCTTAGGATGAAATACCCAGTTAACCCCAATAGGTTTTGTAATGACCTTTAAAATGTAATTAAATCTATTGCAGGTCATTTAAATCCCATTATCATCAGGGTTTTGATCTTTCTTGGGTCTCCATGTTAAGCTTGAAGAAGCTTTAGACCCCTTACCCTGTGGTTGCAAATATTTAGGTCTGGTCACGTTTCTGTTAGCGTTGGAATTGGTCTTGTCAACGCTGAAGTTTCCCTTGTCAGCGTTGAACCTAGGGTTTGCTACAGAAACCCATTGCCTATTAGACCAGGTGTTTGTCTTTTGAAATGGTCTTTGTCCATGAGTGTTAGACCCTCTAGTGAAGAATGGGGCAGGTCTAACAACTTGTGGACTTTGTTCCATACAAGGTTTGGGTCTGACAACGTTTGACTTCCTAACAACGTTGACTTTGTTCCTTTCAGCACTGAATTTGTTCTTGTCAGCGCTGGATTCGGGAGCGTTGACACACTTATATGCCAAGTGTGAAAAGCTACCACAAGTGTAACAAGCTTTTCTTGACACAACCCTAGGTCTAGAAGAGAAGAAGCCTGTTCCATTATTGTTAACTTGGCTCTTGGGTGACCTAGTATTCCTATACATCTCTGCATACTTAATGCTAGGTTTTCTAACAGTGTTTGAGCCTAGGTCAACAGTTTTACCAGTGATTGGGTTAGTAACCTTAATGGGAGTTGACTCATTGGGACTTTCACATAGCAAGCCACCCTTAACAAATAATGTAGGGTTAGCTTTCTTCCATTCATTCAAGTCAGTCAACTTTTGTTGATACTCTTCAACTGGGGTGACAACTCTTGGTGGAGGAATGAATTCCTCCTCTTGGAGTTCTGGCAAACCAGTCCAAGATAGGTCCTTTTGTTGGACACCATAGAAGTCACCAGCTGGTGGTGGAACCACAGAGTAGTCTTTCATCCCAATCCCAGTGATGTCCTTAGGATCCATTTGTTTACTAACACAGTCTCCTAGGGTTTGAGTGGCTCTATCAAATCTTTGAATTTTAAGGCCAACATTGTCTTTATTCTTAATGGCCTAATCTAATTTAGCCTATAACTCACCATTAACCCTTTCCATGATGTTTCTAATATCCATACTAGCATTTAACTCATGTTTTAAGATATTTATTTTATCTTTTAAGTCAAATTCCATTTTCTTGTATTCAGAAACTGTTTTCTCAGTTTGAGTAAGAGCTAGTTGGTAATTAGACAGTTTGCACTTTTCAGTACTCACATCACTTAATAATCTTAACACCTCTTTGTTAAGTTTCTCAGTGTTTAACCTACAACCTTTACTACAAAAAGCATCATTGTATACCTCATTATCAGATGAAAAGGAGGAGTGTGCCATGAGAGCATATTCAACACGCTCTTCTTCTTCAATTTCAGCAACCAAAGCTTTATCCTCTTCAACATCCTTAGCTAGATAGCTCCAATCCCATCCCATACCATCAATTACTTGAACTGCAACCATGGCTTTAGGATCCTGAGCTTTAACAATTTGACTTGAGGGTTTACCAGCATCAGATCTTCTAGGAGATCTGCATTCCCTCATGAAGTGCCCCATACGATGACAGTTGTAGCATTCAACTTTGGATTTATCAAATCCAGATGTGTCTTTTGCATTGAAGGTCATTTTCTTCTTAAACCTTCTGTTCCACCTGTTTGCTCTTATACTAGCAAGAGCCATGTTCCACTTAATGTCCACCTCTTCCAAATGCTCATCACTTATCTGCTCAAGGTCCTCATATGTAATCACTGAACCATTGGGCAAAGAAGCAATATAAGCACATACAGTATCCAAATCCAAACCAGCAGGTTTAACTCTTGGGGAGTCACTTTTGAATGTGTCAGCGTTTGAGAAGGAGAAGTTGACAGGACTTGTTCCAGCGCTGACACGTGATGATCCAGTAACTGGATGCATGTAAGAGTCCTTCTGATTGAATTGACCTTCACTATGAGAGAAGAAGGCCATGTTACTGTTGGTAGACTTGCTTCCATGCTCTAAAAGAGTTTCATCTTCCAACAGCCTCAGTTTGTTGTAAATGTCATCAAACGTGGAACTTTTGTAAGTATTATTGGCAAGAATAGATCTTGCCTCAATCTTCCATGCCTCACCAAGACTTTTAAGAAAGGTATCATTAATGTCAACATCACCAAGTTGTGTCCCCATGAAGGACAATTTGCTTGTAATGTCAAGCAATCTTCTTCTCACACTACTCAGCTTCTCATTGGGTTGAGCTTTGAAAACAGCATAATCATGCATGAGCTGTTTCTTCTTTTCTTCCCTGGTATCTTCATTACCACCATATGCAACTTCAAGAGCTGCCCAAAGATCTTTAGCAAAATCATAACCTCTGTATTTATGCTGGTTCTCTTGTCCCAAAGAGACTTTCAGAATATTTAGGGTTTTCATGTCAACCCTTTTCTTTGCTATGTCTTCAGCAGACACAGCTCTACCATCTTCAGGTTTTTCTTTCTTATCTTCTTCAGAACATCCAACAACGGCTGATCTTTGAGTAATAGCATCAGCAACCTTTTGGGCTTTATCGAATGTGTTTCCATATTCAATGATCTCCCAGATTGTGTAGTCATAGATCCCTAGATATTGCTCAAAGTTGAATTTCCACAATTCAAAGTTGGTTGTATCAAGCATGGGCATCTTGATGTTTGGTAAAGGTGAGGAGGAGGAGGAGGTTATTTCTGACATGATGTTGTTAGGGTTTTTGAGAAAATTAGGGTTTTGGTAATTTTTAGGGTTCTTGTATTCTTTAAGATCAAAAGTTCCTCAACAAGCTCTGATACCACTTGTTGATCCCAAACTTAGATCGATTTAGCTTTATGTATACGAGATTAGATCAAGTAATACATTTAGAGAAACCTTTGTATATGTTTATGATAATCTAAGTGTTATGCGGAATTAACACTTAAACAAGAACACACAAGATATAAACAAACTTTCACTTTGATTAATGATATCAAACTTGCTTACAATGAAAGTAGTTTACGAATGAAAACTTATATGAAACATTAACCTAAAGGTCTTCTTTTATAGACATAAGAAGCCTTGTACAATAATCTACGTATCAGCTATTCTAGGTAAAGATAAATATAGAAAATACATTGTTGTTCCTATCTTTACTAGAAGTAATCTAGAATACAATAAACACGTAGAGTATATCTTCCCATCAGTGCTTGTCTTCAATGTATCAACGCTTGACTTTATCTTGTCAACGCTTGAGCTGTCAGCATTTGTTTTACTCCTGTCAACGCTTGATTTACTCTTGTCAGCGCTCATGTGATCTGGCCATAATTTATTCCCAACAAGTGGATGTAGATTTTTATCATCAATTTACCTAGTTCATGGTAATTCAACAAATATAAGGAATAATAACACCATAGCTCTTCATGATGACGAGCTTGGTAGAATAAAAGTCTTCTCCGATAACTCTCTCAGTTGCACGGTAATTCTTTCGATTCAGATGATGCTGATGTACAGTGCACATGCCACAGGCGCAGCACCAGGAATATAATCAATACCAAACTCAACTTGCCTTAATGGCGAAAGTCTAGGTAATTCACCAGCAAATACCTCCTAAAGTTTCAGATAACAGAAACATCTTTTAATAAATTCATATTAGGTTCTTTCTAGATTACGAGATCTATGACTAGTTCATAACCATTCACGATATAATTTCAAGTCTAAATGCAGGATATGATCATCCATCAAGAATTATTAAGATCACTTTTGATAATCAACATCTTATCATTTAAGGGAATTCTACTCGAGTTCCCATTAATTAAGACAATGTCGTCATGTCATAATCAATCAATCCATTCTACTAGCACTATTAACTTTCCAGTTTCATTGTTGTCGATAAGATGTGAATTTCTCAAAAGACTAATAATAACTCATAATCCTTCACAAGTTCAAGGATATCTAGAGACATAACTACCATTAAAAGAGTAGGGTCAACGCATAATCTATGCGAGAGAATTTCAAATCAGATACAGACGAAAACATTTAATGAATATGAATATATCCCATGTTTTCATAATTTGAGTACGCATTCGAAAGCTCCTCGGATCGTTACCCAGGTCATTCAAATGAAATCAAATCAAAATAAATGATAGGAACGTCGATACATCCAGTCGGGTATCAACACTCGGTAATCAGATACTTTTCCTAAGAATCTCACTACGGGAGAATTGGACAAGAAAGAATTGTCAATTGTCAAATAAGACATTTTCCACAGATGAATAAATTCGACTCAGAAGAATAGATGCTACAGGCACATATGTAGGTATTCCTAACACTATGTCCCTATTTTTCACTTCTTGCAGATCTCATAAATTTTAATCTTTCACAATCTTTAAATAAAATGTAGTGTTTATTAATCAGTTTTATGGTGACTACTAATCAGCCTTGCATGGTCCATTCCAAATTGTATGTAGGCGCGCAACTATATACAATTTCAAGATTAACGATGCAATACTCAGTTCGTCAAAATTTTATCATCATGTTTATAATAAAAACATTTTCATGCTTAATTCTTAATTAAGAATCAAAAATATATTTACAAAGATTTTCTTTGTTATGAAAACAATTAAGTTTTCCAAGGTGTTTTATAAACAACTTCATTTCGATAAAAATCACTTATAAATCTCATTTTGAATAATCCTTATAGTGATGAAAATTCAATCTTTATCAAGGGATACTATTGTATCTTATAAAAAAACAATAAGTGATCTGCAAAAGAGTGATGAAGAATTGTTAACCAAGAACTAACTACAATATAATAGGAAATGAGCTTAGCCAAATAATCATGAGGTTCATGACCTCAATGGCACTCAAAAAGAATAATCCACAACGTAAGTCAATTCGAGATGAGTATTTGCTCAATGGTTGCATCACTAATGCAAACATTAGGATGAAGCGATAGAGGATAGATAACATCGATACATGTAGAATTTAGCAATCAAAGGTAGTCTTTTCATTAATCACAAACAAGTCTAAATTGTACCGTAACACATTACGTGTCACCATGTCATACAATTCCAAGAACTCATCATACCAACTGATGTCTCAGTTAAGTTAGGGATTATTTTTAAAAGATACCACAATGAATACTAATCTACAAGAGTCATCAGGTGTTCCACATGTTCCGAAAGATCCATCGGTCCCAACTCAGAAGAAGATTTCTTCAATTTATTTATTGGACACTGGGCATCCTCGTTCGTGGACAATGGCCTAGGAACAACCCTTAACACGAACTAACAGTCATTTAAAACCTTATAATTCAATCACAGGACTTAACGATTTCCTCTTAAAAATTTTATATTCCATTCAAGTTAAATTTTACTTCATTTAAGTTTCAATCAACTTATACTCAATGCGATATCCTACCTCATTCTCCAATACTTTCAACCTTATTTTTAGACCTTGAAAGGGCAATAAAAGCTCGATGTGAACAACACTTAATTTCCAATCCTATAGCTCTTACAACAATAGTTATCAAATAAGTCACTAGCATGAGATGACTCACACATTCAATTAGACTTCTTGGAGAGGTACTTGTGGCATGAGGCTTTTGGGTAATGGTTCCAATGACAGCCTCAAGTGCAACATTCACCCTTTCAATTTCAATTTTAAGAATTTGGGCAACACCGAATCAGATGACACCTTTCCAGGTGGTAACGTTTTGTCAAACTCCACTCTGTAAGGAAAGATCGTCATGACATCGATATCAGTTTTAATCTCGACAATTCTTCTTTAATATCACAATCAACTAATATCTACATTTCTACGAATATCAACCATCTGTTGGGATCATAAATATCCGCAACTTGGTTTAGATCTAGAATAGCTAGAATTCCTACGGGAATAGCTTCGATTAATTTACTAGGGGATTTAGGGTTCCTTGTGACAATCTACGTCGTATAAATACCTCGTATAAATATCAAAATAATCATCAAACAATCATTTATTGCATCATATATATATATATAATCCAATTTATATATATATATTAAAATAACACTTCTCAGTCTGGCCTTGTCGGTAACTCGGGAATTCTTCGACACCGTTATAGTCAAAAGATTTTTAGACATTTTTAGAAAAATGTTTATAGTTAAAAGATTTTGAAATGTTTTATTCAAAACCTTAGTTTTAAAAATCTTTCGTTCTCTATAACGAGAGCTCTGGTACCAAACTGTTACACCCCCAAATTTACACAATTCAATACAGCGGAAGACTCGTTGGTGTTACGGGATAGCACATTACTCACATCATAGACAACGCTTAAAAATCGCGTTGTTTAATAATAAAGCATCTCCATTCATAAAGATCAAATTTTACATAGGTCCCAAGTCATTGTATATCATACAAGTTTTACAAAGCATTTGAATGGAAATTATTATTTAAGTGCGGGCCATGAATTTGTGTTGTCTTCCCGAGAATTACCTTCAAGTACCTGAGATAAAACATGTTAAAATAAAAGGTCAGCGAAAACGCCGAGTGAATTCATAGAGTTTAATAAAACCATTAATATATCATCGGTATATAATTATTACCGAAAATCATTTTGTACAAATCTTCGTAACAGGCCATAAAATAGCCAAAGTCATTTTATACAAATCCTTATCAAAAATCATGATATAGGCGTTTGCCTTCAAAATCATTATACGAACCATTGTCGTAAAAACATCATACAATACGTTTTATAACATTGTATAGAGTTAAATAAAAACCGTTATATGAATATGGTTATGTAAAACCAAAACACGAACATAATATCAATAATAAGACCCCGTATTGCTAGTCAGGCAATATATCGTAATTCAGTGTGTATAGCAGTATTTCGTTATTTTGGATTATTATAAGCCGCATGACATTGTTACCTTACTACAACAAACAACGGGTAGCTAACCCGAAACTCAATTTGCCCATCTAAGTTAGCGTGTCGTCACAAAGATCACGCTATGGAAATCTTCTCATACATAAATTCGATGACCAATCAATGTGGCACAACGGGGATCAACCGTCAAGGCGCGAACTGGGGTGATCGTCCCCAAATAGTACTATTATATGCATAAGCGTCTACCAAATCCCGGTAGTTCAAAAATCATGCTAATGGGACTTTTAGTGACATAACCTAACTTTAATAACTCATTTTACTTCATACATCGGGTCATATAATCATTCATCGGGTCATACAATCATTCGGGTCCAAATTAATAAACAAACAATCGGGACAACTGGTGTCCTATTTTATTAAAACTAACATGTTCTCCCTTGCGGGTTTATAAAACATTTCATAAAAACATTTAAAAGAGTGTGAGGCTATGAACTCACGTTGATGTGGGAAAGCGGGTTATCGGCAATTCGGATGTACGGTACGTGCTTCAATCATGGAAACCTAGACAAATAATACTTGTCTTAGACTTTTGTCCAGTGACTTTATCAAAATAACAATTATGTATACATATTATGATTTTATATATATGATGATGATGATGAAGTGGGTTTATACATTCTCATTTACTCATTTTAGTGTTATGTATTGGTAACTTTTATACTAGTTTACTAGTTTTACCTGTTTACATGTTTTAGGCCCAATAAGCCTATTACAAGCCCAATACTTTTCATTAGCCTAATTATACTTTTAATATCAGTATTATACTTTACATGTTGGGCCTAAATGGGTTAAGCCCAATAAATAAGTTTATAAGTGTTTTACCAAATTAGTCGGGTTTATTGTCCATTAAGGCTACTTTTGGCTCGTTAATGTCTATATGTTGTAAAGCTCGGGTTTTATCGGTTTTTACTTGTTATATATGTTTATACATCAGTATGTAAGTTTATAAAAGTTTACATCAGACGGGTCCAACCGTCTAAGTTTTATTTAACAAAAACGTTAATCTTTCGGTTTTAGCCGAAAAGACGTAAAAATCATGTTTATAGTTTTTATAACTTATAAAACTTACCAAACTACCATTTTTATAAAATGTCCATTTATTTATACTTATACATATTTATATAAATGTAATATATAAGTTAGTGGGTTTTAATTCATATTTTATACTATATTTATTTGAGTGCTTATATAATAATATTAAACTTTAATTTCACAAAATCAATCCTAAATATTAAGTTCACTAAAATGTCCATATCTAGAGTTATATATGGATATAGGACCTCAAATGTTTATCACAGAAACTACATGATATGTGCTTCATTTTATTCCTGTATAGCTACTGATGAATCAACCTCTAAATATTTTAATAAATTCGTCCAAAACAGTATAGACAAATTTGCACTCTAAACTTGTTTTGATCATATCTCACTCATTTTGATGATTACATCGCATGGACAACTCTCACATGTGTATAACACCTAATACTTACTGTATATTGATTCCAATTTACCATTTTATCAGTTTAACATTGGGTTACTTACTGTTTTTATACAGCCATCATATTTAGCAAGATTTTAACCTTGTTACCTATGGTTTTCCATCTTTCTAACCATATTTATCAACACTTGATCCCCACACAACATTTTTAATCATCATTCATCATCATATACATATACATAAATAAAGAAATTACAAGATTACATAATCAAAATAACAAGAGGATAGGAAGAACAATCTCTATACCACCAAAGTGATGAAATGATGAGTTTTTGGATGAACAAGACATGGTTTTGGGTAACCAATCTTATGAGATATCAACACCACTTCTAGGATCACCAAGTATTTGTAGATTCCTCCAAAAATCATCCCTTGTTCTTCATGAGAACTCCTTGAGAAATCAGCCCCAAACTCCCTTGAAAACTCCTTTTTACATGTTAAGATCACCTCTAATCTTCATAACTTCAATGGGTTTTCATCATATGTAAATTATACATATGATTTATGGTTGAATTTTTTGATGGTGGTGGGGTTAGATGGAGGATATGGGACGGCCTAGATAGCAAGAGAGAGAGATTGAGAGAATTTTTGCTAGTTTGCATGGAAGAAAATGGTAAATGGTTTTTGGTTTCATGGTTTTTGTGTTTAAGTGGTTTGGATGGCAACTAAGGACATGTGTCCTTAGTTAGCTTAATATGTTGACACACATGAGGTGTGTTGTTGAAGCTTTGTCCACCCATGTGTGGGGGTGGGACAAGTATATACTTGTTCCATCCCCATTAATTTACGGGTATTCCTCGATTCTAGTTTCCTTGATTTGCGTGCCCTCGGGACGTTTTACAAAAAAACATTTTTATATATTATGAATCAACGGCACAAAACGAATCTAATAAAAATTGTCTCGTCAAAAACGGAGTTCAAAAACGTAAATACGTAAACCTAGGGTTTCCGGTTTAGTCGTAAAGGACGTTAAATTATGAAAGTAAGTCCTAATCTCTTCTCGTAAATTTGTGAGTTTATGAACCAACACAAAATTTAAAATTCCAAAATAATATTCACGGATAAATTTATTTCCTAAAGTGTCGGAATGTCACCTAAAACGGTGTATGTAAACGTAAGCACGTAACGTAGAATCCTCAGGTTTAGACGTAGTCGATGCTACTTCAAGACGTAAACCCAAATTTCTCCCCAAAAATGAGTGAGTTCATAATATAACATTAAAATAATTGTTTTAAATAATACTTGAGAATAAAATATCGACCATAAATTGACGGATTGTCACAATATTGATTTTTGATAAATGATTCTTCACATCACTTGGGATCTTTAGCAACAAAATGTAGCCCTCATGCCTTGTTAGGACCTTTTTGGACACGCCAATCTTCGCATCCCGCTTCAATAAGTTATGCCTTGGCTATGAACTCTAATCATTACCGAGCAACTTTTAAACGATCTTGGGCTAGAAGTTAAGTAACTTTTCAAATCGTACAACCTTATTTATTGAAGATAAATTTATTAGCAAGCTATGGGAGAATAGGCTTATAATTAACTCACATAAATTCACGAAAGAATACGAAACTTATAATTGACTCTATCATCTCTCGTTCTCCACAATTTAAAATCTCAAGGAATGAGACTCGTGGATGCTTAGCCTATTAAATAAAAGTTTTTGGTTTTCGAGTCATCTATAGGATCTTGCAAATTCTTAGACTTTTTCAAGTTTAGAAATCGCATTTTAAAGTTCTCTTGATAAACGACTCTCTAGGATCAATTATAGGAACTTGCGAAAAGTTCTTGTTCTTAACCCGTGAGAGTTAAGACTTTCGCGTTTTAAAGCTCCCTATATAAAAGCCTAGCAAAACTTGACTTAAACACGTTAAGGATACTAGCTAGAGTAAACTTAGATAAGTAAACTCAGGTTGAGTCAAAAGATTCACAACGTTGAAAATTAAAACCACTTTATTAAAATTTATTCTAGCCAAGAAAGAAAATAACTATACAAAGGTAAAACTACTAGGCCAAAATAGATCAAAATTTTTGAAAAATGTCGAAAAATTGATTTTCCGGTTAAAATGAGGACAAATACAAGGAAAAGGCCACTTAACTTTGATAGAAGTCCCCCCTACACTTAATATAAACATTGTCCTCTATGTTTAAGCATGTGGAAGTAAACTCCCCTACACTTAGGACATTGTGCACGTTATTTAAATCTTGCTAAGGAAGAGACAACTAAAGAGATTCCTATTTTTATATTGAGAAATATAAAATAGTGAATCGAAAAGAGTTTAGGATAGAACCGGGAGGACGGAAACACGGATCATCAAAAATCATCAAGAGTGGATCATTGAACGCTCGAATCCCTGAATATGAGAAGAGAGGAAATAGCAAACACCAACGGGTCTCCCCTACACTTAGGATAAAGATAGCTAAAAGATATATACTTGGGTTGCCTCCCAAGAAGTGCTTGATTTTTGTTCACCGAGTCGTGAGCCTGACTCGACCTTGATTATCATAGGACGAAGCTTGAAAAACATCCACCGGGATCAAATACATAGTTTTCGTGTGACACCCCCAAATTGAGTCAAACGCAGCGGAAATAATATTTGGGTGTCACGTAGGTGGATCAACAGCAGACAGAATGTAGAGCAACAGATAAAAGATTATCCTTACATTTATTACATGATTGAAAGTGCAAATAGTATTACAGTAGTCTTTAACATTGTTTGAAAGTTCGAATTATTCCCAATTTATAAAACCCCAGATGAGCTCTATAAATGCAGCCTATCATGATGCTTGAATCCATGAACACCAATACCTGCTTCAGTTTCCCTAGAAAACATGCTTAGAGAGTCAACATAAAGTTGGTGAATACACAGGTTTAATTAAAATAAGTTTGGACATTAAACATTCACTGAAGTAGTAATGCACAAAGCATCAATACTTTAAAAGTAATTACATTTACCTATTGCCTGAAACTGAAACTTGAACGTTAAGTCCTTAACAAATAAGGACCCTTCGCCTTATCTTTATCAAGGCACCCATAACAAAAATAAGTGCTGACATGTGAAACATCTGTTGTCCTGGCCTAGGCACAGTGAGCATGACTCACCCAGATGGGGACGGTCAATCTCAAATAGATCTATTTATAACATTCAGGTAATTCAATAATTCTAACAGTTTCGGATGCACGGGTCATGCGGGTTTATCTACAATAGGCAATGTAATCAAAAGTTTCGCAGTTCAATCCATGTTCATAAAATCAAATATGTTGCATGTTTTCTTCCCCATTAAAAGGTTTAAAAGTTTGTCAATATATAAAGTAGGGCCATGAACTCACCTCAGTAGTACAACAATAAGTCAGTAGATAAATCTGATAGGGATGCTCACGATACAATCAACGACCTAAATAATTATAAGGTCTCAGTAAATGCATAACATAATGCATAAAAGTTCCAGAATAAATCTGTACATGCTTAAACTGGTTTTAAGCATTTAATTACAATACTTGTATTTTGTTCATCGTTGTACAAGTTCTAATAGTATTTATTTTAGGTATAAAATGAATAATAAGGTTTAATTAATTAATTCATTTAATTAATATTTTGTACTTACGTTGTTTATAAAACACTTTAAATATTTATATAGGATAGTTTTATATACATTTAAAGTGATAGGAATTAAATATAATTAATATATTTATTTTGTAAGTTAATCATTTTCAATTTATATTTAATATATAAATAAGGTTTATAAATGTATAACATTTTATTTAAAATCCATGTTTACGTAAGGTTTATATTTATTAAATTATAGGTTTGGGAAAATAACAATTGTTACGTTTATTTAAGTTTTACTTTTTAAATAACGGTTTAAATATATAGGATTTTAAGGTTCGTAATACTTTGTATAAAATACGTTTTAGTCTTTTTAATTAAATAAATACTCGCGGTTAAATTACTTTTATACCCCTAGGGTTTCTAAATCTTTCAAGTAATTACAGTTTTGGTCCCTCCCTAGTTACACGTGTAACTAGGGTTTCTTTAAGTTTCATTAATTGGCAAAAACAGTCCCTAAGGTATACGGCTCATATTAGGGCTTAATTAAGTTTCACATATTGGCAGTTTTAGTCCTCTAACTTGCGGTTTACATTTAAGTTTAATACAAGTTACATTATTGCCCCCTAGGGCTTGTATGGGTTTCGGCAAAGGGCGTTACTTAGGGCTTTATTAAGTTTAGTATCTTGGCACATTTGGTCCCTAATGTTTATATTAAGTCTTGGCTTGTGTCCAAAACAATCCCTAGGTTTTCTAAAGTTTACACAACTTACCCTAATATTATATTAATCTCTTTTTAGTCCTTTTTAACACTATTAAGTTTCGGACATGTTCAAAACACACCCTTATACTCTCGGCAATAATTTAAAAGTGATTCAAAGTTTATGTTTTTGAAATATAAGTTTCCACACTTATTTATTTAGATCCCTTTTACTTTGTAAATTTATAAATCCAACCCAAAAGTTTATAATTGTTATATTTAATCCAAAAATTTAGTAGATCTATTATTTAAATTCAAAATAACTATAGATTTATATTTTCAACATAGAACTTTATAAAATCATATTTTTGACACTCAAAACATTTATTTAGTGAAAATGATTATTTATCAAGGCAAGGTATTATAGTGAGCTTAAACTAATCTTATGAGGCATAATAGTGATCTTAACATTTTTGGGCACCTAAAAACATAAATCTAATGTTTCTAGTTATATCTAAACATTACAAGATTACCCAAAATAATATTATGAGCTTATAGCTCACGTCCAAAATACATGCATGGTTATGTTTTCATGGTTTTTTCAAGTTAAACAAGATCATGTTGATGTGTTATTCAAGGTTGACAAGTTTTTACATCATTTCATGTTATATTTAAAATCAAGCCGTGGGTTTCATTAGGTTTTTAGGGTTTCAATACTTGTTTAAATGTTAACTTTACCAAGAATAATCATGTACACATTAATATGCATGAAAGTAATGTATTAGAAAAGATAGGTTTTAACTTGGACTTACTTGTTTAGATAGGTTTAGAAATGATATGAGTATGAGTAGAAACAAGTGACAAGCTTTCAACAATGGAGGTCTAGGAGATCAAAAACAAGCCGTGGGCTTCACAAAGCTTCTAGGGTTCTTGTTCTTGCTTCAAGGATCAAGGTTTCTTGTAGGATGAGCTTACGATTAACCTTTATATAGTAGAAGACATAGTATAGGAGTAGTAGTTAAACTTGAAGGTTTGAAAATGGTGGAAAGTGAGGTTTAGCCGTGAGTTTGAGAGAGAGTGTGAAGTGAGATTGGAAAATGTTTTGTGTTGTGTGAGGAGTGTGCGTTTCGGCTTAAGACAAGGAAGAGAGAGAGATATCCAATCAAATCATGTACCTTGTACCTAAAGATCAAACTAAGATATGTCATATCTAGTTGGGATATGGTTTGGTTGATTTCCACATGTGGCAAAACTAGCAAGTTACTTCCTTTCCTACTTTGGTGTTGTAACCGTAGGTTTGCACAAGTCAAAGGGGGGACAAAATCTTACATGGCATAGTAAAATGCATGAGGCTTGAGTGTGTAAGTATATAAGTATGCTTTGTGTAAGCATAAGTATGGTTAGGATAGTATTTTAGTGGAGTAAACATGATTACTTGTTGGTTAGATAGCAAATGATGGTAGTGCATGCATGTATACACCCACACGTTTTATATATGCATAGGAAAGGGTTTTGGTAAATTTTGCTAACTGTTGTATGATAATAATAGTCCTTGTATATTATTATAGGTACTTGTTGTGTTGTAGGTATTTTTGTTGAAGCTTTTAGGTAACTTAGTGAAAGTGTATATTAAATACATCACTAGAATTAATTTACTTGAATAAAGTAAATAAGTGACAATGTAAAATAATATACATTGTTTTTAAAGTGTTTAGGTATTTATTCCTTTTAATTAATATATGTAAATATGTACATATAAAAATAATTCAAGTACTTAATAAATAAATTAAGTAAAGGTTACAGTTTATCTCAAAATATGTACTGAGGTGATGAATTTCACTATTCAATCAAGTGGCCAGTCCGTTGCCAGAGTAGTCAATAAATGACTAAAGGTTCATATAAATGTAAAATAAATATGAAAGGTAGTATGACAATAGGTATATGATAATTAATAAGTCATATAAAAGTGAAATTATATAAATTCCAAATATAAATAGTATCTACAGTTGACAAAGTCAATAAGGTAAAATCAGAGGTTTTACAGCACCATCCCGTTATTTTAGCTTTGTCCTCAAAGCTTAAGATGAAGCTATTGGTCAGGTGAACAACTGTGGATACTTGGTCTTGAACGAGTCTTCTCGTTCCCAAGTGAACTCAGGGCCTCTCCTAGAGTTCCAACGTACTTTGACCAGCAGGATGCGACTGCGTTTCAATTTCTTAACTATCCTCTCCATGATTTCCACTGGTTCTTCTACAAAGTGGAGTTTGTCGTCAGTTTGAACTCCCTCCAATGGCATTGCCAGTGGTTCTTCAGCATAGCACTTCTTCAGGTTAGAAACATGAAAGGTAGAGTGTACCCGACTCAGTTGCTGGGGCAACTCCAAACGATAAGCTACTTCCCCGATCCTGGCTATTACTTTGAAAGGGCCGACATAACGTGGATTCAGTTTTCCAAGTTTGCCAAAACGTACAACACCCTTCCAAGGTGATACCTTGAGCATGACACGGTCACCTACTTCAAATTGCATTGGTTTGCGTTTCAGGTCCGCGTAGCTCTTTTGTCGGTCGCGAGCATCTAGAATCCTTTTCTTGATGAGGACGATCTTGTCCGTAGTCTCCTGGATTAACTCTGGTCCAGTGAGCTGAAATTCACCTACTTCTGCCCAGCACACAGGCGAACGGCATTTGCGACCGTACAGTGCTTCTACAGGGGCAACCTTAATACTGGCATGATAACTGTTGTTAAAGGAGAATTCCACTAAAGGAATATGGTTAACCCATCCATTTCCAAAATCAATCACACATGCTCGTAGCATGTCCTCCAGAGTCTGGATGGTTCGTTCACTTTGACCATCAGCCTGCGGATGATAAGCAGTGCTCATATCCAAATTGGTACCTAAGGCTCATTGGAAAGCCCTCCAAAAGTTTGACGTGAACCTACCATCTCGATCACAGATTATCGACACTGGTATTCCATGTTTGGTCACAATCTCCTTCAGGTACGTCTTTGCTAGTTTGGCAAGGGAATCGTTCTCCCTAATTGGCGTGAAATGAGCGGACTTGGTGAGTCGATCGACGATTACCAAGATAGTATCGTAACCGTGAGATGACTTTGGGGTTTTGGTAACAAAGTCCATAGTGATGTTGTCCCACTTCTATTCCGGTATCTTGGGTTGTGCAAGTAAACCCGATGGTCTCTGATGTTCAGTTTTGACACGAGCACAGGTCAAACATTTCTGAACGTAGGTGGCAATGTTGGCTTTCATATTCGGCCACCAATATAACTTCTTCATATCTTGATACATCTTTTCAGATCCGGGATGTATAGAATATTTAGACTTATGAGATTCGTGCATGATCACGTTCCTCAAATCTCCATAACAAGGTAACCAACTTCGTCCGTGAAGGCATAGGGTTCCGTCTGCTCTAGGTTCTAACTTTTCTTTGCTAAGATCAGTTCTGAGCATTCCCCCGACATCTTCCTTCACGAGGTTTTCAGGCAATTAGGATTGAGTCTGAGCTTCCAAAATCTGTTTGGGTAGATCAAAACTGATTGTCATAACCAATGCCCGAACTCTCATAGGAGGGTCCGTTTCCTTACGACTTAAAGCATCAGCAACCACGTTTGCTTTACCCGGGTGGTATTTGATCTCGCAGTCGTAGTCACTCAGTAACTCAATCCAACGGCGTTGTCTCATGTTCAACTCCTTCTGATCCAATATGTGTTGCAAACTTTTATGGTCAGTATGCACTGTGCACTTTGTTCCGTATAGGTAATGTCTCCAGATTTTGAGAGCAAAAACTACGGATCCAAGTTCTAGATCGTGAGTGGTGTAATTCTTCTCATGCTTCTTCAATTGTCTTGAAGCGTAGGCAATCACTTTCATCCTCTGCATCAATACTGCACCTAAGCCCTTGTGTGAGGCATCACAGTATACAACGAAATCATCGTTGCCTTCAGGCAAGGCCAGTATGGGTGCACTGCATAACTTCTGCTTGATCAGTTGGAAAGCTGGTTCTTCCTTCTCTCCCCAATCAAACTTTATTCCCTTCTGTGTGAGTTTGGTCATTGGTTTGGCTATCTTGGAAAAATCTTCAATGAATCTACGGTAGTATCCGGCAAAGCCTAGAAATTGGCGGATCTCCGTCGGTGATTTAGGAGATACCCAATCCTTGACAGATTCGACCTTTGCTGGATCCACATGAATACCGTCACAATCGATGACATGACCAAGGAATTGCACTCTAGGAATCCAAAATTCACATTTGGAGAACTTAGCATAGAGTTGCTCCCCCTTGAGCACCTTTAGTACTTGTGCAAGATGTTCCCCATGTTCCTGTTCGTTCTTGGAGTAAATGAGTATGTCGTCAATGAAAACTATCACGAATTTATCCAGGTAGGGTCTGCACACACGGTTCATAAGGTCCATGAAAATAGCTGGTGCATTGGTCAACCCAAATGGCATAACCTGGAATTCGTAATCATCGTAACGGGTTCTAAAACCTGTCTTTGGAATATCTTCCTCCCTGACTCGTAGCTGATGGTATCCAGATCTCAAGTCAATCTTGGAATACACACTTGACCCTTGCAGTTGGTCAAATAGGTCGTCAATGCGAGGAAGCGGATAACGATTCTTCAAAGTTAACTTATTCAGCTCTCTATAATCGATGCACATTCGAAAAGAACCATCTTTCTTCTTGACAAATAACACATGATCTCCCCATGGTGAGGAACTGGGTCGAATGAATCCTTTTTCAGATAGTTCTTGAAGTTGTTCGGCTAGTTCTTTCATTTCTGATGGTGCCAACCGGTATGGAGCTTTAGCTACAGGTGCTGCTCTGGGAACCAAATCAATTTGAAATTCCACTTGTCTAGTCGGTGGTAAGCCTGGCAACTCATCAGGAAAGACTTCTAGAAAATCTCGGACGATGGGTGCGTCCTCGATGTGCTTCTTCTCGGGCTTGTCTTCTTCATCAGTTTGATAAATATGGGCCAAGAAGATAGGACATCCTCTCAACAAATATTTCTGAGCTTTTGTACAAGAGATAACACTAAGTCTAGTGTTAGCGAGGTTGGTGTTACCGTCACCTCGAATGATTAGAGTTTCGTTTCCCCACGGAATACGGACTAGCTTTTCGTCACAAACAATGACTGCGCGGTATCTCGCTAACCAGTCATGCCGATAATAACATCAAAACTACCAAGGTTTACGGAGATAAGGTCAATGTTGAACGGATGTTTGGAAAGATTTAAGGTACAACCTCTAATGATAGTGTCAGCATCTACAGTTTTACCGTCAGCTAATTCTACGGAGTAATGGTGATCTAAGCTTGTAGGGATAACTTCTAGTACTTGACTAAATTCAGTGGATATAAAACTTCGGTCTGCTCCAGTATCACACAAAACAGATGCATAACGATTGTTCAATAGAAACGTACCAGTAACGACATTTGAATCGGGGTTGGCTTTTGCATTGCCGACCACGTACACTCTGGATGAAGCTCCTCCACTATTCTTGTTCTGGTTGACCCGTTTAGGGCAACTTGGCCTCACGTGTCCTGGTGCTCCACACTCATATCACACAACTCCCTTTTTGGGTCCATTGTTGTTTCCTCCAGTAGCGTTTTGGTTCCCCTGTTGTCCATTCTCGTTCCCACGGGCATTGTATCCACCCCGGTTGTTGTAGTTCCCAGTGTTTTGAATGGGTCGGGCCTGAGTAACAGCATTAACTCGACAAGTTTTAGCAAAATGACCAACTTGTCCACATCTGTAGCAGGTCTGGCATGGGCTATCAACAGTATGATGATAGTTGCACTTTGGGCACAAAGGTTTGGCGCCCACGTACGAGTTAGCTCCTGCAGAGGTAGCACTGTAAACTTGCCAAGCATTCTTCTTCTTAGGATGCTGCTGGTGCTGACTGCGGAAGTACTCGTCTGCCTTTCGCTGGTTGTCAGTATGCCTCTCGGATATGGTACAAACTCTTTTGTTTATCAACTCAGTAGCGAACTCAATGGCACTCTCGACGGTAGTAGGTCGAGATGCGAGCACACTGTCATGAATGGCGTCTGGGAGTCCACCCACATACTTCTCAATCTTAACATCCTCCTCCACAAACATTCTGGTGCACATTAGGGTCAACTCTTGGAACCTTTGGTTGTTCGCAGTAATGTCATTGTTCCTGCATTTGAGATCCCATAACTCGATCTCTAGTTTCTTCATTTCCCCCCTTGGACAGTATTTCTCCGCCATCCTCTCCTTCAACTCGGTCCAGTTGAGAGCATAGGCAGCATCGTGTCCAAGAGTAGCAACAACAGAGTTCCACCGAGTAAGAGCACTCTCAAGTAGGGTGCATGCAGAAAACTTCACTTTGTTCTCTTCTGCACAGTCGCTGATGCGAAAGACCATTTCCAACCTCTCAAACCACTGCATCAGTTCCACCACTCCTTCTTTGCCCTTGTAATAGGAAGGTTTACATTTTAAGAAGTCGGGGTAAGAGCAACCCCTGGTGGTCTGATTATTCTAGCGGTTGTTGGAATTTTGACTGTCGTCTACGTTCCTGCTGGCAGCCATCGCAGATGCGATGCCTTGGTCAATCATTTCCCTTAGTTGGGTAGCAGTGACGTTTTGGGTAGTCTCGGCATTGTTGGGGTTCGTTCTAGTGATTACCATTTTTCTATAATTATACACAAAAATGAAATCATTAGTTCAAGGTGTTAGCACAGTTTTATATAATTACACGAAAAGGAATTTCATGCATAGACTTTGCAACAAATTGGATAACCTGTTTAAAGTTCATAATATAATACAGTACATGATATAACAAAAGCTAATGAGTACATGCCATAAGTATAGAATAGGAATACAGTACAAAATGCACAACCTAATCCAAGACAGAGCACAGCCCGCCTGTCTGGGATGGTGGTACATGAAATCTAAAGTACATTATCTATGAATCCCTAATCTAATTAGTACAGTACAAGGATACAACCGACTAAAGAAAAGTACAAATACAAGAGATCCTATATCATGATAGCCGGGATGCAACCCTAATAGCTTATCATGATGTACAAAAGATCTAGTACATCTAATCTACTGATGCCTAACTGACTCCTCGGATACGGTTGGCACCACGGGCGGAGATGAGACAGTCGGTGCCTGCATGCCAACCTGCATCGCGGTCATGGCAGTCCTAGTCTCCTTGAGCAATCGGAGTGCGTCAAGGAACTGGTCTCTGAGAGTCTGCTGAACTCCCCGGAGATGAGCGGTCTCTGACGTCAACCCCTGATGACGGACCTCCTGGATGTCGAAGAATATGGCAAGAGTCTCCTCCATGGTCAAGAGGGCAGTATGAAAGTCTGTCTGCTGGCTTTGGAGCCGGTAGATCTGCTCACGTAGGAACTCATTCTCATCCAGCAACCACTAGAGAGAATGGTAAGTAGTCGACCACACCCCTCGGGCAGCATGCGCCTCCGAACTCACAGTCCATGATAAAAGGTCCTGGCGCTGCTGTAGAATAGTGCACTCAGTTTGTCCGGCCGCTAGCAGAGCAAGAATGTCTGCTACGTCCTGGTCCTGGCGTGCGGCCAGTGCCGTGATCTGGGCCTGGACGGGGTCAGCATGTCTGGCCCGGGAACCCTCACCGATCTCATAAGTGGAATCGAGAGGTGCCTCGTACCTCCTCTTACGAGGTGGCAGAGACTCGGGTGCATGCTCCCGCAGTGAAGTCATAAGTGGTACAGGTGGTATAGCAGCAGGAGGCTGGACCTCTTCCCCAGCGGGGGAAACAGGTGGAGTAGAAATAAGTGCCTCAATGGATGCGGCGTCGGCAGAAACGTGACTATCACCGGAGTCACTAGCAGATAACCATCCACATAAGACGGTCGTCGGAGATACGGCAGCAGGTGTATCGGTAGGTGAAGTCATGATAAATCTGAAAGTAATATAGTTTTAATTGATATAAGTATAAACTTACTCAAGTTAAAAGTTTTGGGAAATATAATTTAAAATTATATAATAGTGCCGTTTAACACTAGCCATGCTAAAGGTTACGTTAATACTTATAAGATTAATCAACCGGATGTTAATAATCAATGCACAGGCAATCACACAATCTATGTATGCTCTACAGTCTATATGCTTAACTATTCTAGTCCCGAAAATCCCAAAAGATTTTTAAAGCATTTATAGTTCAGATTATATAAAATTTTATTTTTATATTCAGTTTAATTTTTGATCTGATTCTCTATAACAACCTGTCTCTGATACCATTCTGTGACACCCCCAAATTGAGTCAAACGCAGCGGAAATAATATTTCGGTGTCACGTAGGTGGATCAACAGCAGACAGAATGTAGAGCAACAGATAAAAGATTGTCCTTACATTTAGTACATGATTGAAAGTGCAAATAGTATTACAGTAGTCTTTAACATTGTTTGAAAGTTTGAATTATTCCCAATTTATAAAACCCCAGATGAGCTCTATAAATGCAGCCTATCATGATGCTTGAATCCATGCACAACAATACCTGCTTCAGTTTCCTGAGAAAACATGCTTAGAGAGTCAACATAAAGTTGGTGAATTCACAGGTTTAATTAAAATAAGTTTGGACATTAAACATTCACTGAAGTAGTAATGCACAAAGCATCAATACTTTAAAAGTAATTACATTTCCATATTGCCCGAAACTGAAACTTGACAGTTAAGTCCTTAACATATAAGGACCCTTCGCCTTATCTTTATCAAGGCACCCATAACAAAAATAAGTGCTGACATGTGAAACATCTGTTGTCCTGGCCTAGGCACAGTGAGCATGACTCACCCAGATGGGGACGGTCAATCCCAAATAGATCTATTTATAACATTCAGGTAATTCAATAAATCTAACAGTTTCGGATGCACGGGTCATGTGGTTTCATCTACAATAGGCAATGTAATCAAAAGTTTCGCAGTTCAATCCATGTCCATAAAATTAAATATGTTGCATGTTTTCTTCCCCATTAAAAGGTTTAAAAGTTTATCAATATATAAAGTGGGGCCATGAACTCACCTCAGTAGTACAGCAATAAGTCAGTAGATAAATCTGATAGGGATGCTCACGATACAATCAACGACCTAAATAATTATAAGGTCTTAGTAAATGCATAACATAATGCATAAAAGTTCCAGAATAAATCTGTACATGCTTAAACTGGTTTTAAGCATTTAATTACAATACTTGTATTTTGTTCATCGTTGTACAAGTTCTAATAGTATTTATTTTAGGTATAAAATAAATAATAAGGTTTAATTAATTAATTCATTTAATTAATATTTTGTACTTACGTTGTTTGTAAAACACTTTAAATATTTATATAGGATAGTTTTATATACATTTAAAGTGATAGGAAATAAATATAATTAATATATTTATTTTATAAGTTAATCATTTTCAATTTATATTTAATATATAAATAAGGTTTATAAATGTATAACATTTTATTTAAAAACCATGTTTACGTAAGGTTTATATTTATTAAGTTATAGGTTTGGGAAAATAACAATTGTTACGTTTATTTAAGTCTTACTTTTTAAATAACGGTTTAAATATATAGGATTTTAAGGTTCGTAATACTTTGTATAAAATACGTTTTAGTCCTTTTAATTAAATAAATACTCGCGGTTAAATTACTTTTATACCCCTAGGGTTTCTAAATCTTTCAAGTAATTACAGTTTTGGTCCCTCCCTAGTTACACGTGTAACTAGGGTTTCTTTAAGTTTCATTAATTGGTAAAAACAGTCCCTAAGGTATACGGCTCATATTAGGGCTTAATTAAGTTTCACATATTGGCAGTTTTAGTCCTCTAACTTGCGGTTAATATTTAAGTTTAATACAAGTTACATTATTGCCCCCTAGGGCTTGTATAGGTTTCGGCAAAGGGCAAGTTTAGTCCCTAGGGTTACTTAGGGCTTTATTAAGTTTAGTATCTTAGCACATTTGGTCCCTAATGTTTATATTAAGTCTCGGCTTGTGTCCAAAACAATCCCTAGGTTTTCTAAAGCTTACACAACTTACCCTAATATAATATTAATCTCTTTTTAGTCCTTTTTAACACTATTAAGTTTCAGACATGTTCAAAACACACCCTTATACTCTCGGCAATAATTTAAAAGTGATCCAAAGTTTATGTTTTTGAAATATAAGTTTCCACACTTATTTATTTAGATCCCTTTTACTTTGTAAATTTATAAATCCAACCCAAAAGTTTATACTTGTTATATTTAATCCAAAAATTTAGTAGATCTATTATTTAAATCCAAAATAACTATAGATTTATATTTTCAACATAGAACTTTATAAAATCATATTTTTGACACTAAAAACATTTATTTAGTGAAAATGATTATTTATCAAGGCAAGGTATTATAGTGAGCTTAAACTAATCTTATGAGGCATAATAGTGATCTTAACATTTTTGGGCACCTAAAAACATAAATCTAATGTTTCTAGTTATATCTAAACATTACAAGATTACCCAAAATAATATTATGAGCTTATAGCTCACGTCCAAAATACATGCATGGTTAGGTTTTCATGGTTTTTTCAAGTTAAACAAGATCATGTTGATGTGTTCTTCAAGGTTGACAAGTTTTTACATCATTTCATGTTATATTTAAAATCAAGCCGTGGGTTTCATTAGGTTTTTAGGGTTTCAATACTTGTTTAAATGTTAACTTTACCAAGAATAATCATGTACACATTAATATGCATGAAAGTAATGTATTAGAAAAGATAGGTTTTAACTTGGACTTACTTGTTTAGATAGGTTTAGAAATGATATGTGAATGACTAGAAACAAGTGACAAGCTTTCAACAATGGAGGTCTAGGAGATCAAAAACAAGCTGTGGGCTTCACAAAGCTTCTAGGGTTCTTGTTCTTGCTTCAAGGATCAAGGTCTCTTGTAGGATGAGCTTAGGTATAACCTTTAGATAGTAGAAGACATAGTATAGGAGTAGTAGTTAAACTTGAAGGTTTGAAAATGGTGGAAAGTGAGGTTTAGCCGTGAGTTTGCGAGAGAGAGTGAAGTGAGATTGGAAAATGTTTTGTGTTGTGTGAGGAGTGTGTGTTTCGGCTTAAGACAAGGAAGAGAGAGATATCCAATCAAATCATGTACCTTGTACCTAAAGATCAAACTAAGATATGTCATATCTAGTTAGGATATGGTTTGGTTGATTTCTACATGTGGCAAAACTAGCAAGTTACTTCCTTTCCTACTTTGGTGTTGTAACTGTGGTTTTGCACAAGTCAAAGGGGGCACACAATCTTACATGGCATAGTAGAATGCATGAGGCTTGAGTGTGTAAGTATATAAGTATGCTTCGTGTAAGCAAAAGTATGGTTAGGATAGTATTTTTGTGGAGTAAACATGATTACTTGTAGGTTAGATAGCAAATGATGGTAGTGCGTGCATGCATACACCCACACGTTTTATATATGCATGGGAAAGGGTTTTGGTAAATTTTGCCAAGGGTTGTATGATAATAATAGTCCTTGTATATTATTATAGGTACTTGTTGTGTTGTAGGTATTTTTGTTGAAGCTTTTAGGTAACTTAGTGAAAGTGTATATTAAATACATCACTAGAATTAATTTACTTGAATAAAGTAAATAAGTGACAATGTAAAATAATATACAGTTAAAGTGTTAAGGTATTTATTCCTTTTAATTATTATATGTAAATATGTACATATAAAAATAATTCAAGTACTTAATAAATAAATTAAGTAAGATTACAGTTTATCTTAAAATATGTACTGAGATGATGAATTTCATTATTCAATCAAGTGGTCAGTCAGTTGCCAGAGTAGTCAATAAATGACTAAAGGTTCATATAAATGTAAAATAAATATGAAAGGTAGTATGACAATAGTTATATGATAATTAATAAGTCATATAAAAGTGAAATTATATAAATTCCAAATATAAATAGTACTACAGTTGACAAAGTCAATAAGGTAAAATCAGAGGTTTTACATTTCGTCCATCAAATAGCACAAGCTTAAGGCAAACAAGGCAAGCCAAAGAAGAGTAGGCAAGGTTCCCTTAAGCAAAGATGGAGCACGGTGGGAGCAAGGGTGAAGAGGTGCAAGCATATCTCCAATTGGTCCAAAAATCATTCCTTTTATTGCATCAGACGGATACTGAGATGGCTTAAATAGTGTAATGCCGGGGTCGAACACCTTTTCCTTTAGGGGAAAATAGCACTCAGGCTCAGCATAATTTGAAGAACATCCGCTCAGAAAATGCACAACCTCGTCCCCAGAAGGTGGACAAAGAGGTGTCAAAACATACGTGCTGTGGATGTTGGTGTCGTCCGATGTCTTCTCCTTTGAAAGAATTTTCTTCAAATCCGTAGAAGGATGAAGACCATAATCATCAAAGTCCAAAGGAGGGGCATCACTCTCATGAGGGAAGTAAGTATTGAGAAAAGTAGAAAACTCTTCCTCAAAAGAGTAGTCATCCAAAGTAAGATCAAGCATGGATTGCGGAGGATCTTGAGCATGAGAAGAATCACTCGAAAGAGTATCAGCCTCATCAAAATCATCATAAGTGGGCATGTCAGGATACTCAGAAGTAAAAGCATCATAATCATCCCCATCGGAGCTAGAATCATCATCATAAGCATCATAGATCGGTGGAGAATCATATATGGGTGGAGGTTCAAAATTGGAGAGAGAATCATCCACATCATCTTGAAACAGTGGATTATCATTGCAAGATTCGAATAGAGGATTGTTGTAGACGAAAAAATCATCGAGCACATTAATCATATTCGCTGATTCTCTTCCATAGGATTTGCTTGTAAGCTTCCCCATTTCAAAAACTTGTGCATCATCCCCGACTCTTAAGATGAGTTCACACTTATCCACATCTATTAAAGCTCTACCGGTTCTCAAAAATGGGCGTCCAAGTATTAACGGAATACGAGGGTCCATTTCATAATCAACAACGACGAAGTCGACCGGAAAAGTGAATGTGCCAACTTTAATGAACACATCTTCGACAATACCAACGGGGTAAGCGAGAGTGCGATTTGCAAGCTCAAGAGTCATCTGCGTTGGTGTAAGGTCGGGCAATGATAACTTTTTCCAAACACTTAAAGGCATCAAATTTATACTGGCCCCGAGATCGGCTAAGGCAGTAAATTTGTCGGTTTGGTTAAAAGTACAAGGTAGCACAAAACGACCAGGATCTCCAAGTTTTTCCGGAAGTTCTTTAAGAAGGATTGCAGAGCAATTTTCATTCAAGCGAGTATTAACAAACTCGACCATCTTCTCCTTCTTACTAAGCAATTCCTTAAACATCTTGACAAATTGTGGCATTTGGGCAAGAGCTTCAACAAGGGTAAAGGTGACTTTCATTCCGACAATCTTTTCCACAAAGTTAGAGACTTGAATGTCATTCTTAGTCAAAATTCTAGCCTTGTTGAGTCGAGAAGGGTAAGGAATGCTGGGGTTGGGTGGTGGAGGATTCTTGTTGGTACTTCTTCATGACGGGGCAGAGACGGTAATGGTGAACTAATACTAGGTGTGGGAGTAGTAGGGATAAATGGTGGTGGAGGAGGTGTAGATGATGTAACCGGGGGCGGGATATATGGTCCTACTAATGTAGTTCCACTACGGGTAGTAATAGCACTCACATTCGCTCTCGGATTGGTGACGGTGTTTGAAGGTAGAGATCCCGAAGTAGAGGGTTGAGTGGTTGGTAATAAACTAGCCAGCATATTCTTCAAATCATTCGTTTGATTGCTAAAGGAGGATTGAATATCATTTCGAAGCTCGGATCTAATGTCATTCCCTTGCTTAGTGATATCCCCTTTCAAATTGATAATTTGGCTTTGTAGATTCTTAATTTTCTCTCCTTGGGTTCTCATCAAAGCTTCAACATCTTGATTGATGGGTGGGGCTTGTTGAGCGGGTGGGTGATAAGGATTAGAAGCTCGAGGTGGGATTTTGTTGCTTCTATTGTAACTGTTGTTGGGGATGTGGTTTTGAGGAGAAAAACCGGGTGAAAGATAGTTGTTGGACCGGTAACTTAGCAAATTTTGATCCCCTTGAGGTCGGGCTTGGTAATTTTCTGGTGAATAGTTACCATAAGCCGCATACACGTTTTCCGGATTGCCTTGAGTAGAAGGACAATCAGTGTATGAGTGAGGACCGCCGCATCTCTCACAAGGAATTGCTACAGCTTTAACTTGTTGTTGTTGGTTTGTAGCGATGAGCAAGATATTTTTGTTCATTTCGGCCATCATGCGGGTGAATTCGGACATATCGGGGTTTGCTAAAGTAGAAGAAACATTGACTCTCGGGTTGTTCTTGAAGAAGCAGAGGAATCCCAATTTTTGTGATGAGTAGTCATGTTCTCAATAAGCTCTCTACACTCCTCGGTTCTTCTTTTCATAAATGTGCCACCGGTGGCTGCATTAATCGCATCACGATCACGAAAAGTCAAACCGTTGTAGAAAGTATCAATTAAGGTCACGGGGAGCATGTTGTGGTTTTGACATCGGTCGATCAAAACATTATATCTTTCCCAAGCATCAAAGAGAGACTCATCGGGTTCTTGCATGAAACCGCTGATTTGATTTCGAAGGCTCGTGATCATGGATGGTGGAAAGTAGCGCGACAAAAAACGTTGAGTCATGTCATCCCAAGTATGAATGGAATTCTTCGGGAGACGATCAAACCATTTTTCGGCGTGGTGTGATAAAGTATGTGGAAAGAGTTGAAAGTGAAGAACATCCATAGTAGCACCGGGCAACTTCATGCTTTGAGTAATAGTAATGAATTTGTCGAGGTGCTTGTTGGCATCATCATCAGGTATTCTGCGGAATGGATTAGTTTGTACTTGTTGTATCATGTGATGCTTCAACGAAAACTCCGGAGCCGTGATTTTCATCGGCGCAATCGGTCCTCCTTGTCCAAACATTGTGGGTTGACAAAGCTCCTCCATTGTCCGAAGATCGGGCTGTGGAAGAACATTGTTGTTTTTATTGTTGAGGTGCGGTGGATTATTGTTGTTGTTCACACCTGCCATAGCTAAATCTTCACGAGTCTCGGGCTTTGGATAAGTTGAAGATCTAGTACGCATACACCTGCGAAAGCAAAAGAAAAAGATACCAAACCAATAGACAATATATATACACTATAAAAATAAAATCTTTTTGTATTTTTGAAATTTTTTAATTTTTATGGGTTTTTAACAATTTTTAATTTTTATGGATTTTTGAAATTTTTAAGCAAGCAAAATAACGCTCGCGAATGAACGGATCCCAAAAAGCAACGCGTCTCTCACAGAAAACCATTAATCTTTACGAAAAGAGCCGGCAGCGGTGTCATTTAATAACTTGGTTTTAGTTATAAAAATTGTTCGTTGAAGTGGTCTAATCGAATTGATTATTGGTAAACGCGCGACTCGGTTGTCTTTTGGTGAAAACAAATGTTTTGTCGTTGTAGTAAAATTAAAAGTGCACAAACTTTAAAGTAAAAGGCGGGTAATTAAATCTAAAACTAATTAAAACTTAAATGGTGCAAGATTAAAACTTCGAAAAGTAAATTGATAAAATGACTTAAAATTAAGGCGTGACGAAAATTAAATTGACAAAGTAATAACAATGTGAACTTTAAAATTAAACTAAAAGAAAAATAGCGGGAAAAGTAAATGCTTGAAAATAGAACATAAAGTAAACAGAACCTGAGCCGGGATCCAAAATACTGTCACTATTCGGAACCCAATCTTACCCTTATCCTGAATAACAAACTTGCTGCTTATCCTGAATAAAACTGTCACTCTTATCCGGAATCACCAATGGTTTCTTATCCGGAATCTTGTTCTGCCTCTTATCTGGAATAAACACAAACAATAGCTTATCCGGAATACCTCAAAAGTGGGCTTATCCGGAATATTCTTTGAACCTTTATCCTGAATCTCTGTCTCGTGGCTATCCGGAATGATTCTTCTTTTGGTTATCCGGAATACTTGAATATGAAGCTTATCCGGAATAAGGAACTTCTCCTTATTCGGAATCCACAAAATCAAACTATCCGGAATCCCCTTTTTGGTCAGCTTATCCGGAATAAACAATGCAGTTTATCCGGAATATTTCCCTAAATCTTTATCCGGAATAAGCACAACTATGTTATCCGGAATAATTGTCAAATAATTATCCGGAATATACTTCGCACCTTATTCGGAATATATGAATCTGCAGCTTATCCGGAATCCCCTTTCCAAGCTTATCCGGATTAATATGTCACCTTATCCGCAATAACTCTTCGAAGATTTATCCGGAATATACAAACTACCACTATTCGGAATATTTCCTTGGAGGCTTATCCGGAATAACCAGAAAGTTTGGCTATCCGGAATAAGGAACTGAGTGATGTTCGGAATAAAGGGGTTTTGCCAAAACCCGGATAACAATCAATTCAAATAAGCTACAAACTAAAATTAAGCTAAAAGCAATTAAGAACTTAACTAAAAACTTAACCAAATTAAATTTAAGAAAAGACAAATAAGCCAAAATTTAAAAACTTTTAAAAACACTAAACAATAAAAATATTAAAAATCAACTTTTTATAAAAATTAACTAATAAGCACTTGATTAAATTTAAGAAAAACAAAATAAGCTATAAAACCAATAAGCTAACAAGATCAAAAACATAAAAGCATAACAAGTAATCAAATAAGCATGACAATAAGATAATAAAAACAAATATTATGCAAAACAAGAAAGGTAGAATGAGAGATTAAAATAAAAACTTGATTAAGATTAAGATCCAACAATTAAAGTAACGACAAGAATTGAAAGCTTACAAATTTAAGGTGCGAGACAAGTAATTAAAGGTGCAATTAAGTAAATGTGCAAATAATTAAAATGGAAGAACTAATGTGTCAAATTAGCCAACAAAAACAAATGAAATCCTAATGACACTATTTATAGGGGAGGAGGTGATTAGTGGAAGGAAGCTTCCTCCTCTCTTTCTTCTTTCTTTAATTATCTTTTAATCCTTCGTCTTTAGTCTTTAATCTTTTAAATTCTTCGACCTTTCAGACTTTGTCTCGGGATTACTTTAAACTCGTCTTGTGATTTCTTCATAAATTAGACTTGAGTTCTTCGGCTTTATTAAACTTCCGTCTTTGGACTTTTTTTCGATAAATCTTCAGAATAGGCCTTGGACTTCCGTTCTTTTTGCACTCTTGATTTCACGACTTCGTCTTTTGTCCTTTTCTTCGATAAAAGTCCGCGAAAGCCGTGTTTTCTTCCCTTTTAACATTTTGATCCTAAAATCACAACAAAAACACAAACCACGCATAATTCCGACATTTACGACATAAAATACACGTTTTGGCCTGGTTATTATTGTAATTAAGTGGTAAAAGGATGGGTGTTTTCACACCTATCACTTATTCCTTGGACTTTTTTCAAATTTCTTTTTACAGAAGTCTTAATTAACTCAAAATAAGCTTGTGTGTCTAATTTGAGCTTATGGCATCAGCTTATAGCTTAATAGGCCAAAAATGCCAATTAAGAATAAGCTGTTTGATATAAGTCAGCTTATTTCACATTTTTAGCTTTTGGGCCTTTGAAAAGTTGTCTTTAAAAAATCAAATTTTGAGTCAGATAGGAGTTTTTGGGCTAAATTGGACAACATTTTTCTTATTGGGCCTATTTGAGCACATTAAGGGGTCTGTTTTGACTTTTAGCCCATTTCTAGGCCCATTAGGGGTATTTTGTAATTTCAACTTCATTTTCTACTTATTTAGGTTAAATTAAGCTAGTTTGCAAGTTTTTAGAATTTTTTATAAATTTTGGATTTTTAATATTATTTTATTATTATTTTATTATTATTTTATTATTATTTTATTATTAAAAATTTAAATTTAGTTTTTTCAAGTTTTTACATTTTTCTTAGGTTAAATACATAAAGTTAGGAATTTTACCACTTTTAGAATATTTTTATTGTCCTTAGTTTAATTTTTATTTTTATTTTAAGTTTTAATAGTTTTTAATTGTTTTTAAATAGTTTTAATTAATTTTAAAATTTTCAAAAATAGTTTTAAATTCAGCTAGGGTATTTTAGAGGTTTACAAAGTGATAAATCTCATTTTGGGCTTTTTGTTAATTAAATTGATTTTTAGGGCTTTAATTAGCATTAAAAAATCATTATTTAATTAAATAAAAGGTTTGGGTGATTTTTAACTTTTTGTAAACTCTAATAACATTATTTAGGATTTATTGCAATTTTTTAGGAATTTTTAGAGTAAATTTTTAACTAATTAAAAAGTACATGCGAAACGTAATTAAAATAGGCTAAAAGCAAAACTAGAAAAACTGTCACTTTTTCTCTAAAATTAGAAAAACACTTGGTAAAAACAGAGATTTCAGGAAGCGTGCAATTTTAGGAAATTAAAACGTAATGAATTTTAAACTTGAAAACTTTGTAAAAACAAGACTCAAACCCATCGGAATATTCCTAATCGGAATCCCATCGGAATGCTTGTCGGAATAACGTCGGAATGCTCCAAAAGGAATGTTATCGGAATGCACCAAAAGGAATAGGATCGGAATGTCTTAATCAGAATAATGGAAAACAGGTCCAATCGGAATATCAAATAAGCTAACTGTCGTAATGTTGGTAACTTAAAGTAATCGGAATATCAGAATAATTAACCCATCAGAATCCAGATTGGAATAGTAATCGGAATAACAAAACCCTATTCCGATCCTGTTGATCGGAATACTCGTGAAGCTGTCGGAATCAAATTGCCTAATCGGAATGACAAATCGGAAAGGGGTTTACCCTATTCCGATTACTAGCACTTCGAGAAAAGCAATCCAAATAAGCAAAGTTTATAAGCTACTTTTGACAAGCTGAAACCAAGAGTTAATCAAATTAAAAATAAGACGAAATAATAAGCATAAAATAAGAACTTTTTAAACTTTAAATAAGCAAAACTTTTTAATCAAACTTTAAAAAAGACTAAAACTTTAAGAAAACTTAAAACGTAAATAAGCTAAACACAAACTAAGTCAATAAGAATGAAAAGCACAAAACTTAATCCATATTAAAACATAGAGATGAATAAAAAGATAAACTTTTTAATCACATAAGCATCAAGATGAAAACAAAATCAAAGATTATCACTAATCAAGATCAAAATAAAGAAAGGTAGAAGAAGATTAAAGATAAGAAACTTAACTTGAACTTATAGATTCAAGATTTAAAGATACAAGATTGAATTAAATCTTAAACATGAAAGAAAGAAAAGATGAAATTTTAGTGAGAGAAAGTTAAACACTTTCTCTCTCTAAAAACTAATCTACTAAATTGAAAAATAATCTAATTAACTAACACCCTCCTAATGTGTCATTAGGAGGGTATATATAGGAAGTGGGAAGGTGCATGTGTTGCTTCCTTTTTCTTTCTTCACGACTCGATTTAAAATCTTTGTCTTTCTCGACGTCGTCTCGGGATTTGTCGACATAAATTGAACTTGTCTTATAATTTTCTTCTTCTATTAGACTTGAGTTCTTCGACTTCATTAAACTTCCGTCTTTGGACTTTTTCTTCGATAAATATTCAGAATAGGCCTTGGACTTCCGTTCTTTATGCACTCTTGATCTTTTGACTTCGCCTTTTCTCGTTTTCTTCGATAAAAGCCCGTGATAGCCCGTGTTTTCTTCCTTTTTCATATTTTTATCTTGAAACACAATAAAAACACAAACCACGCATAATTCTGACTTTTACGACATAAAATACACGTTTTGGTCTTGTTATTATTGGAAATAAGTGGTAAAAGGATAAGTGTTTTCACATTTATTAAATCCCCTACACTTGACCATTGCAATGCTCTCATGCAATGCATTAATTTCAAAGCACGTTTTACATTTTTCATCATAAATAACCTACCCTGGCCTTTATTAAATACTAAACTTTAAGGAAACTAAAAGGATAGAAATATGTACAAAATAAGTAAAGAAATCAAAGACTTACATTGGGGTTTTGGCTGTCATGAATGTTAATCATCCTCAAGTTTCACGTTCCCCATACCAAGCTTAAAAACGAGATCATTGTTATTATAAGTTAGCAAACTATCACGAACTCATGTGGCCCAATTATTTACTTAGACTCCCTTATTCCTAGGTGTATCTATTATATTTTATTTTTGTCTTGAATGATCACGAGGATACATTGTTTGACTTATTCCGATCGTTTATTTAGGCCGAAAATAAAGTGGGACGATTTAATCACTAGTTAGCTAAAGGGAAAATCTTTTACACCTGCTTCTCGGGACTTCTTAAAGTTCATATCTTGGCATAACTCGCTTCACGATTTGAGACCTTTCTCGGACCGATATTTGGAATTGACTTCATACTTCGAATCTTGAGAGACGTTCTTGAATTTATGGTCTTCTCTTCATAATAGGAATTTCTTCACTTGAAGTTTTTGAGATATTCTTCATACTTGGACCACGACTTCTTTATTTTTCTCCAATCTTTATTTTGGATTTTGATATACAACGATCCGCCTCCTTTTTTAGGACTTGGATCTATTTATCCTCATACCTTGTTAGGGCCTTTTTGGATAGACTTCTCCATGATCTTTTTGGGGAGTTTTTGCTTTTTGTCGTGTGTCTCGATCCTTCATATTGATTTTCTGAAAAATGATTCTTCAGATCACTTTGGATCTTTAGCAAAAAAATGTAGCCCTCATACCTTGTTAGGGCCTTTTCGGACTCGCCAATCTTCGCATCCCGCTTCAATAAGTTATGCCTTGGCTATGAACTCTAATTAATACCGAGCAACTTTTAAACGATCTCGGGCTAGAAGCTAAGTAACTTTTCAAATCGTACAACCTTATTTATTGCAGTTAAATTTATTAACAAGCGATAGGAGAAGAAGCTCATAATTAACTCACATAAATTCATGAAAGAATACCAAACTTATAATTGACTCTATCATCTCTCGTTATCCGCAATTTAAAATCTCAAGGAATGAGACTCGTGGATGCTTAGCCAATTAAATCAAAGTTTTGGGTTTTCAAGTCATCTATAGGATCTTGCAAATTCTTAGACTCTTTCAAGTTTAGAATTTGCATTTTAAAGTTCCCTTGATAAACGACTATCTAGGATCAGTTATAGGAACTTGCGAAAAGTTCTTGTTATTAACCCATAAGAGTTAAGACTTTCGCGTTTTAAAGTTCCCTATATAAAAGCCTAGCAAAACTTGACTTAAACACGTTAAGGATACTAGCTAGAGTAAACTTAGATAAGTAAAGTCGGGTTTAGTCAAAAGATTCATGACTTTGAAAAATTTAAAACCACTTTATTAAACTTTATTCTTAGCAAAGAAAGTAAATACCGATAACAAAGGAAAATACTACTATACAACTAGGCCAAAATAGATTAAAAATTTTGAAAAATGTTGAAAAATCAAATTTTCTGGTTAAAATGAGGACAAATACAAGGAAAAGCCCACTTAACTTCAATAGAAGTCCCCCTACACTTAATGTAAACATTGTCCTCAATGTTTAAGCATGTGGGAGTGAACTTTCCTACACTTAGGACATTGTGCACTTTGTTTAAATCTTGCTAAGGAAAGGACAACTAAAGTGATTCCTATTTTAATATTGAAGAATATAAAATAGAGAATAAAAAGATTTTAGGATAGAACCGGGAAGACGGGTACACGGGAACACGGTTCGTCAAAAGTCATCAAGAGTGGATCTTTGAAGCTTTAATCCCTGCACATAAAAAGAGACAAGAAAACAAACACATACGGGGCTCCCCCTACACTTATTATGAAAACGGTAAAGGATAGATCAACGGGTTGCCTCCCGAGAAGCGCTTGTTTTTGTTAACCGAGTCACGAGCCTAACTCGACCCAGAACTAATTCAAGGGAAACGTGGTGAGGGATGGAATCATCTCATTTGAGATGTCCTCACCAAAGTACAGCTTCACGCGCTAGCCATTCACTTTGAAATTGGGCCCATTTAGTTGAGAAAGCTCAATGGTGACATAGGGAAAGACTTTGGCAACGGTGAATGGACCAGACCAATGGCTCTTTATCTTGCCGGAGAAGATCTTCAACCAAGAGTCAAAGAGTAAAGCTTGATCACCAACGTGGATCTCGGTTTTTAATCCTTGCGTCATGAATGATCTTTGTCTTCTCCTTGTAGATCAATGAGTTCTCATAAGCTTCATTCCGCAGTTCATTGAGCTCGTTGAGTTGAATCTTCCGAAGATCGCCGACTTTGTTGATGTCAAAATTGGCCCACTTCAAGGCCCAGTATGCCTTATGTTCCAGCTCAATAGGGAGGTGGCATGCTTTCACGTACACAAGACGATATGGAGTGCAACCAATCGGAGTCTTATATGCGGTACGGAAAGCCCACAAAGCATCATCTAACTTATCGGCCCACGAGGAACGATGCTCTCCCATAGTACGCTCAAGAATTATCTTCAGTCCACGGTTAGAAATCTCGGCTTGCCCCTTTGTTTGGGGATGATAAGCGGTGGAAAGAGGGTGATGGACACCGTACTTAGCCATGACTCTAGCAAATTGATCATTGCAAAAATGAGTCCCGCGGTCACTGATTATAGCACGTGGAACACCGAATCGATCAAAAAGTTGCTTCAGAAAATTCACAACCACCCTCGCATCGTTCGTATGGAGAGCCTTAGCTTCAACCCATTTGGAAACATAGTCAACGACTACGAGGATGTACTTGTTCCCTTTAGATGATGGAAACGGCCCCATAAAGTCGATGCCCCATACATCAAAGATTTCACATTCTTGTATGAAATTTTGAGGCATCTCATCTTTATGTGTGATCTTGCCTTGTCTTTGTCAAGCATCACAACGTTTAACCATTTCATGAGAGTCATGATAATGGAGGGCCAATAGAATCCAGAGTCGAACACTTTCTTCGCGGTGTAATTGGGACCAAAGTGACCACCGGTGGGTCCTTTATGGCAAGTTTCAAGGATTAGTAACGCTGCCGGCCCATCAACACATCGACGAATGACAAGATCCGCACATTGTTTGAAAAGGTAAGGGTCGTCCCAAAAATAGTGTTCAATGTCTTTAAAGAACTTTTTCTTTTGTTGAGACGTTAACCCTTCCTTGAGAATTCCACCCGCCAAGTAGTTTGCAATGTCTGCAAATTACGGGGTGTCATCAAGATTGGAATTGATAGACATTAAGGCCTCAAGGGGAAAAGAGTCATTGATATCTTGATTCGGATTATCCCCTTGATAAGGATCCTCAAGTCTACTTAGATGATCCGCGGCTAGGTTTTCGGCTCCATTCTTTTCACGAATTTCAATTTTAAATTCTTGAAGGAGCAAAACCCAACGAAGAAGTCTTGGCTTAGAATCTTGTTTAGCTAACAAGTACTTGGAATGGTCGGTATAGACAATGGTGGTGGAAAGAACAAAATAGGGGCGGAATTTCTCAAAAGCATACACTACAGCTAAAAGCTCTTTTTCGGTAGTGGTATAATGAAATTGAGCCCCCGTCATTGTCTTGCTAGCGTAATGGATTAGTTGGAAGTGTTTGTTCACTCTTTGGCCCAAAACTGCTCCAATGGCAAAGTCGCTAGCATCACACATCAATTCAAAAGGTAGCTCCCAATTAGGGGTAACCAAGACCGGTTCCTTAGTTAGCTTGTCCTTAAGAAGATTGAAGGATTCAAGACACTCTTTAGAAAAGATAAAGGGCGTATCTTTTTCCAAGAGGTGGGTCATCGGGCGAGCGATTTTAGAAAAATCTTGAATGAATCGACGATAGAAGCCCGCATGACCAAGGAAACTTCTCACACCCTTCACGGTTGAAGGTGGAGGTAATTTGGCTATGACATCAACTTTAGCACGGTCCACTTCAAGACCGGATTTTGAGATTTTAAGTCCAAGCACGATGCCTTCTTTTACCATGAAATGGCATTTTTCCCAATTAAGAACGAGGCGAGTGTCTTCACACCGCTTAAGCATGCGTTCTAAATTGGCAAGGCAACTAGAGAAAGAATCACCATAGAGCGAGAAATCATCCATGAAGAATTCCATAGTTTCTTCAGCCATGTCATGGAAGATAGCCATCATACACCTTTGGAAAGTCCCAGGAGCATTGCATAAGCCGAAAGGCATTTGTTTGTAAGAAAATGTTCCATAAGGACAAGTGAATGTGGTTTTCTCTTGGTCTTTAGGATCGATGGGAATTTGAAAATACCTGGAGAAACCGTCTAAGAAGCAATAATAGTCATTACCCGCTAGACGTTCGAGCATTTGGTCCATGAAAGGAAGGGGAAAATGATCATTTCTCGTAGCATCATTGAGTTTGCGATAGTCTATACAAACTCTCCACCCTGTAACGAGACGAGTAGGAATCAACTCGTTGTTTTCATTGGGCACAACGGTGATTCCGCCTTTCTTAGGCACATAATGGACCGGACTAACCCATGGTGAATCCGAGATAGGGTAGATCATTTCGCATCAAGAAGTATGATAACCTCTTTTTTGATAACGTCATGGATCTTGGGATTCACCCTTCTTTGTCTTTGAATAGTGGGTTTAAAGTCGTCCTCCATGAGAATTTTATGTGTGCAAAAGTTAGGATCAATTCCACGAATATCGGAGATTTTCCAAGCAATCGCTTTCTTATGATTCTTCAGCACGGCGATAAGTCGAGATTTTTCGTCTTCTTTCAAATCCTTTGCGATGATGATGGGTGACTTCTTATTGTCTTCAAGGAACACGTATTCGAGATGAGACGGTAGATCCTTAAGCTCTAAATCCGGAGGATTTTTTATGGAAGGCGTAGTCAAATTCAGATCATCAATAGAGATTTCCTTAGGAGCTGGTGGAGAAATATGGTCCTCATTGAGAAGTTTCTCAATGGTACGAATGTCTTCATACCAATTGGAGGGAGAATCGTTATATTGTAAGTCCACATCTCCCAAAGTTGCTTCAAAGTTTTTGAAAAGGAAATCACTTTCTCCAAATGGAGTTAGTGAAGGAGCAATAGAGGCAACGGTCTCAACAATGGGTAGAGAAGAAGAACCACTTTTACAAGCGTCTTTGAAATGCTCTTCACAAGCCTCATCAAGAACGTCAATGAAATTAACGCTCACGTTTTCCTGAGGTTGCTTAGAAAGTTTACCCATGTTGAAGACGATTTTCTCGTCACCAACTCTCATGATTAATTCGCCCGCGGCTACATCAATGAGAGTGTGACCGGTCCTCAAGAATGGACGTCCAACGATTAATGGAACACGGGGGTCCATCTAGTAGTCAACAACAACGAAATCCGCCGGAAAGGTGAATTTTTTGACACCGACGAAGACATATTCGGCTATCCCCACCAGATAAGCAACCGTACGGTTAGCTAATTCCAATGTCATTCGTGTGGGGACTAGCTCGGGTAGAGATAATTGTTTCCATACGGACAATGGCATAAGATTGATACTCGCACCGAGATCCGCCAAAGCCATACAATTCTCTACACCCGGAAAGTTACAAGGAATAAGGAATCAACCGAGATCTCCTAACTTAATTGGAAGTTTTCTCAAAAGAACGGCAGAAAAATTCTCATTTAATTGGGTATTGGCGATGTCGAGCAATTTTTCTTTATCACTTAAAATATCCTTAAACATCTTAGCATATTTAGGCATGTGAACGAGAGCCTCAGCAAAGGAGATGTTGAAATTCAGTTGTTTAAACATTTTAAGAAAGTTAGAAACCTGAATATCATCCTTGTTTTTCAACTTCTCTTTCCTCAACCTTGAGGGATAAGGTATATTGGGTTGAGATGAAGGATTTGGAATGGAATTCTCACTCACATCCTTGGGTGGTGGAGGGGTAGAAGTGGAAGGCGGAGGAACCGGTTTTGGAACCGAAGGTGTGGTATAAACTTGAGGTACCAGTGGGACATACGGTGCAGACGAAGGCATAACGGGTGGTATATCACAAGTAGAAGGAATCTCGGGTCCTTGGTTAGTTGGTGAATAAGAAGGTTCAACGATGATCTTACCGCGCCTAGTAGTGATGGCATTAACGTTGACCCTAGGATTGGTCACGGTGTTAGAAGGGAGAGTACCTTGGGGTGGGCCTTGGGGATTAATGGCTTGAAACATTAGCATAAATTTCTAATCACTCGATCCTTGCATAGCAGACATGATTTTCTCATGTTCACTCAACTTATCAGTCAACTTTTGAAGAACCAAGTCCATTGAAGGGGAATTCGTGTTTTGCCCTTGATTTTTAAAACCTTGGTTTGGATATTGTTGTTGATAAGTAATGTATGCGTTTTTTATTGGGTTCTAGATTCTCGGAATCTCCTCGAATTGATCACAGTTCAAAGTGGAATGATTTGTTCTTGGTGACAAAAAGTGGATTTGGTTTTCTATTCTAACAAAGATGTAAATAAATGAAGTGACGAAATTAAACTTGCAGTGAATATAAATGATTAAATGAATAAACAGAAAAATAATCTTACTGAAGAAAATAGCTAGGCGGAATAAAATCCCATTCGGAATAATCAGACTGTGCGGAATAACAAAGCTCTATGCAGAATGTTTGAACTACACGGAATATTTTGCTTATGCGGAATAAAGAAGACACTGCGGAAAAATGAAGCTATCCGGAACAATCAAGCTTACTCGGAATAAATTCTCTATACTGAATAAATTGCCCAATTCGGAATGAAGACCCTATTCGGAATAATAATAAAAAGGGGCCTATGCGGAATATTGCTATTCGGAAAAACAGGCTATTCGGAAAACATGTTCTATTCGGAATAAAAAATTCAATTCGGAATAACAGGGCCTATGCGGAATATCTAGAATATTCCGAATAAAGGAATAAGAAAAATGCTATTCGGAAAGTTGTTCTATGCGGAATGTAGGGCCTATTCGGAATATGTAAAATATTCCGGATAGGGTATAAAAGAAACAGGCTATTCGGAATGTTTGAACATTCCGAGTAAGGGACAACGCAGATTGTCTATTCGGAATATAGCTGGGAACGAAGAACAGTTACAGACATGAAACAGGGGACACGAATTTGATCACAAATCGAACCAAATAAGCAAAAAGGTTTTACCAAATTAACCACAATTCATCTACTAACTACAAAGATCAAATCCCAATCATAAAAACACAAATTCAACAACTTTTTAAGATCAAACTTCAACTAAATAAAAACTTAAGAACTTTAAATAAAAAGATGATGAAGATCAAGATGAATGAAAAGATTAAATGAACACTTGTATTGATGATTTAGATTCAGTAACAAAAGGAAAGGATCAAGCTTACAAGATTAAAGAACAAATCAAAGAAGATGAAGAACAACTCCTTAAGGGAGATGGTTTTCCTACGAAATAGGAAGAGAAAAACAGAAAGGAAAAACTAGATTCCAAAAATTGTGAGGGTGATCCCTTTATATAGGCCGAGTGGTTGGTTGGTGAGTGGGCTTTCTCCCTTTCTTCTTGTCTTCTCATCTTTTCAGATAAGTTGACGTTTTCGATTCTGATTCGGGATTTGTCGACGATTAAATTCAACTCATCTTTTAATTTCTTCGTTAAATAGACTTGAGTTTCTTCGACATATGTAAATCTTCCGTCTTTGGTCATTTTCTTCGATAAATCTTCAAATAGGCCCATTGACTTCAAATCTTTTGCATCTCTTGGACAATAGACTTCGTCTTGAGTCTTTTTCCTTGATAAAACCCGTGCAATCCCATGTTTTCTTCAATATTCATCCGGTTGGCTCTGAAAACACATTAAACACAAAAACCACGCATAATTCCAAACAAATGATATTAAACACGCGTTTTGGTCTTGTTTTAAATAAGAAATAAGTGGTAAAAGGATGGGTGTTTTCATACCTATCAAATCCTCTACACTTAACCATTGCCATGCCCTCATGCAATGCTTAGTGATAAAGCAAATTTACATTTTTCTCATAATCAATCAACCTTGGCCTTATTAACATACTACTAAACAAAAATTTAAATACTAAGAGAAATCAAAACTTTGAAGTAAATAAAAGGATGGAAATAACTTGCAAAGAGATCAAGGACTTACATTAGGGCTTTGGTGCTGCGAAGATTTATCATCCTCAAGTTTCACGTTCCCTAAACTAAGCTTAAAAACGAGATCATTGTTATTATAAGTTAGCATTTCAAACACTTACACACATGGCTTAATTAAATGCTTAAACTCCCTTATTCCTAGAGGTATCTCTTATATTTTATTTTTGTCTTAGAATGATCATTAAGATGCATTTTTGGACTTATTTCGATAGTTTATTTAGGCTGAAAGCAAAGTAGGACGATTTGATCAATAGTTAGCTAAAGGACAAAATCTCTTAAAATTGCTTCTCGGGATATCAAAAAGTTCATATCTTGGCATAACTTGGTTCACGATTTGAGACCTTTCTCGGGCCGATATTTGGCATGTACTTCATACTTCATATCTTGAGAGACGTGCTTGAGATAATGGTCTTCTCATCGTTCATAGAGTTTCTTCACTTGGAGACTTTTGAGAGGTACTCCAACTTTGTTGACCACGACTTCATGATTATTTCTTCAATCTCTATTTGGGATTTTGAGATACAACGATTCGCCTCCTTTTCGGACTTGGATCTATTTATCCTCATACCTTGTTAGGGTCTTTTCGGATAGACTTCTCCATCATCTTTATGGGAGTTGATTGCTTTTCGTCGTGAGTCTTGATCCTTCATATTGACTTTGGGAATAATGCTTTTCACATCACTTTGGATCTTTAGCAATAAAATGGAATCCTCATGCCTTGTTAGGGCCTTTTCGGATTCGCCAATCTTCGCGCCCCGCTTCATAAGTTATGCCTTGGCTATGAACTCTTATCATTACCGAGCAACTTTTAAACGATCTTGGGCTAGAAGCTAAGTAACCTTTCAAATCGTACGACCTTACTTATTGCAGATAAATTATTAGCAAGTGATGGGAGAATAGGCAAATAATTACACCAAGTGAGCTTGTGCAAGAATACCGACTTATAATTGACTCTATCATTTCTCGTCCTCCACAATTTAAAATCTCAAGTAATGAGACTCGTGGATACTTAGCCTAATAAACCAATTAAGGTCTACATGGTTAAGGATACTAGCTAGAATAAACTTAGATAAGTCTATTTGGGTTGAGTCAAAATAAACGCAACGGGCCTAATATGTCAAAGACTTCTAAACTAGCTACACCACTTTATTAATATTTTTGACTTTATTGCGGGATATATACATATGAAAGCAAAGATAAAAATTTAAAAATTACGACTAAATGGCCAAAGTTAATAAAAAATTTGAAAAATGTTGAAAAATAGGATTTTCCGGTTGAATGAAGGCATTTTCATGGAAAAGTCGACTTAAAACTTCGATAGAAGTCCCCCCTACACTTAAGATAAACATTGTCCTCAATGTTTAAGCATGTGGGAAAAGTCTCCCCTACACTTATGACATTGTGCACGTTGGTTAACTCAAGTTAAGGAAGAGACGACTAAAGTGATCAATTTCAAATGTGAGTATGAAGAAAATTGAATCACGATAGTTGAGAGATAGAACCGGATTTCGGATAACACGGGAGCACGGTTCTTCAAAGATTCCAAGAGTGCACTTATCCCTGTAATCACATCACCACACAAAGACAAAGAACCTATAGAGGTCCCCCTACACTTAGGAGGTTAAAACATAAAAGGATAGAAACTCGGGCTGCCTCCCGAGGAGCGCTTTTTTTTTATAACCGAGTCACGAGCCTGACTCGACCCAAAATTAGTTCACGGGGAACGTGGTGAGGGACGGAATCACCTCCTGAGAGGTGTCCTCACCAAAGTACAACTTCACTCGTTGGCTATTCACCTTAAAGTTCGGTCCAGCAGGTTGAGCGAGCTCGAGAGTACCATATGGAAAAATTTGGGCAATGGTGAATGGGCCGGACCAACGAGATTTGAGCTTGCCCGAAAAGATTTTCAACCGAGAGTTAAAAAGTAAGACTTTGTCTCCAACATGGAACTCTCGGTTCTTAATCTTAGAGTCGTGAATGAGCTTAGTTCTTTCCTTATAGATCAAAGAGTTTTCATAAGCCTCATTACGGAGTTCATTGAGCTCATTGAGTTGGATCTTGCGTAGGTCACCGGCTTTGTTGATATCAAAATTAGCCCACTTCAAGGCCCAGTAAGCCTTGTGCTCCAACTCAATGGGGAGGTGGCACGCTTTCCCGTACACGAGACGATATGGTGTAAAACCAATTGGGGTCTTGTATGCAGTACGAAAAGCCCACAAAGCATCATCAAGTTTATCAGCCCATGAGGTACGATGCTCTCACACAGTACGCTCCAAGATTCGCTTCAATCCACGGTTGGATACCTCGGCCTGCCCATTGGTTTGGGGATGATAGGCGGTGGAAAGACGGTGATTGACACCATACTTAGCCATGACTCTTACGAATTGGTCATTATAAAAATGAGTCCCACGATCACTAATAATGGCGCGAGGCACACCGAATCTGGCGAATAGAGCTTTCAAAAAGTTACAAACCACCCTTGCGTCATTAGTGGGTAAAGCTTTGGCTTCAACCCATTTGGAGACGTAGTCAACGGCTACAAGGATGTATTTGTTTCCTTTGGAAGAAGGGAATGGCCCCATAAAGTCGATACCCCAAACATCAAAGATTTCACATTCTTATATGAAATTCTGAGGCATCTCGTCTTTATGTGTGATCGTGCCTTGTTTTTGGCAAACATCACATCGTTTAACCATATTGTGAGCGTCACGATATATGGAGGGCCAATAAAATCTCGAATCAAACACTTTTTTGGCGGTGTAGTTGGGACCAAAGTGACCACCGGTGGTTCCTTTGTGGCAAGCATCAAGGATTTTTAAAGCTGCCGGTCCATCAACACATCAGCGAATAATCAGGTCGGCACATTGTTTGAATAGGTAAGGGTCGTCCCAAAAGTAAGTCTTAATGTCGGTGAAGAACTTTTTCTTTTGTTGGGACGTCAACCCTTCCTTGAGAATTCCACCCACCAAGTAGTTTGCAAAGTCTGCAAACCACGGGGTGGCATCAGAATTCGAGTTAATAGACATTAAGGTCTCCAAGGGAAAAGAATCATTGATTTCTTTGTTCGGATGATCCCCCTGGTAAGGATCCTCAAGTCTGCTGAGATGATCCGCGGCTAGGTTTTCAGCTCCTTTTTTATCGCGAATTTCGATTTTAAATTCCTGGAGCAGCAAAACCCAGCGAAGAAGTCTTGGTTTGGAATCTTGCTTTGTCAACAAGTACTTCAACGCGGAATGATCGGTACACACAATTGTGGTGGAAAGGACAAGATAGGGGCGAAATTTTTCAAAGGCATAGACAACAGCTAAAAGCTCTTTTTCGGTTGTCGTGTAATGCAATTGTGTCCCTGTCATTATCTTTCTAGCGTAATGGATTGGTTGGAAGTGTTTGTTCACTCTTTGTCCCAGAACCGCACCAATAGCAAAGTCGCTAGCATCGCACATCAACTCGAAAGGCAGCTCCCAATTAAGGGTAACTAAGACGGGTGCCTTAGTAAGCTTATCCTTAAGCAAGTTGAAGGCTTCAAGACACTCTTTGGAAAAGATAAAAGGAGTATCTTTTTCCAAGAGGTGGGTCATCGGGCGAGCGATTTGAGAAAAATCTTTGATGAATCGTCGGTAGAAGCCCGCATGACCCAGAAAACTTCTCACACCCTTCACGGTTGAAGGTGGAGGCAACTTAGCGATAACATCGACTTTAGCACGGTCTACTTCAAGACCGGCTTTCGAGATCTTATGTCCAAGCACAATGCCTTCTTTTACCATAAAATGGCATTTTTCCCAATTTAGAACAAGGCGAGTGTCTTCGCACCGCTTAAGCATACGTTCCAAATTGGCAAGGCAAGAAGAGAAGGAATCCCCGAAGACCGAGAAATCATCCATGAAGACTTCCATGGTTTGTTCAACCATGTCATGGAAGATAGCTAACATGCACCTTTGGAAAGTCCCGGGGGCATTACATAAGCCAAAAGGCATTCTTTTGTAAGCAAATGTGCCATAGGGACAAGTGAATGTTGTCTTCTCTTGATCTTGGGGATCGATGGGTATTTGGAAATAACCCGAGAAACCATCAAGAAAGCAGTAATATTCATTACCTGCTAAACGTTCAAGCATTTGGTCCTTAAAAGGTAGAGGGAAATGATCCTTTCTCGTGGCATCATTGAGTTTGCGGTAGTCTATACAAACTCTCCACCCAGTAACGAGACGAGTGGAAATCAACTCGTTGTGTTCATTGGGAACAACGGTTATTCCGCCCTTCTTGGGCACACAATGGATTGGACTAACCCATGGTGAATCCGAAATAGGGTAAATCATACCCGCATCAAGAAGTTTGATAACCTATGTTTTGATGACTTCATGTATTTTTGGATTCACCCTTCGTTGGCTTTGAATTGTGGGCTTAAAGTCGTCCTCCATGAGAATTTTGTGTGTGCAGAAGTGAGGATCAATTCCACGAATATCAGAGATTTTCCAAGCAATAGCCTTCTTATGATCTTTCAACACGGTGATAAGTCGGGCTTTTTCTTCTTCCTTTAGGTCCTTAGCAATGATGACTGGCGACTTCTTCTCTTCTTCAAGGAACACATACTCGAGATGTGACGGCAACTCCTTTAGCTCTAAATCCGGAGGATTTTCGGCAGGAGGCGTATTCGAAGTCGGAGTATCGATAGAAATAACCGTGGGAGATGGAGGTGAAGGATTGTCTTCGTTGAGAATATTGTCAAAGAAATTCATGTCTTCATCCCCATCGGTGGGAGAATCATTAGTAGCTAAATTCACATCTCCCATGGTATCTTCAAGATTGTTCCAAAATAAATCACTATCTCCAAATAGAGACAACGAGGAAGCAATAGAGGACACGGTTTCAACATTGGGAAGAGAGGTAGGAATACTTTTGCAAGCATCTTTAAAGTGTTCTTCACAAGCCTCGTCAAGAACGTCAATACAATTAACACTCTCATATGAATAAGGCTGTTTAGACAACTGTTGGGAATAAAATTGACCAAGTTCATAGACGCTGACAAGAGGAACTTGGACGCTGACAAGAGTAAACGAGGCGCTGACAGGTGAGACGCTGATAAGAATTATCAAGGCGTTGACAAGAAGAATCTTAACATAGTGACAAGGACTAAATCTGCCAATGATGAATTCTTCAAGCTGGTGGACAAAATATGAAGATAAGAATTCAGAATATATTAGAATTCAGAATATATTCTTAAATGTTTAAAAGATTTAGTCAATAAGTTATTTGAGTATGTTTATCTTATGTCTCTTCCTAAAATAGTTGATCTTAGCTTTTTGTACAAGGCTCCTTAAACCTATAAAAGGAGGCCTTAGGGTTAGACATAAAATACATCTCACATACATCTTTTCCACATATCTCATAACACTTTCATTGTAATCTTTCATTGTTATTATTAATCAAGGTGAAAGTTTGTTTACATCTTTGTGTTCGTTGTTCTAAGTGTTAAATTCCGCATAACACTTAGATTACTTCATACATATCAAAAGTTTCTCTACGTGTAGTACTTGATCTAATCTCGTATACACAAAGCTTAATCGATCTAAGTTTGGGATCAACAAGTGGTATCAGAGCTTGTTGAGGAACTTTGATTTGAAGAACGAGATCCAATATTGTGAGGTGAACCAGGCTAAGGAAGAAGGTGAAGAAGAATCTGATGATGTTTTCAGTTAAGGCCACGTCTACTTCAAGTTCCAATTCTTCTTCATGTTCTGATAATGAGGTATGTGATAACTCTTCTTGTCGTTTAAATACTGAGAAACTTAATAAAGAGATTGCAAAATTGTTAGATGATATGAGCATTGAAAGATGCAAGTTGTCTAACTATCAAATTGCTCTCACTGAAACTGAAAAGACAGTTTCTGAGTATAGGAAAATGGAATTTGATTTAAAAGATAAAATAAATATCTTAAAACATGAGTTAAATCAAAGTAAGGATATCATAGATATCACGAATAGGGTCAATCTTGATTTAATAGCTAAGTTAGATGAGGCTAACAAGAATAAAGATAATGTGAGTCTTAAAATTCAGAGATTTGATAAGGCCACACAAACCCTAGGAGAGTGTGTAGGTAAACAAAGGGATTCTAAGGATATGTCTGGGATTGGGTTGAAAGATTATACTGCTACTCCACCACCTGCTGGGGACTTTTATGGTGTCCAAAGAAAGGACTTGTCTTGGACTGGTATTCCAGAACTCCAAGAAGAGGAATTTATTCCTCCACCTAGAGTTCTTACCCCAGTAGAGGAGTACAAGCAGAAACTAACAGATTTAGAAGAGTGGAAGAAGGCCAACCATACTTTGTTTGTTAAGGGAGGTTTGTTGTGTGAAAGTCCAAATGACCCTACCCCTATCACAACACAAGAACCTACCCCTATCAAGATAACAAACCCAACCACTGGCAAGACTGTTGACCTTGGCTCACACACTGTTAAGAAACCTAGGTCACCCCAAAGCCAAGCAAGTGTTAATGGGACAGGGTTTTACCAGTCTAAGCCTAAGTTTGTGTCTAAAAAGGCTTGTTATACATGTGGGAGCTTTTCTCATTTGGCCTATAATTGCGTCAGTGGATACAACTCATTCGCTGACAATAGGTCATCTAATGTCAACCATAGATCTTTTGTCCACACTAGACCACAAGCTACTAGACCAGCTCCTTTCTTCTCTAAGGCAGCTAATACACATGGACAAAGGCCCTTTCAAAAGACTAACACTTGGTCAAACAGACAGTATGTTCCTGTAGCAAACCCTAATTTGGGCGCTGATAGGAACAAATTCAGCGCTGTCAAGAACAAATTCAGCGCTGACAGGAACAAGTTCAACGCTGATAGGAACAAATGCAGCGCTGACAGCTCCAAATTTGGTATGAGACCTTATTTTAGACCACACTAGACCACAAGCTACTAGACCAGCTCCTTTCTTCTCTAAGGCAGCTAATACACATGGACAAAGGCCCTTTCAAAAGACTAACACTTGGTCAAACAGACAGTATGTTCCTGTAGCAAACCCTAATTTGGGCGCTGATAGGAACAAATTCAGCGCTGTCAAGAACAAATTCAGCGCTGACAGGAACAAGTTCAACGCTGATAGGAACAAATGCAGCGCTGACAGCTCCAAATTTGGTATGAGACCTTATTTTAGACCATATAAACAAAGATACTTGGTTAGTAAGGGTCAAGGGTCTAAAGCATCATCCCACTTAACATGGAAACCTAAACAAGAACAAAACTCTAAGTTTAATGGTATTTCAATGACTTGCAATAAATTTAAATATCTTGAGAAGGTCATTACTAGTATCGTTGGAACAAATTGTGTGTTTAGGTCACAAAGGGATGAACAGGGATTTATGGTAAAGAATAATACCACTCTAGTTGAACAACTAGACAGATCCAAGTCTGATAAGGCTTGGATCTCCAAAGGAAACTAATTTCTTTTCTTTTTGAGCAGCCTATCCAAAAGCAGGTTAATGATCAAGGATATCGGGATAGTAGATGCTCAAGGAACATGCATTGTTGGTCTTTCCACTGATATTATTTTTATCCATTGACATGTTATCTCTACCCATTATTGTGGGAAAGGGTAGCCTCTGTTGGTGTGTGTTTTTGTGGTTTTTATCTAACTATGCAGGAAAATGGAGCTACATTTGGATGGATACAAAGTTGCAAAATGTATTTATGATGGTTGGAGTGTTTACATTCCTATCTTGAGATAAATTTTTGCTTCTTCACATATAATGATTTGTATGCTTCTGTTAAGGGGAGGTAAACCTCTAGGTTTTTGGGGTACTCTTAGAGTACTCTTGCACAATTCTAGATTGTGTCCACAGGTGAGTGGGGGTTAGAAATAATGAAGGCTCTTTCATTATGAAATTGTTGGAATTTCTAAACCTCGAGGCACTGTAGCATGCACGTAATTTATTTTGCATGCATGCTGCCAAGACATTTTGACCTAGAATTGGGTGTGGTCGTATGGGTGACTTGGGGTAGATATATTTTTGGGTTACTTGGGGAGTTGCAAAGGTTTTATATGAGTTAACTTTCTCTTTGGGGCATTTGTGAACAAAGGACTCTAGAGTTCATGTGTGTCTATCATGATTTTTCATGAGTGTATGCATGAACAGTGTTTGTCACTCTTGCTTATTAGAGTCTAGTTAATTTCCTTAGGATTATTACCTTTGTCTATGTTCTAACTAAAGTTTTATACATTATCAAGTCTATTTTATGCTATGCCATCTTAGCTGATGTCATTTTTAAACTTCTGTATAGACCCAAAACGTTTCATCACCCTTACATTTTTCAAATTTTTGGATATCTGGAAGCCTAATGATCATTGAGATGTTTTTCCTAGTGATTGACATCTAGTAGCAGCAGAGATCACTTTCACAAGGGTGTATAGTGTTATGGAGATGGCTGAGACTATTGGCACTAGCTTTAATGCAGTTCAAGACAGTCTTATCATCAGTAAGTCCATCCCCATGTCCTATGAATCAACATTGAGGATTCATTTCCCGAATGTGGATGAGGACAGTATGAAACCTTTGACATTAATGGAATTGACGAATATCTGTATTAGCTTGTAAAAGCATAATACAGAAATGGTACAAATTGTCAAGGATTGTTATTTTGGAAGCTGATACAAGGAGGATGTTCTTGATTCCGTCCTTGTATATTGATCTTGGAGAGGAGTCTTAAAAGGGGAGGAGCAATTGAATTTGAGTGACAAAAGTAATAAAGAAAGCTCCAAAGACTCTACAGGTGCTGAAGATGATTAAGACCAAGTGAAGGCTGACTATACAAGTGATTTGAGTGATTGACTTTTCGAGATTTATTATTACTCAAATTCAGGAATAAGTATGTTTGTAAGAATCCTCTCTGTATGTTTTATTTTATTCAAAAACTTGATTACTAGAGTAGATATCAAGTTTAGGGGAGGATTGTTGGGAATAAAATTGACCAAGTTCATAGACGCTGACAAGAGGAACTTGGACGCTGACAAGAGTAAACGAGGCGCTGACAGGTGAGACGCTGATAAGAATTATCAAGGCGTTGACAAGAAGAATCTTAACATAGTGACAAGGACTAAATCTGCCAATGATGAATTCTTCAAGCTGGTGGACAAAATATGAAGATAAGAATTCAGAATATATTAGAATTCAGAATATATTCTTAAATGTTTAAAAGATTTAGTCAATAAGTTATTTGAGTATGTTTATCTTATGTCTCTTCCTAAAATAGTTGATCTTAGCTTTTTGTACAAGGCTCCTTAAACCTATAAAAGGAGGCCTTAGGGTTAGACATAAAATACATCTCACATACATCTTTTCCACATATCTCATAACACTTTCATTGTAATCTTTCATTGTTATTATTAATCAAGGTGAAAGTTTGTTTACATCTTTGTGTTCGTTGTTCTAAGTGTTAAATTCCGCATAACACTTAGATTACTTCATACATATCAAAAGTTTCTCTACGTGTAGTACTTGATCTAATCTCGTATACACAAAGCTTAATCGATCTAAGTTTGGGATCAACAACAACTTTCCCATGTTGAAGACTACTTTATCGTCACCCACTCTCATGATAAGCTCACCGGCTTCAACATCAATGAGAGTGCGACCGGTCCTCAAGAATGGACGACCAATAATTAGTGGCACACGAGGGTCCATCTCGTAGTCGACGACGACAAAATCAGCAGGAAAGGTGAATTTGTCGACTCCTACAATGACGTCTTCGGCTATCCCCACTGGATAAGCAACCGTACGGTTAGCTAATTCCAAAGTCATTTTGGTGGAGACTAGCTCTGGGAGAGATAATTGCTTCCAAACGCTTAGAGGCATAAGATTAATACTGGCACCTAGATCGGCTAGGGCCATGCAATTCTCTACTCTCGGGAAATTGCAAGGGATTAAGAAACGACCCGGATCACCAAGCTTGATTGGCAATTTCCTTAAGAGCACTGCAGAGTAATTCTCATTAAGTTGGGTGTTGGAAATATCGAGGAGCTTTTCCTTGTCGCTCAGAAGATCCTTAAACATTTTCGCATATTTAGGCATGTGAGCGAGAGCCTCAGCGAAGGAGATGTTAAAATTCAATTGTTTGAACATTTTAAGGAAGTTCGAAACCTGAATATCATCCTTGCTTTTGAGCTTCTCCTTCCTCAACCTAGATGGATAAGGTATATTGGAAGAAGAGGAAGGCTTTGGAAGAATAGGATCACTCACATCCTTGGGTGGAGGAGGGGTAGAAGGAAGAGGTGGTGAAATTAGGGAGGAAGAAGGATGAGGAATCGGAGCAGGTGACTCGTTCTCCTTAGTCACAACCACCGGTGGAGGTATATGAAGCTCGGGTTCCTTGGTACCTTTACCACTTCGAGTGGTGATTGCTTTCATCTCCCCTCTTGGATTCGCAACGGTGTTACTCGGAAGAGTTCCCGAAGAAGAGGGTTGATTACCTTGGAAGAAACTAGCCATCATGTTCTTCAAATCATTAGTTTGGTTATCCAACGTGTTTCTCATGTCGGCTCTCAAATCGTTTCCTTGTTTGACCAAGTCTGCTTTCAAGTTGCGCACTTCCTGTTGGAGATTTTCCACGATCACATCATTGGTCCTCATGTAGGTTGCAACCTCTTGGTGTAATGCAGTGGGTTGGTTTGGAGGAGCATTGTATGCGGGTGGTTGATAAGCAGGTTGTTGGTAGACTTGGTTGTTACGTTGAGGTGGTTGTTGCTGCTTGTGAGGAGGAATGTATGGTGTACGAGGTTGTTGTTGTTGTTGAGGAGGGCGGTTGAGTTTTTGTTGTTGGTTTGGGTTGGTAGGAGGAAAACCAGGTGGAGAAAGATAGTTGTTGGAGTGGTAGCTAAGCAAATTACGGTCACCTTGAGGTCGAGCTTGATAAGCAGGTTGAGGATAGGTGCCATATGCCGCATTCACATTCTCAGCAGGGTATTCTTTGGTGGCAGTACAAGTGGTGTAAGAGTGAGGACCACCGCATATCTCACAAGGTTGGCTGACAGCGTTAACTTGAGCGTTTTTAGCGTTGTTGCTGTTGTTGTTGCTGACGGTGTGGGTGACAAGCGATTCAAGAAGCGTAGTGATTTTGTCCAGTCGCTTGTCGCTGTCACTAGTGCTAGCACTAGCGACATTGGTCCTAACACTCTTGGTTTGCACACGAGACTTATTCTCAATGATATCCCAAGCAGCATTAGAAGTCTTAGCCAAAAGATTACCCCCCGAGGCACTGTTTAGTGAATCTTGGTCACTCATGCTTAAACCATTGTAAAAAGTATTAATTTGATGTACTTTGGTAAAACCATGTTGTGGGCATTTTCTTAAAAGATCTTTAAAACGATCCCAAGATTCACTGAACGACTCATCGTACTTTTGTTCAAAATTTATGATTTCATTCCGCAAAGCGGTAGTACGAGAGGGTGGGAAAAAGTAATTGATAAACTTTGTTTCCAAATCCGTCCACGAGAGAATACTGTGTGGCGGTTCCTTAGTAAACCAATGTCGGGCTTGTCCCTCTAAAGAAAAGGGAAAAAGTTGTAACCTGATAACCTCTTGTGGAACACCATTGAACTTGACCGTGTTAGTGAGTTGCAAGAATCTCTTGATGTGGTCATGTGGATCATCAATGGTACGCCCCAAGAATGGTTGAGCGGAGACCATCTGGATAAAGCCTGATTTTAGCTCAAAGTTGTTGGCGGCAATTGGAGGTATGACAATTGGATCAGTGTTGCCATCTACATGAGCTTGCAGCAGTTCAATCATCGGGCGATTATCCGGAAGGGGCTCATTGTTGTTGTTATTGTTCATGTTGTTGAAAGGCGGGTTGTTGTTGTTATTATTGTTGTTTGGAGGTGGTATGTTGTTGTTGTTTTGTACACCGGCCATGTCTAAGTTATCGAGAGGCTCGGGCTCTTGATAAGACGTGGATCGAGTGCACATACACCTGCAAAAGAACGAACAAAGAAAAACAAAGCAAAAATATTTTTGGTTTTTATGTTTTTTAATTTTTTGTATTTTTGAAAATTTTATATTTTTTTTTGGATTTTCTTGAAAATTTTTATGAAAAAGTAACGTTCACGGGGAACGGATCCCAAAATCCAAGTTCTCACAAAAAAACTTTTGATCTTAACGAGAAGAGCCGGCAGCGGCGCCATTTTAATGTATGCGTTTTTTATTGGGTTCTAGATTCTCGGAATCTCCTCGAATTGATCACAGTTCAAAGTGGAATGATTTGTTCTTGGTGACAAAAAGTGGATTTGGTTTTCTATTCTAACAAAGATGTAAATAAATGAAGTGACGAAATTAAACTTGCAGTGAATATAAATGATTAAATGAATAAACAGAAAAATAATCTTACTGAAGAAAATAGCTAGGCGGAATAAAATCCCATTCGGAATAATCAGATTGTGCGGAATAACAGAGCTCTATGCGGAATGTTTGAACTACACGGAATATTTTGCTTATGCGGAATAAAGAAGACCATGCGGAAAAATGAAGCTATCCGGAACAATCAAGCTTACTCGGAATAAATTCCCTATACTGAATAAATTGCCCAATTCGGAATGAAGACCCTATTTGGAATAATAATAAAAAAGGGCCTATGCGGAATATTGTTATTCGGAAAAACAGGCTATTCGGAAAACATGTTCTATTCGGAATAAAAAATTCAATTCAGAATAACAGGGCCTACGCGGAATATCTAGAATATTCCGAATAAAGGAATAAGAAAAATGCTATTCGGAAAGTTGTTCTATGCGGAATGTAGGGCCTATTCGGAATATGTAAAATATTCCGGATAGGGTATAAAAGAAACAGGCTATTCGGAATGTTTGAACATTCCGAGTAAGGGACAACGCAGATTGTCTATTCGGAATATAGCTGGGAACGAAGAACAGTTACAGACATGAAACAGGGGACACGAATTTGATCACAAATTGAACCAAATAAGCAAAAAGGTTTTACCAAATTAACCACAATTCATCTACTAACTACAAAGATCAAATCCCAATCATAAAAACACAAATTCAACAACTTTTTAAGATCAAACTTCAACTAAATAAAAACTTAAGAACTTTAAATAAAAAGATGATGAAGATCAAGATGAATGAAAAGATTAAATGAACACTTGTATTGATGATTTAGATTCAGTAACAAAAGGAAAGGATCAAGCTTACAAGATTAAAGAACAAATCAAAGAAGATGAAGAACAACTCCTTAAGGGAGATGGTTTTCCTACGAAATAGGAAGAGAAAAACAGAAAGGAAAAACTAGATTCCAAAAATTGTGAGGGTGATCCCTTTATATAGGCTGAGTGGTTGGTTGGTGAGTGGGCTTTCTCCCTTTCTTCTTGTCTTCTCGTCTTTTCAGATAAGTTGACGTTTTCGATTCTGATTCGGGATTTGTCGACGATTAAATTCAACTCGTCTTTTAATTTCTTCGTTAAATAGACTTGAGTTTCTTCGACATATGTAAATCTTCCGTCTTTGGTCCTTTTCTTCGATAAATCTTCAAATAGGCCCATTGACTTCAAATCTTTTGCATCTCTTGGACAATAGACTTCGTCTTGAGTCTTTTTCCTTGATAAAACCCATGCAATCCCATGTTTTCTTCAATATTCATCCGGTTAGCTCTGAAAACACATTAAACACAAAAACCACGCATAATTCCAAACAAATGATATTAAACACGCGTTTTGGTCTTGTTTTAAATAAGAAATAAGTGGTAAAAGGATGGGTGTTTTCACACCTATCAATAAGCGTTGTTATTATTAAAACCTTGGTTAAAGTTGTTATTTTGAAACCCTTGGTTTTGTCCATTAAAAGTCCCTTGATTTTGACTATGAAATTCCCTTGATTTGAGTTATAATTCCTTGGTTATTAGAAGAATTCCCTTGGTAGTTACTGCGTTGGCCTTGGTTCCTTGGTGGGTATTGTGTGTTGTTCAATGGAGGTGGTGGTGGTCTATTATGGGATTGAAAACCGGGTGGTGAAAGGAAGTTGTGCGAACGATAACTAAGCAAATTGCGGTCACCTTGAGGATGTGCTTGATAGCCTCCCATAGAAAAGTTACCGTTGGCGGCATACACATTTTCCGGATTGTCATGAGTATAAGGACAATCGGTGTATGAATGAGAATCCCCTCAAATCTCACAAGACGTTGCTACAGCTTTAGCTTGTTGTTGTTGATTCGTAGCTATAAGTAGAATATTTTTGTTCATTTCGGCCATCATGTGAGTAAATTCGGTCATATCTGGGGTTGCTGAAGTAGAAGAAACATTGACTCTCGGGTTTGATCTTGAGGATGCGGATGAATCCTAATTTTTGTGGTGAGTGGTCATGTTCTCAATCCGCTCTCTACGCTCCTCAGGTCTTCTCTTCATGAATGTACCACCGGCGGCAGCATTAATCGTATCACGATCACGAAAAGTTAAACCATTGTAGAAGGTATCAATCAAAGTAACGGGGAGCATGTTATGGTTCGGACAACGGTCGATCAAGACTTATAACGTTCCCAAGCATGGAAAAGCGACTCACCAGGTTCTTGAGTAAATCCACTGATTTGGTTGCGAAGACTAGTGACCATGGATGGTGGAAAGTAGCACGACAAAAATCGTTGAGTCATGTCATTCCATGTATGAATTGAGTTTTTGGGAAGACGGTCAAACCATTTTTTGGCATGGTAGGATAAAGTGTGTGGGAAGAGATGTAGGCGAAGGAAATCCATAGTAACACCGGGAAGTTTCATGCTTTGGGTGACGGTAGTGAATTTTTCGAGGTGTTTGTTGGCATCATCATCGGGTAATCCGCGAAAAGGACAACCATTTTGAACTTGCTGGATCATGTGATGCTTCAACGAAAATTCAGGAGCCGTGATTTGCATCGGCACAATCGGTCCTCTATGTCCGTTCATAGTTGGCTGACAAAGCTCCTTCATTGTTCGTAAGTCGGGTGGGGGAACATTGTTGTTGTTGTTGTTATTGTTATTCAAATTGGGTAAGGGTGGGTTGTTATTATTGTTGTGCACACCAGCCATATCTAAATCTTCACGAGTCTCGGGCTCTGGATAAGTTGAAGATCTAGTACGCATGCACCTGCAAATGAAAAAGAAAAAGATACCAAAGAAACAAAGAATATATATGTACTTGTAAAAATAAAATCTTTTTGGTGCAAAACTTTGGAAAAGAAATGCTTTTTATGATTTCTTAATGTTTTTGTATTTTTGAAAAAAAATTAAATTTTTATGGATTTTTTGAAAATTTTTAAGCAAGGAAAATAACGTTCACGAAAGAACTGATCCCAAAATCCAACGCGTATCTCACTAAAAACCGTTAATCTTAACGAAAAGAGCCGGCAGCGGCGCCATTTAATAACTAGATTTTCACTAGTTATAAAAGAGTTTATCGTTCGATCTTTTCGAATTGATTACTAGTTAAGAGTGCGACTCGGTCGTTCTTGGTGGAAAATAAAAAGGTTGTCGTTGTCTATAACTAATTAAAAAGTACATGCGAAACGTAATTAAAATAGGCTAAAAGCAAAACTAGAAAAACTGTCACTTTTTCTCTAAAATTAGAAAAAGTAACACTTGGTAAAAACAGAGATTTCGGGAAGCGTGCAATTTTTGGAAATTAAAACGTAATGAATTTTAAGCTTGAAAACTTTGTAAAAACAAGACTCAAACCATCGTAATCCCATCGGAATGCTTGTTGGAATAACGTCGGAATGCTCCTAAAGGAATGTTATCGGAATGCACCAAAAGGAATAGGATCGGAATGTCTTAATCGGAATAATGGAAAACAGGTCCAATCGGAATATCAAATAAGCTAACTGTCGGAATGTTGGTAACTTAAAGTAATCGGAATATCAAAATAATTAACCCATCGGAATCCAGATTGGAATAGTAATCGGAATAACAAAACCCTATTCCGATCCTGTTGATCAGAATACTCGTGAAGCTGTCGGAATCAAATTGCCTAATCGGAATGACAAATCGGAAAGGGGTTTACCCTATTCCGATTACTAGCACTTCGAGAAAAGAAATCCAAAGAAGCAAAGTTTATAAGCTACTTTTGACAAGCTCAAACCAAGACTTAATCAAATTAAAAATAAGACGAACTAATAAGCATAAAATAAGAACTTTTTAAACTTTAAATAAGCAAAACTTTTTAATCAAACTTTAAAAAAGACTAAAACTTTAAGAAAACTTAAAACGTAAATAAGCTAAACACAAACTAAGTCAATAAGAATGAAAAACACAAAACTTAATCCGTATTAAAACATAGAGATGAATAAAAAGATAAACTTTTTAATCACATAAGCATCAAGATGAAAACAAAATCAAAGATTATCACTAATCAAGATTAAAATAAAGAAAGGTAGAAGAAGATTAAAGATAAGAAACTTAACTTGTACTTATAGATTCAAGATTTAAAGATACAAGATTGAATTAAATCTTAAACATGAAAGAAAGAAAAGATGAAATTTTAGTGAGAGAAAGTTAAACACTTTCTCTCTCTAAAAACTAATCTACTAAATTAAAAAATAATCTAATTAACTAACACCCTCCTAATGTGTCATTAGGAGGGTATATATAGGAAGTGGGAAGGTGCATGTGTTGCTTCCTTTTTCTTTCTTCACGACTCGATTTAAAATCTTTGTCTTTCTCGACGTCGTCTCGGGATTTGTCGACATAAATTGAACTTGTCTTATAATTTTCTTCTTCTATTAGACTTGAGTTCTTCGACTTCATTAAACTTCCGTCTTTGGACTTTTTCTTCGATAAATATTCAGAATAGGCCTTGGACTTCCGTTCTTTATGCACTCTTGATCTTTTGACTTCGTCTTTTCTCGTTTTCTTCGATAAAAGCCCGTGATAGCCCGTGTTTTCTTCCTTTTTCATATTTTTATCCTGAAACACAATAAAAACACAAACCACGCATAATTCCGACTTTTACGACATAAAATACACGTTTTAGTCTTGTTATTATTAGAAATAAGTGGTAAAAGGATAAGTGTTTTCACACTTATTACCCTGACAAATATTCTGGAAATACTTCATGATTGTCACGAATGATTGGAACATTTTCGACTCGCTTCTCCTTTGATTCCTTCTCTGATACTTGAGCTAGAAATAATTCACAACCTCTTTCGATATACATACGAGCTTTAATGCACGAAACGATTTGCAGTTTGGAATTATTTTTATCACCTTCGATAACTAAGGTCTTGTTATCTAAGGGAATCCTAACTTTCTTTTCTCCACACAAAATAGACGTTTTATACTTCGATAGCCAATCCATTCCGATAATAACATCGAAACATCCCAATTCGACGATCATTAAGTCTATTTTAAAAATACGATTCAAAAGGTTAAGGGAACATCCTAAAAGTGCACTATTGGTACTCACCAATTTACCATCAGCTAGTTCTACTTCATAACTTGCGTCTAATTTGACCGGTTTGATATCAATTAAGGTACTAAAACTTGTAGACACAAAGCTTTTATCAGCACCAAAATCAAATAAAGTTGTAGCATAACGGTTATTTAGTAAAAACATACCAGTAACTACAATATGAACTCACTTATTGATGATTGATATTTTATTCTCAATATTTATTTAAAAACATTATTTTAATGTTACAATATGAACTCACTTATTTTTGGGAAGTAATTTGGATTTACGTCTTGAAGTAGCATCGACTACGTCTAAACCGGAGGATTCTACGTTGCGTGCTTACGTTTACATACGCCGTTTTTGGTGACAGTCCGACATTTTAGAAAATAAATTTATCCGTGAATATTATTTTGGAGTTTTAAATTTGTGTTGGTTCATAAACTCACAAATTTACGAGAAGAGATTAGGACTTACGATTTAAATTTAACGTCCTTTACGACTAAACCGGAAACCTTAGGATTACGTATTTACGTTTTCGAACTCCGTTTTTGATGAGACATTTTTTATTGGATTTGTTTTGTGCCGTTGATTCATAATTTATAAAAACGTTTTTCGTGAAACGACCCGAGGGCACGAAAATCGAGGAAACTAAAATCGAGGAGTACCCGTAAATAAATGGGGATGAGACAAGTGGGACACTTGTCCCACCCCCACTCAAAACCGGCCCTAAATAGCCACACAACACCACCACACCACATTTGGTGTTAAGTTGTAAGCTAAGTAACACTTGTCACTTATGCTTACAAAGTAAGCTAACACTAGTCAAAACTACTAGCCAAAACCACACATTCATTTCTAACATGCAAAACAATCTCAAAATCCTCTCACACTGTCACACTCCCAAAATATCAGAGTATAATGGCAACAAGGGAGTGGTGACGTCATGATTATCATACACACACAGTTACAAAGAACGACCTCTAAATGAGACGTTCAGAAAATAGATCACTTGTAATTAATAAAATAAAATAGTTTTGACATAGTGCGGAAGCATAAATCTGGTCACAGTTACAAAACATAGTTTTTCCAAATAGTACAAATGATCTTTGTTTCATTTGAAATGACGGCAATGCATGAGACCTCACTTAGCATCTTCCTTCTTAATACCTGAGAAAAACATTGCTAAAATGTCAACATAAAGTTGGTGAGTTCATAGGTTTGGTTAGTTTGAAATGTTTAATGAACCACAAGATTTTCCCAAAAGTGATGAAAATATAACAAATACAAAGTCATCATAAAAGTATTTATTACAGTCTAAGCTCGTGACCGAAGCGTTAACAACACCGGTAGTATAATCATATAACTGTAGCCCAACTGGATGCCTAAACCCATGACATCCTATCTCAGACTCAAATGAAACTGTGCCCGCTTGTCCCTTGTTGGACAAGACAGACAGGAACGTCAATCCCGATAGATCTATCCATAACATTCGCGCTTACACAAAGTAATTAACGGTTCACGATTCACGGGCCAAAGCAACTGGGTTTTTAGTGGGACTTAGACTAATATATAAATTAGTAAATGCACTTGTGTTCATACGTTAAATCAAGCAATGTCTCACCCCAAAAAGCAGTAAAAGTAGTTAAACGTGGGGCTATAAACTCACCTCGTAAATCAGCAAGGTGACAAAATCTAAAGGTAGCTCGAGAATACGGTTACGCTAGCCGCGACCTATTTGATTATAAAGATCGTGTTACGACATTAAAAATTATACTATTAAAAGACATGACATCATAGTTGTGCTTGACAATACCTTTCGTTTACGGAAAACACAACACTTAAAAGTCGGGTATTTAATAAATGAGATTTACGGGCTAAATATACTCTTAAGTTAAACAAAATCGTTTTGGGCCTTAAATAACCCAACACAACCAACCGGCCCAACCAATTAACCAATTTTCCCACCCAATGGTCGGCCCAATGGCCTTTTGACCCGGCCTGGCCCATATGGCGATACAAACAAGAAACAAGGGTTATAACCCTTTTTGGTTTCCCATAACTGCAGTCAACTCTCTCTCTCTCTCTCGAAAGTACTCCCACCATCCCTTTTTCTCTCTCTCTCTCTAAAAACCAATCGGATCTAAGCTTTCCCATGGCTAAGATGGTTTCCCTGATTATTATTATCAATTTTTATGAAGGTTTATGATGATTATTCATGCGTGGGATGTGGGGTTTCATCCCCACATCAAAACTAATTCGATTCGAGGTGTTTTCCAGGGGATTAAATGATAGATTCATCATCAAAGATAAGTTTTACATCCTTTTTCCTTTTAATTAAATAATCTACTGATTTTCGTTTCATAAAAGGATTTTTGGGTTCAATTCGTTTGTATAAATAAGCTGTGAACAAAGGGACTCTCGGATTTAATAATAATCAATTTAGGGTTTCGAAAATAATTGGGGGTTTTCCAAATCTAGGGTTCTATTATAATTAAATAATGTTTTCATACGTATATTAATGTTAATTATTAAATAAAATGAGTTTTCGAAAATTAGGGTTATGAATAATTGGGGGTTTTGGTGAATCTAAGGTTTTATAACAATTAATTAATGTTTTCTATCATAAAAACATATTAATTTCATCATATAGCCGATTTGTAAAAATTAGGGTTTCGGTTAAATTTGGGGGTTTATTCATATCTCGGTTTTAATTAAATTAATTAATCAATTCGTGTTTGGATTGGGTCTAATTAGAGTTTAAATTAATAAGATGAAATTAGGGTTTATATAAATTGGGGGTTTTTGTACACGGTTGTTTATTTGTAATTGAATAGTGTTTTGGAACATATAATGTTTTAATTTCATAAATAAAAAGGGTTTACAATTTTAGGGTTTCGGATTAATAAAGGGTTTTTATACCCGCAGCTAAAATGGGGGTTACAAAGATGTTTCTAAAAAGAAAAATTGGATAAATCTTATGTTGTGATTAATTTTGGGTAGCAAGGTCTCGGTAGTAATAATGGGTCTCGGTTTGGTCTCGGTTTGGTCTCAGTTTGGCCATGACAGAAACAATGTAAAAAGATTGTTAGGGGGGGGGGGGGTCTCGGTTTGGATTAAGGCAGGAACAATGGGTTCTTTGTTTTGGTCAAAGTCCAGTTAATATTATTATTCTTATCCTTATATTATGGTTTAAACCGAACCGTAACAAAAACTAATACATTGGTTTTATTTTCGCAGGTTTGTTTAAAAATGACGAGCACAACTAAGACGTGTACAGAAAAATAAAGAAGGTGATTAAAAGACTCACAACGGGTGTTTCGTTTCGGTTTGCATGTGTGGACGAGAAGGAAATGGATCGGCTTGACACTACTCTTTACATTCACCCAGAATTTGTATTTAAAACTGCTCAGGAACAATTTTTGTAATATTTGGACTGTGGATAATGTTTTGTGTTATGTTTGGACATTGAACAATTTGGGCTGTATTTAACTTTGTATTATTAGTTTAGGGTTAGACTAAAACTTGAAATGGTATGCTTGTGATGTACCCATTTTAGGTAAACTTGGCATGTGTGCTGGATTTTAGTGATTAGTGGGTGTATAAACACTGTATTTAGTTCAGGTCTGAATATTGACTCTTGTTGACCAAGTTTTGTAAGAAAAATAAATAAAAGTTCACAAATTAAATTTTTGTACAAGTTGTATCATTGTACCATTCGGTCCAGGGTTTGTCAAATGTTAGACGCGAAAACATGACATGAACAACTAGATAAATATTCGACACACGACTTAATCAAAGACGGATACGCGTATTCTCGAGGGATTTCAGCAAACAATCCTAATCGACACACGGTTAATGCATAAAATGCTTAATAACTCGCACGTTTCATTCATAAAAATAATAGACGCGAAAACTCGAGTTGTTACATTCGCTCTCCCTAAAGAGGGCTTTGTCCGCAAAGCAAAACAAACAATATACTTACATCGACACCTCATTGGTAAATAACTAAAGTACTTTACTATATGAAGAAATAAAGATAAAAATTTGACGAATGTCACAGTATTCCCATGTTTTAGAGATTTCGTCACGAAATCAAGACGTTGTTGTAGTAGAGTGATTTGCGAAAAGATGAGGATACTTTCTCTTAAATTGATCTTCACGTTCCCACGTGTATTCTGTACCTCTTCGCGCATTCCAACGGATCTTTACAATAGGTATACGACTTTGCTTGAGCTGTTTGACCTGACGGTCCATGACCTCCACCGGTTCTTCTACGAAGTTGAGTTTGTCATCGAGTTGAATTTCTTCTAAAGGAATAACGAGTGTCTCGTCGGCTAAACATTTCTTCAGATTGCAAATGTGAAACACGTCATGTACTCGACTAAGTTCTTGAGGTAACTCCAAACGGTAGGCTACGGGTCCAATCCGCTCTATGATCTTGAATGGTCCAATATAACGAGGATTCAACTTTCCACGCTTTCCAAAACGAATCACACCCTTCCAAGGTGAGACCTTCAACATGACTCTATCACCAACTTCAAACTCAAGGGGTTTGCGTCTCATGTCAGCGTAGCTCTTTTGTCGATCTCTTGCGGCTTGCATACGGCTCTTGATCTTAAAGATCTTCTCAGTAGTCTCGTGTATGATCTCGGGTCCAGTGAGTTGTGCCTCACCAACCTCTGTCCAACACACGGGTGAACGACACTTTCTCCCATACAATGCTTCGAACGGTGCTGCCTTGATGCTAGTGTGATAACTATTGTTGTATGAGAACTCCACCAAAGGTAGGTGCCTATCCCATCTATTTCCAAAGTCGATCACACAAGCTCTCAGCATATCTTCTAAGGTTTGGATGGTCCTTTCACTTTGACCGTCTGTTTGGGGATGATATGCAGTGCTCATATCCAACTGCGTTCCCAATGCCTTCTGCAGTGACTTCCAAAATTGTGAAGTAAATCGGCTATCCCGGTCGGAGATTATAGACACAGGCACACCATGCCTCGTGACTACCTCTTCTAAGTAGGTCCTTGCTAACTTATCCATTCCATCAGTCTCTTTGATTGGTATGAAATGAGGCGATTTGGTGAGTCGGTCGACGATTACCCAAATGGTGTCAAGTCCAGCTGAGGTTTTAGGTAGCTTTGTAATGAAATACATAGTGATCCTTTCCCACTTCCACTCTGGCAGTTCGGGTTGGACCAATAATCCTGATGGTTTCATATGTTCGGCCTTGACCTTGGCACAAGTCAAGCACTTGCTAATGTATGTAGCAATGTCCGCCTTCATGTTCGGCCACCAATACAACATCTTAAGATCATGATACATTTTGTCAGATCCCGGATGTATGGAGTATTTTGACTTATGCGACTCATGCATAATCAAAGGTCGTAGGTCACCATGGCATGGTAACCAACTCCTATTATCGAGGTATAATGTCCCATCCGAGCGAGCTTCTAACTTCTTTATCATGCCTTCAACATCTTCAGTCTTGAGAATTTCTTCCTCAACTACCTCCTTCTGAGCCTTGAGAATTAAGGATGGAAGGTCTTAGTCAATGGTCATCACCAAGGCCTTCACCCTAAGAACTCTCTCCTTTCGACTCAAAGCGTCGGCCACGACATTTGCCTTGCCCGGGTGATAACGGATCTCGCAATCGTAATCACTGAGCAACTCTAGCCAACGTCGTTGTCTCATGTTGAGTTCCTTTTGATTCAAAATGTGTTGTAGACTCTTATGATCAGTGAATACAACACACTTAGTACCATAAAGGTAGTGTCTCCAAATCTTCAGGGCAAACACCACTGCTCCCAACTCTAGGTCATGAGTTGTGTAGTTCTTCTCGTGAACTTTTAGTTGTCTTGATGCATAAGCAATGACCTTAGTCCTTTGCATCAATACCGAACCTAACCCTTTTATGGATGCATCACAATACACCACAAAGTCTTCATTACCCTCGGGTAGGGCTAGTATAGGTGCTTCACACAACATCTGCTTCAATGTCTGGAATGCCAAATCTTGATCCTCCTTCCACTCAAACTTCTTGTCTTTTTGAGTTAGCTCCGTCATTGGTTTAGCTATCTTGGAGAAACCTTCAATGAATCTCCTATAGTAACCAGCAAGACCTAAAAATTGACGGATCTCCGTGGGTGTTGTTGGAGTCGCCCAATCCTTCACGGCCTCGATCTTAGCAGGATCAACGTGAATACCACTGCTATCGATTACATGTCCAAGGAATTGCACCGTGTTTATCCAAAACTCGCATTTGGAAAACTTTGCATATAACTTCTCCTTCCTCAGCAGCTCTAGTATGGTTTTCAAATGCTCCTTGTGTTCTTCTTCATTACGAGAGTAGATGAGAATATCATCGATAAATACAATCACAAACTTGTCCAAGTATGGTTTGCAAACTCGGTTCATGAGATCCATGAATACCGCGGGTGCATTTGTCAAACCAAAAGGCATAACTTGGAACTCGTAGTGTCCGTACCGGGTTCTAAAAGCCGTCTTATGAACGTCTTCTTCTCTAACCCTTAGCTGATGATATCCTGACCTTAAATCGATCTTCGAGTATATGCTAGATCCTTGCAATTGATCGAAAAGATCGTCAATTCTTGGCAATGGGTAACGGTTCTTTACCGTCAGCTTATTCAACTCTTGGTAATCAATACACATCCTAAAGGATCCATCTTTCTTTTTTACAAATAGGACCGGTGCTCCCCAAGGTGACGAACTCGGCCTAATGAAACCTTTGCCAGAAAGTTCCTTTAGTTGTTCAGCTAACTCTGTCATCTCGGCTGGGGCTAAGCGGTATGGGGCTCTAGCAACAGGCGCGGCTCCTGGTGTAAGCTCGATGTGAAACTCCACTTGCCGTGCTGGTGGTAATCCCGGTAAGTCTTTTGGGAATACGTCTGAAAAATCTCTAACGATCGGTACATCTCCCACTTTCTTTTCATGATCTTCTTCTCCTTCTTTTCGTGTTATTTGAACCAAGAATACTGGACATCCCTTCTCAATGTATCTTTGGGTTCTAATACATGAGATGACTTCCAGTCTTGATCCATTCTTCACTCCACTTCTTTCGCCTTGTATGATTAGTACATCGTTTCCATAAGGAACACGGACGCACTTCTCATGACATACAATTTCCGCGTGATGCTTCGACATCCAATCCATTCCAATGATGACATCAAAACTTCCCAATTCTATGGGGAGTAAGTCGATACTGAACGAACGATCTTGTAACCTTATACTACATCCTCTCAGAATAGCGTCGGTGGTTACTGACTTCCCATCGGCTAGTTCTACATTATACTTAACATCTAACGCAGTAGGGGTAATATTTAGGCGTTCACTAAATACAGATGACACAAAACTCCTATCCGCACCAGAATCAAATAGTACTGAAGCATAGTTGTTATTGACTAGGAACGTACCAGTCACAACATTGTTGTCCTGCACCGTAACTTCAACACACAGATGATACACTTTGCTAGGTGCCGTGAATCCTCCGGGTGTACTAGTTGTGGCTCGGTTATTTCCTCCCCGGTTCCCTTGATTCTGCTTCTGGTTCCCTTGGTTGTGATTCTGATTGCCTCGAATCTGGTTACTACGACCTTGGTTCCCACTGCTTGGACACTTATTCTTGTAGTGACCTTTCTCTCCACATCCAAAGCAAGTGACATTTGCTCCTTGGCCACCCTGTGTTCCTGGTCCTCTTTGGTTAGTAGGACGAGGTGGTGCTCGACATTCCTTTGCCTTATGTCCAGCCTTTCCACAGTTGTAGCATGTAGGGGGACATGCTCCTTCGTGGTGTCGGCCACACTTTCCACAGAAAGGAAGTCTTCCAGCGTAGTTTCCAGTATTACCTTATCCAGCAGTAAACACCCTTGCTACTTCTTGTCGCTTGTTCTGACTGTAGTTGTTTGCGTTGTTGCTGTTGTTGCTATTGTTGGTATTGTTGTTGTAGTGGTTGCCAGACCACTTCCTCTTATCTCCAGTATTTTCTCCCAACTCTTGTACCACTTGGTACATCAAACTCTGAGCCATATCGATTGCTTCGTGCAAATCAGTTGGCTTGGACGAAGTCACATTCCCTTTGATGCTTAAAGGTAGTCCTTCAATGTATCGCTCCAACAATCGATCGTCGTTGGGCACCATTTCGGGACATAACAAGATCAGCTCTTGAAAGCGATGATTGTAAGCAGTAAGAGCGGTACCTTTGACCTTCAAGTTCCACAGCTCAACTTCTATCTACTTGACTTCATTTCGTGGGCAGTATTTCCTCACAAACATAGCTTTAAACTCACTCCAGGGCGTCGCTTGGGCAACGTCAATGGTCACTGCACGAGCATAGACGTTCCACCAAGTCAAAGAACCATCCACTAACGTGCTTGACGCAAACTTTACCTTATCAGCTTCAGCAACATTGCTAATCCCAAATTGGGATTCCAACTTCTCAAACCATCTGGTCAAACCTACTGCTCCTTCAGTACCGCGGAAACTTACTTACGTAACTGCACGAAATTCCTTGTAGGTACAGGTCCGTGCAATGGCAATAGTAGCTCCTTGGTTTGTCTCCTCTTGTGTGCTTGCTGTACGATTCGCTTCAGCTGATGCGAGTGCCTCAGACACCCGTTCAACGATCATTTGACTGAGCATGACGGGATCAATTCCACCGGTAGTAGCTGGTGGATTCTGTGTCTCAGATCTTCTAACTGGCGCCATAATCTAAAAAGGTAATGAGACAATGATTTTTTGCCAGACATAACATGCATGGCACGCACAATACAATTATGAAATGCTCCATGGTTTAATAAACAATATATAATGACTTCATAATTTTTGTAACCCAAATAACCTAATATCATTCATAAGAATGTTTGGTAATACATCATAATTCGCCATACAAAGAAAAAGGAAATGCCAACTAGCTGAGATAAACCTCAAAGCTTAGTGGTCGTACAACAATAAGTCAATGGTACAAGATAAGTCTAACTATTGCCCTCACGGCGCTGATGAAGCTCTCTCTCCAACTCTGCTAACCTCCTCTCAACCACGATCTCATGAGCCTGGGAATCCCTAAGTCTAACATCGGTATCATAACAAGCGGCCCTAAACCTCTTATCCAGGTCAGTAATAGGGTCCTCCACAGGTGCCTCTAGTCCACCTGTCTCCACCAATGGCTCTACTCCCCAACGGGTCATCAGGCTCTCGAGCTCCTCAAGACGAGCATTCGGCATGGTATCCACCTGGTCAAGAACAGCATGGAGCTGTCCTCGTAGACGGGTCACACAAACCGTCAATACTGTCTCATCCCTAACTGGACTCTTCTTCGTTAGTGTCTCCAGCTTATCCTGCACCTCATTATACTCCTCACCCAAAGCCTCTACAGCATCCTCCAACCTGTTAAAACGGGTCGTCACACATCCATCTGCTGCTCCAAGCATCACCACTGTCGAAGTAGCTCTCCTAGGAAGAGGAGTCGTAGCTCTCGGCCCAGTAGAGATGCCAACATCAGCAAGCATCTCTTGATACACAGCAGGTACAGTCTCTGGTGGTGGTGGTAGTAGTGACGTCTCTGGGACAGGACTGGCAGGTGTGCGGGCTGCATGCCTGTCAGTGGCAGAGAAGGGTATGAGGGGTCGGTAAGGTGAAGGTGGTGGTCGGGCAGCTCTCCCCCGAAGACGTCGCCTAACATAGTAGAAAGGCAGTGTACCAGGTGCTGGAGCAGGGATGTCAGTCCTCTCCCCTCCGTCTTCAGACGAAGACGAGGAGATGTGTGCGAGGGAAACCTCAGGAGTAGCAACATATGTAGCAGGAGGGTCCTCAGTGTCAGTGACCTCCATGGGTTCACCTTCCCCATCGGTGAACTCCATATCATCATCCTCTGTCTCCTCCATCGACTCATCCCTAGTGACTGATGCCTGACCTGGTGACTGCACCACATCAGCGTCTAGGTCATCTTCTCCTCCGCCTTCTAGGCTAAGTACGTCATCGGCTGATGCGTCAGGGATACGGATCGGTGAACGGTGAACCTCCTCAGTCTCTCTCTCAGTCTCATCATCTGAAATCATCCGGTACCACGGATATCCTGATGGTGATCTTCTAGGTAGTCCTACTGATGAACTGATAGTCGACTGTGAACTGCGGTTGTAGTATGCTCCTGTAGACATGGAATCATCAGAAGAAGACATCGCTGTAACATAAACAGAATAAATGTGTGTAAATATCTCATATAATTAGTCTGTAAAAAGGACATTGACATAACATATAACAATCATTGTTCAATTCACATGTATCCCATATAACATAATTCAGATTTTGTTGTTGCACATGTAACCCATGTAAATATACCTCGTAATTGTTAAATCACATGTATCCCATTTATTACTTATATATATATCCATGTATATATATATACTTAATACTTACAATCCGTATGATAATCGATTAAACACATAGCAGTTATAGCCTAGAGTTACTAAATGCAACCTAGTTCTCTATAACCATGGCTCTGATACTAATCTGTCACACTCCCAAAATATCAGAGTATAATGGCAACAAGGGAGTGGTGACATCATGATTATCATACACACACAGTTACAAAGAACGACCTCTAAATGAGACGTTCGGAAAATAGATCACTTGTAATTAATAAAATAAAATAGTTTTGACATAGTGCGGAAGCATAAATCTGGTCACAGTTACAAAACATAGTTTTTCCAAATAGTACAAATGATCTTTGTTTCATTTGAAATGACGGCAATGCATGAGACCTCACTTAGCATCTTCCTTCTTAATACCTGAGAAAAACATTGCTAAAGTGTCAACATAAAGTTGGTGAGTTCATAGGTTTGGTTAGTTTGAAATGTTTAATGAACCATAAGATTTTCCCAAAAGTGATGACAATATAACAAATACAAAGTCATCATAAAAGTATTTATTACAGTCTAAGCTCGTGACACCGAAGCGTTAACAACACCGGTAGTATAATCATATAACTGTAGCCCAACTGGATACCTAAACCCACGACATCCTATCTCAGACTCAAATGAAACTGTACCCGCTTGTCCCATGTTGGACAAGACAAACAGGGACGTCAATCCCGATAGATCTATCCATAACATTCGCGCTTACACAAAGTAATTAACGATTCACGATTCACGGGCCAAAGCAACTGGATTTTTAGTGGGACTTAGACTAATATATAAATCAGTAAATGCACTTGTGTTCATACGTTAAATCAAGCAATGTCTCACCCCAAAAAGCAGTAAAAGTAGTTAAACGTGGGGCTATAAACTCACCTCGTAAATCAGCAAGGTGACAAAATGTAAAGGTAGCTCGAGAATACGGTTACGCTAGCCGCGACCTATTTGATTATAAAGATCGTGTTACGACATTAAAAATTATACTATTAAAAGACATGACATCATAGTTGTGCTTGACAATACCTTTCGTTTACGGATAACACGACACTTAAAAGTCGGGTATTTAATAAATGAGATTTACGGGCTAAATATACTCTTAAGTTAAACAAATTCGTTTTGGGCCTTAAATAACCCAACACAACCAACCGGCCCAACCAATTAACCAATTTTCCCACCCAATGGTCGGCCCAATGGCCTTTTGACCCGGCCTGGCCCATATGGTGATACAAACAAGAAACAAGGGTTATAACCCTTTTTGGTTTCCCATAACTGCAGTCAACTCTCTCTCTCTCTCTCGAAAGTACTCCCACCGTCCCTTTTTCTCTCTCTCTCTAAAAACCAATCGAATCTAAGCTTTCCCATGGCTAAGATGGTTTCCCTGATTATTATTATCAATTTTTATGAAGGTTTATGATGATTATTCATGCGTAGGATGTGGGGTTTCATCCCCACATCAAAACTAATTCGATTCGAGGTGTTTTCTAGGGGATTAAATGATAGATTCATCATCAAAGATAAGTTTTACATCCTTTTTCCTTTTAATTAAATAATCTACTGATTTTCGTTTCATAAAAGGATTTTTGGGTTCAATTCGTTTGTATAAATAAGCTGTGAACAAAGGGACTCTCGGATTTAATAATAATCAATTTAGGGTTTCGAAAATAATTGGGGGTTTTCCAAATCTAGGGTTCTATTATAATTAAATAATGTTTTCATACGTATATTAATGTTAATTATTAAATAAAATTAGTTTTTGAAAATTAGGGTTTTGAATAATAGGGGGTTTTGGTGAATCTAAGGTTTTATAACAATTAATTAATGTTTTCTATCATAAAAACATATTAATTTCATCATATAGCCGATTTGTAAAATTTAGGGTTTCGGTTATATTTGGGGGTTTATTCATATCTCGGTTTTAATTAAATTAATTAATCAATTCATGTTTGGATTGGGTCTAATTAGAGTTTAAATTAATAAGATGAAATTAGGGTTTATATAAATTGGGGGTTTTTGTACAAGGTTTTTTATTTGTAATTGAATAGTGTTTTTGGAACATATAATGTGTTAATTTCATAAATAAAAAGGGTTTACAATTTTAGGGTTTCGGATTAATAAAGGGTTTTTATACCCGCGGCTAAAATAGGGGTTACAAAGATGTTTCTAAAAAGAAAAATTGGATAAATCTTATGTTGTGATTAATTTTTGGTAGCAAGGTCTCGGCAGTAATAATGGGTCTCGGTTTGGTCTCGGTTTGGTCTCGGTTTGGCCATGACAGAAACAATGTAAAAAGATTCTTAAGGGGGGGTCTCGGTTTGGATTAAGGCAGGAACAATGGGTTCTTGGTTTTGGTCAAAGTCCAGTTAATATTATTATTATTATCCTTATATTATGGTTTAAACCGAACCGTAACAAAAACTAATACATTGGTTTTATTTTCGCAGGTTTGTTTAAAAATGACAAGCACAACTAAGACGTGTACAAAAAAATAAAGAAGGTGATTAAAAGACTCACAACGGGTGTTTCGTTTCGGTTTGCAGGTGTGGACGAGAAGGAAATGGATCGGCTTGACACTACTCTTTACTTTCACCCATAATTTGTATTTAAAATTGCTCAGGAACAATTTTTGTAATATTTGGATTGTGGATAATGTTTTGTGTTATGTTTGGACATTGAACAATTTGGGTTGTATTTAACTTTGTATTATTAGTTTAGGGTTAGACTAAAACTGGAAATGGTATGCTTGTGATGTACCCATTTTGGGTAAACTTGGCATGTGTGCTGGATTTTAGTGATTAGTGGGTGTATAAACAATGTATTTAGTTCAGGTCTGAATATTGACTCTTGTTGACTAAGTTTTGAAAGAAAAATAAATACAAGTTCACAAATTAAATTTTTGTACAAATTGTATCATTGTACCATTCGGTCCAGGGTTTGTCAAATGTTAGACGCGAAAACATGACATGAACAACTAGATAAATATTCGACACACGAGTTAATCAAAGACGGATACGCGTATTCTCGAGGGATTTCAGCAAACAATCCTAATCGACACACGGTTAATGCATAAAACGCTTAATAACTCGCACGTTTCATTCATAGAAATAATAGACGCGAAAACTCGAGTTGTTACATTCGCTCTCCCTAAAGAGGGCTTTGTCCGCAAAGCAAAACAAACAATATACTTACATCGACACCTCATTGGTAAATAACTAAAGTACTTTACTATATGAAGAAATAAAGATAAAAATTTGACGAATGTCACACACACTCTCTCTTTGTGCCGTCCACTTCTCCTCACAAAACACCCTCACTTGATCAATTTAAACCACAAAATCATGTGTTATTTACACATATGTTGAAGCCCTCTTGAAACCCTATTGATTGGTGGTGATTATAAGATCCAAGGAGGAGTTTCCATAGAGTCTTGGGGCTGATTTTTCCACAAGGAGTTTATGAAGATTGGTGGTCTTGAAGATGGTCTTGGTTATTCACAAGTTTCTCCATCAAAATCCATGTTTTGATCACAACCTACATCATCATGGTGGTATAAAGATTGTTCTCCTCATCCTCTTGTTATTTTTGATTATGTAACCTTGTATTTCTTTTACTTATGTATATGTATATGGTGAGGAATGATGATTAAAAATATTGTGTGGGGATTTGGTGTTGATAAACATGCTTAAAAAGATGGACAAACTACATATAAAATGGGTAAATCTTGTTTAAATGGTAGGCTGTATAAAAACAGTAACTAACCACATGTTAGACTGATAAAATGATGAAGTAGAATCAATTAACAGTAAGCTATGGGTCTTGTACACATGTGAGAGTTGGCCATGCAAAGGAATCATTGTAATGAGTGAGATATGATCAAAACAAGTTTAGAGTACCAATCTGAGTTCACTGTTTTGGACGATTTTTAGAAAATACTTAGAGGATGATTCAACAGTAGCTATACTAGAGTTAAATGGAGCACATATCATGTAGTTTATGTCATAAAAATTTGAGTTTCTATCTCCGTATAGAACTCTAGGTATGGAAGTTTTGGTGAACATGAAAATAAAAATTAGATTTTGGAAATTAAAGTATAATAGTATTATATAAGCACTCAAATAAAAATAATATAAAATGTAAATTTAAAACCCACTAACTTATATATTTCATTTATATAAATATATACAATGGTAAATAAGTGGACATTTTAAAAAAAAATGGTAACTTGTTAAGTTTTATAAGTTATAAAACTATAAACATGATTTTTACGACTTTTTCGGCTATTACCGTAAAATTAACGTTTTTGCTAAATAAAACTTAGACGGTTGGACCCGTATAATGTAAACTTTATAAAACTCATATACTGATATATAAACATATATAACAAGTAAAAACCGATAAAACCCGAACTATATAACATACGGACATTAACGGGCTAAGTTAACGTTATCGGACTAATAATACAACAAAATGGGCTAAAACACTTATAAACTTATATATTGGGCTTAACCCATTTGGGTCCAACATGTAAAGTACAAATACTGATAATACAAGTATGAAATGGATTAATAAGACTTAAAGAACTTATAATAAGTATATTGGACTTAAAACACGTAAATAGGTAAAACTAGTAAACTAGTATAAAAGTTATCGACACACAACACTAAAATGAGTAAACGAGAATATGTAAACCCACTTGATCATCATATATATAAAATCATCATATGTATACATAATTGTTATTTTTATAAAGTCATTGGACATGAGTCTAAGACGAGTATTATTTGTCTAGGTTTCCGTGATTGAAGCACGTACCGTAGGTCTGAATTGTCGATAACCCGCCTTCCCACATCAACGTGAGTTCATAGCCTCGCACTCTTTTAAATGTTTTTATAAATGTTTTATAAACCCGCGAGGGAGATAACATGTTAGTTTTTATAAAATAGGACACCATTTGTCCCGATTGTTTGTTTATTGATTTGGACCCGAATGATTGTATGACCCGATTGTATGACCTGATAAATGCTTAAAGGACCCGATAGATGAAATTAAATGGATTATTAAAGTTAGGTTATGTCACTAAAAGTCCCATTAGCATGAGTTGTGAACTACCGGGATTTGGTAGACGCTTATGCATATAATAGTACTATTTGGGGACGATCACCCCAGTTCGCGCCTTGACGGTTGATCCCCGTCGTGCCACATTGATTGGTAAGCGAATTTATGTATGAGAAGATTTCCATAGCGTGACCTTTGTGACGACACGCTAATTTAGAGTGGCAAATTGAGTATCGGGTTAGCTACCCGTTGTTTGGTTTAGTAAGGTAACAATGTCATGCGACTTATAATAATCCAACTAACGAAATACTACTAGACGCACCGAATTACGATGTATTGCCTGACTAGCAATAAAGGGTCATACTATGGATATTATGTTCGTGTTTTGGTTTTCATAACCATATTCATATAACGGTTTTTATTTTCATACAACGTCATAAGACGTATTGTATGGTGTTTTTAACGACAATGATTCGTATAATGGTTTTTTAAGAAAATGCCTATATTATGATTTGATAAAGATATGTATAAAATGATTTTGGCTATTTTATGGCCTATTACAATGATTTGTACAAAATGATTTTCGGTAATAACTTTATACCGATGTTATATTGATGGATTTTATTAGACTCTATGAATTCACTCGGCGTTATCGCTGACCCTTTTCCTTTAACATGTTTTATCTCAGGTACTTGAAGGTAATTCTCGGGAAGACGGTAAGAATTCACGGCCCGCACTTAAATTATAATTTCCATTCAAATGTTTGTAAAACATGTATTAAATACAATGACTTGGGACCTATGTAACTTTGATATTTATGAATGGAAATGCTTTATTAATAAACGACGCGATTTTCATGCATTGTCTATGATGTGAGTAATGTGCTATCCCGTAACACCAACTAGTCTTCCGCTGTATTGAGTTGTACAAATTTGGGGGTGTTACAGTTTGGTACCAGAGCTCTCGTTATAGAGAACGAAATATTTTTAAAACCAAGGTTTTGAATAGAACTTTTCAAAATCTTTTAACTATAAACATTTTTCTAAAAATGTCTAAAAATCTTTTGACTATAACGGTGCCGAAGAATTCCCGAGTTACCGAGAAGGCCAGACTGAGAAGTGTTATTTTAATATATATATATATAACTTGGATTATATATATGATGTAATTTTTTTTACATGATTGTTTGATGATTATTTTGATATTTATACGAGGTATTTATACGACGTAGATTGTCACAAGAAACCCTAACTCCCCTAGTAAATTAATCGAAGCTATTCTCGTAGGAATTCTAGCTATCCTAGATCTAAACCATGTTGTGGATATTTATGATCCCAACAAATGGTTGATATTCGTAGAAATGTAGATATTAGTTGATTGTGATATTGAATAAGAATTGGCGAGATTAAATCTGATATCGATGTCATGACGATCTTTCCTTATAGAGTGGAGTTTGACAAAATGTTATCACCTGGAAAGATGTCATCTGATTCGTTGTCATCCAATTCTTAAATTTGAAATCGAAAGGGTGAATGTTGCACTTGAGGCTGACATTGGAATCATTACCCAAAAGCCTCATGCCACTAGTACCTTTCCGAGAAGTCTAATTGAATCTGTGAGCCATCTCATGCTAGTGACTCATTTGATAATTGTTGTTGTAAGAGCTATAGGATTGGAAATTAAGTGTTGATCATATTAAGCTTTTATTGCCCTTTTAAGGTTTATGAATAAAGTTGAAAGTATTAGAGAATGATGTAGGATATCGCATTGAGCATAAGTTGATTGAAACTTGAATAAAGTAAAATTTAACCAGTATGGAATATGAGATTGTTAAGAGGAAGTCATTAAGTCCTGTGATTGAATTATAAGGTTTTAATTGATTGTTGATTCGTGTTAAGTGTTGTTCCTAGGCCATTGTCCAATGACGAGGATGCCCAGAGTCCAAGAAATAAATTGAAGAAATCTTCTTCTAAATTGGGACCAATGGATCTTCCGGGACATATGGAACACCTAATGACTCTTTTAGATTAGTATTCATTGTGGTATCTTTTAAAAATCCCTAACTTAACTGAGATATCAGTTGGTAGGATGAGTTTTGTAAATTGTATGACATAGTGACACGTAATGTGTTACGGTACAATTTGACTTGTTTGTGATTAATGGAAAGACTACCTTTGATTGCTAAATTCTACATGTATCGATGTTATCTATCTTTTATTGCTTCATCCTAATGTCGCATTAGTGATGCAACCATTGAACAAGTACTCATCTTGATTTGAGTTGCGTTGTGGATTATTCTTTTTGAGTGCAATCGAGATCGTGAACCTCATGATTATTTGGCTAAGCTCATTTTCCATCATATTGTAGTTAGTTCTTGGTGAACAAGCTTTCATCACTCTTTTGCAGATCACTCATTGTTTTTATAAGATAAAATAGTATCCTTTGAGAAAAATTGAATTTTCATTACAATAAGGATTATTCAAAGTGAGATTTATAAGTGATTGTTATCGAAATGAAGTTGTTTATAAAACACCTTGGAAAACTTAATTGTTTTCATAACAAAGAAAATCTTTGTAAATTTATTTTTGATTCTCATCTAAGAATTAAGCATGAAAATGTTTTTATTATAAACATGATGATAAAATTTTGACGAACTGAGTATTGCATCGTCAATCTTGAAATTGTATATAGTTGCGCGCCTACATACAATTTGGAATGGACTATGCAAGACTGATTAGTAGTCACCATAAAAAAAATTAATTAATAAACACTAAATTTTCTTTGAAGATTATGAAAGATTAAATTTTCTGAGATCTGCAAGAAGTGAAAAAGAGGGACATAGTGTTAGGGACACCTACATATGTGCCTGTAGCATCTATTCTTCTGAGTTGAATTTACTCATCTGTGGAAATTGTCTTATTTGAAAATTGACAATTCTTTCTTGTCCGATTTTTCCCGTAGTGAGATTCTTAGGAAAAGTATTTGATTATCGAGTGTTGATACCCTACTGGATGTATCGACGTTCCTATCATTTCTTTTGAGTTGATTTCATTTGAATGACCTGGGTAACGATCCGAGGAGCTTTCGAATGCGTACTCAAATTATGAAAACATGGGATATATTCATATTCATTAAATGTTTTCGTCTGTATCTAATTTGAAATTCTCTCGCGTAGATTATGCGTTGACCTTACTCTTTTAATAGTAGTTGTGTCTCCATATATCCCTGAATTTGTGAAGGATTATGAGTTATCATTAGTCTTTTGAGAAGTTCACATCTTATCGACGGTAATGCAACTGGAAAGTTGATAGTGCCCGTAGAATGGATTGATTGATTATGACATGACGACATTGTCTTAATTGATGGGAACTCGAGTAGAATTCCCCTAAATGATAAGATGTTGATTATCAAAAGTGATCTAAATAATTCTTGATGAATGACCATATCCTGCATTTAGACTTGAAATTATAACGTGAATGGTTGTGAATTAGTCATAGATATTATAATCTAGAGAGAACCTAATATGAATTTATTAAAAGATGTTTTTGTTATCTGAAACTTTAGGAGGTAATTGCTGGTGAATTACCTATACTTTTGCCATTAAAGCAAGTTGAAATTGGTATTGATTATATTTCCGGTGCCGCACTTGCGACTTGTGCACTGTACGTCAGCACCATCTGAATTTAAGGAATTACCGTACAACTGAGAGAGTTGTCGGAGAAAGATTTTATTCTACCGAGCTCATCATCATTAAGAGCTATGGTGTTATCATTCCTTATATTTATAGATTACTGTGACTGAGTAAATTGACAATCGAAAGCGACATCCATAACTCGAAATGCAAGATTTGTTTGATCATTTACAAGGTTCTAGTGTATGTTTTAAAGATTTGATCCACGGCATGGTTATCATCAATTTCGCGTCCGCGAAAAGGAATATCTATTCCAATCACTACGTCCAGAACTTGTCATGAATATTATGAGTTTCATGTTATGTCGTTTGGATTGACTAATGCACATGTAGTATTCATAAATTTGGTGAATCTCGTGTGTAGGCTGTAATTTGATAAATTCATGCTCATGATCATTAAGGACCATTTGTTTGTTTATAAGAATAAGAATGAAGTTAATAATTAATTATAGATTGCCCTGAATTGGCCGAACAATAAAAACCTGTACCTTGAATAATTAACATGTGATTTAAGACTTAATCCTTTACATAAAGTGACCGTTTGATTAATGATGGTAAGATATATATATATATATATATATATATATATATATATATATATATATATATATATATATATATATATATATATATATATATATATATATATATATATATATATATATATATATATATATATATATATATATATATATATATATATATATATATATATATATATATATATATATATATATATATATATATATATATATATATATATATATATATATATATATATATATATATATATATATATATATTGACTCTTCAAAGATTAAGAGCCCTTTTAAGATTTTGGGTTTTACCAAAAAGAAAACGGAAATATGTTTTGACAAATGTTTTAACAAAGGATTTTTAAGGGATTATTCCCTTATAACCAAAACATTTAACTAAACTCATGTTTAGGGGTAAATGTTTTTGCATACCTTAAGACAACCTAAGAAGGATTGAGGAAAACATTTAAACCATGACTTAAAATTTGAAATGACACTTTTTGCTTTTTAACTAAGAAAATCTTGACCAAAGTATAAACAAAGGTTTTTCGAAAATTTACGGATCTTATTAAATATTTTCGATAAATCAACAAAAATCTTGTTTATTAAATTCAAATTTATTTTTTAACATTTTATATAATTGGTCAAACTAAGAAATTTAAAATTTTTACGTTTACGTTTCATAAAAATTAACTAATTATTATTTAATTACTTGTAGTAATTATCGACGCATTAAACGTCGGATTGGGCAAAACGGAAAAAAAAAATTAATAGTTGAGATAGAATTAAGACTTAGAAAATGTGAAGAAAGAATTTTCGAATAAATACGGTCATGATAATTATTCCATCTAGGAAAGTGAACGTAATTACTGACACATTATGTATAAAAGATAAAGAACCAATTAGGACATGTTCCTTAATAATGAAGGTGCAAAATAAATTGTCGAACAATTTAAAATAAACAATGTTTGTAAAAAGGATAATATAGATAATAAAAAGGGAATTCACGGTTAATGTGAACCATTAGAATTGAGAAGCCAATGGCGTTAAATGCTTTAAAAGGACACTTGTGGTTGCCTAAATATGGAGATTTTGAGATATAGTTATATTGGAACCTTGTAAGTATAAGTATTCTATTTATGTCATTTCTGACTAGAAGTATCTGTGTCTGAAAAAGTTGTACTAATGGCAAATTATGAAGGCAGACATCGCCTCATACATTAGTTAACGTCTAGCTATTGCAAAGGTCATCATCTGAATTTGATTCGATTTGGGTCATCGTCGACAGACTGACCAAATCTGCTAATATCATTCCCGTTAATGATAAATGCAAAAGAGTTATGTAAACATAGTGTGCCTGTATCGAACATCTTTATCAAGATCCTCGCTTCGCATCGAATTTCTGAGATTTGCTCAGAAATCATTGAGAACGAACCTTGATGAGAGTACTATGTACCACCCCAATCGAAGGGACGAGGTAAAGTAACGATACAAAGTAATACAAGTGTTGTTTTATGTTTGAATGAATGACCTTTGGTAATAAACCGTATAATCATTTTCATTTGGAGAGATTATCATTGATAACTATCGTATTAGGATCGAGATCGAATCTTGTGAGGATATATATTAGAGCATCTGTAAGCAGGAGTTGAGATGAATACACCCGACATACACCCATTGTGAGTTGGACATGTCTTTTAGGTTTAAGGTTTCCTATGATGACGAACCTAACCTTACAAAATACCCGACCCGCGAGATCTGAAATGATTGTTGAAATTAGGACCTGATTATTGACTGCCGGTAGTGGGCAAGAGGTTATGTGAATATGAAATGTAGATCTTGAAGTGCCAGATGGGTAGCGAAGTTATGCCAAAAATTTTTGTGACAATCTAACATTTTTAGGTAGTGAAATATTTTCTCGTATAATATTTTGAAACTTATTTTTGTGTTGGTTGACGAACTCACAATTTACGGATTTAAATTTGGGCTTACGTGCATAATTTAGCGTCTTTTACGACTAAACCGGAAACCTTAGGATTACGTATTTACGTTTTTTAACTCCGTTTTTGATGAGACAATTTTTATTGGATTCGTTTTGTGACGTTGATTCATAATTTATAAAAACATTTTTCGTAAAACGACCCGAGGGCACGCAAATCGAGAAAACTAGAATCAAGGAATACCCGTAAACTAGTGAGATGGGACAAAATACATTGTCCCACCCCACTAGCTATGTTGGACGGCACACACATGACACCACACATTAGATGTGGCATCATGTTAGCTCAATGCTTACAAGTGCAAGCATAGCTTACTCTTTAAGCTTACTTCCACTTCCACTAACTCAAAACTAGCAACTAGTTTTCATTCCACCATTTCCTTACATGCAAATCAACACAAAAACTCTCTCAAATACCCTCCCTTTTCCGTCCACTATCAAGCAACAAACAACCCTTTTGATCTTTTCTAGCCATGAAATACATGTTTACTAGCTCTATCATGGAGTTATCTTGAAGCCTTGATCATTTGATGGACATATTAACAACATTGGAGATGATTTGCTTGTGTCCTAGGGCTGATTTCCCAACTTATGTTCTTGGTGTTTGATGGTCTTGGAGTTACTTGTTGTATTCATCAAGTTCTTGTCTTCCAAAAACAAGAATTACACTTGGTTGGTAAAGAAGATCATCCTCTCCATTTTTCTCTAGTTATTTTGTAAAGAACAAATGTATTTTCTTTCATTTTGTATATGTATATGATGTATATATGATGATAAAAATGTTGTGTGGATTTCAAGTGTTGATAGATATGCTTAAAAATGTTAATAACTATAAGAAATGAGGCTAAAATCTTGATTATTTAGTTGGCTGTATAAAAACAGTATATAACTAAAACATGAACTGATAAAATTGCATGGTATGATCCATTTACAGTAAGTACAAGATGTTATACACATGTGAGAGTTGTTCATGCAATGGAATCAATATAATGAGTGAGATATGATCAAAACAAGTTAGGTGTTCTAATCTGAATAAGCAGTTTTGTAGGGACTGTTAAGGCAAGATGAACTTAAAATGGGCAGTAGCTATAACTAAGTTAAATGTAGAACATAATATGAAGATCATGCCACCCAAAAATGAGCTTCTAATTCATTATAGAACTCTAGATATGGTAAAAATAGTGAACATGAAGATAAAAATCAGATTTAAAGAATTAATGTTTATTATTATTATATAAGCACTCACATTTTATTGTATAAAATGTAAAATAAAAACCCACTAACTTATAAAACTTATTTATATAAATATATAAAAGGTTAATTAAATGGATAAATTATATAAATGGTAGTGAAATAATATTTATAAGTAATAAAAACTATAAACTTGATTTTTACGACTTTTTCGGCTATTACCGTAAAATTAACGTTTTTCACCAAATAAAACTTAGACGATTAAACCCGTCTAATGTAAAGTTTATAAAAGCCATATACTGATATATAAGTAACCAATACAAGTAAAAAACGATAAAACCCAAACTATAAGAAATACGGACATTAACGAGCTAACTAAACATATTGGACTAATAATTGGACTAAATAAGATAAAAACTTGTAAAAAGAACTTATTGGGCTTAACCCATTTGGGCCCAACATGGAAAGTATATATACTGATAATATAGGTATAAAATGGATTAAAACAAGTTAAAGAACTTATAATAGGCTTATTAGACTTAAAACGTGTAAATAGTTAAAACTAGTAAACTAGTAAAAAGTTACCAATACGTAAACACTAAAATGAGTAAACAAGGATATATAAACCCACTTGATCATCATCATATGTACAAAATCATCATATGTATATTGTTATTTTGATAAAAGTCATTGGACAAAGTCTAAGACCGATTATTATTTATATAGGTTTCCGTGACCGAAGCACGCCCGTAGCCGATAATCCGCCTTTCATTATCAACGTGAGTTCATAGCCTCGCACTCTTTTAAATGTTTTATAAAATGATTTGTAAACCCGCGAGGGAGATAACATGCTAGATTTTATAAAAATAGAACACAAGTAGTCCCGATGGTATGCTTAATGATATGGACCCGAATGATGCTATGACCCTATAAACGAGACTAAAAGGATTATTAGTAGTTAGGTTATGTCACTTAAAGTCCCATTAGCATGAATTGTGAACTACCGGGATTTGGTAGACGCTTATGCATTTGATAGTACTATTTGTGGACGATCACCCCAGTTCGCGCCTTGACGGTTGATCCCCGTCGTACCACATTGATTGGTAAGCGAATTTATGTATGAGAAGATTCCATAGCGTGATTTTTGTGACGACACGCTAACTTAGATGGGCAAATTGTTTGTTGGGTTCGCGGCCCGCTGTTTTCATAGTAAGGTAACAATGTCATGCGGCTAATAATAATCCTACAACCTATAAAACCTAAATACAACGATAACGACGCTATTAACGATGAATATATTACCTATCATGGTAATATAGAGACTACGGTCTCATGGACGGTTTAAGATGTATGCTTGATTTACATATTGCCTGACTAGCACTATGAGGACTTACTTCCGATATTATACTTGTGTTCTGATTTTAAATGATTGTTTTATATAACGGTTTTTATTAAACTCTATGAATTCACTCGGCATTCGCTGATATGATTTTTGCATGTTTTTATCTCAGGTGATTGAAGGTAATCCGGATGGAGATCGAATCTGACGGCCCACATAATATTAAAAATGTTCATTCGATCTATGTTTTTTAAACTTAATGACCTGTATAATTTGGGACCTGTTGTACGCTTTTAAACTTTAAATCGAATGAATGTATGTTAAACCTTGAACAACCATTTTTATGTGTTGTCTATGATTGGAGTTATTGTGCTATCCCGTCTGAAAGACCCTTCCGCAGTACCGATACGAAAAATGAGAGTGTTACAGTTTGGTACCAGAGTTCTCGTTATAGAGAACAAAAGATTTTAAAAACCAAGGTTTTGAACAAAACTTTTCAAAATCTTTTGCCAATGAACATTTGAGAAAATATTTGAAAAATCTTTTGACTATAACGATGCCAGAGATCTCCGACGTTACCAACAAGCCCTATTGAGAAGATATATATTTTGATATATATAATTTAATTTATATATATGTATATATCGTGATTTCATTATGTAATTGTTTAACTAGTATGTTATCCTAATACGAGATATATATATAAATGCAGATTGTCATGGCTGACCCTAATATTCTTGTAGAAAACCATGCTATTCCCGAACCTAATGTAGATGATGATTCTTATTTAGACTTAGTAGATTATGATATGGATGATGAGGAGGAACCATTTGAGGATCCCGAGCCCGAGTTAGGACTAGGAGATCAGATTGCCCCTTAGGTTGACTTGGTAGAGAATGAGATTGAGAATGTTGATATAGAGAATGATGATGAGATTGGGTTAGATAATTTAGATGATGAGATTGACGACGAGGATGTCAAGGAGGATGTAGGTATAGACGTTGAGGTTGATGAAGATGAGGAAGCTGAGCTTATTTATCCTTATGATGTTCCAGAGGGCGAGCCTTTGCCCCCACCAGTTTATTTGTCTGATTCTGAGGTTGAGTTACCTAGGGATGAAATGTCTGAATCATCTGAATCTGATTCTGAATCAGAGGAGGATGAGGATGATGATGCACCTGACGGTACTGATGGTATTGCTACTCGTAGATGTGAGATAGGAGAGTCGTCTAGTGCTCGAGAGGCTACTCATATTGATGGTCTTGCACCATGGGCCTTGAGACGTGATCTAGATGCTTCCCGTGTTAAGAGTTGTATGACAGAGGTTGGATTAGGTGTTGTTCAGACTCAAGTTGCTTATTTGGAGTCGAAGGCTATGGTTGGGGAGAAAGAGCGGGAATTGCTTAGTTTGGATTTGACTGATGTAGAACGTGATTTGAATGAGCCTTTTAGGAGGTTATCGGTGTTAGAAAGTGGTGAGTTTGCTGAAATGAAGAGAAAGGTGAATACTATGGAGATTCAGTTGAGTGTAGCTCGTGCGATGCGTGAGAAAGCTGAGAAGGAGTTGAATATATCCGTGGGTTGGAACAGTAGATTTTATGCTGACATGGTTGAAAGAGGAGTAATTCGTACGCGCCCAGCTGAAGATGTGTCTAGTGATCGTCTGACGAAGATTCAGAAGACGATGGATGATGGACCATCTGGCGGTTCTCAGTAGACCAGTCTGTGTTTAGTAGTGACCTTTGTATCTTTTGTGCTTTTGTAGCTTTGACTGAACCGACTTGTTAGTAGTAGACGTGGCACGAATTTTGAGTGTATATAGTGCTAGAACTTTGATATGGGATGTACCAAGACAATACTTTTGTTTCAAATCGAATGAAATATGTATCTTGTCTTGAATTCCATATGGTACCTTATTTGTATCTTGATTATGAATTCAATCCATATTATATGAATCCTTTGTTGGATGAATGCTTAATACTTTGAAATTGTTAAATGATAAGTGTGAAAACACTCATCAATAATGAGCCAAATACCACTCAAAACACAGTCGAATACCTTATATTTAACTGAAAATTGTCAGAATTACGTGGGTATTGGTGTTTTTGTGTTTTCAGGTAAAGTAGATGCATTTTGGAGCAAAGACACGTTTTAAGGGATTTATTTGAAGAAAAGACGAAGAAAGGGACGAAAAGATGATTCAAGGACCTTATTTGCCAAGCTTTTAAAGATCGAGGACTTAAGTGCACTTTTCTACGAGACGAAGGATTAAAAGAAACTTGATTTCAAAGTTATATACATTTGATGAAAGAATGAAAGAGAAAGGACCAAAATGCAAAATAAGAAGAAAAGTTTATTTACTTATCATTAGTCAAGTTGACCAAACCGGTCAAATATCACTCACATAAAACACGTCTTCATCTTCCCCAAAGAGAGAGAAAGAAGAGACGGTTTATTTTCTTCTTTCATCCACCATACCTGCAATCGAGATTCAAGATAGATACATGAAGTTTCAGTCGAAGCTCATAACTACAAAAAGATTCCTCTCGTTATCCTCTACAAGCTGGTATAAATGAATTAGATCAAAAGTTGAAGATGAAGAAAGCCCCAATTTGAAGAATGAAGAATTTATAAAGAGCCTCGTATTTACACGTGTCGATTGCTTATTGGATCGAACACGTCACAACTCCCCACTCGACGGCTATAAAAGGAAGATGAAGACCTCATTTGCAAATGGTTAGCTAGGTGTGATTACACACAGTTAGGCTTAGGAGTAGAAATAGTTTCTCTCATTCAGTTAGGAAATAGTTAGTTAGCTTGTTAATTCGGTTCAAATACAGTTAAGTTTCTGTTATTGTGTAACAAACTTTCATTTTTTTCACCATTAATAAAATTCGAGCTCTCATCTTATGTCTTACTGTTCATACTATTTCGATTCAGCTTATTCTTTGTCATAAGCTCAAATGAGCTTATGAAATTATTACAAATCTTTTCACAAAGTTTATTTTGAGTGATCGTTTTACTTGCAGCATCTTCTCAATTCATTTCAAAGAGTTTTCATTCAGTTTCAGTTTTCAAGTAGTTAAGGGAAATAAGCAAAAAGCTCATGAGCTCTTTAGAGCTTATGAAAGTCCGTTGATAAGTTTTCTACCAGCATTCAAACTCAATTCAGTTACAATAGAGATAAATCAGAAATTCACTTTAAATAGGATATAAGAATGCAATTTCAGTTTTTAGTTCAGAAAATGTGTGTTTAGATGTGCGGATTAAGGAAGTAGCTTATAGCTTTCTGGAACGAGTTTGTTACGATTCGATATATAACCTAGTGGATCTTAGTTCTGCGAGAAATATAGTAGTAACAGGTTAGTGGATTTCGGTTCTACAAAGTTCAAATGTTGTTGTTCGTTTGAGGATTGATCAAGGCATTTTGAATGTGTGATTTGTTGTTATGAGATTGGTCTTGGATAGCTTATGGACTAGTTTTGTAGGTTGTAGCATAATGCATTTGAATTTCAGCGAGCATCACCATCAAATGGGGCTTGGCGAAAAGTTTTCAGAAATTCAGTTTTCAAAGTTGTGATTGGGTTTGCTGATCTCATTAGTTGCTGATGATGTTGTTCGTATCAAGCTGGTAGTGGATATGGTTCAGACTGTTTTGCAGTAGGTTCCTAGATGATAGTTGGTAATGATTTCAGTCCAAACAGTGCATTCGAAAGAAGTAGCTTAATCTCAACAAAGGACAGGCTGGGATGTACTGATTTTCAGTAGATCGTCATGTCAGTTCTAGTGCAGCAGTAGCTTAGTGTCGCTTTCAGAGGACGGCCTTGGATGAACACGACGAGTGAGATTCCATTCCATTCCTGAGTCGTTTTCATTGAAGAACCGAGTTCACAGTTCGTTCGAGTGTAGCACTGGAATCAGTTAGAATCCGTGCAGTTCAAGATGTACGAATAGTAGAGTAAAAAGTTCGTAGAATTGGCGTTGTAGAGATCAGCTTCTAAGCCGGCTCAGCGCCACGCTTCTCGTCATCAAAGGGCAGGCTTCGGATGAATAGGTCAAGCACGTTTAAGTTTTCTGCGTATTATTAGTGTAATCTGCTAGTTATAATTGCTCGTATTATTAGTGTAATCTACTAGTTATAATTGCTCGTTATAACTATAGTATAGATGTTCGTTTGATCCGGTTGTTTTAGTTGTATTTGGTAAAGTTAGTTGTTATATTGATAGAGTAAACTCAGTTGCTGCTTAATAATTCTGAGCTGTAGACGTATGATTGTAAATGTGTTCTTGGTAAGTACATTAAAATATAGCAATTAGTTTTTACTAGTTTCCTTCCTGGCATTAACAGTGTGTATGTGATAGCATTTTAAGATAGCTTAGCTTTTATTTGTAGGCATATTAAGTACTGATAGAATATAGCTGATAGGAATTTTTAAGAAGTAGTTCATAGAATTGATTAGGAGATATTGAATTTTGCTTTTGAGCTTAACAGTGAATTTGGTAGGATATGATAGATTAGTTGTAATTGCCAAAGGTAGAACTAGCATTCTGTCCAATTTAGAGCTGTAAAGAAATTAGGTTAAAATGTCACTTTTAGTCCCTGTGTTTGTTACTTGGTATTGCGTGATCAGTCCCGTATCGTTAGGTTGATTGAGTAGTTAACGGTTAGTTACTCCTTCGTTAGTATTTTTTGAGCTGTAAGTCCTTGTTCCTTATATTTCCGTTAGATATAACTGGACTGTTAAATAGTTGTTGGACTAGTTTTCCTGGGCCAGTAGTTGACTTGGGCTCATAATAGTTACAAGTTGGTATTCTAGATTTCAGTAAATTCAGTTTAGATGGTTTTAGATTTCATTGGTGCAATCTGATTTTAAAAGTTGTAAATTTTGTTTTAAAAGTTTACTTTTATATTTTGTATTTGGTACTTTTACTTTGTAGTATAAAATTGTATTTTACATTTTTAATATTTTGTTCGACTTGTGGTATTTGCTAAATGTTTTAGAATAGTACGTATACATAGTATTAGTTAATATTTTTACCTTTTTGAATGATTTGTGCCAATTAGACATAGAATTCCAAACAAGTTTTTACCACCAAAAACAATTAAGTCTTTGCTTGAATAGTTACATCGATTCGAATCGAGCTGAGAAGACAACTACACTAAAAACGAAATATTATTAAATTATAGAACTATGCCGCCCAAGAAGGCTGTGACTGAGGATGATGTACGTAGGATTATTACGGAGCAAGTTACCGCATCTATGACTGAATTTATGGCAAATGCTAGAAATGAAGCTGGCGGTAGTGGAGCTGGCGGTAGTGGAACTGGCGGTAGTGGAGCTGGCGGTACTGGAGCTGGCGGTAGTGGAGCTGGCGGTAGTGGAGCTGGCGGTAGTGGAATTGGCGGTACTAATGTGAATGTGAATGCTAATGCTGGAGGAAACGTAGGAGGACTTGGAACTAATGCACCTGAAGTTGGTGGTTGTACTTATGTGACGTTCATGAAGTGTGAACCTCTACCTTTTAATGGAATTGAAGGTGCTGTAGGACTAAGCCAGTGGATTGAGAAGATTGAGTCGGTGTTTCGGATTAGTAAGTGTAAGGAGGAAGATAAGGTGACTTTTGCTATGGCTACTCTTAAAGGTCGTGCGTTGACTTGGTGGAACGGGAGAATTGCTTTCATGGGTCTTGATGCTGCTAATGCTACTCCTTGGGATGAAATTAAGAAGTGGGTGACTTTGGAGTTTTGTCCTCGTAGTGTGATCATTAGGTTAGAACAAGAGTTGATTCATTTGAGAATGAAAGGTGTGGACATTGATAGTTACACGAACCGATTCCATGAGTTGGCCTTGCTATGTCCTCGGTTGGTTGAACCCGAAGAGATCCGAATTGAGCAATATGTTAAAGGGTTGACCAGGAATATCCGGGGGGACGTGAAATCATCGAAACCACTGACCATTGATGATGCTGTTCGAATGGCCTACCAACTCATTGGACAGATAATTCAGGATAGGGAAGATGAAGCCCGTGTTGGTGAGAAAAGAAAAGGAGACGGTGATCGTGTAGATAGAGGTGATAATAGGAAGAATTTCAATCGCCGTCAGAACCAGAGAAAGGGGAATGCAAATGCTCTTACCTACAACATACCGCGCAACGATGATAGATGTCCTAAGTGTGGCAACAAGAGGCATGCTGGCGACTGCTGGAAGTGCCAAAATTGCGGAAAGCTTGGACACAAGGTTGAAAGGTGTAAGAAGGGAACCATTTGCTTCAACTGTAATGAAGAAGGTCATAGGAAATCGGAATGCCCCATTGAAAGCGATTGTACCTAGAAGAAACCCCCAGGGTGGTATCTATCAACTTGGAACAATTGAGGTGAAGAAAGAGGATCTGAATGTCGTTACCGGTACGTTTTTACTCAACGATCATTATGCTGTTGCTTTATTTGATTCGGGTGCTGATAGGAGCTTTGTATCCACTAAATTTAGTGCCCTTATTGACATTGAACCTGTTGAGATAAGTACCAGTTACGAGGTGGAATTGGCTAATGGTAAATTAGTGAAAACTAATAAGCTATTAGAAGGATGCTCTCTAAATCTCTTAAACCATTCCTTTCCGATTGATTTGATGTTGATAGAATTAGGTAGTTTTGATATTATTATTGGTATGGATTGGTTGTCGTTGAATAATGCTACTATTTTATGTGGAGAGAAGAAGGTTAAGATTCCTCTTAGGAATAGGACGTTAGTAATTGATAGTAATCGAGGTGAACCCCGTTTGAAAATCGTTTCATGTATTAAAGTCCAAAAGTACATCAGGAACGGTTGTGAGTTATTCTTAGCTCAAGTGACCGGGAATGAGTCTAGGGAGAAACGATTGGAAGATGTACCTATTATTTGTGAATTTTCTGAGGTATTTCCTAAAGATTTACCCGGACTTCCACCGATAAGGCAAGTAGAGTTTCGAATCGATTTAATTCCTCGTGCTGCACCGGTGGCACGTGCGCCTTACCGATTAGCCCCTTCTGAATTAAAGGAGTTATGTGAGAAACTTAAGGAGTTGTCTGATAAAGGTTTTATTCGACCGAGCTCGTCGCCTTGGGGAGCTCCAGTCTTGTTCATTAAGAAGAAGGTTGGATCTTTTTGTATGTGCATTGATTATAGGGAACTGAACAAGTTGACAATTAAAAATCGATATCCTTTACCTAGGATTGATGATTTGTTTGATCAACTGTAAGGATCTAGTGTGTATTCTAAGATAGATTTGCGGTCAGGATATCACCAACTTCGCGTCCGTGAAGAAGATATTCCTATAACTGCATTTAGAACTCGTTATGGACACTATGAATTTCAAGTAATGCCATTTGGGTTAACTAACGCACCTGCGGTTTTCATGGATTTAATGAATCGAGTGTGCAAGCCCTACTTGGATAAATTTGTGATTGTGTTTATTGACGATATTCTAATCTATTCTAAGAATGAAGATGAACATAGAGAACATTTGAGGATTGTTTTGAAATTGTTGAAGGATGAAAGGTTGTATGCTAAGTTTTCGAAATGTGATTTCTGGTTAGATTCTGTGCAATTTCTTGGTCATGTGATTAACATAGATGGAATTCATGTTGATCCTGCAAAGGTTGAAGCTATTAAGAATTGGTCTGCACCGACAACGCCAACGGAAGTGCGACAGTTCTTAGGATTGGCTGACTATTATAGGCGATTCATTAAAGAATTTTCTTTGATAGCTAAACCCTTGACTAAGCTTACTCAGAAGTATAAACCTTTCGTTTGGGGAAGTGATGAAGACGGAGCATTTCAGACATTGAAGCAAAAATTATGTAGTGCGCCAATCTTATCATTACCCGACGGGAGTGAAGATTTTGTAGTGTATTGTGATGCATCTCTTAGAGGTTATGGAGCTGTTTTGATGCAGAGAGAAAAAGTGATAGCTTATGCTTCTAGGCAATTAAGGAAGAATGAGGAGAATTATACTACTCATGATCTTGAGTTAGGAGCTGTAGTCTTTGCTCTTAGGTTGTGGAGACATTATCTGTATGGCACCAAGTGTACGGTATTCACCGATCACAAAAGCCTACAGTATATTCTCGACCAGAAGGAATTGAACATGAGGGAACGAAGATGGATAGAGTTGTTAAGTGATTATGATTGTGATATAAAATATCACCCAGGAAAAGCCAATGTTGTTGCCGATGCGTTAAGTAGGAAAGATAGAGAGCCTATCAGGGTGCGTTCTCTAGTCATGACCGTGCACAATAATTTGCCTGAGCAAATTAGAAATGCGCAAATAGAAGCTTGTAAGAAGGAAAATTTTGTTAATGAAGGGTTCCGAGGAGAAGGAGATCCTTTAGAGGTTAGAGCTGATGGAGTGAAATGCTTAAGAGGTCGTATGTGGAAACCTAAGTTTGGAGGCTTAAGAGACTTGATTATGTTAGAATCCCATAAATCTAAGTATTCCAATCATCCGGTATCTGATAAGATGTACCATGATTTGAAGAAGTTGTACTGGTGGCCGAATATGAAAGCTGAAATAGCTATGTATGTTCTTCAATGCTTGACTTGTGCTAGAGTTAAAGCCGAACATCAAAAGCCATCAGGACTACTTCAACAGCCAAAGATTCCTGAATGGAAGTGGGAGCGAATTACGATGGACTTTATCACCAAGCTTCCTAGAACATCATCTGGAAACAACTCGATTTGGGTTATTGTCGACAGACTGACCAAATCAGCACACTTCAGTTCGGTTAAAGAGCAGTTCTCACTGGAGAAGCTGACTCGTATATACCTTGATAATGTTGTATGCAAACATAGAGTGCCTGTATCGATCATTTCAGATCGAGATCCTAGATTCGCATCGAATTTTTGGAAATCTCTCTAAAGATCTTTGGGAAAGAATCTCGATATGAGCACTGCTTATCACCCCCAGACTGATGGGCAGAGTGAAAGGACGATACAAACACTAGAAGATATGTTAAGAGCTTGTGTGTTAGACTTTGGTAAGAATTGGGATAAACATTTGCCGTTAGCAGAGTTTTCGTATAACAATAGTTACCATTCTAGTATTAAGGCTGCACCGTTTGAAGCTTTGTATGGTAGGAAGTGTAGATCTCCTGTATGTTGGAGTGAAGTTGGGGATACCCAGCTCACGGGACCGGAATTGACCCGGGAGACTACGGAGATGATAGTTCAGATTAAGAATAGGTTGTTGACTGCCCGTAGTAGACAGAAAAGTTACGCGGATGTGCGGCGGAAGCCAATGGAGTTTGAAGTGGGTGACCGAGTAATGTTGAAGGTATCGCCATGGAAAGGCGTTATAAGATTTGGAAAACGAGGGAAATTGAATCCCCGTTATATTGGACCCTTTAAGATTTTATCTAGAGTAGGTCCGGTGGCTTACAAACTAGAGTTACCCCCAGAACTTCATGGTGTTCACAACACATTCCATGTATCTAATCTGAAGAAATGTCTAGCAGTGAGTGACGAGAAAATTCCGTTAGGTAAGGTTCAAATAGATGGGAAGTTGCATTTTATCGAAGAGCCCGTAGAAGTTATGGACCGTGAGGTAAAGCAACTGAAACAAAGTCGGATACCTATTGTCAAGATCCGATGGAATTCAAAGCATAGACCAGAGTATACTTGGGAACGAGAGGATGAAATGTGGAAGAAATATCCGCACCTCTTCGATTTCAATAAGAAACAGGCATCCAAATGAAATGGATCACGAGGACGTTGATCCCTTTTAGGAGGAAACGTTGTGACAATCTAACATTTTCAGGTAGTGAAATATTTTCTCGTATAATATTTTGAAACTTATTTTTGTGTTGGTTGACGAACTCACAATTTACGGATTTAAATTTGGGCTTACGTGCATAATTTAGCGTCTTTTACGACTAAACCGGAAACCTTAGGATTACGTATTTACGTTTTTGAACTCCGTTTTTGATGAGCCAATGTTTATTGGATTCGTTTTGTGACGTTGATTCATAATTTATAAAAACGTTTTTCGTAAAACGACCCGAGGGCACGCAAATCGAGAAAACTAGAATCGAGGAATACCCGTAAACTAGTGAGATGGGACAAAATACATTGTCCCACCCCACTAGCTATGTTGGACGGCACACACATGACACCACACATTAGATGTGGCATCATGTTAGCTCAATGCTTACAAGTGTAAGCATAGCTTACTCTTTAAGCTTACTTCCACTTCCACTAACTCAAAACTAGCAACTAGTTTTCATTCCACCATTTCCTTACATGCAAATCAACACAAAAACTCTCTCAAATACCCTCCCTTTGCCGTCCACTATCAAGCAACAAACAACCCTTTTGATCTTTTCTAGCCATGAAATACATGTTTACTAGCTCTATCATGGAGTTATCTTGAAGCCTTGATCATTTGGTGGCCATATTAACAACATTGGAGGTGATTTGCTTGTGTCCTAGGGCTGATTTCCCAACTTATGTTCTTGGTGTTTGATGGTCTTGGAGTTACTTGTTGTATTCATCAAGTTCTTGTCTTCCAAAAACAAGAATTACACTTGGTTGGTAAAGAAGATCATCCTCTCCATTTTTCTCTTGTTAATTTGTAAAGAACAAATGTATTTTCTTTCATTTTTTATATGTATATGATGTATATATGATGATAAAAATGTTGTGTGGGGATCAAGTGTTGATAGATATGCTTAAAAATGTTAATAACTATAAGAAATGAGGCTAAAATCTTGATTATTTAGTTGGCTGTATAAAAACAGTATATAACTAAAACATGAACTGATAAAATTGCATGGTATGATCTATTTACAGTAAGTACAAGATGTTATACACATGTGAGAGTTAGCCATGCAATGGAATCAATATAATGAGTGAGATATGATCAAAACAAGTTAGGTGTTCTAATCTGAATAAGCAGTTTTGTAGGGACTGTTAAGGCAAGATGAACTTAAAATGGGCAGTAGCTATAACTAAGTTAAATGTATAACATAATATGAAGATCATGCCACCCAAAAATGAGCTTCTAATTCATTATAGAACTCTAGATATGGTAAAAATGGTGAACATGAAGATAAAAATCAGATTTTAAGAATTAATGTTTATTATTATTATATAAGCACTCACATTTTATTGTATAAAATGTAAAATAAAAACCCACTAACTTATAAAACTTATTTATATAAATATATAAAAGGTTAATTAAATGGATATATTATATAAATGGTAGTGAAATAATATTTATAAGTAATAAAAACTATAAACTTGATTTTTACGACTTTTTCGGCTATTACCATAAAATTAACGTTTTTCGCCAAATAAAACTTAGACGATTAAACCCGTCTAACGTAAAGTTTATAAAAGCCATATAATGATATATAAGTAACCAATACAAGTAAAAACCGATAAAACCCGAACTATAAGAAATACGGACATTAACGAGCTAACTAAACATACTGGACTAATAATTGGACTAAATAAGATAAAAACTTGTAAAAAGAACTTATTGGGCTTAACCCATTTGGGCCCAACATGGAAAGTATATATACTGATAATATAGGTATAAAATGGATTAAAACAAGTTAAAGAACTTATAATAGGCTTACTGGACTTAAAACGTGTAAATAGTTAAAACTAGTAAACTAGTAAAAAGTTACCAATACGTAAACACTAAAATGAGTAAACAAGGATTTATAAACCCACTTGATCATCATCATATGTACAAAATCATCATATGTATATTGTTATTTTGATAAAAGTCATTGGACAAAGTCTAAGACCGATTATTATTTATATAGGTTTCCGTGACCGAAGCACGCCCGTAGCCGATAATCCGCCTTTCATTATCGACGTGAGTTCATAGCCTCGCACTCTTTTAAATGTTTTATAAAATGATTTGTAAACCCGCGAGGGAGATAACATGCTAGATTTTATAAAAATAGAACACAAGTAGTCCCGATGGTATGCTTAATGATATGGACCCGAATGATGCTATGACCCTATAAACGAGACTAAAAGGATTATTAGTAGTTAGGTTATGTCACTTAAAGTCCCATTAGCATTAATTGTGAACTACCGGGATTTGGTAGACGCTTATGCATTTGATAGTACTATTTGGGGACGATCACCCCAGTTCGCGCCTTGACGGTTGATCCCTGTCGTACCACATTGATTGGTAAGCGAATTTATGTATGAGAAGATTCCATAGCGTGATTTTTGTACGACACGCTAACTTAGATGGGCAAATTGTTTGTCGGGTTCGCGGACCGCTGTTTTCATAGTAAGGTAACAATGTCATGCGGCTAATAATAATCCTACAACCTATAAAACCTAAATACAAAACGATAACGACGCTATTAACGATGAATATATTACCTATCATGGTAATATAGAGACTACGGTCTCATGGACGGTTTAAGATGTATGCTTGATTTATATATTGCCTGACTAGCAATATGAGGACTTACTTCTGATATTATACTTGTGTGCTGATTTTAAATGATTGTTTTATATAACGGTTTTTATTAAACTCTATGAATTCACTCGGCATTCCCTGATATGATTTTTGCATGTTTTTATCTCAGGTGCTTGAAGGTAATCCGGATGGAGATCGACTCTGATGGCCCACATAATATTAAAAATGTTCATTCGATCTATGTTTTGTAAACTTAATGACCTGTATAATTTAGGACCTGTTGTACGCTTTTAAACTTTAAATCGAATGAATGTATGTTAAACCTTGAACAACCATTTTTATGTGTTGTCTATGATTGGAGTTATTGTGCTATCCCGTAACACTCTGAAAGACCCTTCCGCTGTACCGATACGAAAAATGAGAGTGTTACATTTTTAACCTTGGAGAAATGAATTAATGATCTGAAAAATCATGGGATAAAAGTCCCTGTTGTATGGTACCATTGAGATGATGTAAAAGATTGGTTTGAAAGGCATATAAGCTGGATCTACCCTAGGACTTCAAGAACTGCGTGAATTATGTTTCGTATATCGAACTTGATGGAATATCTATCAAGTGAAAATCTGAATTCTTCTTAGTAAAGTTTAGATCGGCGAAAAGTTGCATTCATCAAAAACCCGTGAACATCATGGATAGAGAAAGTAAGTCAACATTAAGCCTGATCTTATCCCCGTAGTTATGTTTGATGAAACTCGCGTATTGTAATGAATTACACTTGTGAGAAAAGACCGAATGTGAAGGAAATACCCACATGGCTTTAACTCTATAAGAAGCGAGTAGTAAGATGATCTTTGAGGACAAAGATCCTGTTTAGGGGTAAATGCTGTGACAATCCATCAATTTATGATTGATATTTTATTCTCAATATTTATTTAAAAACATTATTTTAATGTTACAATATGAACTCACTTATTTTTGGGAAGTAATTTGGATTTACGTCTTGAAGTAGCATCGACTACGTCTAAACCGGAGGATTCTACGTTACGTGCTTACGTTTACATACGCTGTTTTTGGTGACAGTCCGACATTTCAGAAAATAAATTTATCCGGGAATATTATTTTGGAGTTTTAAATTTGTGTTGGTTCATAAACTCACAAATTTACGAGAAGAGATTGGGACTTACGATTTTAATTTAACGTCCTTTACGACTAAACCGGAAACCTTAGGATTACGTATTTACGTTTTCGAACTCTGTTTTTGATGAGACAATTTTTATTGGATTCGTTTTGTGTCGTTGATTCATAATTTATAAAAACGTTTTTCGTAAAACGACCCGAGGGCACACAAATCGAGGAAACTAGAATCGAGGAGTACCCGTAAATAAATGGGGATGAGACAAGTGGGACACTTGTCCCACCCCCACTCAAAACCGGCCCTAAATAGCCACACAACACCACCACACCACATTTGGTGTTAAGTTGTAAGCTAAGTAACACTTGTCACTTATGCTTACAAAGTAAGCTAACACTAGTCAAAACCACTAGCCAAAACCACACATTCATTTCTAACATGCAAAACAATCTCAAAATCCTCTCACACTCTCTCTTTGTGCCGTCTACTTCTCCTCACAAAACACCCTCACTTGATCAGTTTAAACCACAAAAAAATCATGTGTTATTTACACATATGTTGAAGCCCTCTTGAAACCCTATTGATTGGTGGTGATTATAACATCCAAGGAGGAGTTTCCATAGAGTCTTGGGGCTGATTTTTCCACAAGGAGTTTATGAAGATTGGTGGTCTTGAAGATGGTCTTGGTTATTCACAAGTTTCTCCATCAAAATCCATGTTTTGATCACAACCTACATCATCATGGTGGTATAAAGATTGTTCTCCTCATCCTATTGTTATTTTTGATTATGTAATCTTGTATTTCTTTTACTTATGTATATGTATATGATGATGAATGATGATTAAAAATATTGTGTGGGGATTTGGTGTTGATAAACATGCTTAAAAAGATGGACAAACTATATATAAAATGGGTAAATCTTGTTTAAACGGTAGGCTGTATAAAAACAGTAACTAACCACATGTTAGACTGATAAAATGATGAAGTAGAATCAATTTATAGTAAGCTATGGGTCTTGTACACATGTGAGAGTTGGCAATGCAATGGAATCATTGTAATGGGTGAGATATGATCAAAACAAGTTTAGAGTACTAATCTGAGTTCACTGTTTTGGACGATTTTTAGAAAATACTTAGAGTATGACTCAACAGTAGCTATAAGAGAGTTAAATGGAGCAAATATCATTTAGTTTATGTCATAAAAATTTGAGCTTCTATCTCCATATAGAACTCTAGATATGGCAGTTTTGGTGAACATGAAAATAAAATCAGATTTTGGAAATTAAAGTATAATAGTATTATATAAGCACTCAAATAAAAATAATATAAAATGTAAATTTAAAACCCACTAACTTATATATTTCATTTATATAAATATATACAATGGTAAATATGTGGACATTTTAAAAAAAATGGTAACTTGTTAAGTTTTATAAGTTATAAAACTATAAACATGATTTTTACGACTTTTCGGCTATTACCGTAAAATTAACGTTTTTGCTAAATAAAACTTAGACGGTTGGACCCGTCTAATGTAAACTTTATAAAACTCATATACTGATATATAAACATATATAACAAGTAAAAACCGATAAAACCCGAACTATATAACATACGGACATTAACGGGCTAAGTTAACGTTATCGGACTAATAATACAACAAAATGGGCTAAAACACTTATAAACTTATATATTGGGCTTAACCCATTTGGGTCCAACATGTAAAGTACAAATACTGATAATACAAGTATGAAATGGATTAATAAGAGTTAAAGAACTTATAATAAGTATATTGGACTTAAAACACGTAAATAGGTAAAACTAGTAAACTAGTATAAAAGTTATCGACACATAACACTAAAATGAGTAAACGAGAATATGTAAACCCACTTGATCATCATATATATAAAATCATCATATGTATACATAACTGTTTTTTTTATAAAGTCATTGGACATGAGTCTAATACGAGTATTATTTGTCTAGGTTTCCGTGATTGAAGCATGTACCGTACGTCTGAATTGCCGATAACCCGCCTTTCCCACATCAACGTGATTTCATAGCCTTGCACTCTTTTAAATGTTTTTATAAATGTTTTATAAACCCGCGAGGGAGATAACATGTTAGTTTTTATAAAATAGGACACCATTTGTCCCGATTGTTTGTTTATTGATTTGGACCCGAATGATTGTATGACCCGATTGTATGACCCGATAAATGATTAAAGGACCCGATAGATGAAATTAAATGGATTATTAAAGTTAGGTTATGTCACTAAAAGTCCCATTAGCATGAATTGTGAACTACCGGGATTTGGTAGACGCTTATGCATATAATAGTACTATTTGGGGACGATCACCCCAGTTCACGCCTTGACGGTTGATCCCCGTCGTGCCACATTGATTGGTAAGCGAATTTATGTATGAGAAGATTTCCATAGCGTGACCTTTGTGACGACACGCTGATTTAGATGGGCAAATTGAGTATCGGGTTAGCTACCCGTTGTTTGGTTTAGTAAGGTAACAATGTCATGCGGCTTATAATAATCCAACTAACGAAATACTACTAGACGCACCGAATTACGATGTATTGCCTGACTAGCAATACAGGGTCATACTATTGATATTATGTTCGTGTTTTGGTTTTCATAACCATATTCATATAACGGTTTTTATTTTCATACAACGTCATAAGACGTATTGTATGGTGTTTTTAACGACAATGATTCGTATAATGGTTTTTTAGGAAAATGCCTATATTATGATTTGATAAAGATTTGTATAAAATGATTTTGGCTATTTTATGGCCTATTACAATGATTTGTACAAATGATTTTCGGTAATAACTTTATACCGATGTTATATTGATGGATTTTATTAGACTCTATGAATTCACTCGGCGTTATCGATGACCCTTTTCCTTTAACATGTTTTATCTCAGGTACTTGAAGGTAATTCTCGGGAAGACGACAAGAATTCATGGCCCGCACTTAAATTATAATTTCCATTCAAATGTTTGTAAAACCTGTATTAAATACAATGACTTGGGACCTATGTAACTTTGATATTTATGAATGGAAATGCTTTATTAATAAACGACGCGATTTTCATGCGTTGTCTATGATGTGAGTAATGTGCTATCCCGTAACACCAACTAGTCTTCCGTTGTATTGAGTTGTACAAATTTGGGGGTGTTACATTTTGAGTTTTGCTTAACATCGGCATCACCCATTTGATAAGCTTTTCCTTGATTATTTCCACCACGTGCATTTTTTGGAGGTCGAGGGCATTGATTCCTCATGTGTCCTTTACCTTGACAATTAAAACACGTCACTCCTTTCCTTCCTGGTCCCCAACAGTCGTCAGTCTTGTGGCCAAACTTGTTACATTTCCCGCATTGAATACATTCACCAATATGAGGCCTTTTGCAGCGTTGACAATGGTTTCCATTTTTAGTAGGTGCAGTTTCAGTCATCGCATTTGCATACCCCTCCTTCGGTTTTGGTTCCTATTGTGAGATTGACGGTTGTCGCCTCGATCATCACTATCATCTTATACCTTTCTTTTACTACCTTCAGGAACACCATCAGCCTTATCTTGGATGATTTGCCCCATTAGTTGGTAAGCCATTCTGACAGCTTCATCAATATTGGTAGGTTTAGATGAGGTCACATCACCATGGATATTAGTAGATAAGCCTCGAATATATTGCTCCACCTTCAAATATTCTGGGTTCACTTTATTTGGGCAAAGTAAAGCAAGTTCATGGAATTTGTGAGTGTATCCATCAATGTCGGTACCCCTCAGTCTCAGCTGATATAGTTCCTGTTCCAACATTTGAATAACACTTCTTGGACAGATTTTCTCGGTCAACCACCTTCTTACTTCAACCCAAAGTGTGGCATAATAAGGATCCATACCCATTGATGCCATTCTTCCATTCCACAAAGTTAATGCTCTCCCTTGAAGAGTAGCAGTGACAAACATCATCTTATCTCCTTCCTCACATTGACTAAATCAGAATACGGATTCCAACTTTTCAAACTAATAGAATAACCCAACAGCACCTTCATTACCCTTAAAAGATGGTGGTTTGCATTTCATGAAACTGGTGTAGGTACACTTCTTGTTTTCAGGAATTATTGGTCTATCAGCACCGCCAGCTCTAGCACCAGCATTATCAGCCCCTAGCTCCAACATTGCCAGCTCTAGCATTGAAAGCTTCAACATTGCCAGTGTTGCCAACACCACCATTACCAGATCCACCGGCTCCATTATTCATGTTTTCCAAAAATGCATTTATGGAGACATGGAATTGGTCAGCTACTATAGCGCGTAGTTGAGCCTCAGTCATTGCTTTTGGTGGCATTATCCTGTTATAACACAATTCAAATCATAATGAGTATTCATTCAATGGTTGTGATAACAAAACATGAATAACATGGATAAAGAACTAGATAGATGAAAAGAAACAAGAATGGAGGATAGAACAAATAATAGAATTTCAACAAGGAACGAAGACTCGCAAGGAATAAGTCAAAAGATAGGAATTTTTCTATTGTGACAATCTGTGACATTAATAAATTACGTATTAGTATTATAGTAATTAAATAATTAACATTTATAATTAAATAAATGTAATCCATGATTTAGGCATAAATAAAAATTAATTATTTCCAACATATATATACTATCTCGTATATATATAATTTTCTCATTCTTGTCCATTGGCAACTCGGAGGTTTCGCTTGCAATTGTTATAGTCAAAAGATTTCAAAATTTTATTTTTGGAACATCTTTTCGTTCTCTATAGCTTGAGCTCTTGATACCAATCTGTAACACTCTCAAAATCGGGTCACATTAGCGGAAGGGTCCTTGAATGTTACTTACATGATACAATCACACAATTATAGAAAATGGCTCAAAATGAGTCGTTTTAATAAAACATCCATTCATTCATTCAAAAGATAATAATCCATACACGGTCCCAGATAATTTTAAAATATTTACAGTACACATCAAAAGATAAAAGTTGTTTCGAATGGATATAGTTTATAAAAGCGGGCCAACGTCACCAAAATTAAGCAAGCTTCATGAAACCACCTTCCTTGAGTACCTTCTTTATGGACCTGAGATAAAACATGCTATAAAATCAACAAAAATTGTTGAGTGAATCCATAGAGTTTAAAATATGTAAATCGAACACAAGTATCTGGATAAACCTTCATCGAAAGACAATTATGTTGTACGGACATAATTATCGTTGTTATTACATAAGCTTCATGACATTGAACGTTAACATATATTTATTTCAACCCACCAACACACCTAGCCAAGTGCATATATTTCTCTTATACATATGCATCCGATGTGCTCCAATACACTAGTGTTTCATTACACCTTGCGATAGCTAATCGCATCGGACTGGGAGTCACCCTGATAGATCTATCCATAGTATTAGCGTTCACTCACACCGAGTAATTAACAATTCATGGGAAATGGGTCTTTTAAGGCTATAAGCGAACTTATGTAATAACATTCATCTAAGCATACAATCGGGTCCCTTGTGTTCTATTATAGAAATAAGCATGTTATCCCCCTTGCGGGATTTATAAAACAAATAAATAAATAAAAGCGAGGCTATGAACTCACCTTAACAAGTAAGGAATATGTACAATAAGCGGTACAATAAGTATACAACTAAAATCCGAAAAATGTTTCAAGTCAAAATCCAAACGTTTTGCGATATCTTTTCCGTCTAAAATAATACTTGTAAACTTTTCGGATGTTAAGCCTATATAGTGATTTGATATGAAAAGAGAGTAGCAAGGATTTATGTTATATGAGTAAATTTGTATGCGTACGTAAAGTTTAAGACATTTCTATTCCACTTGACACCAAATTGGCTTAGCATACATGAGAGTTACACGTAGCTTATTTGTTGTCATCATTAGAATATATCTTAAAAGAAAGAAACTTAGTCATATCAATTTGGTCATCTTAAATAATTCATGCGTCTATTTTTAGTTTATACAAAGTTGACGAGGCATGTACATGTATTTTAGTTAACATGTGTTTCATAATCGATAAGCGGGTATTATTAAAGCCCGATATTTTAAAAGTTACGCGATTTTAAAAGATACACGTAAAACACGAAAAGTAAACGTTCAATATAAAAGAAAAACATTGACATTCGGAGGACATTTATATTTTGATATTTAAATGACTTAAAATAGTTATTGCGTCAAATGAACGAACAAAACTTAAAGGTTTAACGTAAATTACGAAAAATACTTTTAAAAGAAAATATTAAAAATAAAATAAAATAAAATAAAAATTAAACGAAAACAATAGAAAATATTTCTATGTCATTCTCACGCTAAGTTTCAAACCTTAACCTTCCCGGTTAGCCGATAATTTAAATTTCTCAATAAAGTAAATACATAATACGTAATAGTCGAGATTAGAATAATGATCTGAAATCGACAGATTGTCACATCAAGGATGCTCCCGTTGACCTAATTATGGAGAACTTGCATCTGAACACCGACTTTGGTACGCAAAGTGCGCCTGACTGGTGGGTCAACTTACAACCTCATCCTTCCCAGCTGACCATCCTGGTGTATGCGGACAATCCTCCACCAAATGATCCATGAGCCTTGAAGGGAGAGAAGACTTTGATTGAATCCATCAAAGCAAATGTGGTCCGGGCGAAGGGGAAGAAAGAAAACTACATACTATGTCGTACCCCTACCGCTGGATTCACTCACCTTACCCGGTCAAATGGTGTGCTGGTGGCTGCTCCCACCCGTACTGGATTGGCAATAGCCCTAGAGGCCGATGTTGGTGTGTCCACCTTGGCGTCCATGACCCAACAAAGTAAGGAGATAGGAGAATCCATTCTTTCGAAGTGATTATAGTATAAATAATTTTCCTTTAACAATATTAGTACTTGTAATAATATTTGTAGCTTATTTGGTCGTGGATGTCCACGGCACTTTTCTGTATGTAGTTGAAACTTATCTTTTGAATATTTTGAGTAGATAATTATATATCCATGCATGATGTATCACGGCTTATGTAAAGACTAAGTCTATATGTTACTAGAAGTGCACTGTGTGACTTTACCATGCCCGACCTTTGTAAGTATTGTATGTTTAAACTTAATACAACGTCTTGTGAATAAGGTGTCTACTAAGGATTCATGATCCGTGGTCGCAGGGGTTGCATGCTTCTTATGTGACAAGTTGAATTATTAGGTTCACTCAATCCTCTTGCATCTCATGGAAACGGATAGTACATGTACGACTGATGAATGCATATGAATGATAAATAACACTAAGCATAAAAACGACAATAAACAATCTTATGTATAAGGGAAAATGAGTTGAACAAGAACAAGTCGTGGAGCTAGCTAGGCACCACGACTTTTTATTATCGCGGTTACGTTTTTTCAACAGAATGGTAAAAATCCTAAGACAAATAAGACCTAGAAAATATAAAAAATAAAATTACATGGATCTTTATTGGAGTTGTCTACAGCTAGATGTCCATGCGGAGGTCGTAGCCTTTTAGAGATAACACTTCTTGAGGTTGCTGATGTTCCATGTACGAGCCAGTTCACGGCCATCCATATCTGTTAGAAGTAATAAAAGTGATGGTCATATAATATATCGTTGCGAAGCTCGTGAAAAATGTTATTTAATGATGTCGAGAGTTTTTAGTTATTATTGTGTATGTAACGGGATTTAGTCCCTAACACACAAATGAGGAAGGTCTCCTAAACATTTCCTACTTAGTATAAAAGGCCTCATATGCCTCATTTGTGTGCGTGCTTTTCATTTTTCATAGTTTTAGAGAGAGAAAGGAGTGTTTGTTTCTCTCACTAGGAAAACACTAAACTTTGTATTTCTTTTATTTTCTTCATCTTAATCTAATCTTTCTTTTTTGGTTTAATCACCATCCTGTTATTTGTGTTTGGTTAGTCGTGTGATTAATTTCTACGGTGGTTAATAATAAGTTTAGAGAAACTAATGCCAAATTGACCACTGAGCTTGCGGGATATAAGGAACGGGAGAAGTGTTTTGAAATTCATCAGGCTAAAATTAAAGAACTTGAACGTCTTGCACATTCGCAGTAACCTTGTATACATCTATCAGAAAATAAAAATACAAAAATATAAAACCTATAAAAACAAAATAAAAAATAAGAAAATCTTTCAAAAATACCAAAAATATTCTTCTTCGACATGTCTCTCAGCATCGATAATATGGAGGTACTTAGAAATGTTGTTCAATAACGACACGGGTACGTACATAAAGTTCGAATGAGAGTTCAACTGTTTTCAAAACATGTCTTTTCTATTTTCTTCTCATAATGGCTTATAGTCACGTGTCAGACTGTAACCCGGTCCCTAAATAAAGGAAAGTCTTTGACTTATCCTCAACAACGAGAAATTCGTTTTTCTCGGTAATGAGCTTATATCAAAACATTCAAAGTTTTAAGCTCATGAACACAATTTTTCTCGGACTTTTGAGCATAATTTTTCAAAGTATTTCAAAACGATGTGCACATATACTCCCCTATTTAAATAGAATCTCTTTTCGAGGGGGAGTATAATGATTTCATAAACATTTGTTCCAAAGTTTCATGACACATTATTCTTTCCATGTTTTATCACTAGTTTCACAAAAAATTCAATTTCATGCAATTTTTGAGGGGGAGAATAGTGATTAAAATGTGATCAAAATTGCTTCATTTTTGGATAAGATCTTTGATATAAGTGTTTTTCTCTTCCTAATATGTGCAAAAACCTTCCTTTTATGATGCACATATGTAGGGGGGGGCGTTTTTGGTGATATAGAAAGTTTCACTGATTACGATATCTATACCTTCAACACAATTATTCACGACGATATTGGTGTCAAAAGGTCGTTAGGTATTCGTCCTATGATCCTACCAGAACCGGATGGATCTTCCCATGGACAATCCATTAGAACTTAGAAGTCCTTAGGAATAATTAAGTAGCAGAGTGTACGGGAATAACGCTGACTAATGACTTAAGCTAACACTGGAACAATCACAACAAGGTGTTAGTTATGACGTCTTGGTAAGCGTTGAAGGGGTTGAAGAATGAAAAAGAAATGTAAGGATAAAGCATGAAAAGAAATAGCCCTCCATACAACTTAGGCAGAAACTGGGTCAATACATCTACTATCAGAATCACGTTGATGATTTCTGGTATTGAAGACAAAGCATCATGGACCCAGTGATGCAAATCAAAACCCTTCCCAGCCTACTCAAGCTTCTCTCAAAAGAAGTTTGTTTTATTGTCACGGAGTTCAACTTATTTCTATCAAATTTCTCACTCTGAGATAGTAGATATTGATAAGGTGGCAGTCTGCTCCAGCCTCTGATCACCACATAAACGTGCACTTATAGAGTCTAGAGCCAACGAGATTCAACAAAAAATCTCATTAGGACACTTATTTCATATATCAATTGTTGTTCATCATTAGAACACAAGCGATAATTTACAGAGTCCTACACTCTATCCTTGTGGTATTGCTATAACATTCAGAGTGATACTCTCTAGTATTCACAGTGATGAATGGAAATCCTTCCAGTGTTAACATCAAACAGCATTGTGGTAGGTCATATGCACGATTCACTTTGAATTAAACATATGCTAACTGGAAAGCAATAGTGGTTTGATTCTTAATTGATTCAAACTCGTTCCAGGTCTCGACGCAATATCTTTATGATCTTGCCAGAACATTCAGAGTAATAATTTTCAGTATTTACAGTGACAAATGGAAATCCTTCCAATGTCATCATCAAACAGCACTGCGGTAGATAACTTGTGTGATTCTATATGAATCAAACTTGTGTCAACTGGAAAGCAACGATGGTTTGATTCTTAATTGATTCAAACTTGTTCTAGGAAATTGAATTGACGACTTAATCAGTAGAATGGAACTGCATGATTCACTCCTTACTATGAATTATCTTTCGATATATTCAAGTATTGAGAACGGCTACCACAGCTGAAAACCCTATCAAGGAAGTTCTTTGAACTTACCTAATCACAGGTACAGTATTCTTACTGTATAACGGGAAACCGGAGGAATGCAAACGGTGGCGTAACATCGAGAGTCGTAATTCAAGACCACATGCTCATGTAAATGAAGAAAGCTCAAGAACATCTAAAGACAAAGACTTTCGCTACTCTGAGGATCAAGGGAGATTGTTAACAAGCCTTCTAGTCAATACAAAAACATGAGTATGTGGGGAAAGACACAAGAACACAAGCTGGCAAAGTTTCAATATCAAGTCAAGGCAAAGATCAAAGATACAAGATCACAAGTCATGAAAGGAACTATGAAGAAACTCTCAAGAGATCGAGCTTCAAAGTCTGCAGCAACAAAGAAGTGAAGTCACATATTACATGACCACCCCTTAGGGGGGGGGGGATTATTAGAAGTAATAAAAGTGATGGTCATATAATATATCGTTGCGAAGCTCGTGAAAAATCTTATTTAATAATGTCGAGAGTTTTTAGTTATTATTGTTTATGTAACGGGATTTAGTCCCGAACACACAAATGAGGAAGGCCTCCTAAACATTTCCTACTTAGTATAAAAGGCCTCCTATGCCTCATTTGTGTGCGTGCTTTTCATTTTTCATAGTTTTAGAGAGAGAAAGGAGTGTTTGTTTCTCTCACTAGGAAAACACCAAACTTTGTATTTCTTTTCTTTTCTTCATCTTAATCTAATCTTTCTTTTTTGGTTTAATCATCATCATGTTATTTGTGTTTGGTTAGTCGTATGATTAATTTCTACAATATCACGTAACTTATATGCGCCTTTCCCCAAAGATTCCATTACCTCGTATGGTCCTTCCCACTTTGGGCCTAATTTCCCTGTTTTCTCCACGCGACTCGCCTCGTTTGCACGATAGACGAAATCACCTTGTCAAAAGGAAACGCCTTTAACTTTGGAATCACAGTAAGCTTTCATCCGCGCCTTAGCTTTAGCTTCATTGATAGCTGCTAACTCTCTTTTCTCCTTGAGCAAGTCTAAGTTGACCCTTAGTTCCTCGTCGTTCATGACGACGTTAACTTCCGTCGTACGGATTGTTGGCATTCTAATCTATGCTGGTATGACTGCCTCCGTACCATAGGCTAATCGAACGGAGTATCCCCATTGGTCGTTTTTATCATTGTTCTATATGCCCATAAGACATGTGGTAGCTCGTCTACCCATTTGGCGCTTCTTTCGTCTAAGTGTGCTTGGATTTCTTCTCCTAAGCTTCTATTTGCTCGTTCCACCAAGCCATTGGTTTGTGGATGCTTGACAGATGTGAAACGCCGTGTGATGTTCAATGTCACGCACCAATCCTTGAATTGATTGTCCGCAAACTGTTTTCCATTATACGAGATAATCTCTCCTGGTAGGCCAAAACGACATACATTTTTTTCCCAAACAAACTTTTTACATGTTTGCCCGTGATTGTTGTTACTACCTTAGCCTCAATCCAGCGAGTGAAGTAGTCCATGGCTACAATAAAGAACTTAACGTCTCCAGCTGCAACAGGAAAAGGTCCCGCTATGTCGATCCCCCATTTGATGAATGGCCATGGGGATGTGATAGGTGTTAGTTCCTGTTATGGATGGCGTGGAACTGGCATGTGTACTTGACAATCACTACATTTGAAAATTAAGTTGCGTGCATCTTGGTGCATAGTTGGACAGTAATACCCTGTGAGTAATGCTCTTGCCCCTACTGATCTGGGGCCAGCGTGCATGCCACACGACCCTTCATGAATTTCGTTGATCACATAACTAGCTTGGTGTGGTCTGGCGCATCGTAACCACGGTTGCAAGAATGACCGCTTGTATAAGATACCGTCGCGGAGTTCAAACTGTTGTGACCTCCTGCGGATGTGGTGTGCCTCTGTTTCATAATCAGGGAGAGTCTCGTTTGTTAAGTAGCTGATGATTGGGGTCATCCACATAGGTCCTTCCTCATCAACTATTGTTTTGACTTCCTCCCCTGCGGTGGATCTATCCTTGAGTATTTCTACCAACACTTGTTTGGGCAAGTGGGCGAAGCTTGTGGATGCAATTTTGCTAAGAGCATCTGCCTTCTTATTCTCGCTTCTTGGTACTTGCTTAATAGAAAACTTTCTAAAGCCAACGATAAGCGACTTAACATTTTCCAAATACTGTGTTGTCCTCCTTAGCTTCATACTCACCCAGGATATGGTTTCCAATGAGTCGGGAGTCCACATAGGCCTCTAGGTTACGTACGCCCATTCTGGCTGTTATCCTTAAGCCTGCTCTCAGTGCTTCATATTTCGTCTCATTGTTTGTGGCTGTGAATTCAAAGCGTAAGGCATAAGTGAATTCCATGCCTTCCAGGTTCGTGAGTATGAGGCCCGCTCTTGACCCATCCGTGTAGGAAGATCCGTCGGTGAACAGGACCCATGGTTCCTTTGGAATCTCTTCCATTGGGACCATTGGTACGTCCTCCTCAGGCTTCTCAATGATGAAATCTGCCAAGATTTATCCCTTGACTGCTGTCCTTGATCTATAAGATATATTATGTTCCCCTAGCAGGATACTCCATTTCTAGAGCCTTCCTGTCACATTTGGTTTTAAGATGATCTGCTTGATTGGCTGGTTTGTGATTACCATAATTGGGTGCGCCTGAAAATAATGGCGCAACCTCTTTACGGCGTAAACCAGTGATAGGACCAGCTTCTCCATTGGGGAGTAGTTCAATTCTGGCCCTTGTAATGCCCTGCTTATGAAGTAAACTGGGTTCTGAACTGAGTCTCGGTCGGTCATTAGGATGGCGCTTATTGCTCCGTGTGTAGCAGATAAGTATATTATTAGCTCCTCCCTGGGTCACGGGGCGACTAGCATGGGAAGAGCCGCTAGATGCTGGTTAAGTTGTCCGAATGCCTCCTCTGCCTCTCTTGTCCAAAGAAAATCCCCTTTCTTCAAACACTTCTTGAGTGTTTTGAATAGAGGAAGTGACTTCTCTTCGGATTTTGACAAGAACCTGTTTAGCCCGGCTAACTTTCCATTATGTGATTGCACCTCCTTTAGTGTCCGGGGAGATGGCAGTTGTATCACGGCCTGAGTTTTCTCCATGCAAGGCATGATGCCATTTGGGTCTATCATGTACCCTAGGAACATTCCTTCGGTTGCCCCAAATGTGCATTTTTGGGGATTCAACTTCATGTTGATTTTTCTCAAAGTATCAGACGCCTCCTGGACATCACGGAGGAGCTCGTCTTCTGTGTGGCTTTTTATACCCAACTCATCAATGTAGACTTCAAGGACACGGCCAATCTGTGAGTCAAACGCTTTGTCACAAGTTGTTGGTATGTCGCGCCTGCATTCTTGAGTCCGAACGGCATTTTTGTGTAGCAATACATGCCCTGACTGGTATTGAATGTAATCTTCTCCTCGTCCTCCTTTGACATCTGAATTTGGTGATAACCTTTATATGCATCCAAAAAACACTTAAAGGGGTACCCGCATAGGGCTTCGACCTTCCAGTTGATTTCTGGTAGTGGATAGCAATCTTACGGACAAGCTTTATTCAAGTTCGTGAAGTCCACACACATACGCCAGCTTCCATTATGTTTCTTAACCATTACTAGATTGGAGAGCCGTTCATGGTAATAAACCTCTCACATGATTCCTGCATTACCCAGCTTTTTTACCTCGTCTAGTATAACCTGGCTACGTTCTAGAGCTTGGTCGCGCTTCTTTTGCTTCACGGGAGAGTATCCCGGATGAATCTGAAGCTTGTGTTCCACGACTGAGTGTGGTACGCCTGTCATATGCGTTGGTTCCCATGCGAATACATCGAGGTTTGCCCTAAGGAGGGAGCACATGGCATTCCTACCTTTATCGGAGAGAGTTCCTCCGATGGCCACCTCTTGCTCTGGGTAATCAGGATGGATAGCCACCTTCCAATTTGCGGGTGGTGATCCTTCCTTTTTTGTGAGTTGGTTGTTGTTGGGAATTATTTTTTAAGTGTCAAGTACCGTTAGTATTATTGAAGTACTATTAGTATCATTCAAGTACCTTTAGTGTTAACGCAGTACATAGTAAGTACTGCTACTTATAAAGTAAGTACTGCTATATTGATTAGGACGAATATATCTTTGTATAAGATATGTCATAGTTATAGTTAGAGTATATCTTACGTGATGTACTTAAATAGTTAGAATATTGATAATATATCGTCTGTGATATAGTTATCTTTATAGAATATTCTAAAGTTTCTATGGTTCCTTACTCTATAAAAGGAACATAGGTACAATGTCATTCATGTACCTCATTCAAGTCAATTAATAAGAGAATCGAATAGTTAAATATAATTCTGTTCTTCTGTGCTTTATAAGTTAGATTCCTCATAACTTATTTAGTTTGAGTAAGAGTTCAAAAAGTGTTTTAGTTTGATTACAATCTACTATACTAGTTCTTAACAGAATATAGATCTAATCAAAGGGATCAACAAGTGGTATCAGAGCTTGTTGAGAAACTCTGAAAAAGAAGAACACAACTCCAAACACTCCATTCACAATAAAACTCAATGTCTTAACCTGGTGATGACCCTCACTTGGAAGATATTCCAGATCCTGATCCAATACTACAGGGACAGCCTCAAGTTGTGCATCTTGCACCAGCACAAGGTGTTCAAGCCGTGAATGTTGTAGTTACCTCTACAACTACAACACCTTCTCATACTCTTTCTCCTGTCAAACTCACAGAGCTCAAAGGTGACAACTGTGAGACATGGGCTATGTAGATGGAACATTACTTGAATAACACAGATCACACTGTGTGGCAAGTTATCAAGAATGGAAATACACCTAAGAAGCTATACTGGTTGCCTGATGGTACATGATATGCTCTACATGATGTGCCTACAGAGGAGGTACAAGCAGAGATCATAAAAAGAAAGGCCAGAACTGCTTTGGCTATGGCTCTTTCAGAAGACATCTTACCTAGCTTTCATCACTATAAGGATGCAAAGGCTATGTGGGAGGCTCTCAAACTTAGATTTGGAGGTAATGACAAATCTAAGAAGATAAAGAAGATTGTTCTGAAGCAAGAATTTGATAACTTCTCAATATCCAGTATAGAAGGGATCCATGGTGGCTATGGAAGGTTCAGTAAGCTTCTTATACAATTGGCAGTTTATGGACAAATTATTCCCAATGAAGAATCTAATCTGAAATTCTTAAGGAGTGTTCCACAAGAATGGAAAGCTATGGCTATGCACTTCATCACAAGAGATAATCTGGATGAAATTCCTTTTGATCACCTCTACAAAATTCTTAGATCATACGAGATGGATGTAAAAGGCATTGAGGTAACCAAGGCAGCAGCAACAACAAAGTCTAACTTGGCTTTTGTGTCAAAAGGTAATAGCGGTACTTACTTTCATAATACTGTCAGTGGATCAAGCAGCGGTACATACAAGCGGTACTTACCCACAAAGTACTGAAGGCAGCCCTATAGTCTCTCAAATCCACAAGGAAGATCTTCACCATTGTTTAGTGACAATGATACCTTCTCATTCTTTGCTGGACAAGACAACAGGCCAAGACTAACACTCAATGACTTGTTCCAAATGGATGATGCTGATGTTGAAAAAATGGATCTCAAATGGCAAGCTGTTATGGTGTTAGTAAGATCTAATAGGTTCTTCAAGAAGACTGGAAATAAGATGACTGTTGATCCTAATGAGCCATTAGGATATGACAAGTCTAAAGTTGAATGCTATAACTTTGGAAGGAACGCATACTTTACAAGGGAATGCAGTATTGACAAGGCTGAGAGTAGCATTCAAAAGTCCAAGAACAGCTATAGAACCAGTCCAAGAATTACTGAAATATTTCCAAAAGGAAACAGCAGGAATCCCAAAGGAACCAAAGCATTGGTGAATGTAGATGGAGTGGTGGACTGGACTGAAGATGAAGAAAAATAAGAGCTTGGTTTGATGGCTCTCTCACATGAAGATACTGAGGTACATCCTTGTTCTAAAGACTGTGTTCTTAAATTTAATAGCTTAAAAGTAGAACTAGATGAATAGTATCAAAAGGTCAACACATGCACTATAGAATTAAATACTTTTAAACAGGGTGTTGCTAAGTTAGAAGAAAATATAGTTTTGTATAAAAAGGGTCAACAAAACTATGAAGAGAAAATAGGAATTCTAACTCTTCGAATGAGGGAAAAAGATTTGGAAATTAAAGATTTTGAAAGACAACTTTTGAAAGTATCAGCAGAAATTGAAGCTTTAAAATCCAGTCTTAATAATGAAAGGGAAGTGATTAATCATTGGCAAAAGTCCTCTAAAGGATTGGGTAAACTGATTAATTCACAAATGGGGTATTATGATAAGTCAGGCCTAGGATATATTAAGGACCAACCTAGGATAACCTTAACTGACAGGACTTATCAAAGGGGATTTTTGATAGTTCTAGTGAGTTAGATAATACACCTGAAAATGATAGGTATGCTGAAGGAATGAAGGCGGTTCCTCCACCATTATCAAGAATTTTCATGCCCCCTAGTAATGATACAAGTATAGAGTTAGAAGAACCAAAGGTTTTTAACTCTTCAAACTCTAGTACTTTATCCCAAGATAAGACTGTTGTGACCAAGAACATTGTTTATCCACCTCTAATGAACAATTTTGTTTCTGAAGAGTCTAGAACTAGTTCTGCTCCCAAGCAAGTAAAAACTCCTAGCAAGCCATTGGATAATGATGTAAAACATAATAAAACAAAAAGGGGTGGGATAGGATTTGAGAAAGTAAAGTCAAAACAACCTTTTGGGTCTTCTTTGAGAAGAAAAGGATGTTATGTTTGTGGTAGTCTAAGTCATTTTATCAAAGATTGTACTTTGCATGAAGATAAAATTGTGAAACAAAAGGCTTCACAAAAGGTCATGAGAAACAATAATGGGAAAAATGCACAGGTTAATAGGCAACAGAGATTTAAAGATGACAAACCTAAGTTTGATCATTCAAAAGGGGTAGCTAAAAAGTAGTGGTGGAAAAGAGCCGAGTTGCTCGTGAAAAGCTCGAGATCGGATCGGTAAAAAGCTCGAACGAGCTCGGGTCCGAGCTTTATGTTCCAAGCTCATTTAGGCTCGTGAGCCTAAACGAGCCTAATGTTTTATATACAAGCTTCTTACGAGCTTGATAACAAGCTTATTAACGAGCCTAATTTAGATATATTACGAGCCGAGCTCGAGCCGATTATTATTTTTACATTGCGAAATCCTATAAACGAGCCGAGCTTGAGCCGAGCCCGAGCTTGTCTACCATACCTAGAGCTCGAGCCCGAGCCTAAATAATAAGGCTCGAAACGTGCCGAGCTCAAGCTCGAGCTCGAGCTTTGTAAAACTTAAACGAGCTGAGCTCGAGCTATGGCGAGCTCGGGCTCGGCTTGGCTCGTTTCCACCCCTACTAGAAAGGTTAAAAATAACGCTACCAAAAATTTTGTTCCTAGAGCAGTACTTATGAAACAAGTTCTAGTACCTTTAAAGTATGGTAAACCAAGTACAGGCAAGTCTAGAACTACAAGTACTGCTAGACCAAACTCAAGTATTGTTGGTTCAAAGCTTGTTAAACCAAAGTTTCCGAAGACTTATAAGAATGTTATTGAGAAAGCTTAAACCATCTAGAAGTAAGCCTAATAACAAACCAGTGCAAATGTAGGTTCCTAAAAGAGAAAAAACATGTTTTAAAGTAAGTACTGCAAAAGCAGTACTTAAGGCCAAGAAGTCTAAGAACATAGAGTCACCCTATGTCTTTGACTACATAACTGAAACCATGAAGTATAAGAGCAAAAGCAGCATTACTAGAAATGCTTCTGAACAGACTCTTAAGTGTGTAGGTTCCACAAGATCTGAGCCAAATTTGGCTTGGGTCCCTGTTAAAAACTAATGAGTTTTGCTTATGTGCAGGGGCATTTGATTGATGAACTGAAAGATAAAGGTATAGTAGATAGTGGATTCTCAAGACACATGACAGTGAATAAAGAATTTCTTGCTGAATTTGAAGAATTCAGAGGTGGACCAGTAACCTTTGGAGGTAGCAAAGGTAGAATTACTAGGAAAGGGAAAATCAATACAGGGAAGTTGGAATTTGAAGATGTGTTCTTTGTGAAAGAATTGAATGAATTCAGTCTCTTTTCGGTGTCAGAAATGTGTGACAAGAAGAACAAGGTGTTGTTCACAGACACAGACTGCTTGGTATTGTCCAAAGACTTTGAGATGCCTAAAGAATCTCAAGTACTGCTTAAAGTACCCAGGCAAGAAAATATGTGTAACACCCCTAAATTTATACAACTCAATACAGCGGAAGACTAGTTGGTGTTACGGGATAGCACATTACTCACATCATAGACAACGCTTAAAGATCGTGTCGTTTAATAATAAAACATTTCCATTCATAAATATCAAATTTACATAGGTCCCAAGTCATTATATTTCATACAGGTTTTACAAAGAATTTGAATGGAAATTATAATTTAAGTGCGGGCCATGAATTCTTGTTGTCTTCCCGAGAATTACCTTCAAGTACCTGAGATAAAACATGTTAAAAGAAAAGGTCAGCGATAACGCCGAGTGAATTCATAGAGTTTAATAAATTCCATCAATATAACTTTGGTATAAAATTATTACCAAAAATCATTTCGTACAAATCATTGTAATAGGCCATAAAATAGCCAAAGTCATTTTTATACAAATCCTTATCGAAAATCATAATATAGGCATTTGCCTTAAAAATCATTATACGAGCCAATGTCGTAAAAACATCATATAATACGTTTTATAACGTTGTATAGATTAAATAAAAACCGTTATATGAGTATGGTTATATAAAAGCAAAAAACGAACATAATATCAATAGTATGACCCCGTATTGCTAGTCAGGCAATACATCGTAACTCGGCGCGTATAGCAGTATTTTGTTAATTGGATTATTATAAGCCGCATGACATTGTTACCTTACTACAACAAACAACGGGGTAGCTAGCTCGAAACTCAATTTGCCCATCTAAATTAGCGTGTCGTCACAAAGGTCACGCTATGGAAATCTTCTCATACATAAATTCTGTAACACCCCCAAATTTATACAACTCAATACAGCGGAAGACTCGTTGGTGTTACGGGATAGCACATTACTCACATCAAAGACAACGCATAAAAATCGCGTCGTTTAATCATAAAAGCATTTCCATTCATAAATATCAAATTTACATCGGTCCCAAGTCATTATATTTAATACAGCTTTTACAAAGCATTTGAATGGAAATAAGTATTTAGGTGCGGGCCATGAATTCTTGTTGTCTTCCCGAGAATTACCTTCAAGTACCTGAGATAAAACATGTTAAAAGAAAAGGTCAGCGATAACGCCGAGTGAACTCATAGAGTTTAATAAAATCCATCAATATAATATCAGTATAAAATTATTACTGAAAATCATTTTTGTACAAATCATTTTAATAGGCCATAAAATAGCCAAAGTCATTTTATAAAAATCTTCATCAAAATCATAATATAGGCATTTGCCTTAAAAATCATTATACGAGCCAATGTCGTAAAAACATCATACAATACGTCTTATGACGTTGTATAAAAATAAAAACCGTTATATGAATATGGTTATGCAAACCAAAACACAAACATAATATCAATAGTATGACCCTGTATTGCTAGTCAGGCAATACATCGTAATTCGGAGCGTCTAGTAGTATTTCGTTAGTTTTGGATTATTATAAGCCGCATGACATTGTTACCTTACTAAACCAACAACGGGTAGCTAACCCGATACTCAATTTGCCCATATAAAGTAGCGTGTCGTCACAAAGGTCACGCTATGGAAATCTTCTCATACATAAATTCGCTTACCAATCAATGTGGCACGACGGGGATCAACCGTCAAGTCGCGAACTGGGGTGATCGTCCCCAAATAGTACTATTATATGCACAAGCGTCTACCAAATCCCGGTAGTTCACAATTCATGCTAATGGGACTTTTAGTGACATAACCTAACTTTAATAATCCGTTTAATTTCATCTATCGGGTCCTTTAATCATTTATCGGGTCATACAATGGGGTCATTCAATCATTCGGGTCCAAATCAATAAACAAACAATCGGGACAAATGGTGTCCTATATTATAAAGACTAACATGTTATCTCCCTCGCGGGTTTATAAAACATTTATAAAACATTTAAAAGAGTGCGAGGCTATGAACTCACGTTGATGTGGGAAGACGATTATCGGCGATTTGGATGTATGGTACGTGCTTCAATCACGGAAACCTAGACAATTAATACTCGTCTTAGACTCATGTCCAATGACTTTATAAAAATAACAATTATGTATACATATGATGATTATTTATATATGATGATCAAGTGGGTTTACATATTCTCATTAACTCGTTTTAGTGTTTACGTATTGGTATCTTTTTACTAGTTTACTAGTTTTACCTATTTACGCGTTTTAAGTCCAATAAACTTATTATAAGTTCTTTAACTTGTATCAATCCATGTTATACTTATATTATCAGTATCTACACTTTACAAGTTGGGCCTAAATGGGTTAAGCCCAATAATAAGTTTATAAGTGTTTTAGTCCATTTTTGTTGTATTATTAGTCCAATAACGTTAATTTAGTCCGTTAACGTCCGTATGTCCTATAGTTCGGGTCTTATCGGTTTTTACTTGTTATACATGTTTATATATCAGTATATAAGTTTTATAAAGTTTACATTAGACGGGTCCAACCATCTAAGTTTTATTTAACAAAAACGTTAATTTTACTGTATTAGCCGAAAAAGTCGTAAAAAATATGTTTATAGTTTTATAACTTATAAAACTTAACAAGTTACCATTTTTATAAAATTTCCACTTATTTAACATTGTACATATTTATATAAATGTATTATATAAGTTAGTGGATTTTAATTTATATTTTATACTATTAAATTTTGAGTGCTTATATAATAGTATTATACTTTAATTTCCAAAATCTGATTTTTATCTTCACTTTCACCAAAACTGCCATATCTAGAGTTCTATATGGGGATAGAAGCTCAAATTTTTATCACATAAACTAAATGATATTTTCTCCATTTAACTCTACTATCGCTACTGTTGAATCATCTTCTAAGTATTTTCTAAAAATCGTCCAAAACAGTGAACTCAGATTTGTACTTTAAATTTGTTTTGATCATATCTCACTCATTACAATGATTCCATTGCATGTCCAACTCTCACATGTGTACAAGACCCATAGCTTAATGTAAATGGAATCTACTTCATCATTTTATCAGTCTAGCATGTGGTTAGTTACTGTTTTTATACAGCCTACCATTTTAACAAGATTTACCCATTTTACATGTAGTTTATCCATCTTTTTAAGCATATTTATCAACACCAAATCCCCACACAATACTTTTATCATCATATAATCATCATATACATATACAATAGGAAATAAAATAAATGTTTACATAATCAAAATAACAAGAGGATGAGGAGGACAATCTTTATACCACCAATTTGATGTAGGTTATGATTTGGACATGGATTTTGATGGAGAAACTTGTGGATAACCATGACCATCTTCAATACCATCATGCTTCATGAACTCCTTGTGGAAAATCAGCCCCAAGACACCATGAAAACTCCTCCATGGATGTTATAATCACCACCATTCAAGAGAGCTTCAAGAGGGCTTCAACATATGTAGAAATAACATGAGGTTTATGGTTAAATTTGATCAAAAGTGGTGTTTGATGATTATGGTGGGACGGCAATCAAGGGAGAGTGAGAGAGTTTTGAGAGTGGTTTTGCATGAGATAAATGACAAATGTGGGTTGTGTTAGTGGTTTTGTGTTGTGAGTGGAAAGTGTAGCTTCATTGTGAAGCTAAGACAAGTGTAAGCTTTTTGCTTAAGTTTTGACACATCAAGTGTGTTAGTTGCTTAATGTTGGCCAGTTTTGGGGGTGGGACAAGTGTCCCACTTGTCTCATCCCCAATTATTTACGGGTACTCCTCGATTCTAGTTTCCTCGATTTGCGTGCCCTCGGGTCGTTTTACGAAAAACGTTTTTATAAATTATGAATCAACGTCACAAAACGAATCCAATAAAAATTGTCTCATCAAAAACGGAGTTCGAAAACGTAAATACGTAATCCTAGGGTTTCCGGTTTAGTCGTAAAGGACGTTAAAATAAAATTGTAAGTCCTAATCTCTTCTCGTAAATTTGTGAGTTTATGAACCAACACAAATTTAAAATTCCAAAATAATATTCACGGACAAATTTATTTTCTGAAATGTCGGACTGTCACCAAAACGGTGTATGTAAACGTAAGAACGTAACGTTGAATCCTCCGGTTTAGACGTAGTCGATGTTACTTCAAGACGTAAATCCAAATTACTTCCCAAAAATAAGTGAGTTCATATTGTAACATTAAAATAATGTTTTTAAATAATATTGAGAATAAAATATCGACCATAAATTGACGGATTGTCACAGCATTTACCCCTAAACAGGATCTTTTTCCTCAAAGATCATCTTACCTTACTACTCGCTTCTTATAGAGTTAAAGCCATGTGGGTATTTCTTCCACCTTCGGTCTTTTCTCACAAGTGTAATCCATTACAATACGCGAGTTTCATCAAACATAACTACGGGAATAAGATCAAACTAAATGTTGACTTACTTTCTCTATCCATGATGTTCACGGGTTTCTGATGAATGCAACTTTTCGCCGATCTAAGCTTTACTAAGAACAATCAGATTTTCACTTGATAGATATTCCATCAAGTTCGATTTACGAAACATAATTCACGCAGTTCTTGAAGTCCTAGGGTAGATTCAGCTTATATGCCCTTCAAACCAATCTTTTACATCATCTCAATGGTCCCATACAACGGGGACTTATATCCCATGATTTGTCAGATCATGAATTTATTTTTCTAAGGTTAAAAATTGTGGCATAACTTCGCTACCCATTTGGCACTTCAAGATCTACCTTTCATATTCACATAACCTCTTGCCAACTACCGGCTGTCAATAATCAGATCCTAATTTCAATAATCATTTCGGATCTCGCGGGTCGGGTATTTTGTAAGGTTAGGTTCGCCATCATAGGAAACCTTAAACCTAAAAGACATGTCCAACTCACAGTGTGTGTATGTCCGATGTCTTTATCTCAACTCCTGCTTACAGATGCTCTAATATAGATCCTAACAAGATTAGATCTCGATCCTAATACGATAATTATCAATGATAATCTCTCCAAAGGAAAACGATTATACGGTCTATTACCAAAGGTCAATCATTCAAACATAAAACAACACTTATATTACTTTGTATCGTTACTTTACCTCGTCCCTTCGATTTGGGGTGGTACATAGTACTCTCATCAAGGTTCGTTCTCAATTATTTCTGAGCAAATCTCTAGAAATTCGATGCGAAGCGAGGATCTTGATAAAGATGTTCGATACAGGCACACTATGTTTACATAACTCTTTTGCATTTATCATTAACAGGAATGATATTAGTAGATTTGGTCAGTCGGTCGATGATGACCCAAATCGAATCAAATTCAGATGATGACCTTTGCAATAGCTAGACGTTTACTAATGTATGAGGCGATGTCTGCCTTCATAATTGCCATCAGTACAACTTCTTCAGACAAAGATACTTTTAGTCAAAAATGACATACATATAATACTTATACTTACAAATTCCAACATAACTATATCTCACAATCCTCCATATTTAGACAATCACATGTGGTCTTTAAAACATTTAACGCTATCGGCTTTTCAACTCTAATGGTTCACACTAGCCGTGAAACCTTTCACTATTTATATTATCCTTTTTACAAACATTGTTTATTGTTATATCGTTCAATAATTTATTTTGCACCTTCATTATTAAGGAACACATCCTAATTGGTTCTTTATATTTTCTACATAATGTGTCAGTATTGATATTCATTTTTCCTGATGATATAATTATCATGTCCATATTTATTCAAAAATTATTTCTTCACATTTTCTGAGTTTTAGTTTCTTCTCAACTATCATCTTTATCCGTTTTACTCAATCCGTCGTCTAAAGCGTCGATAATTATTATAATTAATTAAATAATTATTAGTTAATTTTTATGAAGCGTAAACGTAAAAGTTTTAAATTTCTTAGTTCGACCAATTATATAAAATGTTCAAAAAAAATTTGAATTTAATTAACACGATTTTTGTTGATTTATCGAAAATAATTAATAGGATTCGTAAATGTTCGAAAAATCTTTGGTTATACTGTGGTCAAAATTTTCTTAGTTTGAAAAGCGTAAATTATCGTTTCAAATTTCAAGTCATGGTTCAAATGGTTTTACTCAATCCTTCTTAAGTTATCTTGAGGTATACACAAACATTTACCCCTAAACAGAAGTTTAGTTAAATGGTTTGTGTATAAGGGAATAATCCCTTAAAATCCTTTGTTAAAATATTTGTCAAAACATATTTGCATTTTCTTTTTGGTAAAACCCAAAGCCTTAAAAGGGCTTTTAATTTTTGAAAAGTCAATATAGCTTCCATTATCTGTTAATCACATGTTAAATATTTAAGGTACCGGTTTTTATTGTTCGGTCAATTCAGGGCAATCTATAAATAATTATTAACTCATTCTTATCCTTATAAACAAACAAATGGTCCTTAATGATCACGAGCATGAATTTATCAAATTACAGCCCACACACATGATTCACCAAATTTATGAATGCTACATGTGTATTAGTCAATCCAAACGACATAACATGAAACTCGTAATGTTCATTACAAGTACAGGATGTAGTGATTGGAATACATAATCCTTTTTCGCAGATGCGAAGTTGATGATAACTATGCCATGGATCAAAAACCTTGTAAATGATCGAACAAATCTTCCATTTCGAGTTATGGATATCGTTTTCGATTGTCAATTTACTCAGTTCACAGTAATCTATAAATATAAGGAATGATAACACCATAGCTCTTCATGATGACAGGCTTGGTAGAATAAAATCTTTCTCCGACAACTCTCTCAGTTGTACGGTAATTCCTTTAATTTAGATGGTGCTGACGTACAGTGCACAAGCCACAGGTGCAGCACCGAGAATATAATCAATACCAAATTCAACTTGCCTAAATGGCAAAAGTCTAGGTAATTCACCAACAAATACTTTCTAAAGTTCAGATAACATAAACATCTTTTAATAAATTCATTTAGGTCCTTTCTAGATTATAATATCAATGACTAATTCACAACCATTCATGGTATAATTTCAAGTCTAAATGCAGGATACAGTCATCCATCAAGAATTATTTAGATCACTTTTGATAATCAACATCTTATCATTTAAGGGAATTCTATTCGAGTTCCCATCAATTAAGACAATGTCGTCATGTCATAATCAATCAATCCATTCTACTGACATTACCAACTTTTCAGTTTTATTGCCGTCGATAAGATGTGAACTTCTCAAAAGTCTAATAATAACTCATATTCCTTCACAAATTCAAGGATATACGGAGACACAACTACTATTAAAAGAGTAAGTTCAACACATAATCTACGCGAGAGAATTTCAAATCAGATACAGACGAAAACATTTAACGAATATGAATATATCCCATGTTTTCATAATTTGAGTACGCATTCGAGAGCTCCTCGGATCGTTACCCAGGTCATTCAAATGAAATCAAATCAAAAGAAATGATAGGAATGTCGATACATCTAGTCGGGTATCAACACTCGGTAATCAGATACTTTTCCTAAGAACCTCACTACGGGAGAATTGGACAAGAAAGAATTGTCAATTGTCAAATAAGACAATTTCCACAGATGAGTAAATTCGACTCAGAAGAATAGATGCCACAGGCACATATGTAGGTGTCCCTAACACTATGTCCTTATTTTTCACTTCTTGCAGATCTCATAAAATTTAATCTTTCACAAATTCAAAGAAAATTTAGTGTTTATTAATCAGTTTTATGGTGACTACTAATCAGCCTTGCATGGTCCATTCCAAATTGTATGTAGGCGCGCAACTATATACAATTTCAAGATTAACGATGCAATACTCAGTTCGTCAAAATTTTATGATCATGTTTATAATAAAAACATTTTCATGCTCAATTCTTAAATAAGAATCAAGAGTAATTTACAAAGATTTTCTTTAATATGAAAACAATTAAGTTTTCCAAGGTGTTTTATAAACAACTTCATTTCAATAATGCTTACTTATAAGTCTCACTTTAAATGAGCCATATGGTGATGAAAACCCAATTTTCTCAAGGGATACTGTTTTATCTTATAAAAACAATGAGTGATCTGCAAAAGAGTGATGAAGAGTTGTTCACCAAGAATTAACTACGATATGATAGGAAATGAGCTTAGCCAAATAATCATGAGGTTCGTGACCTCGATGGTACTCAACAAGAATAATCTACAACGTAACTTAAATCAATATGAGTACTTGTTCAATGGTTGCATCACTAATGCGAACATTAGGATGAAGCAATAAGAGATAGATAACATCGATACATGTAGAATTTAGCAATCAAAAGTAGTCTTTTTCATTAATCACAAACAAGTCAAAATTGTACCGTAACACATTACGTGTCACTATGTCATACAATTCTCAGAACTCACCCTACCAACTGATATCTCAGTTAAGTTAGGGATTCTTAAAAGATACCACAATGAATACTAATCTACAAGAGTCATTAGGTGTTCCACATGTCCCGGAAGATCCATCGGTCCCAATTCAGAAGAAGATTTCTTCAATTTATTTCCTGGACACTGGGCATCCTCATTATTGGACAATGGCCTAGGAACAACCCTTAACACGAACCTACAATCATTTAAAACCTTATAATTCAATCACAGAACTTAACGACTTATATTAACAATCTCATATTCCATACAGGTTAAATTTTACTTTATTCAAGATTTTAACCAATTTTATACTCAATGCGATATCCTACCTCATATTCCAATACTTTCAATCTTATTTATAAACCTTAAAAGGGCAATAAAAGCTCGATGTGATCAACAATTAATTCCAATCCTATAGCTCTTACAACAACAATTATCAAATGAGTCACTAGTATGAGATGACTTGATCATTCAACTAGACTTCTCGGAAAGGTACTAGTGGCATGAGGCTTTTGGGTAATGGTTCCAATGACAGCCTCAAGTGCAACATTCACCCTTTCGATTTCAATTTAAGAATTGGATGACAACGAATCAAATGACATCTTTCTAGGTGGTAACGTTTTGTCAAACTCCACTCTATAAGAAAAGATCGTCATAACATCGATATCAGATTTAATCTCGCCAATCCTTTTTCAATATCGCAATCAACTAATATCTACATTTCTACGAATATCAACCATTTGTTGGGATCATAAATATCCATAACTTGGTTTAGATCTAGGATAGCTAGAATTCCTACGAGAATAGCTTCGATTAATTACTAGGGAAGTTAGGGTTTCTTGTGACAATCTACATCGTATAAATAACTCATATAAATATCAAAATAATCATCAAACAATCATGTAATCAAATTACATCATATATATAATATAAGTTATATATATATATTAAAATAACACTTCTCAGTCTGGCCTTGTCGGTAACTCGGGAATTCTTCGGCACCGTTATAGTCAAAAGATTTTTAGACATTTTTAGAAAAATGTTTATAGTTAAAAGGTTTTGAAATGTTTTATTCAAAACCTTGGTTTTAAAAATCTTTCGTTCTCTATAACGAGAGCTCTGGTACCAAACTGTAACACCCCCCAATTTATACAACTCAATACAGCGGAAGACTCGTTGGTTTTACGGGATAGCACATTACTCACATCATAGACAACGCATAAAAATCGCGTCGTTTAATCATAAAAGCATTTCCATTCATAAATATCAAATTTACATCGGTCCCAAGTCATTATATTTAATACAGGTTTTACAAATCATTTGAATGGAAATAAGTATTTAGGTGCGGGCCATGAATTCTTGTTGTCTTCCCGAGAATTACCTTCAAGTACCTGAGATAAAACATGTTAAAAGAAAAGGTCAGCGATAACGCCGAGTGAACTCATAGAGTTCAATAAAATCCATCAATATAATATCAGTATAAAATTATTACTGAAAATCATTTTTGTACAAATCATTTTAATAGGCCATAAAATAGCCAAAGTCATTTTATACAAATCTTCATCAAAATCATAATATAGGCATTTGCCTTAAAAATCATTATACGAGCCAATGTCGTAAAAACATCATACAATACGTCTTATGACGTTGTATAAAAATAAAAAGCGTTATATGAATATGGTTATGCAAACCAAAACACAAACATAATATCAATAGTATGACCCTGTATTGCTAGTCAGGCAATACATCGTAATTCGGAGCGTCTAGTAGTATTTCGTTAGTTTTGGATTATTATAAGCCGCATGACATTGTTACCTTACTAAACCAACAACGGGTAGCTAACCCGATACTCAATTTGCCCATCTAAAGTAGCGTGTCGTCACAAAGGTCACGCTATGGAAATCTTCTCATACATAAATTCGCTTACCAATCAATGTGGCACGACGGGGATCAACCGTCAAGGCGCGAACTGGGGTGATCGTCCCCAAATAGTACTATTATATGCACAAGCGTCTACCAAATCCCGGTAGTTCACAATTCATGCTAATGGGACTTTTAGTGACATAACCTAACTTTAATAATCCGTTTAATTTCATCTATCGGGTCCTTTAATCATTTATCGGGTCATACAATCGGGTCATTCAATCATTCGGGTCCAAATCAATAAACAAACAATCGGGACAAATGGTGTCCTATTTTATAAAGACTAACATGTTATCTCCCTCGCGGGTTTATAAAACATTTATAAAACATTTAAAAGAGTGCGAGGCTATGAACTCACGTTGATGTGGGAAGACGATTATCGGTGATTTGGATGTACGGTACGTGCTTCAATCACGGAAACCTAGACAATTAATACTCGCCTTAGACTCATGTCCAATGACTTTATAAAAATAACAATTATGTATACATATGATGATTATTTATATATAATGATCAAGTGAGTTTACATATTCTCATTAACTCGTTTTAGTGTTTACGTATTGGTATCTTTTTACTAGTTTACTAGTTTTACCTATTTACGCGTTTTAAGTCCAATAAACTTATTATAAGTTCTTTAACTTGTATCAATCCATGTTATACTTATATTATCAGTATCTACACTTTACAAGTTGGGCCTAAATGGGTTAAGCCCAATAATAAGTTTATAAGTGTTTTAGTCCATTTTTGTTGTATTATTAGTCCAATAACATTAATTTAGTCTGTTAACGTCCGTATGTCCTATAGTTCGGGTCTTATCGGTTTTTACTTGTTATACATGTTTATATATCAGTATATAAGTTTTATAAAGTTTACATTAGACGGGTCCAACCATCTATGTTTTATTTAACAAAAACGTTAATTTTACGGTATTAGCCGAAAAAGTCGTAAAAATCATGTTTATAGTTTTATAACTTATAAAACTTAACAAGTTACCATTTTTATAAAATGTTCACTTATTTACCATTGTACATATTTATATAAATATATTATACTAGACGATTACCCGCGCATAGCGCCGGGAATTTCTAGATGTCAAATAATTCAACGATATGCAATATTGTGGTAAGTTTTTTGTGTACCATGAAAACATCAAAATAAAATTACAAATGATCGTAACATTCGGCATGAAAGTATCAAAATGAAATTAGAAACGATCGTAACATTCGATAAATTAGGTAAAGGTTTATTAACTATAAGCTTGCTGCTTGCGCTATTTCTTTATGATAGTAATTATTTTTTGAATCAATTCATGTAACATTTAGAGTTTTAGCATGCATGGTTTATGCTATTAGATTAATACTATCAAGTATCAACCAAATTTAAAATGTCTCAGTTATATAGTTGCCTATGATCCTAATGCTCTTTTTGGAGTCCTTAGAATCCGTGAGTAGATTAAAGGGCCATGTAGTTCTAAACTTCTAATATTAGCGTAAAGGTAGTTATACGATGTGTTTTGATTGAGATATAATGATGACAGCTTCAAGGCTGTGTCAGATGAATTCAAGAAGAATGCAAGATAATTGAAGTTCTTTTGAAAAAGAGGGCGAATTTGAAGCAATTGCACGTAAATGCTCGGGTGCAATCGAGTTAAATCTAGGTTGAATGCTCTTTTCTAGATGTTCTTTTGCTTATCTCATTGCTTTTTGATATGTTTGTCTTAGAACATAGATGTATTGTACTGTATCGATATGTTTAAGGTATGATCCTTATTGTACTGTATCGGTCTGTTTAGGGTACAAGTAGTATGTCATATACATAGGATTCATAGTATTAAACAAAAACTATAACGGATTGTTACCAATTAGAAAATTACATGCATCACAGAACTACTGGTATAGTTTTTAAAAGTGAAAAAAGCTACTAATCAATAGAGTGCAAAGAACTAAATGATGCCTCTTGACAACTAAAATGATCTTTGCTGCATTGTAACGTAATTTATGCATAACTAAAATATAACATTTAAAAAAATCATAATGTGTAGGATAATAAGCATAAGCCGTGTTTGCAAAACCATATGCTTATGAACCCAATAATCCCAACCCCCTATATTTGCTAGCAGAACCATTAATCACATAAAAACAACTACCAGTTTTAGCCAAACCTCAATAACTAACATAATTGATACAACAGTAGTTACGCTAAATGTTTCCAAGATGAAAAAAATCCGTAAATGACATCAACAGCCTTATAAACACTTGAATAGAAATAAACCTCTAGTGTAATCTATAGGTTTTCCATTCCGTTGCCCTCAATTGCCTCCTAACTTGCTGCATCACAACCTTAACTTCCACCAGCAACTGAATCGTCCTCATCATCACGACCAACAACATAAATTGGTTGCAAACCAACCTGAACAGGAACAACAGATCATATTCCGCAAGAACATACAATGAAACCACTAAAACATGATTATAGGCTTATAACTATTATGATTCAATGTATTGATTTTTCCTCAAAAGTACACGGGCTTTTTAAAAATTTCTTTTACTAAATACGTATCTATAAGTTAACAGAAATTACTATTGAACAGTGTTTTATGTATGTGTATACCAACTTTTATACAAATAATGATAAACATACTTCAATTGAAATATGTCACATACATTTGGTCACTCCAAACACAAAGCAAAATCTCAACGCTTATATCTCTTTTATAGTAGTAATACTTATTCAAAACATGATTATCATCCATTAAAATGTGACTAATTTTCTACCAAGTTCCTTTTGAGAACAAAAACTGATATAAATTTGCTTTGTTTTACATGGTCAACACGTTGTGACAACTTACATGGGCACAATTCTCAGAACCACACAAATTCTTTCTCGACGTTGGTGTGCTATTAAACATTTTGAATGGACTTCTGTCTTCTTGAGAAGCAAGACTTTTCTGATCTTTTCTCAGCATTAAATGAATTTCATCCCTTGAATGATCTTTTGCTAGTTATTAACTTGAATGATGAAATCAATCTCATCTCAAATACTTCTTAAATTCGTGGGACCTTCCTAAGCAATGCGCATCTCAACATCTCAGCCAATAAAAACATTATCTTATGTTCATCAGATAAAATTCTAAAATTCTAAATAAAAATCACCTTGACATTTCTGCAAAAAAATCCTCTGTTTTCTTACCCATCGTAAGAGCATCTGCATAATGTCTTCAATATGAGCCTCATAATTTATTGGTAGTTGGCAAGGGGATGCGAACAAATTCCTTGGGTTAGCATCCAAAAGGGTCTGTACTAAACAAAATACCCGGTATCAATGAATCATCAGACATCTTAAGATACACACGAAAACACAATCAATAAAGTGATAGCAAAATTTGGTTCAAAATAAGATGCATCTACTCTCGGTTCTGGTTCTTTTTCAGCTCAAAAACCGAAATCAAATATACTAAATTTGGTTCAAAATCAAAAACCCAATTCCACAAGTCAAAATTCGAACAAATCTACTAAAACCATCCTAAATTCATTTAATATAAGAAACTATAACTATATCTAAGATTTCTAAAAGTTAAGCCTTAAAGGTGCTACATAGTTACCTATTGGAGAGAGTTCATTTCATATTAAAAACTATAGATATATCTAAGATTACTAAAGCAAAGCCGTAAAGGTACTACAAAGTTACCTGTTGTTGCAGAGAGAGACTTCCTGATGAGTCTATGCTTCTTGCAACCTTTATTGTGGATTATCTCTGGTTCGCTTATCTCTTTTTCCCGTTGATTCACATGATCTTAATGACTAATCCATATTTACCTCCTCTTTTAGCGCTAATACTCAAAGTTCGCCGTCTAAAATGAGACATGCCACATGAGCTGGCCTTGGGATCAAGCTAATCCTACATTTATAATAAATTTTCTTTGTTGTCAAAGCGTTTCGGCAAATATATTTTCTTTCAATGGAATTTGAATCGAGATATTTCAGCAACAAAAGTTATCACTTGGCAAAATAACTTGGTACAGAAGTAAATGCCAAAGTCGAGACCAACATCCCAAGAATTAAAGTTAGAAAATTACCTTAATAAAAGGTTACTTGGCTTAAATCTCTTTAACAGCCAGTTGTCTAGTTTGTCTATCCATTATCACAAACACGATATAAGAAATAAGATGTTTCTATAATGTATCTTCAATTCATATTATACCATTAAAGTTGTAATTTAGATACATGGTAGTGAGACTCCTAAACAACAAATGTAAGCTTTAGTTAATATAAAGTCTTTTTTTAACACATAAAAGTATTTGTGTAGATAGAATATACATACCCTTTTTTATAAAGTCTTCCTCACTTGTTAGAGCTTGTTGAGGTTTATTCAGATTTCAGGACATGCGCTTAATGATCAGTAGAAAAATCCAAATGCTTTGATCGGTATATCGAAAGTACCATGATAGATCCAGACTTATCAATTTTCTTCAATATCTAATATAGACAAATTCCGTATTGAAGCGAACCTGTAAATGAACCTTTATATTAGCAACTAATATGCTTAAAAAAAGAAATCTCTTTCCAAAAATACATCACAAATTAGCCCAATTCTTGCAAACATTGTGGATTATTTTTCATCTGAAACGGGTCACAAAGTAAAATCATAGTAAATAATTAGAAGAAGACTTCTTTGTTTGTGAATAATTTTGTTGCCCCACCCGATATCAAATCTCTAGCTCTGTTACTGTCTACGAATGATATAATCTTCAAAAACACTACGACCGATGAAATAGTAACATAGGCCATTTAGTCTAAACCTTAATTCATATCCATCTGCTTCAAACGAACTAAGGCTGCACAATTCATGTACCTCCAGTAGCAGCAACAATAGGAAGTCCAAGTTACAAAATTCTAAATAGTGTAATGCACATAAAAAAAGTTTTTGTCATTAGCATATGACTCTCTATCACTCTTTTATATCATTAGCTTAAATATATGGTCAGAGCCATTCTAAGTTTCTAACTACGATACAATTAATTCAAAGCCTATCATTCAAAAGTTCATATCCTCAAATGCAACCATTTATATTAAAGTAAAAAAAAGAAACATGTAGCAACATTTGTTACAACCAGCATACATGTATCTCCTCAAAGATATTCATAGGTGAAAAGTTTTTCTATTACAACTGTAATAGCAAAAGAAGAGAACAAAGTGAAACTAAACTTGTAACTAAGGTACCTCAAGCAGCCAATGGACCAAATCAATGAATGAACATTTGGAATATTTTTTTCACTGCCAAATAAATCATGTCATACAACTGACCAACGGAATCTACAACTATAAAATTCACTAAGTTGAAGCCACAAACCAGAGAAATCTACAAACTTGCACACCAACATAGTTTCTTGACACCTTATAAAAAGCACAAACCCAATAATGTATTGCTTTTGTGAGGTCATCAAACTCTTTCTTCTCTGCATACCGTTTTCCGTATAAGACCAAGCATATCAATTACTAAAAATACTTGAATAAAAATCATCCCGACCCAAGAATTTACTTATCAAAGCAACTCAAGAAACGAAAAGCAAAATTACAACCGACTACCAACTATCTACATGAAAATAGTCACTTTTGAATATGCAAATAAGGTTTTCCCATGATCGACAAAAAAATAAGTTCACCAAAATTGATGTTGTGCACAATCTCAAGAAAAGTATGAGTTTAAACAAATGCATTCATTAGCCTATTTTTAATAAACAAACTCGAGAAAGTTATATGCAATTAAACAACGAACCAATAGCATGAAGCACATGCCTAACTTAGTAACAATGTAGGAGTCAAATGTTGCGTACATTTTTTGTTGAAATCCAAAGTCATGAACCTATTTTATCTTACAATTGTTTTTACCCAAAAAGCCACTTAAAATTGTATACTAATATCCATGAAGAAGATGAACGTCAATAGCTTCTAGTTTCAAAAATAATGCAAGTGCTTAAGAGACATATTCACAAACACTTTGAGGGCATAAAAAAGACAACATAATGCTCAACATTGTACTCCTGTGGTAGTGGTCAAAATTTTATGCAAAGTTCTTGTATACATTTTATCATACACATTATAGGCACCCCAAAAATCAAAACAAAAAAGAATAACAGAACTACATGCCGAAAGATAATTATTAGGCTAAAAACTAAAAGCTTAGACATAAAAATAAAGCAAGCACTAATATTGCTATCAGTTGATACTTAATAGTAACACACTACAGTAAACCAACAACTTTATGAGCTCCACATTTAACCATTACTCTATATAAGAAATAATTTAAAGATTTTAATTTAAAGCTCAAAAGTAAAAGTATTAAGAAAACATTCTAAGGTCCATAATTATAATCAAAGCAGAAGGCAACAAAAGTATTAAGAAAACAAACAAAGGGGCAATTTAGGGGCAGAAATCAAAAACAATAACAACACCACATACGAATACAGAAAAAATAAAATCGAAGCATATAAATAAAAACAAAAAAATATGAATACTCACCTTGATACTGCTCAATCCCACTCCAACCTGTTCCAGGAAAAAAATTAATTAGCTAAAGAAAAAAAATTATTAGACAGACAAATAATTAATTAGCCAAAGAAAAAAATTATTTGTAAAAGAACTTTTAGTTGCAAACCTTTAGCAGGTATCCGAAGCAAACCATAGATGAAGCAAACCACAGATGAAGCCTCCATCTCGTTCTCAACAGATTCCATATAACTGAGTTTTTGCATGGACACAAATTCAAAATAAACAGATAAGATACACGCCTATTGAATTCCTGACAGTGTGTAATCAATCAATAATCAAAATCGGAATAAAAAACACATATTAATGTATATACCTTATTATAGACATGGATTATGACAATTGCACGAATTATGACAATAAAACTTCAGCAGATCACAAACATCATATAATGTCCAATACACATATCCAAATCACCCACAAAGAAAACAACCACCTAACCTCGCCGACGTCGCCTGCCGACCATCAACGCCACACACCATGAATGGCGGCAATGAAGAAGCCCACGGCAACGAAGTAGGTTATGTGGTATGAACCACAAAGAATAAATACCTAAATCACATGAGATGAGATATCATAAGCCAACGCGTGATGATCTGTGGTGGCAGATGTGATGGCGGCTGCCACTTTTAGAGAGAGAGAGATGGAGGCCGTGTATTTTATTTTTAGGGTTTTAGAGAGAAAGATGGAGGCTGCGACATTTGTGTGTGTGTTTTTTCAGTTATATCATCGAAGTTTTCAAAAAGTCAGAAGTTAAAGATGGTAATATAGGAAAAATATTCCTATGTTTCCTTGATTATTTCCTAGTTTCCTTGGATAAGTGTACTTAAAAACAAAGTCCTATATCCTTTTTAAGTAGTAGGGATAAGTTAGTGGATTTTAATTTATATTTTATACTATTAAATTTTGAGTGCTTATATAATAGTATTATACTTTAATTTCCAAAATCTGATGTTTATCTTCACTTTCACCAAAACTGCCATATCTAGAGTTCTATATGGAGATAGAAGCTTAAATTTTTATCACATAAACTACATGATATGTGCTCCATTTAACTCTTCTATAGCTACTGTTGAATCATCTTCTAAGTATTTTCTAAAAATCGTCCAAAACAGTGAACTCAGATTTGTACTTTAAACTTGTTTTGATCATATCTCACTCATTACAATGATTCCATTGCATGGCCAACTCTCACATGTGTTCAAGACCCATAGCTTACTGTAAATGGAATCTACTTCATCATTTTATCAGTCTAACATGTGGTTAGTTACTGTTTTTATACAGCCTACCATTTTAACAAGATTTACCCATTTTACATTTAGTGTATCCATCTTTTTAAGCATATTTATCAACACCAAATCCCCACACAATACTTTTATCATCATATAATCATCATATACATATAAAATAGGAAATAAAATACATGTTTACATAATCAAAATAACAAGAGGATGAGGAGGACAATCTTTATACCACCAAGTTGATGTAGGTTATGATTTGGACATGGATTTTGATGGAGAAACTTGTGGATAACCATGACCATCTTCAAGACCATCATGCTTCATGAACTCCTTGTGGAAAATCAGCCCCAAGACACCATGAAAACTCCTCAATGGATGTTATAATCACCACCATTCAAGAGAGCTTCAAGAGGGCTTCAACATATGTAGAAATAACATGAGGTTTATGGTTAAATTTGATCAAAAGTTGTGTTTGATGATGATGGTGGGACGGCAATCAAGGGAGAGTGAGAGAGTTTTGAGAGTGGTTTTGCATGAGATAAATGAGAAATGTGGGTTGTGTTAGTGGTTTTGTGTTGTGAGTGGAAAGTGTAGCTTCATTGTGAAGCTAAGACAAGTGTAAGCTTTTTGCTTAAGTTTTGACACATCAAGTGTGTTAGTTGCTTAATGTTGGCCGGTTTTGGGGGTGGGACAAGTGTCCCACTTGTCTCATCCCCAATTATTTACGGGTACTCCTCGATTCTAGTTTCCTTGATTTGCGTGCCCTCGGGTCGTTTTACGAAAAACGTTTTTATAAATTATGAATCAACGTCACAAAACGAATCCAATAAAAATTGTCTCATCAAAAACGGAGTTCGAAAACGTAAATACGTAATCCTAGGGTTTCCGGTTTAGTTGTAAAGGACGTTAAAATAAAATTGTAAGTCCTAATCTCTTCTCGTAAATTTGTGATTTTATGAACCAACACAAATTTAAAATTCCAAAATAATATTCACGGGCAAATTTATTTTCTGAAATGTGGGACTGTCACCAAAACGGTGTATGTAAACGTAAGCACGTAACGTTGAATCCTCCGGTTTAGACGTAGTCGATGTTACTTCAAGACGTAAATCCAAATTACTTCCCAAAAATAAGTGAGTTCATATTGTAACATTAAAATAATGTTTTTAAATAATATTGAGAATAAAATATCGACCATAAATTGACGGATTGTAACAAATTCGCTTACCAATCAATGTGGCACGACGGGGATCAACCGTCAAGGCGGGAACTTGGGTGATCGTCCCCAAATAGTACTATTATATGCATAAGCGTCTACCAAATCCCTGTAGTTCACAATTCATGCTAATGGGACTTTTAGTGACATAACCTAACTTTAATAATCCATTTAATTTCATCTATCGGGTCATTTAATCATTTATCGGGTCATACAATCGGGTCATACAATCATTCGGGTCCAAATCAATAAACAAACAATCGGGACAAATGGTGTCCTATTTTATAAAAACTAACATGTTATCTCCCTCGCGGGTTTATAAAACATTTCATAAAAACATTTAAAAGAGTGTGAGGCTATGAACTCACGTTGATGTGGGAAAGCGGATTATCGGCAATTCGGATGTACGGTACGTGCTTCAATCACGGAAACCTAGACAAATAATACTCGTCTTAGACTCATGTCCAATGACTTTATAAAAATAACAATTATGTATACATATGATGATTATATATATGATGATCAAGTGGGTTCATTCACTCATTTATGTGTTTATGTATTGGTAACTTCTTACTAGTTTACTAGTTTTACCTATTTACGTGTTTTAGGTCCAATAAGCCTATTTTAAGTTCATTAACTTGTATTAATCCATTTCATACTTATATTATCAGTTTTATACTTTACATGTTGGGCCCAAATGGGTTAAGCCCAATAAATAAGTTTATAAGTGTTTTAGTCCATTTTGTTGTATTATTAGTCCAATAATGTTAACTTAGCCCGTTAATGTCCGTATGTTATATAGTTCGGGTTTTATCGGTTTTTACTTGTTATATATGTTTATATATTAGTATATGAGTTTATAAAAGTTTACATTAGACGGGTCCAACCGCCTAAGTTTTATTTAACAAAAACGTTAATTTTACGGTAATAGCCGAAAAAGTCGTAAAAATCATGTTTATAGTTTTATATCTTATAAAACTTATCAAACTACTAGTTTTATAAAATATCCATTTATTTATCCTTATACATATTTATATAAATGTATTATATAAGTTAGTGGGTTTTAATTCACATTTTATACTATTTTTATTTGAGTGCTTATATAATACTATTATACTTTAATTTCCAAAATCTGATTTTTATTTTCATGTTCATCAAAACTGCCATATCTAGAGTTTTATATGGATATAGAAGCTCAAATTTTTATTAAATAAACTAAATGATATTTGCTCCATTTAACTCTTCTATAGCTACTGTTGAATCATCTTCTAAGTATTTTCTAAAAATCGTCCAAAACAGTGAACTCAGATTTGTACTCTAAACTTGTTTTGATCATATCTCACTCATCCTAATGATTCCATTGCACGGACAACTCTCACATGTGTACAAGACATATTACTTACTGTATATCCAATAATCTATGCCATTTTTATCAGTTCATAATATGATTCTTTACTGTTTTATACAGCCAACAATTTAAACAAGATTTTAGCCTTGTTTCTTATAGTTTTTCATCTTTTTAAGCATGTTTATCAACACCAAATCCCCACACAATATTTTTAATCATCATTCATCGTCATATACATATACATAAGTAAAAGAAATACAATATTACATAATAAAAAATAACAAGAGGATGAAAAGAATAATCTTTATACCACCATGATGATGTAGGTTGTGATCAAAACATGGATTTTGATGGAGAAACTTGTGAATAACTAAGACCATCTTCAAGACCACCATTCTTCATGAACACCTTGTGGAAAATCAGCCCCAAGACTCCATGGAAACTCCTCCTTGGATGTTATAATCACCACCAATCAATAAGGTTTCAAAAGGGCTTCAACATGTGTGTAAATAACATAAGATTTTATGGTAGAATCAAGATCAAGTGAGGGTGTTTTTGGTGAGGATGGGACGGCACAAAGAGGGAGTGTGAGAGAATTTTGAGTGGATTTGCATGAGAGAAATGAGTGAGTGGTTTGAGGTGGTGGTTTTGCTAAGTGTTAGCTTCATTTGTAAGCTTGGTAAGACAAGTGTCTTACTTAGCTTACAAAATTGACACCAAATGTGGTGAGGTGTAGCAAGTTGGCCGTCCCATGTGTTGGAGGTGGGGCAAAACTTGTTTTTGTCTCATCCCCAATTATTTACGGGTAATCCTCGATTCTAGTTTCCTCGATTTGCGTGCCCTCGAGTCGTTTTACGAAAAACATTTTTATAAATTATGAATCAACGGCACAAAACGAATCTAATAAAAATTGTCTCATCAAAAACGGAGTTCGAAAACGTAAATACGTAATCCTAAGGTTTCCGGTTTAGTCGTAAAGGACGTTAAATTAAAATCGTAAGTCCTAATCTCTTCTCGTAAATTTGTGAGTTTATGCACCAACACAAATTTAAAACACCAAAATAATATTTACGGATAAATTTATTTTTTAGAAATGTCGGACTGTCACCAAAAACGGTGTATGTAAACGTAAGCACGTAACGTAGTATCCTCCGGTTTAGACGTAGTCGATGCTACTTCGTAAATCCAAATTTCTTCCCAAAAATAAGTGAATTCATATTATAACATTAAAATAATATTTTTAAATAAATATTGAGAATAAAATATCAACCATAAATTGACGGATTGTCACAGCATTTACCCCTAAACAGGATCTTTGTCATCAAAGATCATCTTACTACTCGCTTCTTATAGAGTTAAAGCCATGTGGGTATTTCCTCCACATTTGGTCTTTTCTCACCAGTGTAATTCATTACAATACGCGAGTTTCATCAAGCATAACTACGGGAATAAGATCAGGCTTATTGTTGACTTACTTTCTCTATCCATGATGTTCACGGGTTTTTGATGAACGCAACTTTTCGCTGATCTAAACTTTATCAAGAAGTGATCAGATTCTCACTTGATAGGCATTTTATCAAGTTTGATATACGAAACATAATTCACGCAGCTCTTGAAATCCTAGGGTAGATCCAGCTTATATGCCTTTCTAACCAATCTTTTACATCATCTCAATGGTCCCATACAACGGGGATTATATCCCATGATCTTCTAGATCATCATTTCATTTTCCATGGTTAAAATTTTTGGCATAACTTCGCTACCCATCTGGCACTTCAAGCTCTACATTTCATATTCACATAACCTCTTGCCCACTACCGGCAGTCAATAATCAGATCCTAATTTCAACAATCATTTCAGGTTTCGCGGGTCGAGTATTTTGTAAGGTTAGGTTCGCCATCATAGGAAACCTTAAACCTATAAGACATGTCCAACTCACAATCGGTGTATGTCGGGTGTCTTCATCTCAACTCCTGCTTACAGATGCTCTAATATAGATCCTAACAAGAGTCGATCTCGATACTAACACGATAATTATCAATAATAATCTCTCCAAAGGAAAACGATTATACGGTCTATTACCAAAGGTCAATCATTCAATCATAGAACAGCGCTTATAGTATTTTGTATCGTTACTTTACCTCGTCCCTTCGATTGGGGTGGTACACAGTATTCTCATCAAGATTCGTTCTTAATGACTTCTGAGCAAATCTCTAAAAATTCAAGGCGAAGCGAGGATCTTGATAGAGATGATCGATACAGGCACACCATGTTTACACAACTCCTTTAAATATAAAGAGTCAATTTCTTCATCAAGAATATATCATTAACAAGAATGATATTAGCAGATTTGGTCAGTTTGTCGACGATGACCCAAATCAAATCAAATTCAGATGATGACCTTTGCAATAGCTAGACGTTTAATAATGTATGAGGCGATGTTTGCCTTCATAATTTGCCATCAGTATAAATTTTTCTGATAATGATACATTAAATCAGAAATGACAAGAATAGAATACTTATACTTACAGATTCCAAAATAACTATATCTCACAATCCTCCATATTTAGACAATCACAAGTGGTCTTTAAAACATTTAATGCTATCGGCTTCTCAATTCTAATGGTTCACATTAGTCGCGAACCACTTTTATTATCTATATTATCCTTTTTATAAGCATCGGTTATATTTTAAATTGTTCGGCAATTTATTTTGCACATTCATTATTAAGAAATACATTCTAATTGGTTCTTTATACTTTTTACATAATGCGTCGATATTTAAATTCACCTCTCCTGATGATATAATTATCATGTCCATAATTCACTCAGAATTTCTTTCTTCATATTTTCTAAGTTTTAGTTTCGTTTCCACTATCATTTTTATCAGTTTTACTCAATCGATGTTTTAAAAGCGTCGATAATTATCACAAGTAAATTAATAATAATTATTAAATTTTTATGAAACGTAAACGTTAAAAGTTTAAATTTCTTAGTTCGACCAATTATATAAAATGTTCAAAATAATTTTTAATTTAATTAACACGATTTTTTTTTATCAAAAATAATTAGTAGAATTCGTAAATGTTCGAAAATTTTTTGCTTATATTTTGGTCAAAAATTTTCTTAGTTGAAAAGCAAAAAGTGTCGTTTCAAATTTCAAGTCATGGTTTAAATGGTTTCCTCAATTCTTCTTAAGATGTCTAGAAGTATACAAAAACATTTACCCCTAAACAGGAGTTTAGTTAAATGTTTTGGTTATAAGGGAATGATCCCTTAAAAATCCTTTGTTAAAACATTTGTCAAAATATATTTGCACCTTCTTTTTAGTATAACTCAAAGTCTTACATGACTTTTAATTTTTGAAGAGTCAATTTATATTCCATTATCAATTAATCACACGGTTACATCATGTAAAGGATTAAGTCTTAAGTCATATGTTAAATATTCAAAGTACAGGTTTTCATTGTTCGGTCAATTCAGGGCAGTTCATAAAAGATTATTAACTCATTCTTATTCTTATAAACAAACAAATGGTCCTTAATGATCACAAGCATGAATTTATCAAATTACAGCCTTCACACGTGATTCACCAAATTTATGAATGCTACGTGTGTATTAGTCAATCCAAACGACATCACGTGAAACTTATATTGTTCATTACAAGTACCGGATGTAGTGATTGGAATAGATAATCTTTTTCGCGGACGCGAAGTTGATGATAACCATGCCGTGGATCAAATTGCTAGAACCTTGTAAAGGATCGAACAAATCTTCCATTTCGAGTTATGGATATCGTTTTCGATTGTCAATTTACTCAGTTCACAGTAATCTATAAATATAAGGAATAATAACACCATAGCTCTTCATGATGACGAGCTTGGTAGAATAAAATCTTTCTCCGACAACTCTCTCAGTTGTACGGTAATTCCTTTAATTCAGATGGTGCTGACGTACAGTGCACATGCCACAGGTGCAGCACCGGGAATATAATCAATACCAAATTCAACTTGCCTTAATGGGAAAAGTCTAGGTAATTCACCAATAAATACCTCCTAAAGTTTCAGATAACAGAAACATCTTTTAATAAATTCATATTAGGTTCTTCTAGATTACAATATCTATAACTAATTCACAACCATTCATGGTATAATTTCAAGTCTAAATGCAGGATATGGTCATCCATCAAGAATTATTTAGATCACTTTTGATAATCAACATCTTATCATTTAGGGGAATTCAATTCGAGTTCCCATCAATTAAGACAATGTCGTCATGTCATAATTAATCAATCCATTCTACTGGCACTATCAACTTTTCAGTTTTATTGCCGTCGATAAGATGTGAACTTCTCAAAAGACTAATAATAACTCATAACCCTTCACAATTCAAGGATATCTGGAGACATAACTAACCTTAAAAGAGTAAGGTCAACGCATAATCTACGCGATAGAATTTCAAATCAGATACAGACGAAAACATTTAACGAATATGAATATATCCCATGTTTTCATGATTCGAGTACGCATTTGAAAGCTCCTCGGATCGTTACCCAGGTCATTCAAATGAAATCTAATCAAAAGAAATGATAGGAACATCGATACATCCAGTCGGGTATCAACACTCGGTAATCAGATACTTTTCCTAAAAATCTCACTACGGGAGAATTGGACAAGAAAGATTTGTCAATTGTCAAATAAGACAATTTCCACAGATGAGTAAATTCAACTCAGAAGAATAAATGGTACGGGCACGTATGTAGATGTCTCTAACAATATGCCCCTATTTTTCACTTCTTGCAGATCTCATAAAATTTAATCTTTCACAATCTTTAAAGAAAATGTAGTGTTTATTCATTAGTTTTATGGTGACTACTAATCAGTCTTGCATGGTCCATTCCAAATTGTATGTAGGCGCGCAACTATATACAATTTCAATATTAACGATGCAATACTCAGTTCGTCAAAACTTTATCATCATGTTTATAATAAAAGCATTTAAATGCTTAATTCTTAAATAAGAATCAAGAATAAATTTACAAAGATTTTCTTTGTTATGAAAACAATTAAGTTTTCCAAGGTGTTTTATAAACAACTTCATTTTGATAACGATCATTTTGTAAGTCTCACTTTAAATAATCCATATGGTGATGAAAACCCAATTTTTCTCAAGGGATACTGCTTTAACTTTAAAAAAACAATGAGTGATCTGCAAAAGAGTGATGAAGAGTTGTTCACCAAGAACTAACTACAATGTAATAGGAAATGAGCTTAGCCAATTAATCATGAGGTTCATAACCTTGATGGCACTCAAAAGAGAATAATCCACAACGTAACTCAAATCAAGATGAGTACTTGTTCAATGGTTGCATCACTAGCGCGAACATTAGGATGAAGCAATAAAAGATAGATAACATCGATACATGTAGAATTTAGCAATCAAAGGTAGTCTTTTCATTAATCACAAACAAGTCAAATTGTACCGTAACACATTACGTGTCACTATGTCATACAATTTACAAAACTCATCCTACCAACTGATATCTCAGTTAAGTTAGGGATTTTTAAAAGATACCATAGTGAATACTAATCTACAAGAGTTATGGGGGTTCCACCTGTCTTGGAAGATCCATCGGTCCCATTTCAGAAGAAGATTTCTTCAACTTATTTCTTGGACACTGGGCACCCTCATCATTGGACAATGGTCTAGGAACAACCCTTAACACGAACCAACAATCATTCTAAACCTTATAATTCAATCACAGGACTTAACGACTTCCTCTTAATAATTTCATATTCCGTACGGGTTAAATTTTTACTTCATTCAAGTTTCATTCAAATCATACTCAATGCGATATCCTACCTCATTTCCAAATACTTCAAGTTTAATTTTAAACCTTAAGAGGGCAATAAAAGCTCAATATGATCAATACTTAATTTCCAATCCTATAGTTCTCACAACAATAGTTATCAAATAAGTCACTAGTATAAAATGACTCATACATTCAATTAGACTTCCCGGAAAGGTACTAGTGGCATGAGGCATTTGGGTAATGGTTCCAATAACAGCCTCAAGTGCAACATTCACCCTTTCGATTTCAATTTAAGAATTGGGTGACAACGAATCAGATGACACCTTTCCAGGTGGTAACGTTTTGTCAAACTCCACTCTATAAGGAAAGATCGTCATGACATCGATATCAGTTTTAATCTCGCCAATTCTTCTTCAATATCACAATCAACTAATATCTACATTCCTACGAGTATCAACCATTTATTGGGATCATAAATATCCACAACTTGGTTTAGATCTAGAATAGCTAGAATTCCTACGAGAATAGCTTCGATTAATTTACTAGGGGATTCAGGGTTCCTTGTGACAATCTACGTTGTATAAATACCTCGTATAAATATCAAAATAATCATCAAACAATCATGTAATAAAATTACATCATATATATATATAATCCAAGTTATATATATATATATATTAAAATAACACTTCTCAGTCTGGCCTTGTCGGTAACTCAGGAATTCTTCGGCACCGTTATAGTCAAAAGATTTTTAGGCATTTTTAGTAAAATGTTTATAGTTAAAAGATTTTGAAATGTTTTACTCAAAACCTTGGTTTTAAAAATCTTTCGTTCTCTATAATGTGAGCTCTGGTACCAAACTGTAACACCCCCAAATTTATACAACTCAATACAGCGGAAGACTAGTTGGTGTTACGGGATAGCACATTACTCACATCATAGACAACGCTTAAAAATCGTGTCGTTTAATAATAAAACATTTCCATTCATAAATATCAAATTTACATAGGTCCCAAGTGATTATATTTCATACAGGTTTTACAAAGAATTTGAATGGAAATTATAATTTAAGTGCGGGCCATGAATTCTTGTTGTCTTCCTGAGAATTACCTTCAAGTACCTGAGATAAAACATGTTAAAAGAAAGGTCAGCGATAACGCCGAGTGAATTCATAGAGTTTAATAAATTCCATCAATATAACTTTGGTATAAAATTATTACCAAAAATCATTTCGTACAAATCATTGTAATAGGCCATAAAATAGCCAAAGTCATTTTTATACAAATCCTTATCGAAAATCATAATATAGGCATTTGCCTTAAAAATCATTATACGAGCCAATGTCGTAAAAACATCATACAATACGTTTTATAACGTTGTATAGATTAAATAAAAACCGTTATATGAGTATGGTTATATAAAACCAAAACACGAACATAATATCAATAGTATGACCCCGTATTGCTAGTCAGGCAATACATCATAACTCGACGCGTATAGTAGTATTTTGTGAATTGGATTATTATAAGCCGCATGACATTGTCACCTTACTACAACAAACAACGGGTAGCTAGCCCGAAACTCAATTTGCCCATCTAAATTAGCGTGTCGTCACAAAGGTCACGCTATGGAAATCTTCTCATACATAAATTCGCTTACCAATCAATGTGGCACGACGTGGATCAACCGTCAAGGCGCGAACTGGGGTGATCGTCCCCAAATAGTACTATTATATGCATAAGCGTCTACCAAATCCCGGTAGTTCACAATTCCTTCTAATGGGACTTTTAGTGACATAACCTAACTTTAATAATCCATTTAATTTCATCTATCGGGTCATTTAATCATTTATCGGGTCATACAATCGGGTCATACAATCATTCGGGTCCAAATCAATAAACAAACAATCGGGACAAATGGTGTCCTATTTTATAAAAACTAACATGTTATCTCCCTCGCGGGTTTATAAAACATTCATAAAAACATTTAAAAGAGTGCGAGGCTATGAACTCACGTTGATGTGGGAAAGCGGATTATCGGCAATTCGGATGTACGGTACGTGCTTCAATCACGGAAACTTAGACAAATAATACTCGTCTTAGACTCATGTCCAATGACTTTATAAAAATAATAATTATGTATACATATGATGATTATATATATATGATGATCAAGTGGGTTCATTCACTCATTTTTGTGTTTATGTATTGGTAACTTCTTACTAGTTTACTAGTTTTACCTATTTACGTGTTTTAGGTCCAATAAGCCTATTTTAATTTCATTAACTTGTATTAATCCATTTCATACTTATATTATCAGTATTTATACTTTACCTGTTGGGCCCAAATGGGTTAAGCCCAATAAATAAGTTTATAAGTGTTTTAGTCCATTTTGTTGTATTATTAGTCGAATAATGTTAACTTAGCCCGTTAATGTCCATATGTTATATAGTTCGGGTTTTATCGGTTTTTACTTGTTATATATGTTTATATATCAGTATATGAGTTTATAAAAGTTTACATTAGACGGGTCCAACCGTCTAAGTTTTATTTAACAAAAACGTTAATTTTACGGTAATAGCCGAAAAAGTCGTAAAAATCATGTTTATAGTTTTATATCTTATAAAACTTATCAAACTACTAGTTTTATAAAATATCCATTTATTTATCCTTATACATATTTTTATAAATGTATTATATAAGTTAGTGGGTTTTAATTCACATTTTATACTATTTTTATTTGAGTGCTTATATAATACTATTATACTTTAATTTCCAAAATATGATTTTTATTTTCATGTTCACCAAAACTGCCATATCTAGAGTTATATATGGAGATAGAAGCTCATATTTTTATGAAATAAACTACATGATATTTTCTCCATTTAACTTTTCTATAGCTACTGTTGAATCATCCTTGAAGTATTTTCTAAAAATCGTCCAAAACAGTGAACTAAGATTTGTACTCTAAACTTGTTTTGATCATATCTCACTCATCCTAATGATTCCATTGCATGGCCAACTCTCACATGTGTACAAGAAATATTACTTACTGTATATCCATTAATCTATGCTACTTTTATCAGTTCATCATATGATTCTTTACTGTTTTATACAGCCAACAATTTAAACAAGATTTTAGCCTTGTTTTTTTTATAGTTTTTCATCTTTTTAAGCATGTTTATCAACACCAAATCCCTACACATTATTTTTAATCATCATTAATCATCATATACATATACATAAGTAAAATAAATACAATATTACATAATCAAAAATAACAAGAGGATGAGGAGAACAATCTTTATACCACCATGATGATGTAGGTTGTGATCAAAACATGGATTTTGATGGAGAAACTTGTGAATAACCAAGACCATCTTCAAGACCACCATTCTTCATGAACACCTTGTGGAAAATCAGCCCCAAGACTCCATGGAAACTACTCTTTGGATGTTATAGTCACCACCAATCAATAAGGTTTCAAAAGGGCTTCAACATGTGTGTAAATAACATAAAATTTTATGGTAGAATCAAGATCAAGTGAGGGTGTTTTTGGTGAGGATGGGACGGCACAAAGAGGGAGTGTGAGAGATTTTTGAGTAGATTTGCATGAGAGAAATGAGTGAGTGGTTTGAGGTGGTGGTTTTGCTAAGTGTTAGCTTCATTTGTAAGCTTGGTAAGACAAGTGTCTTACTTAGCTTACAAAATTGACACCAAATGTGGTGAGGTGTAGCAAGTTGGCCATCCCATGTGTTGGGGGTGGGGCAAAACTTGTTTTTGTCTCATCCCCAATTATTTACGGGTACTCCTCGATTCTAGTTTCCTCGATTTGCGTGCCCTTGGGTCGTTTTACGAAAAACGTTTTTATAAATTATGAATCAACGGCACAAAACGAATCTAATAAAAATTGTCTCATCAAAAACGGAGTTCGAAAACGTAAATACGTAATCCTAAGGTTTTCGGTTTAGTCGTAAAGGACGTTAAATTAAAATCGTAAGTCCTAATCTCTTCTCGTAAATTTGTGAGTTTATGCACCAACACAAATTTAAAACTCCAAAATAATATTAACGGATAAATTTATTTTCTGAAATGTCGGAACGTAGTATCCTCTGGTTTAGACGTAGTCGATGCTACTTCAAGACGTAAATCCAAATTTATTCCCAAAAATAAGTGAATTCATATTATAACATTAAAATAATATTTTTAAATAAATATTGAGAATAAAATATCAACCATAAATTGACGGATTGTCACAATATGTACACCTTTAATCTTCATACTATTACTCCAATAGGTGGTATTACATGTTTGCTAGCTAAGGCTTCTTATGATGAGTCTAATTTATGGCATAGGAGGTTAGGTCATGTGAATTTCAAGAATCTTAACAGATTAGTGAATAGGAATTTGGTTAGAGGGTTACCTAACAAATCTTTGCAAAATGATTTCACATGTGCTGCTTGTCAAAAAGGTAAACAACATATAGCCTCTTATAATACCAAGACTGTCAATACTGTGACAAAGCCTTTGCAACTTTTACATATGGATTTGTTTGGTCCAGTTTCTGTAAGAAGCATTAGTCATAAGACCTTTTGTCTAGTCATAACTGATGATTATAGTAGATTTAGGTGGGTTTTCTTTTTTGCTCTTAAGAGTGAAACCAATGAATTACTTAAGAATTTTATCACTTTAGTTGAAAAACAGTTCACTAAACAAGTCTTAATCATTAGGACAAATAATAGGACAGAATTCAAGAATGCTGAATTTGATGAATTTCATAGGTCTAAAGGCATTAAGAGACAATTTAGTAATCCTAGGAATCCACAACAAAATGGAGTAGCTGAAAGGAAGAATAGGACACTAATTGAGGCTGCTAGAACTATGTTGGCTGATTCTCTTTTACCAAATACATTTTGGGCAGAAGCAATAAATACTGCATGTTATGTGTTAAATAGAGTCTTAGTGACCAAGCCTCAAAACAAAACACCTTATGAACTTTTTACTGGTATTAAGCCAACCATAAGTCATTTAAGACCTTTTGGGTGTCATGTGTCTATACTAAATACTCTTGATCATTTGGGAAAGTTTGATGGAAAATCTGATCCAGGATATCATGTAGGATATTCATTGCAAAGTAAAGCATATAGGGTTTACAATTTGGCATCTAAAAAGGTTGAAGAAAATGACCATGCTAATTTCTTAGAAAATAAACCCAATATCCTAGGAATAGGTTATGCTTGGATGTTTGATTTGGATTATCTAACTAATTCCATGGATTGCTATTATGTTCAAAAGGATTATCAAACTAACAATGCAGGTGAGGAGTCTGGTACAACTAATTCAGGTACTCAAGAAGAAGCTTCTTCATCAAATGATGATGTTCACATATATGTACCTAGTATGCCTACTGTTACTCCCATGTCTGCTATTCCCAAGAAGTAAACTATGCCATCAACAGATGATCAAGCCTCCCAAGAGCTTCAAAGGCTTCAAGATCAAGAAAAGAATGCTACATCTGCTAATAAGCATTCAGGAGAAGAATCTTTTGAGTCACAACACTCATCAGTACATACTACACCTAGCGGTACCTCATCTGCAAGTACTGCTAAGTCAAAATCTTCAAAGTCTGCTGATTCATTAGAAGATATTTTACAAGCTATGGACGATGAAGACTTGTATGCTAGTCCAGCTGAAGGAATCTTCTCCAAAGCTTCCTATGATGAGCAGGGTGCAGTAACTGATTTCAACAATTTGGAAACAGAAATTCCAGTCAATTCTATTCCCACTCATAGAGTCAACACAACCATCCTACTATACAAATCATTGGAAATCCCAAGTCTGTTGTACAAACCATAAAACAACTTCAAGCCAATAATGAAACTCATGCACTTGTGAGTTATGTCAAACAACAACAGAGAACTAGTCATAAAGATACTCAGCATTGTTTGTTTGCCTGTTTCTTATCACAAGTAGAGCCCAAACACATTTCTCAAGCTCTTAATGAAGAAAGTTGGGTAGATGCCATGCAAGAAGAATTAACACAATTTGATCTACAAAAGGTTTGGATTCTTGTGGATCTTCCCTTAGGTAAGAGAGTAATTGGTACTAGATGGGTTTTCAAGAACAAGAAGTACTAAAGAGGAGTTGTTGTGAGAAACAAGGCAAGGCTTGTTGCTCAAGGCTATAGACAGGAAGAAGGGATAGACTATGATGAGGTTTTTACACCAGTGGTAAGGATAGAAGCCATTAGGTTATTTTTGGCCTTTGCATCATATATGGGTTTTATAGTCTATCAGATGGATGTGAAAAGTGCCTTTCTTTATGGTACTATTTTAGAGGAGGTATATGTTTCACAACCTCCAGGTTTTGTAGATCCTAAGTTCCCCAACAGAGTCTACAAGGTTATCAAAGCACTTTATGGTATGCATCAAGATCCAAGGGCCTGGTATGCAACTTTATCCAATTTTCTGTTAGAGAATGGATATAGAAGAGGGACCATTGACAAAACTTTGTTCATCAAGAAGAATGCTAAGGATATTATTCTAGTACAAGTCTATGTTGATGACATTATTTTTGGTTCTACCAAGAAATCATGGTGTGAAGAGTTTGAGGCTTTGATGAAAGGAAGATTTCAGATAAGTTCTATGGGAGAACTTACTTTCTTTTTAGGACTACAAGTCAAACAAAGGAAAGATGGAATATTTATCAGCCAAGATAAGTATCTTGCTGAAATATTGAAGAAATTTTCAAGTATGGATACAAGGAGTACAAGCACGCCTTTTGAAGCTAAGAAGTCTTTGTCAAAAGATGAACATGGTGAAAATGTTGATATTCATCTATACAGATCAATGATTAGTTCATTAATGTATCGTACTGCTTCAAGGCCAGATATTATGTTTGTTGTGTGTGCTTGTTCAAGGTTCCAAGTTAATCCAAAGGTGTCTCATCTACATGCTGTAAAGAGGATTTTTAAGTATCTTAAAATTCAACCTAATTTAGGATTATGGTATCCTAGAGAATCAACCTTTGAATTGGAAGCTTACTCAGATAGTGATTATGCTAGAACTAATCATGATAGTAAATCCACAACAGGAGGTTGTCAATTCCTAGGCAGAAGACTCATATCATGGCAGAGTAAGAACCAAACCATTGTTGCTACTTCTACAACTGAAGCTGAATATGTAGCTGATGCTCATTGTTGTGGACGGATTCAAAATCAGTTGTTATATTATGGGTTCAACTTCATGAACACCAAGATTTACATTGATAATGAAAGTACTATATGCATTGTCAAGAATCCAGTATTTCACTCCAAGACCAAGCATATTGAAATAAGACATCACTTCTTAAGAGATGCCTATGACAAAAAACTTATTCAAATCATGAAGATTCATACAGACAATAATGTAGCTGATTTACTGACCAAGGCATTTGATAAAAAGAGATTTGAATTCTTGCTAACACATATTGGTATGCTCAACCAATAGACTGCTGCATATGTTGAGGGGAGGTAACAACTGGACAATTTTTATGCTAATTTTTATTGTATAGTCTATGCTTTTATGTTTTTGATGTGATTGCAGGTTGATAGAATAAGATAAAATAGGTTATTATGATAGTGGAATGCATGAACTGGTCAAAATTGTGAGATACCGTTATGGATCCAAGTACCGCTAGCACAATTCCAAGTACCGAGTATGTTCCATGTACCGCTACATGTCCGTTGTATTGTTAAGGGTCTCTTTTGTAAATTTGGTGGTTTCTTTGCGCTTGGGTTTTTTATTTACTTAAATACTTACTCCAATTACATAACTGATTCACCTAATCTTTTATTTTTATCTCTTGATTCCATAACCTTCTCTCTAATTTTTCGTTCATCAAAAATACTAATGGCTGCTTTACAAGTGATCTCTAAGCATAATTTGGTTTCGAATCTTGCTCTGAATGATGACTCTTTTGGATTCCATGAGATTCTTGGATTCTTATCTCGAAGTCATGTTCGTTTCGCACTCACTGTAAGTCCCATTGTCTCTGTTTCAATTATTGAACAATTTTGGAACACTGCTGTGTTAGGTACTCGGTTTGATCAACCTTGCATTAAGGCTAGGGTAAATCATAGAAATATATATGTAACTGGCGTACTGCTAAGGGCTAGTTTGAGATTAAATGACGAAAATTGACTTAGTATGCTTAATTATACAGAGATACATGATGCCCTTGCAGCCATGGGCTATGAGGGTGGTAGGGAAAGTCATACTTCCTTTAAAGCTTTGTTTTCACCTCAATGGAAATTGCTTTTTCATGCCGTTATTCACTGTTTGAGCTCTAAAAGTACTTCTTTTGATTAAATTCCTTTTGTATTGGCATCAGCTGGTATTTGTCTAGCAAATAACATGGTTTTTAATTTTCAAGATTAATTTTTGAAGGCATGACTAGGAATTTGGAAGGACATAAAAAGTTTTTAATGTATCCTAGATTCATTCAAAATTTAGTTAGTGACCAAATCTCTAACCTACCAGAGTTAACTAATACATGGGATGTTGCTACATTCACAAAGAGAACTTTCTCTTTCTTAACAAAACAAGGCAATTCCTTTACAGGAACTGTTACACCATTGTTTGCTCATATGTTAGCCCAACCTGCCAACCAAGAAGGTGAGGAACCTAGCAATGCTAGTGCTTCTCATCAAACTCCTTCTAACTAGAGTTCCCATTCCTCAGAAGATTCTCAATCTTCTTCTCATAATATTGGTGCTCCACCAAATACTGATGAGATGATCCATACACCTGTTGCTTCCATTGCTGCTAGTGGTTCACCACCAGTACAGGCACTAGAGGTGGTGGATGTTGCAAATTTAACTGCTTTGTGTACTAGTTTGTCCCAACACGTACAGGTGTTGCAAAAGGAAAAACTTGTTCAAGACAAGAAAATTGTTGAATTAGAAGCTAGCCTAATCAAGTTGAGGAATAAAGTATCACCTTAGATGAGGCAGAATAGGTCTATTCAGAAGGTTGCACTTAAAAAGCAAAGATTCAGAAACCACAAGAAAAGGCAACTGAATGCAACCAAACGGGGGAGGAACTATAAAGAACAAATACCTTCTTCTGATAATCAAACAAGGGTCTTTGGAAATGACATCAATTTTGAGATGGATGATGATGTCATTGGAAATTTTGAAGATGGAACTGGTTTAGAGACTGGTGTGGATGAACCTACAAACATGGAGTTTCAACAGGAAGAACCACATCCTACTCATGAGGAGCCACAAGTTGAATAAATGATGGTAACTCAGCCAGCACCACAATCTCAATCACCATAACTTCAAGTGAATTGGAGTACTTTATATGAGAAGCTGGAGGAGATTAATGTTCAATTTCCTGAATCTTCAATTTCACCACCAAAAGAAAAATCTGGTTTCACAAGAAACAGTCTTTGCAAGTACTGTCAAGATCAAGAGTGAGCAATGAATCAGACAAGACTGAAGAGGTGCAAGTTGAAAGGATATTCTTAGTGGAAGAAAGGGTATCTGGAGATACACAAGTGATTGAAGAAAAAAGTGTGTCTAATACTGGTGAAGTCAACTTTGTTGAAGACCCAAGTACTGCTAAGTCAACTAAGCCAACTACAAGTACTGCTGACATTGTTGAAGACCCAAGTACTGCTAAGCCAACTAAGCCGACTGCAAGTACCGCTGGTGATCATCCTTCACTGGAAAGTCAAACTCCTTTTGGAGAGGATGAGACTTTAGCCCAAATACTACTTGACTTAAGAGAGAAGAATTCAGCTAAGAAAGCAAAACAAGCAGAGGCAGAGAAGAAGACACAACAAGAAGCTCTTGCCAAAAAGGATCAAACTACAGGTATAAAAATTCAAGCTGCACACCCTACTAAAGGAATATTTATTCAACAGCAAGTTGATGAGGAAAGACCTTCCAAGCTGAAGAAGAAGCTATCTAAGATTAATCCAAATGATAAGGGAAAGAAGCAAATACTATCAGAATCTGAAAATGAAAGTGATTCAGATGAAGATATCAGCAAAGACATGCATAGATTTAATCAACTAGACCATGATGAGGAATATGCTCTCAGAATGCAAGATCAAATTCATGAAGAAGACTTGCAAGAGGAACTTGAAGCAAAACAAAATTTTCTAGAAGCTAAGAGAATCCAGCAAGAATGGAACATACAAGAGTATGACAGGATTTAAGTTGAATTACATGCAAGTGAGCTTCTTGCAAACTCATTGTTAGCAGAAGAGATAGATGCTTATGATGAAGAAGATAAATCAAAACTGATTGACGATCTGGTGAGGGAGCAACAAAGATTCTTTGCTGAAAAGAGAAGAAGAGAAAAGTTTAAGCCTCCAACTACCATGTAGATTAGGAATCAAATGATGACATTTCTCAAGGAAGTTAAGAATTTCACTCATACTCAGCTGGTCAAGAAGAACTTTGAAGAAATCAGGACTGTGTATGAACAACATAAAAGAACTGAATTGAATTTTGTTGAGATTAGATCTGAAGCGGACAGGATAGCTATTGAATAAGCTAGAAGACATCCGCAACAACAAAAGCAATTTGGAAGTGCTCCTAGAATTGAGCCAAGTACTGTTGAACCTACAACTACATCTCCACCTATCAAGACCATATATGTGAGGAAAAGTAGAAAGGAGAAGGTAAGGTCAAAGGAGGAAGAGACTGCTCAAAGAATGAATGAAGTAGATAAAGCTCAAGATGTTGACAAGACTGAAAATGTACAAGCAGTACATACATAATCGACAGTACATACTAAAGAAACGGTACATACAAACTTGGAAGAAGGTTCAATAGAATTTGAAGGAACCTCCAAGGGTGTTAAGATGAAAAGATCAACAAAGAGGAACTAGAAAGCTAAAAGGGCTAAGTCAACAGCAGAAGATAGTGATGATGATGAGAGCTTGAAAAAGTACTTGAAGATAGTAAAATTTGAAGATCAATGTATTGATACAAAGATTTTTGGAAAGAGGTCATCTATGTCTAGATGGATATACTCTATGGATCAAGGACTGGAAGCTTATGTAAATCAAAGAACTGATGGCACAACAAGAATATTCAGACTTTTGGAAGATATTCTTCATATTCTTGACAGACAAGATGTTCAAGATCTTTTCAGATTAGTTCAAGAATCCAGTGCAGGTAAAACTGAGGTATCACTATTATATAATGAATTGCTCTTCATATATGAACCACACAACTGTGATCAAGAAATTTTGAAGGATTAGAGAATCAGGTTCCTAGTTACTGGAGATATTATAGGTCATGTGGATTGCATATTTTGGATATAGATGATGTTACTTACTATATGCTACAAGAGAAGAGTTATCCATTTGGACGAAGATTGTTGGAAAGAATGTTGGAACAACAATTGGAAGTCACAGAAGAATTTGTTGATGCTTTGGAGTTGATCAGAATGGTTAAACAACAAATCAAGGATTTGAAAGATGAGGAAGAAGCTGAGAAAGAGCCTTAAGTGTTTGAATTTCAGTCACACTTCACAAATGGTTCTCAGTTCACCATGTCTAACACACATAAGAACTGGCTAGTCCATAAGCAAACGGTTTGTGGTAAAGACTTCTCAAATCCGTTGAAAGCTAGAAGTTTGCTAAAAAACTATATGGTTCTAAGTCACCTTGTTTCGATACAAAGAGTTGGCTAGTCCTAGACAAACGGTTCTAGGTAAAGACTTAATCAAATCCGTTGATGGTTGACAATTTACCAAAAATTGTAGGGTTATTAGTACACCTTATTCTTTATGAATAAAGTATTGGCTATTCCAGAGTGTACGGCTAGCTGGTAAAGAATATATCAAATCCGTTGATAGCTGGTGATTTGCTAAAAATCATGAAGCCAATACAGATTGGTTTTTGTTGTTAACTGTTTTATTTCATGTATGAAGATTGCAAGCAAAGAAGTATTAAAGAAAAAGATACTTAAAAAAGTTTTGTCTCATCAAATCAAGACTGAAGGTCATGATTCAGAGTTCATAGATTTAACTCAAGAAGACAATTTATGTTGCTACAAAGAAAAATGAATGTTTACAAGACACAAGAGGATCATAAGTTAAAGACCAAGATGATGCTTGAAGATTATCTTATCAAAAGAATATACATTGAAGTGTTTGGCTACATTTAGTTGGATACAAATACAGATTACCAAGTTCAATCCAAGGCTGAAGAAAAGACTGAAGACATGTATTCTAAATACATCCAATACAAAGAGAAACAAGAAGACAACAATTTATCATTCTTGTTTATGGGAGGATTGTTGGGAATTATTTGTTAAGTGTCAAGTATCGTTAGTATTATTGAAGTATTGTTAGTATCTTTCAAGTACCGTTAGTGTTAATGTGTTACATAGTAAGTACTGCTATATTGATTAGGACGAATATATCTTTGTATAAGATATGTTATAGTTATAGTTAGAGTATATCTTATGTTATATACTTAAATAGTTAGAATATTGATAATATATCATCTGTGATATAGTTATCTTTATAGAATATTCTAAGGTTTCTAGGATTCCTTACTTTATAAAAGGAACATAGGTACAATGTCATTCATGTACCTCATTCAAGTCGATTAATAAGAGAATCGAATAGTTAAACATAATTATGTTCTTCTATGCTTTATAAGTTAGATTGTGCATAACTTATTTAGTTTGAGTAAGAGTTCTCAAAGTGTTTTAGTTTGATTACAAACTACTATACTAGTTCTTAACAGAATATAGATCTAATCAAAGGGATCAACAGTTGTGTTGGAATTTTGATGGCGTGACATTCCGCTGGTGGCACTATTGAATTGAAGATGGTGACAATTCCCCCTTCTACCGGGAATTTTATCATGTCGTGTGTTGTAGACGGGACGGCTCGTATGGAAAGTATTCTTGGCCTTCTGATAATACCATTGTACGGAGAGTGAGAGCGTATGACCATAAAGTTTATCCATGCTGTTGTTGAATGTTCTTTATCTCCAATAGTAACTAACAGTCGTAAATGTCCTATCGGCCAGATGGATTCTCTACTAAAACCTATAAGCGGTGACGTGGTCGGCATTAGTCAGTTTTTTATCTCCAGTCGTAATTGTACGAAACAATTTTCGTATAGTACTTCCGCGGATAAGCCTCCGTCAACGTACATACGACGGATATTGTGGTTTCCAATGCTCACCCCAATAGTGAGAGGTGTGTCTGCTATGTTGCTTGCCGTGATAGGAGGGAATGAGATTTCCTTGCTGCTAGAAATTTTTTGGCTAATTTTCTGCTTTGTCCTATGTTGCCATGACTGGATCGTGAATATGGTTGTAGGATTGTCCTTCTGGAAATATTTTTTGTCATTCTTTTTATTATCCTTCCCGTCCTTCTAGTACTTGACCAGATGTTTGAGTTTGCCTGATTTGATCAGTGACTCAATATGCTTCTTGAGATGAATGCACTCGTCAATGCCATGACCTTTGTCTTTATAGAATTCGCAAAAACGATTCCCCTGATGACGATCAACCGGAGTGGTCATTGGGGGCGGCCTTGTAAAATTCTCCCCTTCTGTTAATAGGATGTCTCGGTACATCATCTTTAAAGGAGTGAACTTGTCGTTCGACCGCCCTCCTTTTGCCTGATTTTTGTAATCCAAGCTCCTAGCATTACCTCGATTATTCAATTTCCTCTTTGGTTGATCATTCGATCGATAGTTTTAATGTCCCTTTATGGGATAAGCCGCGGACACGGTGGTCTTCCCTCCCACGAAGTTCCTAGCCCTTTTCATGAGTTCATCGAACGTTGCGGGACGTTTATCATTGAGGCGCCTGATTAACTCCCTGTCTGTTATGGCATGCATATAGTCGGAGATCTGGAGGACTTCTAGGCACGCTCTTATTCGCGTGTATTCATCTTTGAAAAGTTCTGTGAAGTCTTCTATGGATTCTCCATGCATCTGCTTGACCGTCGCCAATGAGACTGGGTCCCTATTATACTTCTTTCGCTGAGTACAATTTCTTCTAAACACCGAGCGTAGTTTATCGAAGTTGTTGATGCTCCGGTGGGGAAGTTTTTCAGACGAGTCACGGGCATTACCAATCAGGGTTGAATTAAACATTTGGCACCATATAGGCATCGGCCATCGTTCAATTGTTGCTTGCACTGTGAAAATTTCAGATGGTCGTCCGGATCACCAGATCCATCACAGGTTTTGACACACGCCGGTATGCGGTGTTTTTTGTCCTTGGAGTAATTATGTATGCGGGTCGTGAAGGCATTCTCTCTCTCGCTACACCATGGAAAGGAGAGGTCTTCTTCATCATCCGTGTGATAGCGTCCTCCTTCATCATCTGATGGTTCATAAGAGGAATACCTTGTTTGGCAGCGCCTTAGGTGGTGGTCATATGAATCAGAATCCTAAAGGATCATGATAGGACGATTGCGCTTCGCCCCTTGATTGGCTATGGTGACCACTTTTGTGAGAGGGGCTGGTAGTTTTCTTCGTCCCAAAATCTATCCTCCCGAACACACTAATGCGGAGATTATCGTTCTTGAAGTTTCCAAAACTACGCGTCCTATAGATCCATCGGAGTGATCCGACTCCCCTTGAGTCCCTTGCAATTCTTGCATGATTCGATCCCTGATGCGCTCGAAAACATTCCGTGCTCGAGGTCGTTCCTCCAGCGGAGGTTATTCCTCGATTTAGTGCCTTCTTCGTCTTTTTCGAGTTTGGACAGGGGTGCCGCGTGCAGCACAACCAAAATTGAGTCTGGATTAGAGGTTCCTTCCCAGATTCAATCTTGTCGTAATGGCCGGGATAATTCTCTCGAAGTTTTGCGTGAGCACGCCCTCAATGTCTTCATCATCAAGTGAAGTGAGTTCGTGGTCTATTTCCACAACAGGTGGCCTTTGATTTTCCTTGTTAGGGGCGTTTGGTGTTGGCACCATCTCAGGATTGTTCAACGTGAGAGTAGGTAGTGGGGTGTTAAAGGACGTGCCTGCACCCCCAGGAGATTGAAGTATCATGTTGCGGTTGTTAGGCCCTCCTGCCTGCCCAGTGGGAGGTGGGGTAGGGTAACGGGGACATCTCCCCCCGGCCTTCGATTCCCCGGATTGGCGCTCCTTGGATTTCCCTTATAAGGGTTTCCCTTCGTCATTAGTTTAGTGTAGGGTCCCACGGATGGCGCCAACTCATTGATACAAAAGTTGGATGATCCTTGTCTAACCCGAATTACGCTTAATTCTGTTTTCTGGGGCTCCGGCTCTTGCACAAAGTAAAATTCGGTTTAGGATCCTACACACTAAAAGTAACACGCTGTTAAGCTTACCGTGGGAACGTATCCCACGATTAGACTTCGGCTTGAGAGTAAGTAATCGGTTTAGGGTTAACAACTAGTGAGATGTGAGAATGAATGTGATCATACCTTTGTGGAACCCTTGGGGGTTCCTTATATAGGCGGTAAAACCCTAGTGGGCTTTACCGAAGCTTTGGGCCCAGGTAAGAGATAAGTACCATAATTAGTTGATTATTATTGTAAAACCCGCACGCTTTTCCATGAACAGTACATATATAATCATACGTACATGATTAGAACTTTCATTATTTACACGTTTACGTTTCACGAATAGGAATTACAAGTATTACGTACGTGTTATTACACGATAAGTATTTATTACGTATTAAGACACGATAATTATTATCAACAATAATTATAATCACGAACATGAAAATCATGAACGTAAATAATCACGAACCTAATATTATGTATTTACGTATATTTATTAAGATTACGTATAAATATATTTAACGACACGAACGATTAATAATTAAATCACGTAAACACGACACGAGAACATGTAAATAAATAGAACACGGGAAAACAACGGGTTTCCCCTTGGGGGCCCACATACCCACGGCAAGAAGAGGAAAAGGAAGGGGCCAAGCCCACTTTTGATTTAACTAAAACAAGGAAACGGGAGAACATATTTTCATTTACAGAGATTTAGAAAAAAACACAAAACCCTAGCCTCCTTTTCCTTTTCCTCTTGGCGGCCACATATAATCACCACAGAGGGGTGTTTGGTTGATTTTGGTTGATCCAATTCTTGCTAGATCGTTCGTGTTATTAATTTCCTTGTTATCCACGAATCGGTAATTTCTTAAACAATTTCTTTTTAATTGTTTATTAAATCTAAACACATGAAATCATGAGGTTATTAAAAACAAATTAATAAACATGTAGATCTAATCATGGGGTATTAAAAACATATGGTTTAAGGGGTGTTTGGTTCGGCCGATGGGTAGAACCGAGAGCCAAGCTCTCGGTGGTCAACCGAGACCACAAGGTCTCGGTTTGGTTTGGGGTGTCTCGGCCTCAAGAAACCAAGGGACCCCGATGCATGTCGGGGTTGGCCTTGGTGGTCATGGGGGTCTCAACTAGAAACAAGAAGCCCCACCGGCTTAAGCCGGTGGCGGTTCGCCACAATTAAGGGTTTATAGATCCGGTTCAATGGTTTCACAGATCGGTTCATGACATGTTTAGATTTAAAACACGGGTTTGGTTCATGGTTTATTTTACAAGTTGATTATTTATTTTTACAAGTTAAATAATTACAAGATTAATTAGATTAATTTAACATGCTATGTAATTAATTTAATTTGGACATGACTTAGGTTAATTATTATTAATAATAATACATGATTTTAACCTAAGTATTTTATGATTTAATTTTAAACTAAAGTAATTAATTAATTATTAAAACATGGCATATAATTAATTAGTTTCCATGACTTAGGTTATATTAATAATAAATATTAATACATGTTTTAACCTAAGTATTATTAGCTTTATTTAATTAAATAATGATATATTTAATTAAATCTTATAACCTATAGTTTATTTAATTTACATGTAATAATTAATAAACTATACTATACATCACATGACTTAGAATATTAATCAGTAAAACTTAAGCTTATATTATTAGCTTAATAATCCATCTTATTTCTAAATATGGAAACTTTCTATTTTTAAAAACTTATTTATTTTAAGCAGCTAATCTATTTATGGAAACTTTCTTTTTTTATAGAAACTTATTTATTTTAGGCAGCTATTCTGATTTTGGAAACTTTCAATTTTTGGAAACTTTCTATTTTTGGAAACTTTCTATTTTAGAAACTTTCTATTTTTAGAAACTTTCTATTTTTTGGAAACTTTCTATTTTTGGAAACCTGCTATTTTAGAAAGTTACTTATTATTACACAACAAGTATAATAATACAAGAAATACAAGTAATACTTAATTAGAATAGATAGAATACATGATAAAGACAGCATAACATTAAAATCAGTAAAACATGACATGAACAGATAAAACAAGCTAAGACATGATATAAAACCAGTTACGCACTCAGTAATAAGGATACTTATACACGTATATTATTTATGTAGCAGTAGTGATATCGAGGTAGGACTCTCTTCCGTTCGTCTTCTTCGTTCACTGGACACAAGGTACCGATTCTCCGTCCTTTCAGTATGGACATTCTTTCCTTATTAGGATTTCCCCGTATGCAGCCAACTGTTTTCCTAGTATATGTTTTATATGTTTTGATTTTCTTATGTTTAATTAAATGCCTAAGCCATATACATGCATGACCAGTTTCACCCAGTTATGGAGGTACCATAACCATAACACTGGAGGCACCAGTGTTATGACTTCACCACGGCGGAGTGATAGCTCGTGGCGTCCCTTTCAGATTTTGGCCATATTATTATGTTATCATGTGGGGCGTATGGGTGCATCCTAGTTTACATATTTTAGCAGATTATTCAAGTAAATGTGGTGTATGCCTTGCATCCTTCACAAGGAGTTGATCCTTCCTACCCAAACTATATTAATTAGAGGCAGCCCCTCTAATTACATGACGAGGTCACCCCTCCAAGTATTCATGCACGTTGATATTTCATGACCTATTTTGGCTAATGGTTAACATGTGAAACAGTTTTCATAAGATAAACATAAGGCTTTTCAAACTATAAAACCAGTTTTATGAACATGTCCCATGTTTTCCAGGACTTATACATTTCCGCTGCTATTAGTCTTATTTTTGTTTCAGTCATTCATACTATGTTGTATATCCGTGCACTGAGCGTTATGCTCAGCCGTTTTCCTTTCATGTTCCCAAAATGGTAGGTACCCATCACTCGAGCATTTGGAGGACGTGCATAGGATGGAAGCTGCCATAGAATTCTTCCTTTGCCTTCATATACCTATGCTTGTTTAGTAATTTCTTATTTCCTTTACTTTATTATGTTTTGGGCTTGTGTTTGGGAACCGATGTTTGATTCCGGTTTTCCCTATGGTCATGTATGTTTTAGTACATATTACCTTGCATGCTTTGATGACACGCCATAATCACGTGTGACATTTAATTTACCAAAATGTGGTGTTACAATTATGGTATCAGAGCCAGGTTTCGACCTGTAGGCTCTAAAACTTGACTTGTGACTAGTGGGTAGTCACCAGGAGCTTCCTAAGCCAACACTTGTTCTTCCACGTATTGATGTGTTCAGCGTATTGTTGTTTTAACCATGATATTTTCAGCACCTTGATGTTTAACCTTGATGTTTTCATCGATATTGTTTTACTAATATGGACTGAACAACCGTCATCCATACTTAGATATGTGTCATTGTTTCTTGCACTATGTCCCTTGTGAACTGTGACTAATGTGAACTAAACCCCAGTAGTTCATAATGGTCACATAAAATTTTTTCTGTTAAGTTTTGACAGTTGAGTTTCATTCTTTATTCCATGTATCATTGTCGCAGGTTTATGACTAAGTAACGGTTGGTACAGGACTGGCCCTATTTAGCTGCATGTGCTTTTATCGAAAATTTTACCTTTGGGACCGACCCATAGGCGTCCCCTCGCCATGTCTTTCGTTTTGGGTAAACTGACCATTGGCGTTTACCCTCGCGCATATAAAGGTTTTTATAAACTGCATCATGCATTCATGCACCGTTTTCATGCATAAAATTTTTCTCATGATGTATTAGCATATAAAAAATTTCATGTCCCCTCATAAGTTACGATGTCTTTTATGTCAAGTATGCTTTCATACTATTATGGTTAACTTCGTTTTCATGTTGATGATGTCATATACTCCTTCATGTTAAGTTGTTTCATGTTTCTTCATGATAATTATGTCTTCATGTTGATTACGTCTTACGCCTATTTTTGTTATTTATGCTTTCATGTAAGACATTGTTGGATTTCATTGAATCCTGCTTTCATGATAGTCATGGTTGGTTTTCATTGATCATGCTTTCAGGCAAATCATCGTTGAATTTTGTGTAACCACACTTTAACGTTTCTCTATGCAACCAGAATGATGTATATGTTGGCATTGCCAGGTTATCATGATGGGTTTTCTAACTGTTTAACCGATTCTAGTTCCTTTAAAATCATGACAAATGATTGAACCCGTACTGATCATTTCATGTGCATTCCATGTGTACTCCATGTACCATATTCCATGTGTATTACACGTACCTTAATCCATGTGTATTTCACTTGCAATACTTCACGGGTATTCTCTAGTCGATTCTGAATCATCTCAGGCGTATTTTCACTTGCTGATATTCTACAAGATTGCTGATGCCGCTCATAACTTGGAGATGTTACTAAAGGTTGATGTTTCTGATGTTTGGACACGCTACGAGATGCGGATGCTGTTCACAACCTGGAGATCCTACAAGACGAATACAAAGGCGTTAGAGCAAAGCAATTGGACGAGAAGATGCTTCACCATCAGACGATTTCCATCAATCATTGTCCCTAATTCTTAGTTACATGTCACACGTTATTCAGTTGTCGTTTCAGTCATATGAGTGGAAACCGGTACCAGCCGGCCACTTAGCTAAATAGTTACATGAATCACAGTCATGAGAATGACCGTCATGGAACTGACAGACATGACGATAATAACAACTACTATGACAGCAACTATCCTAGCAATCGCAACCGAAGCTCCGGCCGTGGACGTGATCAGAACTACAAAGGATCAGTAGTCCAATCGATCAGCCAATTCTGGCATAATAACCTAATATTTGTAGTTCTATTTGTTTCACATCTCGAGACACATGTCAAGACATCAGTCAAGACACATGTCTCGCGTATACTTTCTAAAGACACATGTCAAGACACCAGTCGAGACACATGTCATGCTTACATTTTCCAAGACACGAGTCAAGACGCATGACTCACGTCTAATTATGGAACATCTCTAAGAATTCAAGGTACAATCCAAAGGGTATATCCATTTTGTTGTGCCATGTATTAATCAGGCCACAAGAATTTTAGTACCATCACCGGCGTATCAGTGAGATCTGTCACGATTGCTCGATGACACTTTCATTTCTTTCACCCATATTTCATATATTCATGACCATAAAGGACTCCATTCGTATCACCCATGTATACGAAGGTTTTCCTTCAGCCTAATGATAAGATCGAAACTACTAACGCATTACCTCGGACAGATGCGAGTTGAATTTAATCCTAACTATGGACTACAAACAGCACACCATGCTACGATTTATGGTTTTGTACAATAATGTTCAGGCTCCTTAATACATTCAGCATGGTTTTCCATCATGAAAATCATTACAAATATCTATGCTTTACAAGCACGTGCTTTGTTAGCCATGGCTGCTAAAATTTTCTAGCTGTCAGTTAAGACACGACCACTGACGTTCCTTTTACGCATAACCAGCCGATTATTCCAAAATCTTCCCTTTCATTTCAGAAGAACCTTCAAGGAGAAGGACGGTGACATGAGATTATGTGTCGACTACCGTCGATTTAAACAAATCACCATTCATAACCGTTATTCTCCTCCACGTATTGACAACATGTCCAATCGACTTTAGGGTGTTAAGCACTTTTCCAAGATCGGATTCATGATCATGCTGCCAACAGTGACGAGTGATAGAGCAGGACATGTCCATGACTGCTATTCGTACACGACTCGGTCATGCGAGATTCATGATTTTGTATTAGTCTCATAAATGCCCAACAGAATTATGGACTTAATAAATTGAGTTTCCATGAACTCATAAACAAATTCATCAGTGTTTTCATCTATGACAACCTAACCTTCTCTAAAGTCTGGAGAAGAGCGGGAAGACCATATTTGCACTATGTTGCAAATTCTACGACAGGAGAAATTTCACCCTGAAATTTTTCAATATAAATTCTGGTTGATTGCAGTGACACGCTGAAGCACATGGATTCACACGGTTAATCTTACCATGACTCAGCTTATGCGCAAAGGTGAGAACCCTACACTACATTAGGTGTTCCAGAAAATCCTATGCTAAGAGAAGTCTAATTTCGGAGACTCATAGTTCCGCAAATTTCTATGTATCAAGTTTCTACGAAGCAAGATATAGTTACGTTCATATCTAAGTACCTGACATACCAACAGGCTAAGATAGAACACCAATTGACTGGGATGTTTATCCACCATCAGAATTGTGATAAAAAATGGGACAAGATCCCCACGGATTTTGGTTACCAGTTTAACACAAACTCAGAAGAAACAAGATGCTATATGGGTTATTGCCAACAGTTTGATCAAGTCTGCAGAATCCTTACATCCGCAAGGATTTCAGAACCAACAGATTGATCGGACATGTTCCAGCCAAGGATCATCTGATCACTTGGTAATCTGTCAGCTATCGGGTCAGACAAAGGTTCGCATTTGTGCTACTTATTTACGTTCACGTTCTTGTTCTAATTTCACGACTTGCTTTCACGCTCACGTTCATGACACTATTCACGTTCATGATTGTATCTTGGCTTACGATTTTATGTTCATCTTCGTTTTGGGAAGTTTTGCAAGAACTTGAGAGACCAGACTCAAGTTTAGTATAACTCCCTATCCTTAGATAGACGTTTCACGTCATATTCCACGTCTCACCTTGTAGCGGTTGGTGTATCGCAGTTGTATTCCATGTTCACGATATGTTTCACATGTCATGTTCATTCCACGTTCCTCATATCACGTTCACGATATGTTACACGTATCATTGATCACGATATGTTTGTTTATACTACACTCACCATGTCTCCACGTATCACGTTCAAAAATTTTCACGTATCACGCTCAAAAATTTTAATGTACTACGTTTCAATATGTCTCGCGCATCGTTGCTAATTATCAGTTAGGTTAGATTATTTTGCATCGTAATGTTTCAGTTACCCTTGCACGTTAACTCTTATTTCCTCGATCGAATTCAGGGGGTCTATCTTACGTAGATGTCAAGGAACTCTTTGTGTTTTCAAGTCAAGGTCAAGAGGACCAAGATTTATCATTGTGTCAAGATCTTGAGAAGGAACCGTTCCAAGAGGGAAGCCACTTGGAAACGGACAAGTTCATCTGGACTTCTTATCCGTTTTCCTCTTATCGATTAGATATGTCCTTTCAGTCACGTCACATTCCATTACCTTTCAAGACATGTCACGTTTCACGTTCCTTCTACCATGTCACCTGCATGTCCTTTTATCTTACATACCCTCTCAGTTTGATTTGGGTACGTTCCTCTTTCAGCTTACGTTATCTATAATTCGGCGACGAATTATTCTTTTTAGGGGGGAGAGTTGTAAAACCCGCACGCTTTTACCATGAACAGTACATATATAATCGTACGTATATGATTAGGACTTTCCTTATTTAGCACGTTTACGTTTCACGAATAGGAATTACAAGTATTACGTACGTGTTATTACACGATAAGTATTTATTACGTATCAAGACACGATAATTATTATCAACAATAATTATAATCACGAACATGAAAATCATGAACGTAAATAATCACGAACCTAATATTATGTATTTACTATATTTATTACGATTACGTATAAATATATTTAACGACACGAACGATTAATAATTAAATCACCTAAACACGACACGAGAACATGTAAATAAATAGAACACAGGAAAACAACGGGTTTCCATTTGGGGGCCCACATACCCACGGCAAGAAGAGGAAAAGGAAGGGGCCAAGCCCAATTTTGATTTAACTAAAACAAGGAAAAGGGAGAACATATTTTCATTTACAGAGATTTAGAAAAAAACACAAAACTCTAGCCTCCTTTTCCTTCTCGTCTTGGCCGCCACATATAATCACCACAGAGGGGTGTTTGGTTGATTTTGGTTGATCCAATTCTTGCTAGATCGTTCGTGTCATTAATTTCCTTGTTATCCACGAATCGGTAATTTCTTAAACCTTTTCTTTTTTAATTATTTATTAGATCTAAACACATGAAATCATGAGGTTATTAAAAACAAATTAATAAACATGTAGATCTAATCATGGGGTATTAAAAACATATGGTTTAAGGGGTGTTTGGTTTGGCCGATGGGTAGAACCCGAGACCACAAGGTCTCGGTTTAGTTTGGGGTGTCTCGTCCGCAAGAAACCAAGGGACCCTGACGCATGTCGGGGTTGCCCTTGGTGGTCATGGGGGTATCGGCTAGAAACAAGAAGCACCATCGGCCGGTGGCGGTTCGCCACAATTAAGAGTTTATAGATCCGGTTCAAGAGTTTCACGGACCGGTTCATGACATGTTTAGATTTAAAACACGGGTTCGGTTCATGGTTTATTTTACAAGTTGATTATTTATTTTTACAAGTTAAATAATTACAAGATTTAATTAAATTAATTTAACATGCTATGTAATTAATTTAATTTGGACATGACTTAGGTTAATTATTATTAATAATAATACATGATTTTAACCTAAGTATTTTATGATTTAATTTTAAACTAAAGTAATTAATTAATTATTAAAGCATGGCATATAATTAATTAATTTCCATGACTTAGGTTATATTAATAATAAATATTAATACATGTTTTAACCTAAGTATTATTACCTTTATTTAATTAAATCATGTTATATTTAATTAAATCTTATAACCTATAGTTTATTTAATTTACATGTAATAATTAATAAACTATACTATATATCACATGACTTAGAATATTAATCAGTAAAACTTAAGCTTATATTATTAGCTTAATAATCCAGCTTAATTCTAAATATGGAAACTTTCTATTTTTAGAAACTTATTTATTTTAAGCAGCTAATCTATTTATGGAAACTTTCTATTTTTAGAAACTTATATATTTTAGGCAGCTATTCTATTTTTGGAAACTTTCTATTTTTGAAAAATTTCTATTTTGGAAACTTTCTATTTTTGTAAACTTTCTATTTTTGGAAACTTTCTATTTTTTTGGAAACTTTCTATTTTTGGAAACCTGCTATTTTTAGAAAGTTACTTATTATTACAAAAAAAGTATAATAATACAAGAAATACAAGTAATACTTAATCAGAATAGATAGAAAACATGATAAACACAACATAACGTTAAAATCTGTAAAACATGACATGAACAGATAAAACAAGCTAATAAAACCAGTTACGTACTCAGTAATCAGGATACTTATACACGTATATTATTTATGTAGCAGTAGTGATATCGAGGTAGGAATCTATTCCGTTCTTCTTCTTCGTTTACTGGACACAAGGTACGGATTCTCCGTCCTTTCAGTATGGACATTCTTTCCTTATTAGGATTTCCCTGTATGCAGCCAACTTTTTTCCCAGTATATGTTTTATATGTTTTGATTTGCTTATGTTTAATTTAATGCCTAAGCCATATACATACATGACCAGTTTCACCTAGTTATGGAGGTACCATAACCATAACACTAGAGGCACCAGTGTTATGACTTCACCATGGCGGAGTGATAGATCGTGGCGTCCCTTTCAGATTTTGGCCATATTATTATGTTATCATGTGGGGCGTATGGGTGCATCCTAGTTTACATGTTTCAGCAGATTATTCAGGTGAATGTAGTGTGTGCCTTGCATCCTTCACAAGGAGATGATCCCTCCTACCCAAACTATATTAATTAGAGGCAACCCCTCTATATGCATGACGAGGTCACCCCTCCAAGTATTCATGCACGTTGATATTTCATGACCTATTTTGGCTAATGGTTAACATGTGAAATAGTTTTCATAAGATAAACATAAGGCTTTTCAAACTATAAAACCAGTTTTATGAACATGTCACAGGTTTTCCAGGACTTATACATTTCCGCTGCTATTAGTCTTATTTATGTTTCAGCCATTCATACTATGTTGTATATACGCGCACTGAGTGTTATGCTCAGCCGTTTTCCTTTCATGTTCCCAAAACGGCAGGTACCCAGGACTCGAGCATTTGGAGGACGTGCATAGGATGGAAGTTGCCATAGACTTCTTCGTTTGCCTTCATATACCTATGCTTTTTTAGTCATTTCTTATTTCCTTTACTTTATTATGTTTTGGTCTTATGTTTGGAAACCGATGTTTAATTCCGGTTTTCCCTATGGTCATGTATGTTTTAGTACATATTACCTTGCATGCTTTAATGACACGCCATAATCACGCGTGACATTCCATTTACCAAAATGGGTTGTTACAATTATCTTCTAGTTATGGTTAGTGTATATCCTCTACTTTAGGTCAAATCACAATCCTAATTAGGTTGTGATTTTGTCTAACCCTTTACCGGACGTACCGGGCCACGGGTCGCACATGACGCTTGCATCCACTGTTCATCCGAGACCCATAGGCTCAAGTGACATTACTCCAACCCATTCTTGATGGGCCAGATTCGGGTAGTACCTGTGGGCCGGGTTCATGGCCCGGTTGGGGACTATACGCCATCATCCGTGATCTGATTTTCTATGAAAGGGAGTGATTTGTTCAAATTCGGTGGGAGGGAAAGAGTAGTACTAAGATTTGGTTATGAGAACTAGTAAATTTGATTAGGAAGTATATGTGAGACGTGTAGCCAAAGGAGGGTTTGATTTGAGCTAGATTTGGTTAGGCAATATGAAACATGTGTAATAAAAGGATCCAAGGAAAAGTAAAGGATCCAAGGAAAAGTAAAGTTCAAAGATTGTCTAAATATGATATACTATAGGTTTAAGGTTCGTTTGATTATGTTCTAGGGTAATATATTTGTGAAATGAATAAGTTATTAAGTTTGTATGTTTAAAACTGAACAAGTGTCTTCCAAGTGAATTAAATCTATTAACTTAGTATAAGTTGTGTCATGTTGATTGTTATTGATCTAAGCTTGGTAAGATATATCCATATTTTGCGACATACATTAATATGGGTAAGTTCTAGTCCGTCTTGGTACGTAGTATTTTAGATAATCACTAGTAATTATATAATATATAATTAATAAGATCAATCTCATCAAAATGTGTCCAAGCACACTAAAATAAATTAAAATGGTAGTTTATGGGTTAAACTGTCACGTTTTTATGTACTATACGTAAATATAAAATATTTACTTATATGATTAACTCGCATGCAAAGGTGGTCGATCAAAATAATATGGGATGATAAAAAAATAATAGAGTCGATGACGTGTCAAAATGTCAAAAATCAGAAAGGTTACAGTCCGTACCCGTTATGAAAGCTTTGTCCTCAAAGGTTAGGATGAAGTCACTCGTCTGATGAACAAGTGAGGATACTTTTTCTTGAACGAGTCTTCTTGTTCCCATGTGAACTCGGATCCTCTCTTATAGTTCCATCGTACTTTGACTAACGTTATACGACTTCGTTTCAAGATCTTGATTTCACCCTCCATGATCACTATAGGTTCTTCCATAAATTGAAGTGTGTCAGCAGAGTGAACTCTATCTAATGGCATGGCTAGTGGCTCATCAGCGTAGCACTTCTTCAAATTTGACACATGGAACGTAGGGTGAACACGGCTCAATTGTTGTGGCAATTCTAAATGATATGCCACTTCACCAACTCTTGTTATCACTTTGAAAGGTTCGACATAACATGGATTTAGTTTCCCGCATTTACCGAATAGTACAACTCCTTTCCAAGGTGATGCCTTGAGCATCACACGGTCACCTACTTCAAACTCCATGGGTTTACGCTTTAAGCTCGCGTAACTCTTTTATCTATAACGTGCTGCTTGCATCCTTTGCTTGATATGGGTGATCTTTCTTGTGGTTTCTTGAATCAATTGTGGGCCAGTATGTTGAGATTCTTCTTCTTCTTCCCAACACATGGGTGATCTACATTTTCGAATATAAATTGCCTCATAGGGTGCGGCCTTTATGCTAGCATGATATTTGTTGTTGTGCGATCATAGGTGTCTACAACAAATGGGGACCACCCAATGTACACTCTAAAATATCTGACATGGTATTGTCCTGGACTAGGCACAGTGATCGCTACTCACCCAAACGGGGATTTTCAGTCCTAAATAGATATGTTTATAACATTCACGCTATCTCAAAATTAACAGTTTAGAATCCACGATTCATGGTGCATCAAACAATATGCAAAATGTAATCATAATGTACCCAAGTTCTGTTTGCGTCCTTTAAAAATGTACTGCATGTTTTCTCCCTTAATATTGCACAAAACATTTAATATATTCAAAGTATGGGGCCATGAACTCACCTGAATAATAATGCTCGAGAGTGATCAATGTATCCAATTCAAAATGCACACGATACGTCAAATACCTAAGTAAATGAGTAGGTCTCAGTTTATGAATATATAAATTTATTCAGCTCAATTAATTGTTCGTTCTCGTTCTTAATAGATAATAAGTGTAGATTTTTTTTACTTGTTTTATATATCTGTTATGACATTAAGTATATGCACGTTCGTTCATTTAATATTAACTTGTACCCTTGATGGCTATCTAAGAAAAGGATGTACACATTTGTAGTCCCGTTTATAAATAAATGTATTAAATTTATTTAATAATTTATTAAGTTCCAAAAATAACCCTAAGGTTTCTATGCCTAAAACAGCCCTTGTACATAATTATTTACAGTTTCTATCCCTTTAGTTTGAATAGTGCACGTTTAATCCCTTGTTATGGTAACATGACACTTTTATCCCTTGCTCTTATAATAAGATTTCGAATTAATTACTAGATTTCATATATATAACACCCCGATTTTTACCTTAACGCAACGGAACATTGATTTGACGTATTACTTAATAGAGCACAAGTCATAATGATAGAAAACAACTCAAAAGAGTGACTAAATCAACTTTCTTTATATATAATTTAAAATCAGAGTTTTGACAATATGAGGTTCCCAAAATCTAGGATAATAATTTCAAGCTTGTGTCTCTTCATGCCATCCTTGTGCTGCTCCATGCTATCAGTCACAACTATCCAAAATATATGCTTAAAAGTCAACACAAAGCTTTAGTGAATTCATAGGGTTAAACATATTTTGAATACAAGCATATCTTCTGGGCTACATTATTATACACCCACATAAAACAATTATCATATTGCACTATGCTCATGCACCGCTACTTGACATCATCAGAAAACCAACAAATTGCCCTTATCCAGGTATTTTTCCGGACTCCTGAGTTTTGCAAAATAAAGTGTATCCGTTTAGCCTAGGTAGGAACTTGTCGGCATTCCAGCAAGTGCGACTTGCCCAGATAGGGGATGTCAGTCCCTAAATAGTACTATTCACAATATTAGCACTCATTTCTAGAATGATTAGAGGTCACGATTGAAAAGGGACTTAATGGCAATAGTAAACATAGTATTAGTAATCATATCGGGCAGCATACAAAAGCACTTGTATTCCAGTTTTAGCATATATCCCCCTCAAGGGTTCTCAAATCATTTGTAAAATTTCAAAAGTGAGGCTATAAACTCACCTTATTCCATAGAGTCTAAGCTACATCAGATATATTTCATTCACAGATAAACAGCTTGTTCACACAAACCACAACTTGGTCTTACACGAACCTAGATTAACACATTTTGTATAGTATCAAGTCTTTGATCTTGAGTTCAATACTTTTAAGTATTAGTTATGTATTCTTTGATTTATAATTTGTTGTAGTTATAGTATCATTGTTCGGGCCATCATACTCAGAAGCCATTCTATAAACGTTTGAGGAGCGAGGGCACTTTAAATCGTAAATCCAACCACTCAATCAGAACGTAATATCGAGATAGAACATCTTTGTACAAAGCTCCCTACTAACATGATACATTCATTACTTTCTTAAATGATAATTATAGTATAGTATATATACTTTATATCCTTTAGTTTCAAAGTTGGCAAAAATGGTCCTTTTAGTTTAAGTTTATCTTAATTACACTTTTAACCCTTTAAGTATATAGTTTAAGTATTTATAATTTCAACCTTCTAAATTAACCTCAAGGTTTAAAACTTAACAATATTAGTCCTTATAGTTTTAAATTTCATAAAAAGAAACTTTTGGCCCAAAATGTTCATAGTTTCAAAAATGACAGTTTTAGTCCCTAGACTTGTTTAAAATTACATAACAACCTCAGAAATACTCCAAATGATCTAGGAACATGGGAAAAAGTTTATCAACACTTTCATAATCATAATAACAACATATTTACAGAATGATTGCCTTTGAAATGGATTTTATCTCATTATTTCATGTAAATTACAAAACTAGGGTTTTAAGACATCTTTAGCTTATATCTTCCATTTTAGTTTATTATATGAACTAATGCTTATTAGTTTAGCTTATTAACATCGTATAAACATTATAAAAAGTCTTTGAAAGCATTATAACAAGATCAAAGCTTATCTAACATAGTGATTACCTAGGTAGCTCCAAAATGACTTCTTGGGCTCCTTATGAACTTCTTTTGCTTCTAAAGCTTCAAGAACTAACATGGCTACTTCTTAGACCTGGTTTCTTGTCTTTAGGAATCCATAGGACTTTTATAGAAGTGTAATATCATAATGTATGGGTATTGAGGTAAGAAAGTTGGGGATGAAGAAACTTATAAGAATTTCGCCCCTATTTATACTAGTTTCAACCCTTATGCTATAATTAAGGCTTGTAAACGTGTAATTTTTGTATGTTAGTGACTAAGGGATGCTAGGTAAGGTCTATGAAAGTCTAGTAATGAGTCATGAAGCTTAGATTCAAAGTTATCAATGGTTTATGGTGAAAACTAGCTCACGGCAAAGAAAGGATTAGAACAATGATGTGTAAGCAAAAAGTGGGTGCATCACCTACTTATAAATATCCCAAGATATCTATTAGGTCTGATCCGAAGTTTTAATTTGGGAGGGAAAGGTTTTAAATGGTTTTTGGAGGGAAAAACCTAGGCGGATTGAATTATAGGGCTTGTAACTTGGTAACTTTGTAATTCTTATCATTAAGGGTTTAGTAATGTTATGAGTGATGGATTAAGGTATATTTAGGGATTATACATTGTAATTAAGAATTTTGGGTCTTTAGTTTGAAGTTTAATAAAGGTTTGAAGTGAAATTGGGAAGAAAACCTAGGCGAGTTAGGGTTTCTAATGATCTAGGGATAAATCCTTGTTAAATCCATTATCCTTGATTTAGCTACTGATGTCAACACAATTTATACATCATGCATTGTCCTCAATGTGGTCATGAAGTATCTATATTGGTTTTACTAAGTTATTCTAAGTAAATATGTCCAAAGGGTGAAAATACATATTTTGACCTAATTTATAAGCCATGCATTAAAATCTATTACCTTGTGCTTTAGTGTACTTGTACATTTTTATAAGATAATTTTATAACCTAAATGTAATGATATGTGTATTGGTAGACTTGTCCTAAAAGGCTAGGTATTGATTCTAAGTGAAATGTTTAATATAAGGGTTTTTAGGTCATTGAGCCTACTAACATTTTACTTTGGGTAATTAGTGTTTATCTCGTCATGTAAACGTTTTCTAGGTATTATATGGTATGTTTATGACTTAAAATGATTCTACATACTTGGTTTAAGGGTTTGTATAGGTTAATCATAACCTAGGTGTAATTAGGTTAGCAAATAGTTCTATGCTTTAAAAACGTATACTTTATGCTTTAGTAATTTGTAACTTATCTTGGGATAAATGTATGATCTTAATATGATAATTATTTGAGTCTTTTAATTGGTTGCAAAAGATTAGATCTTAATTCAATGTGAATGGATTTTAGGTGCTAATCTTGGTTACTAGGTCTTATACTTGTAATTAGCTTTAGATTACTTATACTTAATGTTTTATAATCAAATATCTCTTCTTATGATAGATTATAACTTGTACTTTGGTATTTTATATTCATATAGAGATATTGTGTAATTATATTGTTTGAAATATTAGTTTACCAAGGATTTCTAGGTGGTGATCTAGACTATTATGTACATTTATTTGTACTTAGCTTTGTATGATTTGTTCTTACCATTCTTAAATAATATTATGTCTTCAAAGGATAGTTTAGAACTTGTTTATTACTTATTCATATGTTTCATCCATTCATAGTGTGACAATCCGTCAATTTATGATTGATATTTTATTCTCAATATTTATTTGAAAACATTATTTTAATGTTACAATATGAACTCACATATTTTTGGGAAGAAATTTGGATTTACGTCTTGAAGTAGCATCGACTACGTCTAAACCGGAGGATTCAACGTTACATGCTTACGTTTACATACACCGTCTTTGGTGACAGTCCGACATTTCAAGAAATAAATTTATCCGTGAATATTATTTTGGAGTTTTAAATTTGTGTTAGTTCATAAACTCACAAATTTACGAGAAGAGATTAGGACTTACGATTTTATTTTAACGTCCTTTACGACTAAACCGGAAACCTTAGGATTACGCATTTACGTTTTCGAACTCCGTTTTTGATGAAACAATTTTTATTGGATTCGTTTTGTGACGTTGATTCATAATGTATAAAAACATTTTTCGTAAAACGACCCAAGGGCACGCAAATCAAGGAAACTAGAATCGAGGAGTACCCGTAAATAAATGGGATGAGACAAGTGGGACACTTGTCCCACCCCATCAAAACCGGCCAACACATACTCTATGTGTCAAATGGTGGCAAGTTTTTAGCTAAAACTTACACATGTCTCATTTAGCTTAAAACTTAAGCCTTCTTCCATCAAAACCACAAACACAACCCACTTGCTCTCATTTCCTACATGCAATACCACTCAAGAACTCACAAACTCTCTCTCTAGCTCCATCTTGCCGTCCCATTTTCTCAAACAAAACACCCCAATTGATCCAAATTTAACCACAAAACATATGTTATGATTAACATATGTTAATCTCCATTCAAAAAGATGAAGATTGGTGGTGCTTATAACATCCAAGGAGGAGTTTTCATGGAGTAGGAGGGCTGATTCTCCACAAGGTTTTCATGGAGCATGGTGGTCTTGAAGATGGTCATGGTTGTCTACAAGTTTCTCCATCAAAAACCATGTCAAACTCATAACCTACATCAAGTTGGTGGTATAAATATTGTCCTCCTCAACTTCTTGTTATTTTGATTATGTAAACTTGTATTTTATTTCCTATTGTATATATTTATGATGATTATATGATGATAAAAATATTATGTGGGGATTTTTTGTTGATAAACATGATTAAAAAGGTGAAAAACCATATGAAACAAGGTTAAAATCTTGGTTAAATTTGATGGCTGTATAAAACAGAAAAGAAGTAAGTCATGAACTGATAAAATAATGAAGTAGGATGGATTTACAGTAATCTATGGGTCTTGTACACATGTGAGAGTTGGCCATGCAATGGAATCAAAATAATGAGTGAGATATGATCAAAACAAGTTTAGGGTATAAATCTGAAGTTACTGTTTTGGACGATTTTTAGAAAATACTTAAAGGATGATTCAACAGTATCTATAGGAGAGTTAAATGTAGAACATATCATGTAGTTTATGTGATAAAAATTTGAGCTTCTATCTCCATATAGAACTCAAGATATGGCAGTTTTGGTGAAGATGAAGTTAAAAATCAGATTTTTGGAAATTAAAGAATAATACTATTATATAAGCACTCACATTTTAATATATAAAATGTAAAATAAAAACCCACTAACTTATAAAACTTATTTATATAAATATATATAAAAGGTTAATCAAATGGATAAATTATATAAATGATGGTGAAATAATGTTTATAAGTAATAAAACTATTAACGTTTTTGTTAAATAAAACTTAGATGGTTGGACCCGTCTAATGAAAACTTTATAAAACTTATATACTGATATATAGACATGTATAACAAGTAAAAACCGATAAAACCCGAACTTTAGGGCATACGGACATTAACAAGCTAAGTAAACATATTGGACTAATACTTGGACTAATAATTGGACTAAATAAGATATAAACTTGTAAAAAGAACTTATTGGGCTTAACCCATTTGGGCCCAAAATGGAAAGTATGCCTACTGATAATATAGGTATAAAAGGGATTAAAACAAGTTAGAGAACTTATAATGAGTTTATCGGACTTAAAACGCGTAAATAGGTAAAACTAGTAAACTAATATAAAAGTTATCGACATATAACACTAAAAGGAGTAAACGAGAATATGTAAACCCACTTGATCATCATATGTATATAATCATCATATGTATACATACTTGTTATTTTTATAAAGTCATCGGACATGAGTCTAAGACCGAGTATTATTTGTCTAGGTTTCCGTGATTGAAGCACGCACCGTACGTCCGAATTGCCGATAACCCGCCTTCCCACATCAACGTGAGTTCATAGCCTCGCACTCTTTTAAATGTTTTATAAATGCTTTATAAACCCGCGAGGGAGATAACATGTTAGTTTTTATAAAAGTTTGGACACCATTTGTCCCGATTATTTGTTTATTGATTTTGGACCCGAATGATTGAATAACCCGATTGTATGACCCGATAAATGATTAATGGACCCGATAGATGAAATCAAATGGATTATTAAAGTTAGATTATGTCACTAAAAGTCCCATTAGCATGAATTGTGAACTACCGGGAGTTGGTAGACGCTTATGCATTTAATAGTACTATTTGGGGACGATCACCCCAGTTCGCGCCTTGACGGTTGATCCCCGTCGTGCCACATTGATTGGTAAGCGAATTTATGTATGAGAAGATTTCCAATAGCATGACCTTTGTGACAACACGCTACTTTAGATGGGCAAAATTGGTATCGGGTTAGCTACCCGTTGTTGGTTTAGTAAGGTAACAATGTCATGCGGCTTGTAATAATCCAAAACTAACGAAATACTATTAGACGCTTCGAATTACGATGTATTGCCTGACTAGCAATACTGGGTCATACTATTGATATTATGATTGTATTTTGGTTTTCATAACCATATTCATATAACGGTTTTTAATTGATTTTATACAACGTCATAAGACGTATTGTATGATGTTTTTACGACATTGGCTCGTATAATGATTTTTAAGGCAAAGGCCTATATTATGATTTTCGATAAGGATTTGTATAAAAATGACTTTGGCTATTTTATGGCCTATTACAAAGATTTGTATAAAATGATTTTGGCTATTTTACGGCCTATTACAATGATTTGTATGAATTGATTTTTGGTACTAATTTTATACCAAAGTTATACTTATGGAATTTACTAAACTCTATGAATTCACTCGGCGTTATCGCTGACCTTTTCTTTTAACATGTCTTATCTCAGGTACTTGAAGGTAATTCTCGGGAAGATGACAAGAATTCATGGCCCGCAGTTAAACAATATTTTTCCATTCAAACACCTTGTAAAACTTTTGTATGAAACGTAATGACTTGGGACCGATGTAACTTTGTTGTTTATGAATGGAAATGATTTATTATTAAACGACGCGATTTTTATGCGTTGTCTATGATGTGAGTAATGTGCTATCCCGTAACACCAACTAGTCTTCCGCTGTATTGAGTTGTATAAATTTGGGGGTGTTACAGTTTGGTACCAGAGCTCTCGTTATAGAGAACGAAAGATTTTTAAAACTAAGGTTTTGAATAAAACTTTTCAAAATCTTTTAACGATAAACATTTTTCTAAAAATGTCTAAAAATCTTTTGACTATAACGGTGCCGAAGAATTCCCGAGTTACCGACAAGGCCAAGACTGAGAAGTGTTATTTTAATATATATATATATAACTTGGATTATATATATATATGATGTAATTTTATTACATGATTGTTTGATGATTATTTTGATTTTTATACGAGGTATTTATACGACGTCGATTGTCACAAGTAACCCTAAATCCCCTAGTAAATTAATCGAAGCTATTCTCGTAGGAATTCTAGCTATCCTAAATCTAAACCAAGTTGTGGATATTTATGATCCCGACAAATGGCTGATATTCGTAGAAATGTAGATATTAGTTGATTGTGATATTGAAAAAGAATTGGCGAGATTAAATCTGATATCAATGTCATGACGATCTTTTCTTATAGAGTGGAGTTGACCAAAACGTTACCACCTAGAATGATGTCATCTGATTCGTTGCCACCCAATTCTTAAATTTGAAATCGAAAGGGTGAATGTTGCACTTGAGGCTGTTATTGGAACCATTACCCAAAAGCCTCATGCCACTAATACCTTTCCGAGAAGTCTAAGTTGAATGATCAAGTCATGTCATATTAATGACTCATTTGATAATTGTTGTTGTAAGAGCTAATAGGATTGGAAATTAAGTGTTGATTTATATTGAGATTGTATTGCCTTTACAAGGCCGAAGAATAAGATTAAAAGTATTGGAATATGAGGTAGGATATTGAATTGAGTATAAAATTGGGTGAAACTTGAATAAAGTAAATATTAACCCATATGGAATATGAGATTATAAATAGAAGTCGTTAAGTTTTGTGATTGAATTATAAGGTTTTAAATGATTGTTGATTAGTGTTAAGGGTTGTTCCTAGGCCATTGTCCACTAATGAGGATGCCTAGTGTCCAAGAAATAAATTGAAGAAATCTTCTTCTGAATTGAGACCGATGGATCCTCTGGGACATGTGGAACACCTAATGACTCTTGTAGATTAGTATTCATTGTGGTATCTTTTAAATATCCCTAACTTAACTGAGATATCAGTTGGTAGGATGAGTTCTGAGAATTGTATGACATAGTGATACGTAATGTGTTACGGTACAATTTTGACTTGGTTGTGATTAATGAAAAGACTACCTTTGATTACTAAGTTCTACATGTATCGATGTTATTTATCTTTTCTTGCTTCATCCTAATGATCGCATTAGTGATGTAACCATTAAACAAATACTCATTTCGATTTGAGTTATGTTTTGGATTATTCTCTTTTGAGTGACATCAAGGTCATGAACCTCATGATTATTTGGCTAAGCTCATCTCCTATTACATTGTAGTTAAGTTCTTGGTAAACAACTCTTTATCACTCTTTTGCAGATCACTCATTGTTTTTATAAGATAAAACAGTATCATTTGAGAAAACTGAATTTTCATCACTATAAGGATTATTCAAAGTGAGATTTATAAGTGATTGTTATCGAAATAAAGTTGTTTATGAAACACTTTGGAAACTTAATTGTTTTCATAACAAGGAAAATCTTTGTAAATTTATTTTGATTCTTATTTAAGAATTAAGCATGTAAATGTTTTTATTATAAACATGATGATAAAATTTTGACGAACTGAGTATTGCATCGTTAATCTTGAAATTGTATATAGTTGCGCGCCTACATACAATTTGGAATGGACTATGCAAGACTGATTAGTAGTCACCATAAAACTAATGAATAAACACTACATTTTCCTTGAGGATTGTGAAAGATTAAATTTTAATGAAATCTGCAAGAAGTGAAAAATAAGGACATAATGTTAGGGACACCTACATATGTGCTTATAACACCTATTCTTCTGAGTTGAATTTACTCATCTGTGGAATTTGTCTTATTTGACAATTGATATTCCGTTCTTGTCCAATTCTCCCGTAGTGAGATTCTTAGGAAAAGTATCTGATTACCGAGTGTTGATACCCGACTGGATGTATTGACGTTCTTATCATTTCTTATGATTTGATTTCATTTGAATGACCTGGGTAACGATCCGAGGAGCTTTCGAATGCGTACTCAAATTATGAAAACATGGGATATATTCATATTCATTAAATGTTTTCGTATGTATCTGATTTGAAATCCTCTCGCGTAGATTATGCGTTGACCTTAATCTTTTAATAGTAGTTGTGTATCCTAATATCCCTGAATTTGTGAAGGATTATGAATTATTATTAGTCTTTTGAGAAATTCACATCTTATCGACGGCAATGCAACTGGAAAGTTGATAAAGCCAGTAGAATGGATTGATTGATTATGACATGACGATATTGTCTTAATTGATGGGAACTCGAATTGAATTCCCCTAAATGATAAGATGATGATTATCAAAAGTGATCTAAATAATTCTTGATGGATGATCATATCCTGCATTTAGACTTAAAATTTTACCATGAATGGTTGTGAACTAGTTATAGATATTGTAATCTAGAAGAACCTAATATGAATATATTAAAAGATGTTTATGTTATCTGAAACTTTAGGAAGTATTTGTTGATGAATTACCTAGACTTTCGCCATTAGGGCAAGTAGAAATTGGTATTGATTATATTCCCGGTGCTGCACTTGTGGCTTGTGCACTGTACGTAAGCACCATCCAAATCTAAGGAACTACCGAACAACTGAAAGAGTTGTCGGAGAAAGATTTTATTATACCAAGCCTGTCATCCTGAAGAGCTATGGTGTTATCATTCCTTATATTTATAGATTACTGTGACTGAGTAAATTGACAATCGAAAACGATATCCATAACTCAAAATGGAAGAATTGTTCGATCATTTACAAGGTCCTAGCAAATTTGATCCATAGCATGGTTATCATCAATTTCGCATCTGCGAAAGAGATTATCTATTCCAATCACTACATCTGGTGCTTGTAATGAACATTATGAGTTTCACATGATGTCGTTTGATTGACTAATGCACATGTAGTATTCATAAATTTGGTGAATCACGTGTGTAGGCTGTAATTTGATAAATTCATGCTCGTGATCATTAAGAACCATTTGTTTGTATATAAGGATAATAATGAGTTAATAATTAGTTATAAATTGCCCTGAATTGGCTAAACAATGAAAACCTGAACCTTGAATAATTAACACATGATTAAAGACTTAATACTTTACATGATTTGACTATGTGATTAAAAAGGATAATGGAATATAAATTGACTCTTCAAAAATTGAGAGCCCTTTTAAGACTTTGAATTTTACCTAAAAGAAATGGAAATATGTTTTGACAATTGTTTTAACAAAGGATTTTAAGGGATTATTCCCTTATACACAAACCATTTAACTAAACTTCTGTTTAGGGGTAAATGTTTGTGTATACCTTAAGACAATCTAAGAAGGATTAAGGAAACCATTTAAACCTTAACTTGGAATTTGAAACGAAAAAAAAAAAATTTGCTTTTCAACTAAGAAAACTTTGACCAAAGTATAAACAAAGGTTTTTCGAACATTTACGAATCTTATTAAATATTTTCGATAATTCAACAAAAATCTTGTTAATTAAATCCAAATTTATTTTGAACATTTTATATAATTGGTCGAACTAAGAAATTTAAACTTTTAACGTTTACGTTTCATAAAAATTAAATAATTATTGTTAATTTACATATAATAATTATCGACGCTTTAGACGCCGGATTGAGAAAAACTGATAAAAATGATAGTTGAGACGAAACTGAAACTTAAAAGATATGAAGAAAGAATTTTGAATAAATACAGTTATGATACTTATTTCATCAGGAGAAAGTGAACGTAATTACTGACGCATAATATAGAAAGAATATCTGAGTGAATTGTGGACATGATAATTATATCATCATGAGAAATGAATATAGTTACCGACGCATTATGTATAAAAGATAAAGACCACTTATGGTTGCCTAAATATGAAGGATTGTGAGATAGAGTTAAATTGGAATTTGTAAGTATAAGTATTCTATGTATGTCATTTTGACTAAAAGTATCTTTGTCTGAAGAAGTTGTACTGATAACGAATTATGAAGGCAGACATCGCCTCATACATTAGTAAACGTCTAGCTATTGCAAAGGTCATCATCTGAATTTGATTCGATTTGGGTCATCGTCGACAGACTGACCAAATCTGCTAATATCATTCTCGTTAATGATAAATGCAAAAGATTTATGTAAACATAGCGTACCTGTATCGATCATCTATATCAAGATCCTCGCTTCGCATCGAATTTCTAGAGATTTGCTCAGAAATCATTGAGAACGAACCTTGATGAGAGTACTATGTACCACCCCAAATCGAAGGGACGAGGTAAAGTAACGATACAAAGTAATATACGTGCTATTTTATGTTTGAATGAATGACCTTTGGTAATAGACCGTATAATCGTTTTCCTTTGGAAAGATTATCAATAATAATCATCGTATTAGGATTGAAATCGAATCTTGTTAGAATCTATATTAGAGCATCTGTAAGCAGGAGTTGAGATAAAGACACCCGACATACACCCACTGTGAGTTGGATATGTCTCTTAGGTTTAAGGTTTCCTATGATGGCGAACCTATCCTTGCAAAATACCCGACCCGCGAAATCTGAAATGATTGTTGAAATTAGGATTTGATTATTAACCGCCGATCGTAGGCAAGAGGTTATGTGAATGTGAAATGTAGATCTTGAAGTGCCAAATGGGTAGCGAAGTTATGCCACAAAATTTTAAACTTGGAAAAATGAATTCATGATCTGACAAATCATGGGATATAAGTCCCCGTTGTATGGGACCATTGAGATGATGTAAAAGTTGGGATTGAAAGGCATACAAGCTGGATCTACCCTAGGACTTCAAAGACTGCGTGAATTATGTTTCGTATATCGAACTTGATGGAATATCTATCAAGTGAAATTCTGAATTCTTCTTAGTAGAGCTTAGATCGGCGAAAGGTTGCATTCATCAAAAACCCGTGAACATCATGGATAGAGAAAGTAAGTCAACATTAAGCCTGATCTTATTCCCGTAGAAATGTTTGATAGAACTCGCGTATTGTAATGAATTGCACTTGTGAGAAAAGACCGAATGTGGAGGAAATACCCACATGGCTTTAACTCTATAAGAAGCGAGTAGTAAGATGATCTTTGAGGACAAAGATCCTGTTTAGGGGTAAATGCTGTGACAATCCGTCAATTTATGATTGATATTTTATTCTCAATATTTATTTGAAAACATTATTTTAATGTTACAATATGAACTCACATATTTTTGGGAAGAAATTTGGATTTACGTCTTGAAGTAGCATCGACTACGTCTAAACCGGAGGATTCAACGTTACATGCTTACGTTTACATACACCGTCTTTGGTGACAGTCCGACATTTCAAGAAATAAATTTATCCGTGAATATTATTTTGGAGTTTTAAATTTGTGTTAGTTCATAAACTCACAAATTTACGAGAAGAGATTAGGACTTACGATTTTATTTTAACGTCCTTTACGACTAAACCGGAAACCTTAGGATTACGCATTTACGTTTTCGAACTCCGTTTTTGATGAAACAATTTTTATTGGATTCGTTTTGTGACGTTGATTCATAATTTATAAAAACATTTTTCGTAAAACGACCCGAGGGCATGCAAATCTAGGAAACTAGAATCGAGGAGTACCCGTAAATAAATGGGATGAGACAAGTGGGACACTTGTCCCACCCCATCAAAACCGGCCAACACATACTCTATGTGTCAAATGGTGGCAAGTTTTTAGCTAAAACTTACACATGTCTCATTTAGCTTAAAACTTAAGCCTTCTTCCATCAAAACCACAAACGCAACCCACTTGCTCTCAGTTCCTACATGCAATACCACTCAAGAACTCACAAACTCTCTCTCTAGCTCCATCTTGCCATCCCATTTTCTCAAACAAAACACCCCAATTGATCCAAATTTAACCACAAAACATATGTTATGATTAACATATGTTAATCTCCATTCAAAAAGATGAAGATTGGTGGTGCTTATAACATCCAAGGAGGAGTTTTCATGGAGTAGGAGGGCTGATTCTCCACAAGGTTTTCATGGAGCATGGTGGTCTTGAAGATGGTCATGGTTGTCTACAAGTTTCTCTATCAAAAACCATGTCAAACTCATAACCTACATCAAGTTGGTGGTATAAAGATTGTCCTCCTCAACTTCTTGTTATTTTGATTATGTAAACTTGTATTTTATTTCCTATTGTATATATTTATGATGATTATATGATGATAAAAATATTATGTGGGGATTTGTTGTTGATAAACATGATTAAAAAGGTGAAAAACCATATGAAACAAGGTTAAAATCTTGGTTAAATTTGATGGCTGTATAAAACAGTAAAGAAGTAAGTCATGAACTGATAAAACAATGAAGTAGGATGGATTTACAGTAAGCTATGGGTCTTGTACACATGTGAGAGTTGGCCATGCAATGGAATCAAAATAATGAGTGAGATATGATCAAAACAAGTTTAGGGTATAAATCTGAAGTTACTGTTTTGGACGATTTTTAGAAAATACTTAAAGATGATTCAACAGTAGCTATAGAAGAGTTAAATGTAGCACATATCATGTAGTTTATGTGATAAAAATTTGAGCTTCTATCTCCATATAAAACTCAAGATATGGCAGTTTTGGTGAAGATGAAGTTAAAAATCAGATTTTTGGAAATTAAAGAATAATACTATTATATAAGCACTCACATTTTAATATATAAAATGTAAAATAAAAACCCACTAACTTATAAAACTTATTTATATAAATATATATAAAAGGTTAATCAAATGGATAAATTATATAAATGATGGTGAAATAATGTTTATAAGTAATAAAACTATAAACATGATTTTTACGACTTTTTCGGCTATTGTCGTAAAATTAACGTTTTTGTTAAATAAAACTTAGATGGTTGGACCCGTCTAATGAAAACTTTATAAAACTTATATACTGATATATAGACATGTATAACAAGTAAAAACCGATAAAACCCAAACTTTAGGGCATACGGACATTAACAAGCTAAGTAAACATATTGGACTAATACTTGGACTAATAATTGGACTAAATAAGATATAAACTTGTAAAAAGAACTTATTGGGCTTAACCCATTTGGGCCCTAAATGGAAAGTATACCTACTGATAATATAGGTATAAAAGGGATTAAAACAAGTTAGAGAACTTATAATAAGTTTATCGGACTTAAAACGCGTAAATAGGTAAAACTAGTAAACTAATATAAAAGTTATCGACATATAACACTAAAAGGAGTAAACGAGAATATGTAAACCCACTTGATCATCATATGTATATAATCATCATATGTATACATACTTGTTATTTTTATAAAGTCATCGGACATGAGTCTAAGACCGAGTATTATTTGTCTAGGTTTCCGTGATTGAAGCACGCACCGTACGTCCGAATTGCCGATAACCCGCCTTCCCACATCAACGTGAGTTCATAGCCTCGCACTCTTTTAAATGTTTTATAAATGCTTTATAAACCCGCGAGGGAGATAACATGTTAGTTTTTATAAAAGTTTGGACACCATTTGTCCCGATTATTTGTTTATTGATTTTGGACCCGAATGATTGAATAACCCGATTGTATGACCCGATAAATGATTAATGGACCCGATAGATGAAATCAAATGGATTATTAAAGTTAGGTTATGTCACTAAAAGTCCCATTAGCATGAATTTTGAACTACCGGGAGTTGGTAGACGCTTATGCATTTAATAGTACTATTTGGGGACGATCACCCCAGTTCGCGCCTTGACGGTTGATCCCCGTCGTGCCACATTGATTGGTAAGCGAATTTATGTATGAGAAGATTTCCAATAGCGTGACCTTTGTGTCGACACGCTACTTTAGATGGGAAAAATTGGTATCGGGTTAGCTACCCGTTGTTGGTTTAGTAAGGTAACAATGTCATGCGGCTTGTAATAATCCAAAACTAACGAAATACTATTAGACGCTTCGAATTACGATGTATTGCCTGACTAGCAATACTGGGTCATACTATTGATATTATGATTGTATTTTGGTTTTCATAACCATATTCATATAACGGTTTTTAATTGATTTTATACAACGTCATAAGACGTATTGTATGATGTTTTTACGACATTGGCTCGTATAATGATTTTTAAGGCAAATGCCTATATTATGATTTTCGATAAGGATTTGTATAAAAATGACTTTGGCTATTTTATGGCCTATTACAAAGATTTGTATAAAATGATTTTGGCTATTTTACGGCCTATTACAATGATTTGTATGAATTGATTTTTGGTACTAATTTTATACCAAAGTTATACTTATGGAATTTACTAAACTCTATGAATTCACTCGGCGTTATCGCTGACCTTTTCTTTTAACATGTCTTATCTCAGGTACTTGAAGGTAATTCTCGGGAAGACGACAAGAATTCATGGCCCGCACTTAAACAATATTTTTCCATTCAAACACCTTGTAAAACTTTTGTATGATACGTAATGACTTGGGACCGATGTAACTTTGTTGTTTATGAATGGAAATGATTTATTATTAAACGACGCGATTTTTATGCGTTGTCTATGATGTGAGTAATGTGCTATCCCGTAACACCAACTAGTCTTCCGTTGTATTGAGTTGTATAAATTTGGGGGTGTTACACATAGTTTACCATTTTTGAGTTTTGATAAGACCGCAATTATACATAGTCTCATCATCCAAAACGGGCTTAAAATGCTTAATTATATTATTAAATACCGTAAAATATGCTTGTATTCGTTTTTTGTGTATTTTAGGTACGGATATCATGAATAAGACAAAATATCACAAGAAACAAGCAAAAACGAATATGGGAAACAAATCCGCACAAAGAACCAGACCCGATTGTGGAATTTCCAAAGAAGTCCTTGAAGTTTTGAAGATTGTCAAGATTGGTCCCTCAAGTTTAGAATAATTTTCACTTTTAACCCTTGTAAAACTCAAAAACTGCATTTGGGTACTTGAAGTTTCAAGATATGTCAAAAATAGCCCTTGGAGAATGCCAAATGTGCACGATTAGTCCTAAATCATATTTCATAAAGTTGAGAAGGACTAAAATGTCATTTCCCCAAAGTTGTAACAAAGGGAATTGGAATATGAAGCTGTCAGAACCTTGTTTGCTAAGTTTTTACAAGTGTGAGGGGAATAACTGTCAACTTTCAAACCCATATTATAACAACCCAACCCAAATCCACTATATTACCCAGCCCAAGCCCATAAACCGATCCACTTACCTGCCACGTCATGGTCCACTATCCAGGTATAATAATTAATTATGTTTTAAACAGAATTAATTATTATATTTTCGAGTGGTAAACACCTCCCATACCCCTAAACAAGATTAAACATAACCACTATTTTCCCATGAACCATAAATCACTATTAACTTTAATCCAGCAAATTAAACCTAGAAATTATCCAGAATGAGAATTTACGATCTAATAAACGTATCCCACCCTTAAACCTTACCCCACTTCACCCATGTGGTCACATGAGGGTTCCCCTGCCCTCTCACTTTTACACCAGAACCTAAAAGCAAACATGATCTACAACTCATGTTGAAAACTTCTTCTCCACATTCTTATGAATGGTTGAGATCAATTATGGCCAGCTGACAACAAAGAGAACATCACATGGATGAATCCTGACCCATTTTTCATATTCAAACCAAGGGTACAATTGGAAATCAATGTAATTAGGGTTTAGCTTTTCATTATTTTTCTAGAACAATCTGTGACCCTATATATAAAGGGCATTAGGAATTTTCTTTTCTTTGTTCTAGATTTGCTAAAAAAATCTTCTAATTCCTTTCTATATATATAAGTTGGTATTTTTCTTTAAGATATTGTAATTCCTTTGTGTATAGAGAAGTTCGTATTCATTTTAGATATTCTGAGTTCCATATTTAACTAAGTGTTTGTGAATTTAATCTTTTGAAATTCTTTTTTCTCTTGAAAAGTTGGTAAAAAGAATTAAATCCCAAATCTCAATTTTCTGTTTATGAAATTTGTTTCATAAATCCATTTCGTTGATTTGTTTCAAGTTTGTTTGAGTGTTTAAAAGTTTTCAAGAAAGTTTGTGAAAAGGATTTTTCAAATCAGTAAAAAAGGTCTCATTGTTTTGGGTTTATTTGATGATTCAATGTATCAAGATCATAAGATCTTGATACTTGAACTATTGTATTTGTTTTTTTTGGTTGTGTAGGATCCAAAAAGAGAGAATAAGGTTCTTGAGTGGTTGATATTTGTGTTTGTTCAAGGGATTCCACAACAGCAAACAAGATCTCCTCACAAGACCTTGGGGTCTGTTATAGACCCACCCACCAAGGATTTAGAAGGCCTTTCATCAGCCAATTAAGAAGCCAAAAGGGGTGTGGGCTAGGTCTGAACAAGTCTTAGCAAAATACACCCTTGTTCTTTTTTATTTTAGTCTAGAAATCTGTTTTGTTGAAATTTATGTAACTTTGTGTGAATTTTGTTATCTTGCATGTTTAGATGTTTGAATGATAATGGTTTTATGTTTGTTACATGAACTGTTAGTTAGGAGGTGAATTTGGGTTGTTTATATTAATTTTTCTTACAAAAAAGTTGATTTCCAAGCTTAATGGGTGTTTGGGATCGCAATTGCCCAGAGGTAGGGATCACCACCAAGGGGTGTTGCTTACCTGTGCATACTTAATATGTTTAGGATTGATGATTTGAGGCATAAAAGTTTTATGTTTAAGTTGAAAATTGATTTTGAAAGGTTTTCTAAAGCTCACTGTTTTTTAGTAAACAATTGTGAACCTTTCTTGTTTATTTGATTGCTATTGGTTTCTGGGTATTGATATTACTTATGTACCATTTTTTTAGTCTGGTTTGATGTGTTCTCAAGATTTCACAAGTTGATATGACTGTGTAATTTTTGAACACCAAAATTGTCCAAAAATATTACACAGCTATATCAATAGCTAGATCAGGAATTGTTGGATAAAATTTGGCCATTTTATAGATTTTAGGTTTATTTCGTCTGTAGTAGGTTGGTTAAAAAGTTTGAGTAATTTACCAATTATCTTTGTTATTAGACTTATTCATAACTGTTTGCTTATTTGCTTAATCTTTGGCATATTTTGCTTTTGTTGTGCTTATTTGTGATTCCCTACTTGCAAAAATCAAGTGGGGGTGCGTGTGTATCCAAGAACGAGCAAAAGAAAATTAAAAAAAATTACCAAAAAGCATGGCTTGGGTCTCGAACACTCGACCCCTCGATGGAGGAGTGTGTGCCTTACCAGTGTGCCATGCTTTTCTAATTGGTAAGGTTTCCCCACGTTTTATTCTTAAGGGTTCTTTGGTTTTGGCTTATGAAAATAAGCCGTAGATTTAATTCTCCTTAATAGCTTATTTGTGTTCCAAATTTCGTCTTTATCATTTTTCCTTCCATTTTGCTCACTTTTAGGATTTTTCTGGTTGCTTTTAATATTTTTCCCGTTTCTAATTAATTTATTAGGATTATTTTCTTTTTCATTTTTAGAAATTCCATAAAAAAGGTAAAAAAATAATTTTAAATTTTTTAAAAATGATTTTAGACTTAGATAAATAGGTTTTAGGTTTACAAATAATAACATTTTTGGTTTGACTTTTATTTAATTATTTTTATTTTTAGGGTTTTTATTAAACTTTAAAATTTAATAATAATTAATAAAATAATTTTCACAAAATTTGGCTTATTTCTTTTTCTTAGTTAGAATTTTTAGGATTTATTTATAATTTTCCAAAAACAAATTAGCATAGTCGAAAATTACGTCGCGTTTTACGTCATTTGTCGTTTTTAGTTTATTCCGTCTTCCGTTTTATTTTATTTTCACTTTCCAAAAGCATAATAACTCCGAATCCGTTGGTAAAATTAGCATATAAACACCATACCTCCTCGAGAACAAACTCAATTGTCGAACATTTACGTTTTTCCTAAAAGGTGGTGTTTAATACTTACTGCGTTTGTCGCTTTGTTTTTCCTAAAATAAAGTGTACATTTTTACTACGTCAAAATTGCACCGCTACCGGGAGGTGTGTCGTGTTCAAATTTGAAAATTTTTGGTTTTTATTATTATCCATAAATAGTATTGTGTGATTAGCACTCTAATCATACGTATTATCGTTGTTCGTTTGTTGTGAATATTAGTACTATATTATATTACGTAGCACAAATAAATTGAAAGTATCTCCAAATACGCGTGAAAACGCACCTCATTAATGGGCGTTTCGGTCGTTATTGAGTGTGTCGAATTCAAACAAAGAAAAAAGGAAAAATAGATAAATACTTTTAAGAAGCCTAATCTCGATAAGTACAAACTATAAGGTGGGTATAAGGCAGTTGTATTTCATGACCTAAGGGAAAAAGGCTCTTAAGTGCTTCGCGCCGCCTCGTTTCCCCCGCTTGCTTGTGCGTACTTAGAAAGTGAGGGCTAATTAAGGGTTTGCCAACCAAAGTATTATCTACGTATCATATATATTTGCTTGATTTCAAATAGTGAACCCTCCTAAACGTGTTGGTGTTCCACTAACGTTTTCAAGTCAACGAAGGCTTTCACTTCACGTGATTGCTGTCATTCTCTGAGGCTTCTCTAATCAAGAGTTTGATTCGAGGAGATGTTTTGTAGATTTTGGTCTACGTAATTCACGAGAAAAATCCAAAAAACTAAAAAACAATCAAAAATACAAAAACAGAATTGAAAATCCACAAAAATCCAAAAAGAATCTTTTTTGCTCACTCCCAAATTCTACGTTACGTTTATGCTAACTCGCTCACAAGCGAAACATAATCGTAGACGTCGACAATGAAGAGAAGGAACCCCAACTCCTACTATCGTTGAAAATCCTCCAATTGTCGAACTCGATGTAGCACAAATAGTCCCCATGGCTAATCGTACTACGATGGAGTTGCTTCAAGCACCCACCGAGGGTTATGGAGAAGCGATTGTGATTACCGCTATCCTTGCGGAGAATTTTGAGATTAAGACGGGTTTATTGTCTATGCTACAATCTAACATGTTTCGTGGGCATGAAAAAGACAACCCTCATAATCAAATTCGGAATTTTAAACGTCTTACCGCGACTAGCAAGTTTAAGGATGCTGCACACGACGCGATTAAAATGATGCTTTTTCCGTACTCTTAATAGGGACCCGCTAAAATTTGGCTCGAGAAAGAACCACCCAATTCCATATTGACGTGGAAGGATCTCGTGTCTAAATTTGTGAACCAAGTTTTCCCTCCCTCTAAGACTACGCATTTGAAAAACGAAATCTCGAGGTTTACGCAAAAATCTCATGAGAGTTTTTCTACGGCTTGGGAACGTTTTAAGAAAATGTTGCATGATTTTCCTCACCATGGTTTTTCTTAATTGCATCAAATTGATACATTTTACAATGGACTTAATGATCATGAACTAGATTATCTAAATTCCATCGCGGGTGCTAATTTTTGTGTAAAACAATCGGTGAAACTTTAACGATAACTGAGAATAGGTCTAAGGTTTATAGACCTCTTAACACATTGAGTGTTGCCACTATGGGTTCGTCTTCGTCGTCACCTAATATCGATGCTTTGCAAATGGAAGCAAATTTGGAAAAAAAGTTTTCCGATAGGTTTTCGTCTTTAATGGATCATTGGAAAGCCAAAGAAAACTCCGCTCTCGCTGCGGTTAAAGCGACTGAGAAAAGTTGCATGTATTGTGGTGGAGCTCATGATTTTTCTAAGTGTATTACCACCAGTGGTGACACTTCGAGTGCCTTCGCGGCCACGGGAACTTACAACCAAGACGGTCAAGTTACCCGCACTAATCAAACGACTCCACCGGGTTTTTCACCAAATCAAAATGCTAACAATTATCGAAACAACAATCAAGGTGGTAATTATCAAGGAAATCAAATGAATTACAACAAGGGTAATTACAACAATCAAGGAAATGGTGGGAACAATGGTCAATTGGAAAATCAAAATCAAAATCAGAGTTTTCAAAATACAAGTCAAGGTTATCAAAATGATCACACAAAAGATCTTCCTAATGAGTTTTTGAATTACGCTAAGGCAAATGACGTTAAGTTTGATAAGATGCAAAGGGAAATGATTAGCCTAAGATCCTAACTGAAAAATGAATTAAAAAATGAGCTTTCAAATGAAATTAAGAGTCATTGCAACAAAATAGAAATTAATATTCAAAGGCTTCAACAAAATGAACAAAAGCTTAAACAAAGTCAACATGAAATGAAGCAAAGTCTACTTAGGGCGGAACAAGATCGTAAAAGTGAAAAAGAAGATCGAGCTAAGTTAGATAACAAAATCAAGAGCATGTTTGAAGCCATAATGTGTAAACCCTCTTCTTCGAGTGGTCTTCCAAGTGATACCATCGTAAACCCGAAGGGAGAGATGAAGGCTATTACTACACGAAGTTGTAAAGTTTTCAAAGAACCCATTTCTCGTCCAAGTACTTCTAAGGAGAAGTAAATAGAGAAAGAGCCTGAGGTGATGGTTGAAAAGGAGCATATCTCTTTCCCATAAAGTATCGCTTAATCCACACCTACGGTCGAGCCTTCACCAATTTTGGAACCCGGGTTTCCAAGGCCAATGCCTATGTCTCAACCCACACCACCCTTAACTTACCCATCGAGACGTAACAAGGAAAAATTGCATGAAAGAAATAATCAAAAAGTCGAGCTTTTCATTAAAAAATTTCGTAAAACGTATTCGACATAAGTTTAGCCGACGCTTTGTTGTACATGCCTCGATTTGCCTCCACTTTTAAAATTATGATGAATGACAAGGAGAAGCTTTTAAAGCTATCTAATTGTTTTTTGGTTTTTCTTAACCGAATACTAGAAAAAGTAGGTGATCCCGGCAAGTTTCTTATTCCGTGTGATATACAAGAGATGGAAGGATGCCTCGCCTTGGCCGATCTTGGTGCGAGCATTCATTTGATGCCTTTTTCCATGTGGAAATCGTTATCACTTCTGGATCTTATTCCTTCAAAAATGTCTATCGAGATGGTCGATCATTCTACGATACTCGCGCGGGGAATGGTCGAAGACGTTTTTGTTAAGGGTTAATACACAAAAATGTCACAAAAGTTTTTCAAAATGTTCATCTAAGTTACTAAAGTTTTTTTCGTTACAAAAAGATTACTCAAGTATACGGGTTAATTATTTTGGTTACTGAAGTTTTTAAAAGTTACATTTAGGTTACTCCGAGGGTAGGCAACCTGTTGGTAACCTTTTGTTTTTTCCACGTCAACATGTTGTGGGTCCCACCTCAAACATGAATGTTGTTGACTTCCTAATGTTTGTTCATCAGCACAACGGCCACCGCCACCAGTTCTCAAGCCTTCACCACCACTGGATCTATAGAACAAAAACGCTACCACCAAAAAAATATTGATGTCACTCTCACCAGCCACCACAACCTCCGGCCATCGTAACCGATCCACCACTACAACCACCGTCACCCATTCATCCGGCACACACTCACCCTTCTTCCGTCGTTAACCCAATCAAAAACCTCGACATCCATCGTCTTAAGTAACGACCACCATGGGTGGATGGGCTTTGAATAATGAAATAAAAGATAATTTACTCTTTAAAGAAATAAAAAAATAAGTAATTCCACGTCGACACTTACCTAGTACAAAGGGTTAAAACATACAAGGTAACGTATTTTACCAGTTACCTTAACTTTAGTAACCTATTTGTAACTAAAAAAAACTTTACTAAAGAGGGTGAACATTTTGGAAAACTTTGGTAACATTTTTGTTTATTAACCCATTCATATTATAAGCCATGTCACTTAGTTACCGGTAACAAAAAGTTGCAACAAAAAGAGTAACTTATATAACAGGTAAACCAAACATAAGTAATTAATTTGTAACCAAAAATACCTTAGTAACGTAGGTGAACATTTAAGCAAGCTTTAGTAACTTATTTGTCTATTTTCCTTTTTGTTAAAGTTAGGAATTTCTACTATCCAGTTGACTTTATCGTGGTAGACATTCCCATGGATCGTCAAGTTCCTCTAATTTTAGGACGTCTATTTTTAGACACCTCGAAATCGATAATTGACGTACATGCTAGAAAAATTACGTTACGATTCAACGAGGAGGAACTTGTTATAAACGCAACACAAAACTCTACATATTCTCATGTTTATGCAATCGCGACCATCAACCACATTAACTTAGTCGATGTCATTTGTGATGAATTTTTACAAGAAGTGTTAGGTTTTTCTGATAGTTCTAATAGTGGTAATCCTACTATTTTAGACCCAATCCTTGCTAATTCCTCACCTTCTCTCTCTCCATTCGAAGGAGGCAGTTTTTCTTTGGAAGAGTTTGATGTACCTCGAACTTCTTCCGAAGAAATCGACAATGAAGAGGATTTTATGATTATCAAGGATTTTCTCAATGAAATTCCACCATCTTTTCCGCCGATGGAAATTATGAGTGTTGAACCAAAATCTTAAATTGAGGAACCACCAACCCTCGAATACGCATTCTTGGAAGGTATCGATAAATTGCCGGTTATAATTGCGAAAAATCTTTCACAAAACGAAAAAGCCGCACTTATCAAAGTCTTGAAAGCTCACAAAAGGGCAATTGCGTGAAAACTTTCCGACATAAGAGCATTGACCCAAAACTTTGAACCCACAAAATTTTAATGGGGGAGGACTATAAACCAGCAATTAAATGTCAAAGAAGGGTAAACCCCAACATTCACGACGTCTTAAAGAGGAAGTTTTAAAACTACTTGACGCGGGAATGGTTTACCCTATATCTGATAGCGCTTGGGTGACTCCTATTCATTGTGTCCATAAAAAGGGAGGAATGACCGTTGTGCCAAACGGTGTGTGACAATCTGTCAATTTATGGTTGATATTTTATTCTCAAGTATTATTTTAAAAACATTATTTTAATGTTATATGATGAACTCACTTATTTTTGGGAAGAAATTTGGATTTATGTCTTGAAGTAGCATCGACTACGTCTAAACCGGAGGATTCTACGTTACGTGCTTACGTTTACATACACCGTCTTTGGTGACAGTCTGATATTTCAGGAAATAAATTTATCCGTGAATATTATTTTAAGATTTTTAATTTGTGTTGGTTCATAAACTCACAAATTTACGAGAAGAGATTAGGACTTACGATTATAATTTAACGTCCTTTACGACTAAACCGGAAACCTTAGGATTACGTATTTACGTTTTTGAACACCGTTTTTGATGAGACAATTTTTATTAGATTCGTTTTGTGCCGTTGATTCATAATTTATAAAAACGTTTTTCGTAAAATGACCCGAGGGCACGCAAATCGAGGAAACTAGAATTGAGGAGTACCCGTTAATTAGTGGGATGGGACAAGTTTTACACTTTCCCACCCCACTATGTGTGGCGTCCAACATAAGCCTACACACCTCAAAGGTGTCAACTTATTATGTAAAGGATGGACACATGTCCTCTTCCTTTGACCAACATCACAAAAACCACTAGCTAGCTATTTGAAACCATTCTCACATTTAGATACATTCAAAAACCACACATATCTCTCTCTCTTTGGCTCTCTTGGCCATCCACCAGCACCACCACCCATAAACCACCACCATTTGATCAATTTTAACCACAAACCATGTGTTATCTACACATATGGTGAAGAACCTTTGAAGCCTTGAAGATTTGAGGTGATTCTAACATCCAAGGAGGTGATTTTATGATGTCCAAGGGCTGATTTCTACATGAATTTTACAAGTATTGGTGGCCATGAAGATTGGTGTTGATCTACCACAAGTTCTTCCATCATAATTCATGTCTTAATCACAACCTACATCATCTTGGTGGTATAAAGATTGTTCTTCCCATCCTCTTGTTATTTTGATTATGTAATCATGTATTTTCTTTCTTATTGTATATGTATATGATGATAAAAATGTTGTGTGGGGATCAAGTGTTGATAAACATGGGTAAAAAGATGAAAAACTATATGTAAAATTGGTTAATCTTGCTTAATTTAGTAGGCTGTATAAAAAAAGTAAATAACCATATGATGAACTGATAAAATTGTATAGATGAATTGATATACAGTGAGTATTGAGACTTGTACACATGTGAGAGTTGGCATGCAATGGAATCATAAAAATGAGTGAGATATGATCAAAACAAGTTTAGAGTGCAAATCTGAGTACACTATTTTGGACGAATTTTATAAAATACTTAGAGGTTGATTCATCAGTAGCTACGGAATAAAATGAAGCACATATCATGTAGTTTCTGTGATAAAAATTTGGGGTTTTATCTCCATGTAGAACTCTAGATATGATCATTTTAGTAAACTAGATTTTTAGGACTGATTTTGTGAAATTAATGTTTAATATTATTATATAAGCACTCAAACTAATATAGTATAAAATGTGAATTAAAACCCACTAACTTATATATTTCATTTATATAAAATGCATAAGGATAAATAAATGGACATTATATAAAAATGGTAGTTTGGTAAGTTTTATAAGTTATAAAAACTATATACTAAGTTTTACGTCTTTTTGGCTAAAACCGAAAGATTAACGTTTTTGTTAAATAAAACTTAGATGGTTGGACCCGTCTAATGTAAACTTTTATAAACTCACATACTGATATATAAACATATATAACAAGTAAAAATCGATAAAACCCGAGCTTTACAACATATAGACATTAACAAGCCAAAGTAGCCTTAATGGACAATAAACCCGACTAATTTGGTAAAACACTTATAAACTTATTTATTGGGCTTAACCAATTTGGGCCCACCATATAAAGTATAATAATGATAATGAAAGTATAATTGGGCTAATGAATAGTATTGGGCTTGTAATAGGCCCATTGGGCTTTAAAATGTAAACAAGTTGAACTAGTGTAACTAGTCTTGAAAATTACCAACACATAAACACTATAATGAATGAGTAAAGATGTATAAACCCACTTGATCATCATCATATATATAAAATCATCATATTTATACATAATTATTATTTTTATAAAGTCATTGGACAAGAGTTTAAGACGAGTATTATTTGTCTAGGTTTTCGTGATTGAAGCACGTACCGTACATCCGAATTGCCGATAACCCGCTTTCCCACATCAACATGAGTTCATAGCCTCGCACTCTTTTAAATGTTTTTATGAAATGTTTTATAAACCCGTGAGGGAGATAACATGTTAGTTTTGATAAAATAGGACACCATTTGTCCCGATTGTTTGTTTATTGATTTGGACCTGAATGATTGTATGACCCGATGAATGATATATGACCCGAAGTATGAAATAAATGGATTATTAAAGTTAGGTTATGTCACTAAAAGTCCCATTAGCATGAATTGTGAACTACCGGGATTTGGTAGACGCTTATGCATATAATAGTACTATTTGGGGACGATCACCCCAGTTCGCGCCTTGACGGTTGATCCCCGTCGTGCCACATTGATTGGTAAGCGAATTTATGTATGAGAAGATTTACACAAGCGTGATTATTGTGACGACACGCTAATTTAGATGGGCAGATGAGTTTCGGGCTAGCTACCCGTTGTTTGGTTTAGTAAGGTAACAATGTCATGCGGCTTGTAATAATCCAAAAATAACAGAATACTGCTATACGCACTAAATTACGATATATTGCCTGACTAGCAATACGGGGTCTTACTATTAATATTATGTTCGTGTTTTGGTTTTTTTCATAACCATATTCATATAACGGTTTTTATTTAACTTTATACAACGTTAAAAAACGTATTGTATGATATTTTTACAACATTGGTTCGTATAATGATTTTGAAGGCAAAAGCCTATAATATGATTTTTGATAAGGATTTGTATAAAATGACTTTGGCTATTTTATGGCCTATTACAAAGATTTGTACAAAATGATTTTCGGTAATAATTTTATACCGATGTTATATTGATGGATTTTATTAAACTCTATGAATTCACTCGGCGTTATCGCTGACCTTTTCTTTTAACATGTTTTATCTCAGGTACTTAAAGGTAATTCTCTCGAAGACAACAAGAATTCATGGCCCGCACTTAAATAATAATTTCCATTCAAATGCTTTGTAAAATTTGTATGAAATAATATGACTTGGGACCTATGTAAATTTGATATTTATAAATGGAAATGTTTTATTATTAAATGACGCGATTTTATGCGTTGTCTATGATGTGAGTAATGTGTTATCCTTTAACACCAACGAGTCTTCCGCTGTATTGAATTGTGTAAATTTGGGGGTGTTACAGTTTGGTACCAGAGCTCTCGTTATAGAGAACGAAAGATTTTTAAAACCAAGGTTTTGAATAAAACATTTCAAAATCTTTTAACTATACAAATTTTTCTAAAAATGTCTAAAAATCTTTTGACTATAACGGCGCCGAAGAATTCCCGAGTTACCGACAAGGCCAGACTGAGAAGTGTTATTTTAATATATATAACTTGGATTATATATATATATATATATATATATATATGTGTGTGATGTAATTTTATTACATGATTGTTTGATGATTATTTTGATATTTATACGAGGTATTTGTACGACATAGATAGTCACAAGGAACCCTAAATCCCCTATTAAATTAATCAAAGCTATTCTCGTAGGAATTCTAGCTATCCTAGATCTAAACCAAGTTGTGGATATTTATGATCCTAACAAATGGTTGATATTCGTAGAAATGTAGATATTAGTTGATTATGATATTAAAGAAGAATTGGCAAGATTAAATCTGATATCGATGTCATGACGATCTTTCCTTATAGAGTGGAGTTTGACAAAACGTTACCACCTAGAAAGATGTCATCTGATTCGTTGTCATCCAATTCTTAAATTGAAATCGAAAGGGTGAATGTTGCACTTGAGGCTGTCATTGGAACCATTACCCAAAAGCCTCATGCCACTAGTACCTTTCTGAGAAATTTAATTGAATGTGTGAGTCATCTCATGCTAGTGACTCATTTGATAACTATTGATGAAAGAGCTATAGTATTGGAAATTAAGTGTTGTTTATACTGAACTTTTATTGCCCTTTCAAGGTCAAAGAATAAGATTGAAAGTATTGAAGAATGAGGTAGGATATCGAATTGAGTATAAAATTGGTTAAAACTTGAATAAAGTAAAATTTAACCCGTATGGAATATGAGATTGATAAGAGGAAGTCGTTAAGTCCTGTGATTGAATTATAAGGTTTTAAATGATTGTTAGTTTGTGTTAAGGGTTGTTCCTAGGCCATTGTCCACTTACGAGGATGCCTAGTGTCCAAGAAATAAATTGAAGAAATCTTCTTCTGAATTGGGACCGATGGATCTTTCGGGACATGTGGAACACCTAATGACTCTTGTAGCCTAGTATTCATTGTGGTATCTTTTAAAAATAATCCCTAACTTAACTGTGACATCAGTTAGTAGGATGAGTTCTTGGAATTGTATGACATAGTGACACGTAATGTGTTACGGTACAATTTAGACTTATTTGTGATTAATGAAAAGACTACCTTTGATTGCTAAATTCTACATGTATCGATGTTATATATCTTTTATTGCTTCATCCTAATGTTCGCATTAGTGATGCAACCATTGAACAAGTACTCATCTCGATTTGAGTTACGTTGTGATTTATTCTTTCTGAGTGCCATCGAGGTCATGAACCTCATAATTAAGTGGCTAAGCTCATTTCTTGATATATAGTAGTTAGTTCTTGGTGAAAAACTCTTGATCACTCTTTTGCAGATCACTCGTTGTTTTATAAGTTAAAACGGTATTCCTAGAGAATAATTGGATTTTCATCACTATACGGATTATTTAAAGTGAGATTTATAAATAATCATTATCAAAGTAAAGTTGTTTATGAAACGCTTTGGAAACTTAATTGTTTTCATAACAAAGAAAATCTTTGTAAATTTATTCTTGATTCTTATTTAAGAATTAAGCATGAAAATATTTTTTATTATAAACATGATGATAAAATTTTGACGAACTGAGTATTGCATCGTTAATCTTGAAATTGTATATAGTTGCGCGCCTACATACAATTTTGAATGGACCATGCAAGGCTGATTAGTAGTCACCATAAAACTGATTAATAAACACTACATTTTCTTTAAAGATTGTAAAAGATTAAATTCTATGAGATCTGCAAGAAGTGAAAGATAGGGACATAGTGTTAGGGACACCTACATATGTGCCCGTAGCATCTATTCTTCTGAGTCGAATTTACTCATCTGTGGAAATTGTCTTATCTGACAATTGACAATTCTTTCTTGTCCAATTCTCCCATAGTGAGATTCTTAGGAAAAGTATCTGATTACCGAGTGTTGATACCCGACTGGATGTATCGACGTTCCTATCATTTCTTTTGATTTGGTTTCATTTGAATGACCTGGGTAACGATCCGAGGAACTTTCGAATGCGTACTCAAATTTTGAAAACATGGGATATATTCATATTCGTTAAATGTTTTCGTCTGTATCTGATTTGAAATTCTCTCGCGTAGATTATGCGTTGACCTTACTCTTTTTAAGGTTAATTTTGTCTCCAGATATCCTTGAATTTGTGAAGGATTATGAGTTATTATTAGTCTTTTGAGAAGTTCACATCTTATCAACGGTAATGAAACTGGAAAGTTGATAGTGCCAGTAGAATAGATTGATTGATTATGACATGACGACATTGTCTTAATTGATGGGAACTCGAGTAGAATCCCCTAAATGATAAGATGTTAATTATCAAAAGTGATCTAAATAATTATTGATGAATGACCATATCCTGCATTTAGACTTGAGATTATACCGTGAATAGTTGTGAATTAGTCATAGATATTATAATCTAGAAAGAGCCTAATATGAATTTATTAAAAGATGTTTCCGTTATCTGAAACTTTAGGAGGTATTTATTGGTGAATTACCTAGACTTTTGCCATTAAGGCAAGTTGAATTTGGTATTGATTATATGCCCGGTGTTGCACCTGTGGCTTGTGCACTGTACGTCAGCACCATCTGAATCAAAAGAATTACCGTACAACTGAGAGAGTTGTCGGAGAAAGATTTTATTCTACCGAGCTCGTCATTATGAAGAGGTATGGTGTTATTATTCCTTATATTTGTTGGATTACCGTGAACTAGGTAAATTGACGATAAAAATCTATATCCACTACCCAAGATGATAGATTTGTTCGATCATTTACAAGGTTCTAGCGTATGTTCTAAAGATTTGATCCACGGCATGGTTATCATCAACTTCGCATCCGTGAAAAAGATTATCTATTCCAATCGTTGCATCCAGAACTTGTAATGACCATTATGAGTTTCACGTAATGTCGTTTGGATTGACCAATGCACATGTAGCATCCATAAATTTGGTGAATCGCGTGTGTAGGGTGTAATTTGATAAATTCATACTTGTGATCATTAAGGACTATTTGTTTGTTTATAAGAATAAGAAGGAGTTAATAATCATGTATAGACTGCCCTGAGTTGGCCGAGTAGTGAAAACTTGTACCTTGAATATTTAACATGTGATTTAAGGATTAATCCTTTACATTATTTGATCGTGTGATTAAAAGATAATGGAATCTATATTGACTCATCAAAAATTAGAGCCATTAGACTTTGGGTTTTACCAAAAAGAAAGTGCAAATATGTTTTGACAAATGTTTTATCAAAAGAATTTTTAAGGAATCATTCCCTTATAACCAAAACATTTAACTAAACTCCTGTTTAGGGGTAAATATTTTTGTATACCTCAAGACAACCTAAGAGGGATTGAGGAAACCATTTAAACCATGACTTGAAATTTGAAATGACAAATTTTGCTTGTCAACTAAAAAAATTGTGACCAAAGTATAAACAAAGATTTTTCGAACATTTACGAATCTCACTAATTATTTTTGGTAAATCAACAAAAATCGTGTTAATTAAAAATAAAATTTATTTTGAACATTTTTATATAATGGGTCGAACTAAGAAATTTAAAATTTTTACGATTACGTTTCATAAAAAATAAATATTTATTTACTTGTAATAATTATCGACGCTTTAGACGTCGGATTAGGTAAAACTGATAAAAATGATAGTGGAGACGAAACTAAAACTTAGAAAATATGAAGAAAGAAACTTTGAATGAATACGGACATGATATTTATTCCATCAGGGAAGGTGAATGTAGATACTGACACATTATATAGGAAGGAGAAAGAATCAATTAGGATGTGTTTCTTAATCATGACTGTGCAAAATAAATTGCCGAACAATATAAAAATAAACGATGTTTGTAAAAAGGGATTCGCGGCTAATGTGAACCATTTGAATTAAGAAGCCGATGGCGTTAAATGTTTTAAAGGCCACTTGTGATTGTCTAAACATGGAGTATTTCGAGATTTAGTTATGTTGGAATCTCATAAGTATAAGTATCTATTCATGTCATTTCTGCTAAATGTATCTTTATCTGAAGAAGTTGTACTGATGGCAAATTATGAAGGCAGACACCGCCTCATACATTAGTAAACGTCTAACTATTGCAAAGGTCATCATCTGAATTTGATTCGATTTGGGTCATCGTCGACAGACTGATCAAATCTGCTAATATCATTCCTGTTAATGATAGATTCTAGATGAAGAAATTGACTCTTTTATATTTAAAGGAGTTGTGTACATGGTGTGCCTGTATCGATTATCTCTATCAAGATCCTCGCTTCGCATCGAATTTCTAGAGATTTGCTCAGAAGTCATTGAGAACGAATCTTGATGAGAGTACCGTACCACCCAATCAAAGGGACGAGGCAAAGTAACGATACAAAACACTAGAAGTGTTGTTTAATGCTTGAATGATTGACGTTTGGTAATAAACTATATAACCGCTTTCCTTTGGAAGGATTATCATTGATAATTATCGTGTTAGGATCAAGATCGAATCTTGTGAGGATATATATTAGAGCATCTGTAAGTAGGAGTTGGGATGAAGACACCCGACATACACCCATTGTGAGTTGGACATGTCTTTTAGGTTTAAGGTTTCCTATGATGGCGAACCTAACCTTACAAAATACTCGACCCGCGAGACCTGAAATGATTGTTGAAATTAGGATCTGAATATTGATTGCCGGTAGTGGGCAGGAGGTTATGTGAATATGAAATGTAGATCTTGAAGTGTCAGATGGGTAGCGAAGTTATGCCAAAAATATTAACCATGGAAAAATGAATTGATGATCTGAAAGATCATGGGATATTAGTCCCCGTTGTATGGGACCATTGAGATGATGTAAAAGATTAGTTTGAAAGGCATATAAGCTGGATCTACCCTAGGACTTCAAGAGCTGCGTGAATTATGTTTCGTATATCGAACTTGATAAAATGTCTATCAAGTGAAAATATGATTGTTTCTTAGTAAAGTTTAGATCGGCGAAAAGTTGCATTCATCAAAAACCCGTGAACATCATGGATAGAGAAAGTAAGTCAACATTTAGCCTGATCTTATTCCCGTAGTTATGTTTGATGAAACTCGCGTATTGTAATGAATTACACTTGTAAGAAAAGACCGAATGTGGAGGAAATACCCACATGGCTTTAACTCTATAATAAGCGAGTAGTAAGATAAGATGATCTTTGAGGACAAAGATCCTGTTTAGGGGTAAATGCTGTGACAATCCGTCAATTTATGGTTGATATTTTATTCTCAAGTATTATTTAAAAACATTATTTTAATGTTATATGATGAACTTGTTGGGAATAAATTATAGCCAGTTTACTTGAGCGCTGACAAGAGTAAAACAAGCGTTGACAAGAGTAATACAAACGTTGACAGCTCAAGCGTTGACAAGACAAAGTCAAGCGTTGATACATTGAAGACAAGCACTGATGGAAAGATATACTCTACGCGTTTATTGTATTCTAGATTACTTCTAGTAAAGATAGGAACAACAATGTATTTTCTATATTTATCTTTACCTAGCTTCTTATGTCTATAAAAGAAGACCTTTAGGTTAATGTTAAATATAAGTTTTTCATACGAAAACTATTTTCATTGTAAGCAAGTTTGATATCATTAATCAAAGTGAAAGTTTGTTTACATCTTGTGTGTTCTTGTTTAAGTGTTAATTCCGCATAACACTTAGATTGTCATATACATATACAAAGGTTTCTCTAAGTGTATTACTTGATCTAATCTCGTATACATAAAGCTAAATCGATCTAAGTTTGGGATCAACAAGTGGTATCAGAGCTTGTTGAGGAACTTTTGATCTTAAAGAACACAAGAACCCTAAAAATCACCAAAACCCTAATTTTCTCAAAACCCTAACAACATCATGTCAAATCCAGAAATAACCTCCTCCTCCTCACCTTTACCAAACATCAAGATTCCCATGCTTGATGCAACCAACTTTGAATTGAGGAAATTCAACTTTGAGCAATATCTAGGGATCTATGACTACACACTCTGGGAGATTATTGAATATGGAAACACATTCAATAAAGCCCAAAAGATTGTTGATGCTATTGCTGGAAGAGCAGATGTTGCTGGATGTTCTGAAGCAGATAAGAAAGAAAAGCCTGATGATGGTAGAGTTGTGTCTGCTGAAGACATAGCAAAGAAAAGGGTTGACATGAAAACCCTAAATATTCTGAAACTCTCTTTGGGACAAGAGAACCAGCATAAATACAGAGGTTATGAATCTGCTAAAGACCTTTGGGAAGCTCTTGAAGTTGCATATGGTGGCAATGAAGATACTAAGGAAGAGAAGAAGAAGCAACTCATGCATGATTATGCTGTCTTCAAGGCTCAACCTAATGAAAAGCTTAGTAGTGTGAGAAGCAGATTGCTTGATATTACTAGCAAATTGTCCTTCATGGGGACACAACTTGTTGATGTTGACATTAATGCTACTTTTCTTAAAAGTCTTGGTGAGGCGTGGAAGATTGAGGCAAGATCTATTCTTGCCAATAATACTCATAAAAGTTCCACGTTTGATGATATCTACAACAAACTGAGGCTGTTGGAAGATGAAACTCTTTTAGAGCATGGAAGCAAGTCCACCAACAGTAACATGGCCTTCTTTTCCCATAGTGAAGGTCAATTCAATCAGAAGGACTCCTACATGCATCCAGTTACTGGTTCATCATGCGTCAACGCTGGAACATGTCCTGTCAACGTCTCCTTTTCAGACGCTGACAGATTCAAAAGTGACTCACCAAGAGTTAAACCTGTTGGTTTGGATCTGGATACTGTATGTGCTTATATTGCTTCTTTGCCCAATGGTTCAGTGATTACATATGAGGACCTTGAGCAGATAAGTGATGATCACTTGGAAGAAATGGATATTAAGTGGAACATGGCTCTTGCTAGTATAAGAGCAAACAGGTGGAACAGAAGGTTTAAGAAGAAAATGACCTTCAATGCAAAGGACACAGCTGGATTTCATAAATCCAAAGTTGAGTGCTACAACTGTCATCGTATGGGGAACTTCATGAGGGAATGCATGTCTCCTAGAAGATCTGATGCTGGCAAACCTTCAAGCCAAATTGTTAAGGCTCAGGATCCTAAATCCATGGTTGCAGTTCAAGGAATTGATGGTATGGGATGGGATTGGAGCTATTTGGCTAAAGATGTAGAAGAGGATAAAGCTTTGGTTGCTGAAATTGAAGAAGAAGAGCATGTTCAATATGCTCTCATGGCACACTCCTCCTCATCTGATAATGAGGTATATGATGATGCTTTTTGTAGTAAAGGTTGTAGGTTAAATACTGAGATACTTAACAAAGAGGTGTTAAGATTATTAGATGATGTGAGTACTGAAAGATGCAAACTGTCTAATTACCAACTAGCTCTCACTCAAACTGAGAAGACAGTTTCTGAATACAAGAAAATGGAATTTGACTTAAAAGATAAAATAAATATCTTAAAACATGAGTTGAATGCTAGTAATGATATATTAGGAGTATCATGGAAAGGGTTAATTGTGAGTTACAGGCTAAGTTAGATGAGGCCATTAAGAATAAAGATAATGTTGGCCTTAAAATTCAAAGATTTGATAAGGCCACACAAACCCTAGGAGAATGTGTGAGTAAACAAAGAGATCCTAAGGACATGACTGGGATTGGGATGAAAGACTACTCTGTGGTTCCACCACCAGCTGGTGACTTCTATGGTGTCCAACAAAAGGACCTATCTTGGACTGGTTTGTCAGAACTCCAAGAGGAGGAATTCATTCCTCCACCAAGAATTGTCACCCCAGTTGAAGAGTATCAACAAAAGTTGACTAACTTGAATGAATGGAAGAAAGCTAACCCTACCTTATTTGTTAAGGGTGGCTTGCTATTTGAAAGTCCTAATGAGTCAACCCCCATTAAGGTTACAAACCCAATCACTGGTAAAGCTGTTGACCTTGGCTCAAACACTGTTAGAAAACCTAGCATTAAGTATGCAGAGATGTATAGGAATACTAGGTCGCCTAAGAGCCAAGTTAGCAATGATGGAACAGGCTTCTTCTCTTCTAGACCTAGGGTTGTGTCTAGAAAAGCCTGTTACACTTGTGGTAGCTTTTCACATTTAGCGTATAAGTGTGTCAACGCTCCCAAAGTCAACATTGTTAGAAAGTCAAACGTTGTCAGACCCAAACCTTGTGTGCAGCAAAGTCCACAAGTTGTTACACCTGCCCCATTCTTCACTAGAGGGTCTAACACTCATGGACAAAGACCATTTCAAAAGAAAAACACTTGGTCTAATAGGCAATGGGTTTCTGTAGCAAACCCTAGGTTCAACGCTGACAAGGGTAAATTCAGCATTGACAAGACCAATTCCAACGCTGACAGAAACGTGACCAGACCTAAATATTTGCAACCACAGGGTAAGGGGTCTAAAGCTTCTTCAAGATTGATATGGAGACCAAAGAAAGATCAAAACCCTAATGATAATGGGATTTCAATGACCTGCAACAGATTTAATTACATTTCAAAGGTCATTACAAAACCTATTGGGGTTAACTGGGTATTTCATCCTAAGAAGGATGAAAATGGGGTTGTTATGAGAACTAAGTATGTTCTTATTGAACAACCAGATGAATCCAAGTCTTCTAAGGCTTGGGTTCCCAAAGAAAACTAACTTGTTTTCTTTATGTGCAGGGCATTCAAAGACAGGTCAATGATTTTGGATATTAGGATAGTGGATGCTTAAGGCACATGACAGGGAAGGAAGATTATTTAACTAACTTCACTCCCATTAAGGATGGTGATAAGGTTTACTTTGGAGGCGGATATGGTACTATCACAGGCAAAGGAACACTTCTCACCAAGAACTTGCGTTTTGAAAACGTATTTTTGGTAAAGGAACTTGATTACAATCTTTTTAGTGTATCACAAGTTTGTGATAACAAAAATAAAGTTCTGTTTACTGATACTGAATGTTTGGTGTTAAGCAAGGATTATAAGATCCCTGATGAGAAATATATTGACTATAGAACACCTAGGCATAAAGACATATACAATGTGAATCTGAATGGGATTAGAATGAATAACAATATGTCTTGTTTTTATGCTAAAGCTTCAGTAGATGAAAGTAATTTATGGCACAGGAGACTAGGGCACATAAATTTTAAGAATATAAACAGGCTTGTGAGACTTGGCTTGGTTGATGGTTTGCCTGAAAAGGCCTTCCACAATGACCACTCTTGTGTTGCGTGTCTTAAAGGCAAGCAGCACAAGGTCTCATTTAAGTCCAAACAGGTGCACTCTAGTACTAGACCTCTTCACTTGCTTCATATGGACCTCTTTGGTCCAACCAATATAGAAAGTTTGAATGGTAAGTCATACTGCTTTGTTATCACAGATGACTTTTCTAGGTTTACTTGGACCTTCTTTCTAGCTATGAAGAGTGACACAGTTGACACTTTAATTGATTTTATCACTCAGATTGAGAAGAAAACAGGCAATGAAGTTAAAATGCTTAGGAGTGATAATGGTGGTGAATTTAGGAATAAAGTGTTAGATGATTTTTGTGCCAGGAAAGGAATTACTAGGTAATTTAGTGTTGCCAGAACCCCTCAGCAAAATGGGGTTGCAGAAAGGAAAAATAGAACCCTAATTGAAGCAGCCAGAACCATGTTGGCTGATACTCATTTCCCAATAGCCTTTTGGGTTGAGGTTGTTAATACAGCTTGCTATGTTCAAAATAGAGCATTGGTCAACAAAATTCAGAACAAAACACCTTATGAGTTACTTTGGGGTAGAAAACCTAATATTGATTTTCTCAGACCTTTTGGTTGTCATGTAGTAGTTTTAGATACTAGTGATGCCTTAGGTAAATTTAGTGTAAAAGGTGATGAAGGCTACTTCATGGGGTATTCAATGCAGAGAAAGGGATATAGGGTTTATCTTAAAGAGGAAAACGTATACTTGAAAGAGTACATGTTAGGTTTTTAGAGAATAAACCTAGTGATCTTGAAAGTGGTCCAAATTGGTTGTTTGACTTGGAACCTTTATCTAGAACTTTAAATTATATGCCTGTCACTAATCCAGACATTGTGAAGGTAACTTCAAATGTTGTGGAAGAACAAGTTGTTGATGTTTCAGGTACACAAGTTCATGAAAAGGTTGGATCACAAGCATAAAAGTCATCTCCTATACAAGAATATTTTACAATCCCCATATGGACAGATGCTTTTGCTGCTGCTGTTGGAAAACATAATGGTGGTCCCCAAGTACCACCAGATACAAACATGCATGGTCCTTCAGGCGCTGACAAAGGAAAATCTAGCGCTGACAAGACCAATTCAGACGTTGATGGCTCAGACGTTGACCACAACAGTTCAAGTGTTGTTAGCCCATCCACTGACAATCAAGGTCCAAGCATTGACAACACTTCTGCACATCTTTTCTCTTCTACTTTTGAACAGGGTGAACCTTCCAATATATATGAAGAGGTTCATCCTCATGTTGATGAAAGAGAGTCTGATGAAGAAGATATTGGCAACTTGGAGAATAAGGTTGAAGACACCAGACTGTTTGAAGGAGGAGTTCTCACTTCTACTATGAAGAATCACCCCACTTCTCAAATCATTGGTGATATTATGACAACTGTTCAGACTAGAAGATATCATCAAGGTCTTGGTGGGTTTATTGCCAATATACACAAGAAGGTTGATACCCCTCTTGTGCAAGCATGTTTGTTTGCCTGTTTTCTGTCACAACAGGAACCCGAGAAGATATTTGATGCTCTCAAAGAACCAAGTTGGGTGGAAGCAATGCAGGATGAGCTTCACCAATTTGCAATTCAGGATGTTTGGGAGTTGGTTGATTTTCCCAGATATGTCAGACCTATAGGGACAAGATGGGTTCTAAGAAACAAGAGAGATGAAAGAGGTATTGTGGTCAGAAACAAGGCAAGATTAGTGGCTCAGGGATAAACACAAGAGGAGGGGATAGACTATGAGGAGGTCTTTGCACTAGTTGCAAGGATTGAAGCTATTAGGATCTTTTTAGCCTATGCATCCTGCATGGGCTTCACTGTCTATCAAATGGATGTCAAGAGTGCCTTCCTCTATGGAACAATTGTTGAGGAGGTATATGTGATGCAGCCTCCTGGTTTTGAGGATCCATAGAATCCAGACAAGGTGTATAGAGTCAAGAAGGCTATGTATGGACTTCATCAAGACCCTAGAGCATGGTATGGTACTTTGTCTACTTATTTAGTGGACAATGGATTCAAAAGGGGCACCATAGATCAGACATTGTTTAAAAAGAAGAAAGGTAAGGATGTGTTTGTTGTTCAGGTATGTTGGAAATACGTTTTACGTATTAGAAATGATCGGTCACTCCAACAATAGTCCATGTTATAGCTCGTAGTTTAGGTATTTACATTTATCAAACAAAGCCCAAAACCGAGCCCATGGATTGTATGGGTCGGCGGCCTAATGTAAACCCAAGCCCATCTCATGGGCTTGGGTATATAAACCCTCTCCTTTGATGGAGAGGGTGGTGTGGTTATTCACTTTTCACATAGTAAAACATTGGTTTCTCTCTCTAAGTGTGTGTGTAATCTACCATCCTCTATCTCTTTCTCTCTCTAAAACATAAGTATAGATTTACATTTCTACAAATGGTATCAGAGCTGCTTTGCTCAGAAGCCATTGCTGTCAGCTCATCAAAATCAACATTCATAGTTTCAAGGATTTTGCGAGAGTTACGGTTGTAGATTCGGAATGCCTTCTTTGCGGGGGCGTAACCAATGAAAATACCAATATCAGCCTTTGGTTGAAGTTTTCCCAAATTGTCACCATCATTGTTTGGATAGCAAAGAGAACCAAATACATGAAGATATGATAAATCTGGTACTTTTCCATGGAGAAGCTCATAAGGTGTTTTACCATGGCGTTTACGAATTAGTGACCGGTTTTGTGTACACTGCTGTAGATACTGCTTCTGCCCATAAAAACAATGGAGCCTTTGCGTAAATTAACATCGTTCGAGCAGCTTCCATAAGTGTGCGATTTCGCCTTTCAACGACACCGTTTTGCTGTGGAGTGCGAGCAACGGATGTTTCATGAGAAATGCCAACTTCTTCATAATAATCACGCAAAATTTGATTCACAAATTCGGTTCCATTATTTGTACGAATGCGTCGAACAGTAGTGTTGAGACGAACTTGAATCATCTTGAGAAATCTGATGATGAATTTAGGTGCCTCATTTTTTGCTTTAAGAAATTTCACCCATGTAAACCGAGAGTAATCATCGACAATGACGAGGATGTACTTTTTGCCACTAAGACTTTCAACACGCATTGGCCCACAAAGATCCATATGCAACAGATAAAGTTTCTCTTGGTTGGTGTCTTCAGTCTTGGGTTTGTAAGACTTCTTAGTGCTTTTCCTCATTGTACACGCGGAACACAAATGATCCTTGTGAAATGATAGTTTAGGAAGACCACGAACAAGTTCATTTTTCGCCAAGTGATTAATAGCGTCAAAGTTAAGATGAGATAACCGTCGATGCCATAACCATGACTTAGTCTTCGATGCTTTGGAGAGAAGACATACGGGAGAAGCAGCCATCATGTCTTGTAGAGACAAAGTATACAAATTATTCCCTCGAGTACCTTTCAATAAATCAACCCCTTCCAAATTACGAATGAAGCAGGTATGCTCTCGAAAAGAAACTTCTAGGTTTGCATCACAAAATTGTCCCACAGAAAATAAGTTGTGACCGAGACCTTCCACATAATACACTCTCGAAATTATAACATTCCCAATATGATATTCACCATAACCCATTATCTTTGCAATATGATCATTTCCAAATTGAACCGTACCAAGAAACTTGCTGACGAAATTTCTGAGCTGAGAGCGATCTCCGGTCATATGCTTGGAGCAACCAGAGTCCAAATACCAGAGAACAATTTGGACCACCTGTTTTCAATAACAACAGTAGACAATGCATTGGAAACTATTGGTTCCGGAGTGTTAGCAGATACAGATATAGAATTATCAGAATTGCTAACATTTTTGAGACCCTTAGATTTCCTGTGTTTTCTAATGTGAGTTTTAGCACTAACAGGTTTTACTGTTCCAACTTTCTTAGGTTTTGGATTATTCGCAGGCACTACAGTGGGAGTAGACCTAGTTAAAGGGCACTTGGTTCCTACAGTAGTATCGGTGTTCCTAGTTAAAGGACACGCTTGTGTTTTGGTAGCCTTGGTACTCCTAGTTAAAGGGCACGCTTTCTTCACTTCGGTGGGAGTGATCCTAGATAAAGGGAACATATTTCCTACTATAGTGAAAGTTCTACCAGTGGGACGCCACATCCAGCCAACTTGGGTTAACACTTTCCCAGTCGGTTTCCATTCTAATCCATTTTTCCGGGCATACATCTCATTCACATGGTCAATAAGGCAAGAGTCATGACGACTAGAAAACATACATTCATTGCAATTCCAACATTTCAAATTAGAATTCACAGTAGGCTTAGAACGCTGCACAACCGCAGAGCCTTTAGGTTTAGCTACATGATTCTTTTTATTCAAAACAGAAATAACATTCCTAGGATGGGCTTCTACTTTCTTCTTCACTTGACTACTAGATGGGGGCAAGATCCTATCATTCTTCTTGTTTCTTTTAAGCTTAGATCTTTGAGCCTTAGTAGTGGTGCTTACTCCTGTAGAAGGCAACACGGGAATATTAGAAGTTGGTTTTGATTCCGCCTTATCTTTAATGACCAAAGTTTGAGATGGTTTAGTCCTAGGGCCCTTGTTAAGTGGTGTGACGGCTATTAGGTTCCTTTGGATTGCACTAGAGGACGATGCTGAGACAGTGGCTGCGTTATCCACAACATTCTTACCTTTTAGAGTTCGAAGTGTTTCCTTTAACTCAGCCAAGACCAGATTCTTATCACAAATTTGTTCCCTTAAATCAGATATTTCCATCTACTTTTGATTCAATTGTTCAATCAATGATTGATTCTGTGCAGTGGTATTAGCACATGCGGGCTTTACTAAATCGAAGAGTCGTGTATTTTTCTGTTTTAAGTTATCAACTTTGGATAAAATCTTGGAAACTCGATTATCTAAATCAAGTGTAAAATTCTCAGCGGCCTCAAGTACGTTCACACAGTTAAGCTCCTTAGATTTCTCTATTTCTATCGGCAAAGAGTTAGCAACTTTGTCACTTGGCTGACGCTGTTTTGATTGTAAATTCAATCGAAAATTCTTTTCAAAATTTGCATCATCGATATTAACACCTTCGAATGACGTTTCAAAGATTTCTTGAATAAATTGTTGCTTGCATTCAAGCGAAATACAATGTGTTTGAATCTCATCAAAACGTTTTGAAAGTGAAGAATATGAATCTTGAAGCTTTAAAAATTCAGCGTCAGATTCATGACAAGTACTATCTACCACATTATCCATAGATTCAACATTATGCACAATAGAATCATTATCAACACTGTTATTCACACATACGGAAACTAGATCATGAGACATCACTTGATTCAGAAGCAGATCATTATGGCGTGAAACCCATTCTATTTCAAGTAAACTGTTTTCATAAGCATCTTCCATTTCATTGAAAACACGTCTAACTTCTTCTATTTCCAAAAACAAATCTTGATCAATATTACGAAGACAAGCTTTAACATTGTTTACAAACGGAACAATTTCATCTCGAAACGCAGCTCTAGTGTGCTCAAAGTTCCATTCACCTTCCGTTATGGCCGTGGTCGTCGTACGTTCCAAAATGACCTTGTCAAAATCGGCTAAGTGTTGGTGAAGCGTATTTAAGTTAACGGACGCCTTACTTACCGGTGGAATTAACTTCGTTAAATCCTTTTTGATGAGTGTAGGAGAGGTACTAGGAAAGTTTTCATTTGACAAACTTTGGGGCACAAGAACTGTTAATTCTGCTAATTCATTTTGTAAGTGAATGCGTGTCTTTTTCGAAAATTGATCTTTGTTATGTTGATCATAATCAATTGTATGCAATTTTGAAAGCATTTTAGAATGAGTTTCATCCCCAAGTGATTGTGTCTCCTCAGTACTACGAACAAAAGGTGCTTCTTTCGATTTTCCAATTATGGTCATATCATAAAGACCGGGAATATATTCCTGAGCTTGTTTTGCATAGCCGGGATTAGGTGGTAAATGTTGAAGACGTTTAAGTTCGAGTTCTTTAAATGATTTAGTTAAAAGATGAACCTTTTCTGTGGAAGAGTATTGTTTTAAAAGCTGTTGTTCTTTGAATTTAAGAAGTTTGGTAGCATTAATTTCTGATTCAACCTTTTTAGACTCGAGAGTTTCGAAATCCATTTTAAGTTTCTGAAAATCATTGACAACCGACTCTTTTTCTTTTAATTCATTGGAAAGATTAGCTTTTAATGATTCTATTTCTTTCAAGTGTTCAATCTTTTCAAAACGAAATTGGTCAAATTCAGAACATGTTATTTTCTCTTTTTGAGGGACCATTTCAAAAGTTTTGACCTTTTCTTTATGCAACGCAAGCTCAGCAGTTAGGGTGGAATTCGTATCTACGGATTGTCTGAGGGCCATATGCATTTGATCAATAATATGTTTAGGCACCATGACCAAATCATGTTGAGCATAAGATTCCATACCCGTCGTAGCATTTGGTTGAGGTTCACTCAAATGTGTAGGATTGGGTACCACATCATTTGAGTTACTAGTTCCCGAATGTTGTTCGAGGTTGTCATTTTCATGCCCAACTTGATGTTGGTTATCATAAATATTATTAGATGTGGTTGGTACCTCACTGATGACATCAGAACCGTAGTGAGAGAGATTAGCAACGAGAGCAGCTTGGGTAGAGTGAATGTCATCACAATCCGAATCGTATGCATCAAGATCGTCCGCTTGATAAGCTGCATTAGAAGTAGAAACGACTGCAATGCCTTCAGTATCTGCTGCCCCAGGGTCTGCAAGAAATGCTAACAGCTCTGAACCCGCACTTCATGAAATGGGACCCAGTAACATTAGTTCTGGTCTTGTCCCAAATAACCCTAGTTCATCATCATTTACACCACCTACTACGAATGAATGGGATACGTTGTTTCAACCGTTCTTTGATGAATTCTTTACTCCTCCAACCATTGTTGCTCCAGAACCTGAGGTAATAGCTCCGGTAACCGAAGTTGTCGCTCCAGCCACCGTTGCACAATCAGACACATCTGCACCTACAATTGGTCAAGACATACCTTCAACGAGTAATTCTCAACCAACACATGTAACAACTACCCACGTCATGCCTATTGATGATGAATAGGATGATGATGATCATGATTTGGAATTCTCTCAAATGCGTGAACTTCCATTCTTTGGTGTACCTATTCCCGACCCTAATCAAGCCGGGTCGTCCACCTCAGAGGAAGCTCCTACTACAGTTTACTCCAATCCACGGATTCGTGAACATGACAGCAAGTGGACGAAGGATCATCCTATAGATTCTATTATTGGTGACCCTAATCGTCCGGTATCCACACGAAGTCAGTTACAAGAAAGTGTAATATTTTGTCACTTTGATGCTTTTCTCACTGAAGTTGAACCTAAGACATGGAAAGAAGCTTTTACTCAATCCTGTTGGATAGAAGCTATGCAAGAAGAACTTAATGAGTTTATACGTCTTGAAGTATGGGAACTTGTCCCATGCCCGGATCAAGTGCAGTTACTCACTTTGAAATGGGTTTACAAGGTGAAACTCGATGAGTTAGGCGGAATATTGAAAAACAAAGCTCGACTAGTAGCTCGTGGATACAAGCAATTATTGGGCGTCGACTTTATGGAATCCTTTACACCTGTTGCCCGTTTGGAAGCTATTAGACTATTCCTCGCTTATGCAGCCCATATGAATATGATCGTCTATCAGATGGATGTGAAGACGGCATTTCTTAATGGTGAAATCAAGGAAGAAGTCTATGTTCAACAGCCGGATGGTTTTGTAAATCCTAATTATCCTAATCATGTGTACAAGCTTAAGAAGGATCTCTATGGGTTGAAGCAAGCTCTACGCGCATGGTATGATCTATTGTCACAATTCCTCATTACTCAAGGCTTCGCAAAAGGCAAGGTGGATCCCACGTTGTTCATTCAGAAACGAGGTAAAGATATGATTATGGTACAAATATATGTTGATGATATTATATTTGCAGCCTCGACCCAAACCTTATCGGATGAGTTTGGGACACTCATGTCTTCCAAGTTTAAGATGTCAATGATGGGCAAGGTATCATTCTTCTTAGGTCTTCAGATATCTCAGAGTACCAGAGGCATCTTTATTAATCAATCTAAATATGCCCTTGAATCGCTTAAGAAATACAAGATGGAATCTTGCGACCCCGTGGACACTCCAATGGTGGAGAAATCTAAGCTTGATGCAGATCCACATGGAGTTGCCGTTGATCCGACACTTTATCGTGGAATGATCGGTACTCTTCTGTATATCACAGCCAGTCGACCTGATCTTCAGTGTGCTATATGTATGTGTGCCAGGTATCAAACTAGGCCTACTGAGTTACACTTAGCTACTGTTAAAAGGATCTTTCGATATCTTAAAGGAACCATTAATCAGGGACTTTGGTATTCGAAGGACTCTTCTATTGCACTAATGGCATATGCAGATGCGGATCACGCCGGTTGTCAAGATACAAGGCGTAGCACGAGTGGAACTTTGCAACTACTAGGAGATCGACTAATCAGTTGGGCATCAAAAAGGCAGAAAAGCGCTGCAATTTCAAGTACGGAAGCAGAATCCATAGCTATGTCCGGTTGCTGTGCTCAAATTCTTTGGATGAGATCGCAATTAACCGACTATGGTCTAAGTTTCAACAAGATTCTGATGTACTGTGACAACAAGAGTGCAATTTCCTTATGCTGCAACAATGTTCAATTCTCCCGGTCGAAGCATATTGACATTCGCTACCACTTCATCAAGGAGCAAGTGGAAAATGGAGTAATCGAGCTTTACTTTGTCCGATCTGAGTATCAATTCGGATATTTTCACGAAGGCTTTAGATCGCGCTCGAATTGAATTTTTGGCCGACAAGCTAGGAATGAGAACTTTCTCGCCTGAGACTCTAAAGGAACTGGCAGATGAAGCGAAAGAATAGTGGTGGTAAAACTATTCTCCGTATCCTTGGTGATCATTTGTATATATTGTTTATATTTTTATCCACAAAAGCAAAATACAAAAATACGCTTAATCTTAAAGTCAAGTATTTCTTATGAAAGCTTTGGCTAACAACGGGAATTAATTTTCTCGGGCAAGGTTTACTTTAAAACCTTGTAAGGGATCAAGTTTACTCTATAACTTGGTCTAACACAAATCTATGTACGTTTCAGTGCATTTATTTGTTAAAACAAGAGAAGTCTTGTTTTTATGAAGCTATCATCTCTACAACCATGATATCTACAATTGGTATCTACATACTCGACGATGCGACTACTCAACCGACGACTACAGCTCTTTCGATAGAACACGGGTCAACAATTGAGGGGGAGCAATTGTCAAGCATTCAGAATCTTCGATGCCGAACGTGCCAAGCTCACTAACTGGTGTCAAGACAACAATACCAATCGTACCGTGGTGTCAAGAGATGACTTCAGACGCGACGAGGCGACCAACATATGCTGACAAGAACCATTTGATCTTATCATATGATGTTCTCATCAATCAGGTCCAACCTTGTCAATTCTTTTCTAATATGGTGAATATGTGATCATGTTACAAGTCGGTATCATTTCTCATACTTTGATATCATGAAGACAAAATGGACTTGCATTTTTCTTCCCAAAACCTTTGTTAAAACTTCATTAAATCAATTGATATTAAAAACATCGATTGGGTTAATATTTTTAATATGGGGGAGAAAATGTGATTTAATATGGGATATTATCACAAATCGTTTGACTTAATGTGCTGGCTCATCCCGACATGTGCGAAATGTTTTCGAATATCATGGCATATGTTAAGGGGGAGCAAAATGGATTTGCTATATCAAAATGGATTTTCATGGTGACATTTACTTACCCAAAACCCATTTATTTCACGACGATGAAGATTGTGGTGACATAAGGATGGTAGGATAGGTTAAGTCCTATGATTCTTCCAGAACCGGAGGAATCTTCCCAAGGACATTCCATAGCTAGAAATAGTAGTCCTTAGGAAAGATGGAGAAAGATTATGAACGTAGCTGAATGCCGACCAAGTACTTAAGTTAGCACTGGAACAATCACAACAAGGTGCTAGTTATGACGTATTGGTAAGCATTGAAGGGGTTGAAGAATGAAAAAGAATTGTAAAGATAAAGGGTGTAAAGAAAGAAGCCCTCCTTACAACTTAGGCAGAAACCGGGTCAATACATATGTTATTGAGATCATTTTAATGATTCTCGATATTGAAGACAGACATCATGGACCCAGTGATGCAATGCACAACCCATCCCAGCTAACTCAGATATCTCTCAAAAGGTATTTGTTTAAATCACACGGAGACAACGCATTATCTATTGATTTATTCACTCCGAATAAATTGGTATTGAAAAGGTGGCACTCCTCTCCAGCCTCCGATCACTAAAATCCAAAGTGCACGATCGAGTCTAGAGCCATTTGAGATCATCAAATATCTCATTAGGACACACTTTCATATTTCCTTGCTTCTTCACACACTGTGAAAAGTGAGAAAGATCTTAAGAGTCCTACGCAAAATCTTCATGATCTTGCCTGAACATCCGAGTAATACGAAAGTATTTACAATGAAGATGGAAATCCTTCTTGAGCGAATATCAAAAAACTCATGGTAGGTGACTTGTACGATTCGTTATGAATCAAACTTGTGATAACTGGAAAGCAACAGCTGTTTAATTCTTAACTGAATTTAAACACGTTCCAGGCCTCTACGCAATATCTCAGTGATCTTGCCAGAACACTCAGAGTGATACCTTAGTGTTCACAGTGATGAGTGGAAATCCTTCTAGTGTTAACCTCAAACAGCACTTGGTAGGTAACTTGCAAGATTCTATACGAATCAAGCTCGTGACAACTGGAAAGCAACGATGGTGCGGTTCTTAATTGAATTTCACTTGTTCCAGGAACATGAATTGACGGCTTCAAATCATGCAGATATTACTATCCAACTGATTCACTCTTTATGTTCGCAGTCAGCTTTGGACGGTCGAATAAAGAGAACGGGTTTACCCGCGAAATCCTGTCAGGAAGTTACTTAATTGAAACTATCCGTCACGGGTACGATATCTAATATCGTCCAACGGTCTTCACCGACCGGAGGTAAAATGCTACCAATTTAGAATGTAATGTTCAAAGCCATTTCGTTTGTGTCTACTTATGTTGAGGCATTTGAAGACGGTGGCGTTGCGGGATCCAAGAAGAAGTCATCCCCGCATGCTTATACTTTATGCACTTAATATCTCATTTAATTCAAGAAAGCATAAAAGTTAAGTCTTCCGATGTATCAAACTCTGAAGCTTTCAAGAATTACGAAGGTATAAGTATGTGGGACATGGCGTCACGAAGAGGCGAAGATCACAAGTGATGGATGCACAGAGATTAATGCTAAAGATTGATATCAAAGATCACATCAGCATGTTCACCTGAAAAGAAAAAGAAAAGAAAGACGAAGACTACGAGCTCAAGAGAAGCATAGTATGCTAGGTTTATTTCATTATTGTAACTCGGGTAACGCCCTTGTTTGGAGTGACCTCCCTTAGGGGGAGATTGTTGGAAATACGTTTTACGTATTAGAAAGGATCGGTCACTCCAACAATAGTCCATGTTATAGCTCGTAGTTTAGTTATTTACATTTATCAAACAAAGCCCAAAACCGAGCCCATGGATTGTATGGGCCGGCGGCCTAATGTAAACCCAAGCCCATCTCATGGGCTTGGGTATATAAACCCTCTCCTTTGATGGAGAGGGTGGTGTGGTTGTTCACTTTTCACATAGTAAAACATTGGTTTCTCTCTCTAAGTGTGTGTGTAATCCACCATCATCTATCTCTTTCTCTCTCTAAAACATAAGTATAGATTTACATTTCTACAAGGTATATGTTGATGATATCATTTTTGGGTCTACTGATCCAAAGATGAGTGAGGATTTCTCCAAGCTGATGATAGACAAATTCAAGATGAGTGCTATGGGGGAGATGAACTTCTTTCTTGGTTTACAAGTTCAGCAGAAAGAAGATGGTATCTTCATCTCCCAGGATAAGTATGTGGCAGATATCTTGAAGAAGTTTGGCTTTTCTCCACATGAAAAGAGGGCTACTACTCCTATGGATAGAGAACACCCTTGGGGAAAAAGTGGAGATGGAAAAGATGCTGATGTCAGGCACTATAGATCCATGATTGGATCATTGATGTATCTTACAGCCTCCAGACCTGACATCATGTTTGATGTGTGTGCTTGTGCACGCCATCAAGTGACTCCTAAGGAATGTCACCTTTATGCTGTGAAGAGGATCTTTAGGTACCTAAGATGCTATCCTAGTCTTGGTTTGTGGTACCCAAAGGATTCACCATAGGAGCTGATTGCATATTCAGACAGTGACTATGGAGGTGATAAGTTTGATAGAAAATCCACAACTAGTGGATGTCAGTTTCTTGGGAGCAGGTTGATATCTTGGCAATGCAAGAAACAAACAGTGGTGGCTTATTCTACAACTGAAGCTGAGTATGTGGCTGAAGCTGCTTGTTATGGACAAGTTTTGTGGATTCAGAACCAGCTGTTGGACTATGGGTATAATTTCATGCATACCAAGATATTTGTTGACAATAACAGCACTTTATGCATTATTAAGAATCCTGTACATCATTCTAAAACTAAACACATAGAAATTAGACACCATTTTATAAGAGATTGTTTTGAAAAAGGTTTAATACAGCCTGATAGGGTTGACACAGAAGAGAATGTGTCAGATCTACTAACTAAACCTTTTGATGCTGGGAGGTTTCAATACTTGGTAACAAGTATTGGGATGATCAATCTCACATAATATGTGTTTTGGAGTCTTTTTGTAAAAATATGTACAGGATAATGCATTGTTATTGGTCTTTTTGAGGATTTAGATTTTTCCACTATATTTTTCTAACACTGACAAAGGTTGCTTGAACACTAATAAGTGTTTTTGTGACGTCGTCAGCAAAATATTTGTCTAACGCTGACAAAGCTTCCCTCAACGTTGTCATGTGTTATCGGGGCGTTGTCAGCAACAATGTTAGTTTTGTGGTTTTCAATCTAAATGTGCAGGTGGTGATAGCAGTATACCAATGGATACAGAGTTGCTTATGGATCATTGGAGAAGCATTTGGACATGTTTTTATTTATGGATGATGGTTGGAATTTTTAATTCCTATCTTGACATAAATTTTTTATGTTCATGCATATTTTTAGCAACTTATGTATCATAGTTTAAGGGGAGGTTTTAGGAACCTTTAGGATGTTTGGGTATCCATATGATACTCTTATCACAATTCTAGATTGTGTCCACAGGTGAGTATGAGTTAGTTTTACTAAATCATGAGGCACTGTAGCATGCAAAGTTTATATACTATGCATGCTGCCAAGACATTTTTGGCCTAGAATTGGTTGTGGTCTGTTGGGAGACTTGGGAATGATTTTGTCATGGGTTTTACCTGGGAGTAACAAGGAATTTTATAAGGTAACTTAGTTGTTAAGAGTTTTGGTTAGCAAGGGACACTAGAGGACTGTTATGTCTATCTTGCATAAGCAAGTGTGCATAACTGGACAGTGTTTGCCGCCCTATAATAATTATCAACTTTTTGGTTATCTTCTCTAGGATAAATTACTTTGTTAAGGTCATTTTTCATTTTTAAACATTTTTATTTTTTGACGCTGACAAGTATTTTTCCAAGCGTTGTTGTGACCAAATCAGACGCTGACATGGCTATGGCAAACGTTGACAAGAATATAGTCGTTGGGCGTTGATAGGTTATTTTTTACTGTTGACACTCAATGGGACCTACCCAGTTGTTACTTTTTGACATATTTTTAGGCCGTAATTTTGGGAGCTGATAACTTTCATTTAATGCATGAGATAAACTTATTCTTTTTCAATATTTTCATGATTACATTTTGAAAATACTTGCCTATTTTTGGGCCAATCACATGCATTTTTCTTCTCCTATAAATTTGGCTCCTATTTTTAAACAGGGTACCTATTATTCTTGTCTAACACAATTTTCTCTTATCAACTTCATCTTTATCAATAATTTTCACAGCTTTCAACAATGGCACCAAAGTTTAAACCATCAGATTTGGAATTGGGGTTCAGAAGTCAACACAACATGGTCGCGTATCTTGAAGCTGATGATACTCTGTTTCCCCAATACACACAAATGGTGGCGTATTTGAACGCATCTCCTTTTAGGTATGCTCTTTCTCATGCACCACTCATTCCTGTCACACATATTAAACAGTTTTGGAACAATGTAAGTTCCTCAACAGTTAATAGAGTGACTACATTATCTTCTATTGTTCATGGGACAACATGGGTGGTTACTGAAGCTTTGGTACGCCAAGCTTTGCATCTTGATGATGCTAATGGTATAACCACCCTTCCCATTAGTGAAATAGAACAAGGACTAAGGGCTTTGGGTTATCCTTTTCCTGCTCAAGGAACTTTAAATAAATATCATAAACAAGAGTTTCCTCCAGCCTGGAAGTACCTAATACATGTCCTCTTACAATGTTTGAGTCCCAAGTGCACTGCACACAATGAGATCAATAGATCTATTGCAAGTGCTATTGTGTGCATTGCTACTGGGCAAAAATTTAATTATTCTAAAATGATTTTTGAGGGCATGTGTAAAAATAAAGGGAACAAAATGACTTTAGCTTATCCTAGATTTTTACAAATGGTTTTTGATGTCCAAGGATACTGCACAAGCGATCATAATGATTTTTATGAGATCCCTGTGCAAAAGAAAGCAATTTTTATGAAGATGAATTCACCCACACATCGTGACCTTCCCCTAACCCCAGCTATGATTGCTGTCATTGAAGCAGCTCAACCCCAACCAGACCCCCAACCCCCAATTGACCCAATACCTGAACCTTTACCTTCCCCACAACATATGCAAATTGACCAAGAACCCTTCGACGCTAACACATTAAATGTTGGCGTTGATGTGCCTATTTCAAACGTTGACACACAACCTTCACAAACCCAAACACCCCTTAATCAACCCACATCCACCCAATCCACTTCTTCTTCTCCCCCAACACAATATAGGTTACAAAAACGCCAAAGGACTACTGGATTGTTCTCCTCTAGTGGTCCTAGCCATGTAGCAGAGAGAACCACCACCACAAGTGTGGTTGGTGTTATGGATGAGGCTGGGACTATTGGTTCTGGCTTAGAAGCTGGCCAAGATAGTCCTACCATCATTAAGACCTCATCCATGCCCAATGAATCTACCTTGGGAGGTCAAATACCCATTTTAGAAGAAGGCAGATTGGAACCAATGACACTAATGGAATTGACGTCTGTCTGCATGAGCTTGCAAAAGCAAAATGCAGACTTGGTACAAGTTGTCATCACACAAGGCCTTGAACTCAAGCAATTGAGTGAGAGGATTGTTATCTTGGAGGCTGATAGTACAAGGAGAGGGGTGGAGGAATCTTCCAAAGGGGAGGATGAACAAATAAATGTGAGTGATAAGGGCAGCCATGATGGTCAATCTTTGGATGTTGCTGAGGCCCTAACAAGTTTGAAGAAACAGACAGGTTTTGATACGTCTCTAGTCTCTCCTACAAACTTAAATTTATCATTTACAGCCATGTTGGAGGAAATTGCAAAAGGCGCTGAGGCAGGAAATTTGAGCGTTGACAAGGAGAATTTGAACGCTGACATGAGTATCTTGGGCGCTGACAAAGCAGAATTGGGCGTTGACAGACCTACAAATGAGGTTGATGTATACCAGTCATCATCCATCATTAAAGAGGTTTCTTCACAGGTATTACCATCTACCTTACCAACAATTGATCCATTAGATAAGGGTAAGGGTATTATGGTAGAGGAAGTTGTTCCAAAGAATGCAGCACAAATTGAATTTGATAGAAGGTTGGCTGCACACATTATGGAACAAGAAAGAAAGCAGGTGGGTGAATCACCTTTTGTTGTCACTTCAGAAGAGCAAGAAGGAAGTGATGAAGCCAGTTCAGACTCAAGTGTTATGATCATAGAACAGCCAGAAAGACTTGAGTATGGAGATGAGTTGGCCAAGGAGAAATTGAATGAGTTGAAATTGCAGGTTGATTTTGATATGCCAGAGGTGGTTCAGATGTACCATGCTTGGGAAGAAAGGTGTATAGAGAATCCACATTTGACCATTTCAGATCAAATATGGGGTTTGGAGATTCTTCTCAGAGTACAAAAGGATTGCAAGGTCATAGTGAAACACAAAGCAAGCAATGTTCTCTCAAATTTGAAAAGGGATAGAAAGGAGTTGTACTTCATGCTGCTCAGATGTCATGGAACAGGATGGACTTATAAGAAAGTTGACTGGGTTGACATTTGATGAGTTGGAATGTAGAGCTTATCCCATTTGGGTTAGAGTGCAGGATGCAAACACTCTAAGACTTCTTTCTGATGAAAGAAAATAAGAACTTGCAGAGGAAATGGAGCTCAAGAAGGCAATGTTTGTTCCCAGACCAGTGAAAAAGGGAGTTTCTCTTGAGTTTCCCAAAGATATGGATCCATTACATCCAAGTGAAGCTGTTATAAGAAAGAGCCTCAAGCTCTCACCATTAGAAGCTTCAGATATGGTACAAGTGTTACCACTTGATTCCAGAAACCCAATTGTAAGCTATGAAGAAGATGAATGTGGGTTTTGGAAGATTGGCAGGTATGGAAAAGAGGTTCACACTTTTACCATCCTTATATCTTTGTTTGCAAGTTTTGACAGAGAAGACTTGGTAGACCTATGGAGGTTATTGGAAGCCAAGTATGTGACTGAAGCACCAACTTCAGTCAACGGAATAAAACTGTGGTCAACATTCAAGAGAATGTGTGGACCAATTGATGAAGATCCTGCTATTTGGAAGGATCTTGAAGATGATCTCAGTGGTCTTCAATGGAGATTGTATTCGGCTGCTGGTGTTTATTATTTGAGTTCTACAAAGTTTGCTGAGTATCTACTTGTGGATGGTCAGTACTTCATGTCCAAGGAAGTCTTGGAGAAGATGAAGAACACTCAGCTGGAAATTGATTATTCAAGTGACGTGGCAAAAGACTTGATCAGATTTATTTATTACCAATATGAGAAGGTTTGTAAGATTCCTCCTAGTCCTTAATGTTTATTCAGAAACTTGATCACTGGAGTAGATATTAAGTTTAGGGGAGGATTGTTGGGAATAAATTATAGCCAGTCTACTTGAGCGCTGACAAGAGTAAAACAAGCGTTGACAGGAGTAATACAAATGCTGACAGCTCAAGCGTTGACAAGACAAAGTTAAGCGTTGATACATTGAAGACAAGCACTGATGGAAAGATATACTCTACGCGTTTATTGTATTCTAGATTACTTCTAGTAAAGATAGGATCAACAATGTATTTTCTATATTTATCTTTACCTAGAATAGTTGATACGTAGATTATTGTACAAGGCTTCTTATGTCTATAAAAGAAGACCTTTAGGTTAATGTTCAATATAAGTTTTTCATACGAAAACTACTTTCATTGTAAGCAAGTTTGATATCATTAATCAAAGTGAAAGTTTGTTTACATCTTGTGTGTTCTTGTTTAAGTGTTAATTCCGCATAACACTTAGATTGTCATATACATATACAAAGGTTTCTCTAAGTGTATTACTTGATCTAATCTCGTATACATAAAGCTAAATCGATCTAAGTTCACTTATTTTTGGGAAGAAATTTGGATTTATGTCTTGAAGTAGCATCGACTACGTCTAAACCGGAGGATTCTACGTTACGTGCTTACGTTTACATACACCGTCTTTGGTGACAGTCCGATATTTCAGGAAATAAATTTATCCGTGAATATTATTTGAGATTTTAAATTTGTGTTGGTTCATAAACTCACAAATTTACGAGAAGAGATTAGGACTTACGATTATAATTTAACATCCTTTACGACTAAACCGGAAACCTTAGGATTACGTATTTACGTTTTTGAACTCCGTTTTTGATGAGACAATTTTTATTAGATTCGTTTTGTGCCGTTGATTCATAATTTATAAAAACGTTTTTCGTAAAACGACCTGAGGGCACGCAAATCGAGGAAACTATAATCGAGGAGTACCCGTAAATTAGTGGGATGGGACAAGTTTTACACTTGCTGTGACAATCCGTCAATTTACGATTGATATTTTATTCTCAAATCTTATTTGAAAATATTATTTTAATGTTACAATATGAACTCACATATTTTTGGGAAGAAATTTGGATTTACGTCTTGAAGTAGCATCGACTACGTCTAAACCGGAGGATTCAACGTTACGTGCCTACGTTTACATACACCGTCTTTGGTGACAGTCCGACATTTCAGAAAATAAATTTATCCGTGAATATTATTTTGGAGTTTTAAATTTGTGTTGGTTCATAAACTCACAAATTTACGAGAAGAGACTAGGACTTACGATTTTATTTTAACGTCCTTTACGACTAAACCGGAAACCCTAGGATTACGTTTTTACGTTTTCGAACTCCGTTTTTGATGAGACATTTTTTATTGGATTCGTTTTGTGACGGTGATTCATAATTTATAAAAACGTTTTTCGTAAAATGACCCGAGGGCACGCAAATCAAGGAAACTAGAATCGAGGAGTACCAGTAAATAAATGGGATGAGACAAGTGGGACACTTGTCCCACCCCACTCCAAAACCGGCCAACACTAGCAACATATACCACTTTGGTGTCAAGTTTTCACTTATGAAGAGTACACTTGTCAAGTAAGCTTACAATGTAAGCTTTCCACTTCACAAAACCACCAACACAAACCACTCTTCTCACACACACTCATGCAAACAAGCTACAAACTTTCTCTCTCTCTCTTGGACTCCATTTTTGGCCGTCCCATTTGCTCCATAAACCACCACCATTGATCAAAATCAACCACAAAATCCTATGTTATATACACATATGTTGAAGCCCTTTCAAAACCCTATTGATTGGTGGTGCTTATAACATCCAAGGAGGAGTTTTCATGGAGTAGTAGGGCTGATTTTCCACAAGATATGCATGAATAATGGTGGTCATGAAGATGGTGTTGGCTATGCACAAGTTTCTCCATCAAAAATCCATGTTTTAATCAACCTACATCATCATGGTGGTATAAAGATTGTCCTCCTCAACTTCTTGTTATTTTGATTATGTAAACATGTATTTTATTTCCTATTGTATATGTATATGATGATTATATGATGATAAAAATGTTATGTGGGGATTTGTTGTTGATAAACATGATTAAAAAGGTGAAAAACCATATGAAATAAGGTTAAAATCTTGATTAATTTACATGGCTGTATAAAACAGTAAAGAAACATGCTATAAACTGATAAAATGATGAAGTAGAATCCATTTACAGTAAGCTATGAGTCTTCTACACATGTGAGAGTTGGCCATGCAATGGAATCATTGTAATGAGTGAGATATGATCAAAACAAGTTTAAGGTATAAATCTGAGTTTACTGTTTTGGACGATTTTTAGAAAATACTTAAATGATGATTCAACAGTAGCTATAGAAGAGTTAAATGTAGCACATATCATGTAGTTTATGTGATAAACATTTGAGCTTCTATCTCCATATAGAACTCAAGATATGGCAGTTTTGGTGAAAGTAAAGATAAAAATCAGATTTTTGGAAATTAAAGAATAATACTATTATATAAGCACTCACATTTTAATATATAAAATGTAAAATAAAAACCCACTAACTTATAAAACTTATTTATATAAATATATATAAAAGGTTAATTAAATGGATAAATTATATAAATGGTGGTGAAATAATGTTTATAAGTAATAAAAACTATAAACTTGATTTTTACGACTTTTTCGGCTATCGCCGTAAAATTAACGTTTTTGTTTAATAAAACTTAGATGGTTGGACCCGTCTAATGAAAACTTTATAAAACTTATATACTGATATATATACATGTATAACAAGTAAAAACCGATAAAACCCGAACAATAGGGCATACGGACATTAACGAGCTAAGTAAACCTATTGGACTAATACTTGGGCTAATAATTGGACTAAATAAGATAAACACCCATAAAAAAGAACTTATTGGGCTTAACCCATTTGGGCCCAACTTGAAAGTGTATGTACTGATAATATAGGTATAAAATGGATTAAAACAAGTTAAAGAACTTATAATAAGGTTATTGGACTTAAAACACGTAAATGGGTAAAACTAGTAAGCTAGTATAAAAGTTATCGACATATAACACTAAAAATGAGTAAACAAGAGTATGTAAACCCACTTGATCATCATATATATATAATCATCATATGTATACATAATTGTTATTTTTATAAAGTCATTGGACATGAGTCTAAGACGAGTATTATTTGTCTAGGTTTCCGTGATTGAAGCACGTACCGTACGACCGAATTGCCGATAACCCGCCTTCCCAAATCAACGTGAGTTCATAGCCTCGCACTCTTTTAAATGTTTTTATAAATGTTTTATAAACCCGCGAGGGAGATAACATGTTAGTTTTTATAAAATAGGACACCATTTGTCCCGATTGTTTGTTTATTGATTTTGGACCCGAATGATTGAATGACCCGATTGTATGACCCTATTAATGATTAAAGGAACCGATAGATGAAATCAAATGGATTATTAAAGTTAGGTTATGTCACTAAAAGTCCCATTAGCATGAATTGTGAACTACCGGGAGTTGGTAGACGCTTATGCATTTAATAGTACTATTTGGGGACGATCACCCCAGTTCGCGCCTTGACGGTTGATCCCCGTCGTGCCACATTGATTGGTAAGCGAATTTATGTATGAGAAGATTTCCATAGCGTGACCTTTGTGACGACACGCTACTTTAGATGGGCAAAATTGGTATCGGGTTAGCTACCCGTTGTTGGTTAGTAAGGTAACAATGTCATGCGGCTTATAATAATCCGAAACTAACGAAATACTACTAGACGCTCCGAATTACGATGTATTGCCTGACTAGCAATACAGGGTCATACTATTGATATTATGTTTGTATTTTGGTTTTCATAACCATATTCATATAACGGTTTTTATTTTCATACAACGTTATAAGACGTATTGTATGATTGTTTTTACGACATTGGCTCGTATAATGATTTTTAAGGCAAATGCCTATATTATGATTTTCGATAAGGATTTGTATAAAATGACTTTGGCTATTTTATGGCCTATCAAAATGATTTGTACAAAATGATTTTCAGTAATAATCTTATACTGATATTATATTGATGGATTTTATTAAACTCTATGAATTCACTCGGCGTTATCGCTGACCTTTTCTTTTAACATGTTTTATCTCAGGTACTTGAAGGTAATTCTCGAGAAGACGACAAGAATTCATGGCCCGCACTTAAACAATATTTTTCCATTCAAACACTTTGTAAAACTTTTGTATGAAATGTAATGACTTGGGACCGATGTAACTTTGATCTTTATGAATGGAAATGATTTATTATTAAACGACGCGATTTTTATGCGTTGTCTATGATGTGAGTAATCTGCTATCCCGTAACACCAACGAGTCTTCCGCTGTACTAAGTTGTATAAAATTTGGGGGTGTTACAGTTTGGTACCAGAGCTCTCGTTATAGAGAACGAAAGATTTTTAAAACCAAAGGTTTTGAATAAAACATTTCAAAATCTTTTAACTATAAACATTTTTCTAAAAATGTCTAAAAATCTTTTGACTATAACGGTGCCGAAGAATTCCCGAGTTACCGACAAGGCCAAGACTGAGAAGTGTTATTTTAATATATATATAACTTGGATTATATATATATATATATATATATTTATGATGTAATTTTATTACATGATTGTTTGATGATTACTTTGATTTTTATACGAGGTATTTATACGACGTAGATTGTCACAAGTAACCCTAACTCCCCTAGTAAATTAATCGAAGCTATTCTCGTAGGAATTCTAGCTATCCTAGATCTAAACCAAGTTGTGGATATTTATGGTCCCAACAAATGGTTGATATTCGTAGAAGTGTAGATATTAGTTGATTGTGATATTGAAAAAGAATTGGCGAGATTAAATCTGATACCGATGTCATGACGATCTTTTCTTATAGAGTGGAGTTTGATAAAACATTACCACCTAGAAAGATGTCATCTGATTCGTTGTCACCCAATTCTTAAATTTGAAATCGAAAGGGTGAATGTTACACTTGAGGCTGTTATTGGAACCATTACCCAAAAGCCTCATGCCACTAATACCTTTCCGAGAAGTCTAGTTGAATGATCAAGTCATGTCATATTAATGACTCATTTGATAATTGTTGTTGTAAGAGATATAGGATTAGAAATTAAGTGTTGTTCATATCGAGCTTTTATTGCCTATTAAGGCCTAAGAATAAGATTGAAAGTATTGGAATATGAGTTAGGATATCGAATTGAGTATAAATTGGTTAAAACTTGAATAAAGTAAAATTTAACCTGTATGGATTATGAGATTGTTAATAGAAGTCGTTAAGTTCTGTGATTTAATTATAAGGTTTTAATTGATTGTTGATTCGTGTTAAGGGTTGTCCCTATGCCATTGTCCACTGACGAGGATGCCCAGTGTCCAAGAAATAAATTGAAGAAATCTTCTTCTGAATTGGGACCGATGGATCTTCTGGGACAGGCAGAACGCCTAATGACTCTTGTAGTCTAGTATTCATTGTGGTATCTTTAAAAATAATCCCTAACCTAACTGAGACATCAGTTGGTAGGATGAGTTCTGAGAATTGTATGACATAGTGACACGTAATGTGTTACGGTACAATTTTGACTTGTTTGTGATTTACGAAAAGACTACCTTTGATTGCTAAATTCTACATGTATCGATGTTATCTATCCTTTATTGCTTCATCCTAATGTTCGCATTAGTGATGCAACCATTGAACAAGTATTCATCTTGAATTGAGTTACGTTGTGGATTATTCTTTTGAGTGCCATCGAGATCATGAATCTCATGATTAATTGGCTAAGCTCATTTCCTATCATATCATAGTTAATTCTTGGTGAACAAGCCTTCATCAATTTTTGCATATCACACATTGTTTTTATAAAGTTAAAACGGTATCCTTTGAGAAAATTGAATTTTCATCACTAAAAGGATTATTCAAGGTGAGATTTATAAGTGATTGTTATCGAAAAGAAGTTGTTTATAAAGTACCTTGGAAAACTTAACTGTTTTCATAACAAAGAAAATCTTTGTAAATATATTCTTAATTCTTATTTGAGAATTAAGCATGAAAATGATTTTATTATAAACATGGTGATACGATTTTGACGAACTGAGTATTGCATCGTTAATCTTGAAATTGTATATAGTTGCGCGCCTACATACAATTTGGAATGGACCATGTAAGACTGATTAGTAGTCACCATAAAACTAATGAATAAACACTACATTTTATTTGAGGCTTGCGAAAGATTAAATTTTAATGAGATCTGCAAGAAGTGAAAAATAAGAACATAGTGTTAGGGACACCTACATATGTGCCTGTAGCATCTATTCTTCTGAGTCGAATTTACTCATCTGTGGAAATTGTCTTATTTGACAATTGACAATCCTTTCTTGTCCAATTCTCTTGTAGCGAGATTCTTAGGAAAAGTATCTGATTACCGAGTGTTGATACCCAACTGGATGTATTGACGTTCTTATCATTTCTTATGATTTGATTTCATTTGAATGACCTGGGTAACGATCCGAGGAGCTTTCGAATGCGTACTCAAATTATGAAAACATGGAATATTTCATATTCGTTAAATGTTTTCGTCTGTATCTGATTTGAAATTTCTATCGCGTAGATTATGCGTTGACCTTACTCTTTTTAGTAGTTGTGTCTCCATATATCCTTGAATTAGTGAAGGATTATGAGTTATTATTAGTCTTTTGAGAATTCACATCTTATCGACGGCAATGCAACTGGAAAGTTGATAGTGCCCGTAGAATGGATTGATTGATTATGACATGACGACATTGTCTTAATTGATGGGAACTCGAGTAGAATTCCCCTAAATGATAAGATGTTGATTATCAAAAGTGATCTAAATAATTCTTGACGGATGCCCGTATCCTGCATTTAGACTTGAGATTATACCGTGAATGGTTGTAAATTAGTCATAGATATTATAATCTAGAAAGAAGTTAATATGAATTTATTAAAAGGTGTTTATCTTATCTAAAACTTTAGTAAGTATTTATTGATGAATTACCTAGACTTTTGCCATTTAGGCAAGTTGAAATTGGTTTTTGATTATATTCCCGGTGCTGCACCTATGGCTTGTGCACTGTACGTCAGCACCATCTAAATTAAAGGAATTACCGTACAACTGAGAGTTGTCGGAGAAATATTTTATTATACCAAGCCTGTCATCATGAAGAGCTATGGTGTTATCATTCCTTATATTTATAGATTACTGTGAACTGAGTAAATTGACAATCGAAAACGATATCCATAACTCGAAATGGAAGATTTGTTCGATCATTTACAAGGTTCTAACGTATGTTTTAAAGATTTGATCCACGGCATGGTTATTATCAACTTCGCATCTTCGAAAGAGATTATCTATTCCAATCACTACATCCGGTACTTGTAATGAACATTATGAGTTTCACGTGATGACATTTGGATTGACTAATGCACATGTAGTATTCATAAATTTGGTGATCACGTGTGTAGGCTGTAATTTGATAAATTCATGCTCGTGATCATTAAGGACTATATGTTTGTTAATACAAATAATAATGAGTTAATAATTAGTTATAAATTGCCCTGAATTGGCTAAACAATGAAAACCTGTATCTTAAATAATTAACACGTGATTAAAGACTTAATCCTTTATATGATTTAACCGTGTGATTAATAGATAATGGAAGCTATATTGACTTTTCAAAGATTAGAACCATTAACGCTTAGGGATTAAAAACTTAATCCTTTATATAAAATGACCGTTGGATTAGTAATGGTAAGATGTATGCATATAGACTCTTCAAAAATTAAGAGCCCTTTTAAGACTCTGGATTTTACCAAAAAGAAATGGAAATATGTTTTGACAAATGTTTTAACAAAGGATTTTAAGGGATTATTCCCTTATACACAAACCATTTAACTAAACTTCTGTTTAGGGGTAAATGTTTGTGTATACCTCAAGATAACTTAAGAGGAATTGAGGAAACCTTTTAAATCATGACTTGAAATTCGAAACGACACATTTTTCTTTTCAAACTAAGAAAATTTTGACCACGGTATAACCAAAGATTTTTCGAACATTTACGCATCTTATTAACTATTTTTATTATTTTCGATAAATCAACAAAAATCTTGTTAATTAAATTCAAATTTAATTTTGAACATTTTATATAATTGGATGGACTAAGAAATTTAAAAATCTTTACGTTTACGTTTCATAAAAATTTAATAAATAATTATTTATTTAATTATAATGATTATCGACGCTTTAAACGATGGATGGAGTAAAACGGATAAAGATGATAGTTGAGACGAAACTGAAACATAAAAGATATGAAGAAAGAATTTTGAATAAATACAGTTATGATATTTATTTCATCAGGAGAAAGTGAACGTAATTACTGACGCATAATATAGAAAGAATACCTGAGTGAATTATGGACACGATAATCACATCATCATGAGAAATGAATATAGATACTGACGTATTATATAAAAAGGATAAAGAACCAATTAGGATATATTTCTTAATAATGAAGGTGCAAAATAAATTGCCGAACAATTTAAATATAAACGATGTTTGTAAGAAGGGATAATATAGATTATAAAAGAGGTTCGCGGCTAATGTGAACCATTAAAATTATGAAGCCGATAGCGTTAAATATTTAAAAGACCACTTGTGATTGTCTAAATATGGAGATTTTGAGATATAGTTATGTTGGAATTTGTAAGTATAAGTATTCTATTTATGTCATTTATGACTAAAAGTAACTTTGTCTGAAGAAGTTGTACTAATGGCAAATTATGAAGGCAGACATCGCCTCATACATTAGTAAACGTTTAGCTATTGCAAAGGTCATCATCTGAATTTAATTCGATTTGGGTCATCGTCGACAGACTGACCAAATCTGCTAATATCATTCTCGTTAATGATAAATGCAAAAGAGTTATGTAAACATAGCATGCCTGTATCGATCATCTATGTCAAGATCCTCGCTTCGCATCGAATTTCTAGAGATTTGCTCAGAAATCAATAAGAACGAACCTTGATGAGAGTACTATGTACCACCCCAAATCGAAGGGACGAGGTAAAGTAACGATACAAAGTAATATAAGTGTTGTTTTATGTTTGAATGATTGACCTTTGGTAATAGACCGTATAATCGTTTTCCTTTGAAGAGATTATCAATGATAATCATCGTATTAGGATCAAGATCGAATCTTGTTAGGATCTAAATATTAAAGCATCTGTAAGCAGGAGTTGAGATGAAGACATCCGACCTACACCCATTGTGAGTTGGACATGTATTTTAGGTTTAAGGTTTCCTATGATGGCGAACCTATCCTTGCAAAATACCCGACCCGCGAGATCTGAGATGATTGTTGAAATTAGGATTTGATTATTAACTGCCGATAGTGGGAAATAGGTTATGTGAATATGAAAATGTAGATCTTGAAATGCCAAATGGGTAGCGAAGTTATGCCACAATTTTTAACGTTGGAAAAAAGAATTCATGATCTGACAAATCATGGGATATAAGTCCCCGTTATATGGGACCATTGAGATGATGTAAAAGTTGGGATTGAAAGGCATATAAGCTGGATCTACCCTAGGACTTCAAGAACTGCGTGAATTATGTTTCGTAAATCGAACTTGATGGAATATCTATCAAGTGAAAATCTGATTATTCTTAGTAGAGCTTAGATCGGCGAAAAGTTGCATTCATCAAAAACCCGTGAACATCATGGATAGAGAAAGTAAGTCAACATTAAGCCTGATCTTATTCCCGTAGTTATGTTTGATGAAACTCGCATATTGTAATGAATTGCACTTGTGAGAAAAGACCGAATGTGGAGGAAATACCCACATGGCTTTTACTCCATAAGAAGCGAGTAGTAAGGTAAGATGATCTTTGAGGAAAAAGATCCTGTTTAGGGGTAAATGCTGTGACAATCCGTCAATTTACGATTGATATTTTATTCTCAAATCTTATTTGAAAATATTATTTTAATGTTACAATATGAACTCACATATTTTTGGGAAGAAATTTGGATTTACGTCTTGAAGTAGCATCGACTACGTCTAAACCGGAGGATTCAACGTTACGTGCCTACGTTTACATACACCGTCTTTGGTGACAGTCCGACATTTCAGAAAATAAATTTATCCGTGAATATTATTTTGGAGTTTTAAATTTGTGTTGGTTCATAAACTCACAAATTTACGAGAAGAGACTAGGACTTACGATTTTATTTTAACGTCCTTTACGACTAAACCGGAAACCCTAGGATTACGTATTTACGTTTTCGAACTCCGTTTTTGATGAGACAATTATTATTGGATTCGTTTTGTGACGGTGATTCATAATTTATAAAAACGTTTTTCGTAAAACGACCCGAGGGCACGCAAATCGAGGAAACTAGAATCGAGGAGTACCCGTAAATAAATGGGATGAGACAAGTGGGACACTTGTCCCACCCCACTCCAAAACCGGCCAACACTAGCAACATATACCACTTTGGTGTCAAGTTTTCACTTATGAAGAGTACACTTGTCAAGTAAGCTTACAATGTAAGCTTTCCACTTCACAAAACCACCAACACAAACCACTCTTCTCACACACACTCATGCAAACAAGCTACAAACTTTCTCTCTCTCTCTTGGACTCCATTTTTGGCCGTCCCATTTGCTCCATAAACCACCATCATTGATCAAAATCAACCACAAAATCCTATGTTATATACACATATGTTGAAGCCCTTTCAAAACCCTATTGATTGGTGGTGCTTATAACATCCAAGGAGGAGTTTTCATGGAGTAGTAGGGCTGATTTTCCACAAGATATGCATGAAGAATGGTGGTCATGAAGATGGTGTTGGCTATGCACAAGTTTCTCCATCAAAAATCCATGTTTTGATAAACCTACATCATCATGGTGGTATAAAGATTGTCCTCCTCAACTTCTTGTTATTTTGATTATGTAAACATGTATTTTATTTCCTATTGTATATGTATATGATGATTATATGATGATAAAAATGTTATGTGGGGATTTGTTGTTGATAAACATGATTAAAAAGGTGAAAAACCATATGAAATAAGGTTAAAATCTTGATTAATTTACATGGCTGTATAAAACAGTAAAGAAACATGCTATAAACTGATAAAATGATGAAGTAGAATCCATTTACAGTACGCTATGAGTCTTGTACACATGTGAGAGTTGGCCATGCAATGGAATCATTGTAATGAGTGAGATATGATCAAAACAAGTTTAAGGTATAAATCTGAGTTTACTGTTTTGGACGATTTTTAGAAAATACTTAAATGATGATTCAACAGTAGCTATAGAAGAGTTAAATGTAGCACATATCATTTAGTTTATGTGATAAAAATTTGAGCTTCTATCTCCATATAGAACTCAAGATATGGCAGTTTTGGTGAAAGTAAAGATAAAAATCAGATTTTTGGAAATTAAAGAATAATACTATTATATAAGCACTCACATTTTAATATATAAAATGTAAAATAAAAACCCACTAACTTATAAAACTTATTTATATAAATATATATAAAAGGTTAATTAAATGGATAAATTATATAAATGGTGGTGAAATAATGTTTATAAGTAATAAAAACTATAAACTTGATTTTTACGACTTTTTCGGCTATCGCCGTAAAATTAACGTTTTTGTTTAATAAAACTTAGATGGTTGGACCCGTCTAATGAAAACTTTATAAAACTTATATACTGATATATAGACATGTATAACAAGTAAAAACCGATAAAACCCGAACTATAGGGCGTACGGACATTAACGAGCTAAGTAAACCTATTGGACTAATACTTGGGCTAATAATTGGACTAAATAAGATAAACACCCATAAAAAAGAACTTATTGGGCTTAACCCATTTGGGCCCAACTTGAAAGTGTATGTACTGATAATATAGGTATAAAATGGATTAAAACAAGTTAAAGAACTTATAATAAGGTTATTGGACTTAAAACACGTAAATAGGTAAAACTAGTAAGCTAGTATAAAAGTTATCGACATATAACACTAAAAATGAGTAAACAAGAGTATGTAAACCCACTTGATCATCATATATATATATAATCATCATATGTATACATAATTGTTATTTTTATAAAGTCATTGGACATGAGTCTAAGACGAGTATTATTTGTCTAGGTTTCCGTGATTGAAGCACGTACCGTACGACCGAGGTAAAGTAACGATACAAAGTAATATAAGTGCTGTTTTATGTTTGAATGATTGACCTTTGGTAATAGACTGTATAATCGTTTTCCTTTGAAGAGATTATCAATGATAATCATCGTGAGTTCATAGCCTCGCACTCTTTTAAATGTTTTTATAAATGTTTTATAAACCCGCGAGGGAGATAACATGTTATTTTTTATAAAATAGGACACCATTTGTCCCGATTGTTTGTTTATTGATTTTGGACCCGAATGATTGAATGACCCGATTGTATGACCCTATAAATGATTAAAGGACCCGATAGATGAAATCAAATGGATTATTAAAGTTAGGTTATGTCACTAAAAGTCCCATTAGCATGAATTGTGAACTACCGGGAGTTGGTAGACGCTTATGCATTTAATAGTACTATTTGGGGACAATCACCCCAGTTCGCGCCTTGACGGTTGATCCCCGTCGTGCCACATTGATTGGTAAGCGAATTTATGTAGGAGAAGATTTCCATAGCGTGACCTTTGTGACGACACGCTACTTTAGATGGGCAAAATTGGTATCGGGTTAGCTACCCGTTGTTGGTTAGTAAGGTAACAATGTCATGCGGCTTATAATAATCCGAAACTAACGAAATACTACTAGACGCTCCGAATTACGATGTATTGCCTGACTAGCAATACAGGGTCATACTATTGATATTATGTTTGTATTTTGGTTTTCATAACCATATTCATATAACGGTTTTTATTTTCATACAACGTTATAAGACGTATTGTATGATTGTTTTTACGACATTGGCTCGTATAATGATTTTTAAGGCAAATGCCTATATTATGATTTTCGATAAGGATTTGTATAAAATGACTTTGGCTATTTTATGGCCTATCAAAATGATTTGTACAAAATGATTTTCAGTAATAATCTTATACTGATATTATATTGATGGATTTTATTAAACTCTATGAATTCACTCGGCGTTATCGCTGACCTTTTCTTTTAACATGTTTTATCTCAGGTACTTGAAGGTAATTCTCGGGAAGACGACAAGAATTCATGGCCCGCACTTAAACAATATGTTTCCATTCAAACACTTTGTAAAACTTTTGTATGAAATGTAATGACTTGGGACCGATGTAACTTTGATCTTTATGAATGGAAATGATTTATTATTAAACGACGTGATTTTTATGCGTTATCTATGATGTGAGTAATGTGCTATCAGAATAACACCAACGAGTCTTCCGCTGTACTAAGTTGTATAAAATTTAGGGGTGTTACACTTGCCCACCCCACTATGTGTGGTGTCCAACATAAGCCAACACACCTCAAAGGTGTCAACTTATTATGTAAAGGAAGGACACATGTCCTCTTCCTTTGACCAACATCACAAAAACCACTAGCTAGCTATTTGAAACCATTCTCACATTTAGATACATGCAAAAACCACACATATCTCTCTCTCTTTGGCTCTCTTGGCCGTCCACCACCACCACCCATAAACCACCACCATTTGATCAATTTTAACCACAAACCATGTGTTATCTACACATATGGTGAAGAACCTTTGAAGCCTTGAAGATTTGAGGTGATTCTAACATCCAAGGAGGTGATTTGATGATGTCCAAGGGCTGATTTCTACATGAAGTTTACAAGTATTGGTGGCCATGGAGATTGGTGTTGATCTACCACAAGTTCTTCCATCAAAATCCATGTCTTAATCACAACCTACATCATCTTGGTGGTATAAAGATTGTTCTACCCATCCTCTTGTTATTTTGATTATGTAATCATGTATTTTCTTTCTTATTGTATATGTATATGATGAATATATGATGATAAAAATGTTTTGTGGGGATCAAGTGTTGATAAACATGGGTAAAAAGATGAAAAACTATATGTAAAAGTGGTTAATCTTGCTTAATTTAGTAGGCTGTATAAAAACAGTAAATAACCGTATGATGAACTGATAAAATAGTATAGATGAATTGATATACATTGAGTATTGAGACTTGTACACATGTGAGAGTTGGCCATTCAATGGAATCATAAAAATGAGTGATATGATCAAAACAAGTTTAGACTGCAAATCTGAGTACACTATTTTGGACGAATTTTATAAAATACTTAGAGGTTGATTCATCAGTAGCTATAAGGAATAAAATGAAGCACATATCATGTAGTTTATGTGATAAAAATTTGGGGTTCTATCTCCATGTAGAACTCTAGATATGATCATTTTAGTAAACTATATTTTTAGGACTGATTTTGTGAAATTAATGTTTAATATTATTATATAAGCACTCAAACTAATATAGTATAAAATGTGAATTAAAACCCACTAACTTATATATTTCATTTATATAAAAAGTAATAAGGATATATAAATGGACATTATATAAAAATGGTAGTTTGGTAAGTTTTATAAGTTATAAAAACTATACTAAGTTTTACGTCTTTTCGGCTAAAACCGAAAGATTAACGTTTTTGTTAAATAAAACTTAGACGGTTGGACCCGTCTAATGTAAACTTTTATACACTCACATACTGATATATAAATATATATAACAACTAAAAATCAATAAAACCCGAGCTTTACAACATATAGACATTAACAGGCCAAAGTAGCCTTAATGGACAATAAACCCGACTAATTTGGTAAAACACTTATAAACTTATTTATTGGGCTTAACCCATTTGGGACCAACATATAAAGTATAATACTGATAATAAAAGTATAATTGGGCTAATGAATAGTATTGGGCTTGTAATAGGCCCATTGGGCTTTAAAATGTAAACAAGTTGAACTAGTGTAACTAGTCTTAAAAATTACCAACACATAAACACCATAATGAATGAGTAAAGATGTATAAACCCACTTGATCATCATCATATATATAAAATCATCATATGTATACATAATTATTATTTTGATAAAGTCATTGGACAAGAGTTTAAGACGAGTATTATTTGTCTAGGTTTTCGTGATTGAAGCACGTACCGTACATCCGAATTGCCGATAACCCGCTTTCCCACATCAACGTTAGTTCATAGCCTCGCACTCTTTTAAATGTTTTAATGAAATGTTTTATAAACCCGTGAGGGAGATAACATGTTAGTTTTGATAAAATAGGACACCATTTGTCCCGATTGTTTGTTTATTGATTTGGACCCGAATGATTGTATGACCCGATGAATGATATATGACCCGAAGTATGAAATAAAATGGATTATTAAAGTTAGGTTATGTCACTAAAAGTCCCATTAGCATGAACTGTGAACTACCGGGATTTGGTAGACGCTTATGCATAGAATAGTACTATTTGGGGACGATCACCCCAGTTCGCCCCTTGACGGTTGATCCCTGTCGTGCCACATTGATTGGTAAGCGAATTTATGTATGAGAAGATTTACACAAGCGTGATTATTGTGACGAAACGCTAATTTAGATGAGCAAATGAGTTTCGGGCTAGCTACCCGTTGTTTGGTTTAGTAAGGTAACAATGTCATGCGGCTTGTAATAATCCAAAAATAACGGAATACTGCTACACACACTAAATTACGATATATTGCCTGACTAGCAATACGGGGTCTTACTATTGATATTATGTTCGTGTTTTAGTTTTTTCATAACCATATTCATATAACGGTTTTTATTTAACTTTATACAACGTTATAAAACGTATTGTATGATATTTTTACGACATTGGTTCGTATAATGATTTTGAAGGCAAAAGCCTATAATATGATTTTTGATAAGGATTTGTATAAAATGACTTTGGCTATTTTATGGCCTATTACAAAGATTTGTACAAAATGATTTTCGGTAATAATTTTATACCGATGTTATATTGATGGATTTTATTAAACTCTATGAATTCACTCGGCGTTATCGCTGACCTTTTCTTTTAACATGTTTTATCTCAAGTACTTGAAGGTAATTCTCGGGAAGACAACAAGAATTCATGGCCCGCACTTAAATAATAATTTCCATTCAAATGCTTTGTTAAATTTGTATGAAATAATATGACTTGGGACCTATGTAAATTTGATATTTATGAATGGAAATGTTTTATTATTAAACGACGCGATTTTTATGCGTTGTCTATTATGTGAGTAATGTGCTATCCCGTAACACCAACGAGTCTTCCGCTGTATTGAATTGTGTAAATTTGGGGGTGTTACACGGTGACAAGGAGTTAATTCCAACTCAACACGTGACCGGTCAGAGGGTATGCATTGATTATCGTAAACTTAATGACGCCACTCGTAAAGACCATTTTCCCTTGCCCTTCATGGATCAGATGTTGGAGCGTCTTGCGGGAAATGATTTCCATTACTTTTTAGATGGTTTTTTCGGTTACTTTCAAATCCCCATCAACCTTCGTGATCAAGAGAAAACTACGTTTACGTGTCCATATGGAATGTTTGCCTATCGTAGAATGCCATTCAGAGTTTGCAATGCACCGGGAATCTTTCAAAGGTGCATGATGGCTATTTTCATGATATGATCGAAAAGTCGATGGAAGTTTTCATGGATGGCTTTTCGATGTTTGTTGATTCGTTCACGTCGTGTTTAAACAACTTAAAAAAATGTTAAAACGTTGTGAGGAAACAAACCTTGTGCTTAATTGGGAAAAATGTCATTTCATGTGTAAAGAAGGAATCGTCTTAGGTCATAAGATCTCAAAAGCGGGGATTGAGGGATACAAAGCTAAAATTTACATCATCGCCAAATTACCTTACCCCAAAACCGTCAAGGGAGTTAGGAGTTTCCTAGGCCACGTGGGATTTTATCGTTGATTTATAAAATATTTTTCAAAGATATCTTGATCCATGACACACCTTCTCGAGAAAGATGCTCCTTTTGTCTTTTCCAAAGAGTGTGTTCGAGCCTTTGAAACTCTTAAAAGGAAACTTACCAAAGCTCCCATTCTATTTGCCCCTAATTGGAATCTCCCCTTCAAACTTATGTGTGATGCTAGTCATTACGCAATAGGGGTCGTTTTGGGGCAACGTCATGAAAAACACATCTTGCCTATCCAATATGATAGTAAGACGATGATCGAGGCTCAACTTAAATACACCACAATGGAAAAAGAATTACTTGTCGTGGTGTATGCATTTGATAAATTCCGACCTTATCTCGTCTTGACAAAAATCATAGTGTATACGGATCATTCGGCTATCAAGATTCTTTTTGCTAAACTTGACGCTAAGCCGAGATTGATTCGTGGGATACTCCTCCTCCAAGAATTTGATGTCACAATACTTGACAAAAAAAGGAGCCGAGAATCTCCCGGTCTCATCAATCCCTATTTCTTGTATCTCATGAATGATTATGAATTAAAATTGTGTTAATTCTGGAAAGCTGGTTGTTCTAGGAAGCTAAGATGGCTGCTCTCTCCTCCGCTCCCGAAGACACATATGCTTGATAAAGTATATATTTTTGGAATTTATGTTATCTTCTATGATGATATGAATTATTAGTTGAATATAACCCACAAATTTAAGGAAATACTTAAGATGATATATGATAAGCTTGCCCTATATAAGATAAGTTGTTACATATTTTGGTTGCTTACGTTACAATTATGTATGAGTCATATCATTATAAATCCATTGAAACTTTGGAATCATGTTCTTCAGTTGGATTTATTAACCTCATATATGAATGATAATCAACGAAATAAGTTTCCTATAAACCCTACCAAATAAACTCATAAGATATATCTTGTGTTCGATAAGCATTTATATGTACCCATATACATATGTGACAAATGCATTCTAATATGAGTATACCTTGATTTTTATCACTCTAAACCCTAAGGGTCTTCAACGAATAATTGACGATGATGTGGTTGCAATCTTGCAATTACAAATTGTCAATGAGAAGTACTATTCAAAAGAATACTCGATGACTAGTTAGTTTTTGATATCCTAGGAAAAAAATATGCTATTAGTATAACATGTTGAATTAAAAGAGCCGAATCAATTTTCTCTCATATTAAACGTATTGGGAATTGTAAAGTGAAGCTTGCTACCAGAAAATAGCACTTCGTTGGATATCTTAGTGGATCTTTTATACTCAACCTATTGAGATAAAATAAGTTCATGAGATCGTTTGATTTCAAATATCTCTTATAAAGATAATATTATTCTCCAATCAAAATCAAGAAGGTAAGAGAAGAACCCCGCTATTTAATGATAAAGGGAATTAACCTCGAGATATACACGAGGAGATTTCAAGAGTTAGTAGAATTATATCCTACCTAGAAAATGATAAAAGTTTATCGATGAGTTTTGATGAGATGGCATTTATACATGATCTCATCGTTCTTTTCGGGCTTTAAATGCATAAAATGTCATCAAAATACCATATATATACTTGTGTTTGTTTACTTGTGTATTTTAGGTATGGATATCGTGAAAAAGACAAAAGATCACAAGAAACAAGGAAAAATGAACACGAGAAACGAAGCCGCACAATGAACCGGGCCCTAGTTTGTGATTTATCAAAGAAAAACCCTTGAAGACTTGAAGATGTACAATATTGGTCCTTCATTTATGAATAAATGACACTTAATACCCTTTTATATTCATAATTACATGTTTGGTCCCTTAAGTTTGTCAAAATGACAAAAAGGTCCTTCATCTTTGAAGATTTGGCAAGTTTAGTCCCTCAACAAAAGTAAATTGTCAAAAATGGTCCCTCATGAAGTCAAAGCTCCAAAGAAGACCTTCAAGTTCAAGAAAATTACACATTTGGTCCTTGGTTTATGATTTAAAACACAAAAGGACTGAATGTGTAATTATATCAAAGTTGTTTAAGCCCTAATTTTCTTGTGAAAACATTTTGTGGCCAAAACATGAATTCAGAAACTTCAAATACAAAGGGAAACGAGTTTGCAAGAAGAATAAACTTGTTATACACATTCTACCAAAAGCCAAGGACCAAAGATGCCACAACCATACATTTAAACTTAATATTGCGCCAAACACCTTTACCCCACTAATTTCGGATCAAACATAGTTACTATTCACCCTGATGAACCCAGTTTTACCTTCCACTTAAACAAAGGGTAAATTGAAATTAACCATACCCACGTGTGATTCACCTCACCCCAAACTCATCCCACACCAAAAATCCCAAATCACACTACCCAAATGACCCCACCATTCAACTCGTTAGCCAATGAAATGACACCCTCCTCTCCAAGCAATCCTATGTGGCAAGATCAACACTTTAAGGTCACTACTTGGTCCCCAAGCACAAAATGAACGACCAAGATCAAATCTGACAGCTCACAAACATCAAACGCGTCTAGAAGATCAAGGGCATATTTGAGATTTCATAGCCAGGGTTTTGATGCATTTTGCATTCTAGAATCGTCCATAGTGGTCTATAAAGGAGCCTCAACATGTGAGCAGCCCTTTGTTCCAGATTTTAGCTTAACTCTTTGTAATTCCTTTTTATGAAATAAAAGTTGGATTTTCTGAAAATTGTGATTTCCTTTTATGTTTTATAAAAGTTTGGTGTCTGATAAGTTAAGGTCTAAGTTCCATTAATCTTTTTGTTGAGTTTTTGAGAAAGGTTTTATGGTTTAAATCCTTGTTTTCAAAAAATCAGATTTTCATTGTTCTTGGTTCACCTTTGTGTTTGTTGAATCTTAGCATGTACAAGGAAGCTGGTGCTTGTTTAGCTAGCACCTAAGCCCACACATCCCAAAGCATGGATGTATGTTTTGGAGGTGTTCATCTCTAAACCCTTTTTCATTTTCTGAATATTTTGTGGTTTATGATTGAATCTGAGATTTAGTCTGTGATTGTGAGTTTTTGTGGTTGATTCATGTTTATTTGTGGTTTCCTGTTGTTATTAGGTTGATTTGATCTTGATTTGTGGGTTAAATCTAACAATCCTTTGAAAAAATTATTAAATCATTAATCAAAGGGGTGTTTGGGTTAACCGCATAAGTTAAGTTTGGGTTGACTTGAGTGGTTTCTATTTGGTGTATTGTGTTTGTTCATATTTTATATGTGTGTTAAGGTGTTTATTTGCAAGTTTTGAGGTTCTAATCACCATAATCCATAAAGAGGCCATAAAATCTGTTTAACTAGTTGTTTTGACTAAAATTTTGGGGACACCTAGATCTAAGGGTAGAGTAGGGTTAACAAGTGTTAAATATTAGTTAATACAACCAGGGAAGGGATTTAAGGTGTTGAAATTGGATTTGTGGTCATTTAGATCAGCAAAAGGATTTTTGGATATCACTTTGTTCATCAGTAATCTGCATATGCTTGAATCTGTTTCTAATCTTTGAATCATTGTGTTAAACAAGTTTATTTGTGCTTATTAGAGTTTATTATAGCTTGTGTATGCATATGGTTCATTTTGGTTGTCTTATTCATGCTTAAACTACGTATTTCTTCATAATCTGCTTATTTGTAAGTATGTATCATATCTGGTGACTGTTTGCTTATTATGGGCTAATTGGCTGAGTGGATTTGTGATTTCTTGCTTGATATTGAATACTTACAACTCACTGGTTGTAAGGGTGCCTTTGTTATCATTTGAATCCAAGTAAATCTCTCAGAAATCAACAGTCAAAAAGTCAAAGCAGTGGGAACTCCTTTCCCCTGCTGCTAGCCACTACTAGTGTTGTTTTGCATTAAGCTTATCAATAAGTTGTTCTAGCTTATTTTTACCTGCAACAACTTTAATTTTGTAATAGGTGCTCATTATTTGACCCATTTGTTCATTCTGGAGCATTTGGGCTTTTGACTTTAAGCTTTGACTAGAAAACCAACTCCTTTGACTTTTACATAAGTGCTTATGGGCTTATTCTGCTTATTTGGTTTTGCTTATTGAACTTTTCGTGATTGATTTAGCTTATTTAAGTCATTTAGAGTCTTTTTCAAGTGAATCAAGGTCTGAGGTGGTCTAGAACTCTAAGTCGACTATTTTGTCTTTTTTAGTGAATTTTTACTTGGCTTATTTCTGACTTATTGGTTGAGATTTTGAAAATTTATTTTCACAAATCTCTTAGGCATCTCAAAAGAAGGCTGTGTGTCAAATTAGAGCTTATGGCATTGGCTTATGGCTTAATGGGCCAAAAAGCCAATTAAGAATAAGCTGGTATACTATTAAGCTGTGATAAGCTCACATTCAGCTTTTAAGCCTTTAGACTTTTGTGTTTAGAATTAAATTTTAAGCTAGACTAGTGATTTTCAGCTTATTTGGTTAAGTTTCATCTTATTTGGGGGCTCAATAGGCACAAATAAACTTATTTGGGGGCTGAAAATCACTAGTCTGCCCATTTCATTTGGTCTGTTTTTGTTTTTAGCCCATTTGGGGGCTCAATAGGGGTATTTTGGTAATTTCACTTTCATTTTATGTTTATTTAGGTTAAAATAAACTAGTTTACAACTTTTTATAAATTTTTATAATTTCTAGATTTTTAATATTATTTCAATATTATTTTATTATTAAATTTCATTTTTAATATTTTTGCAACTTTTACTTTTTTCCTAGGTCAAATACATTAAATTAGGATTTTTAAAACTCTTAGATTAATTTTCTCATCATTTCATTAATTTTTAGAATTATTTTAATATTTTAATAGTTTTTAATCATTTAAAAATAGTTTTCTTTTTAGTTTAAAATTTTATAAAAAATAGTTATTAGTCTAATTAAGTTATTTTAGAGTTTTACAAAGTGAAAAATCTTTATTTAGGCTTTTTATTAATTATTTGGATTTTTAGGGCTTTAATTAGCATTTAAAAATTAATATTTAATTAATTGAAAGGTTTGAAAAAGTTTGATCAGTTGTAAACTCTTAGTTTATTTTTAGCTATTTTTGGTAAGTTTTTTTGGGAAATTTTAGAATTAATTTTTATTTTGTCACTTTTACGGTTTTTCGTTTTGTCGTAGTATAATTTTAATGTATCCGTCATTCTCTTTTCTCATTTTTTCTTTCTTTCATATTAATCCAAAATCATTACGAATTATTCACACACATATACCTCCTTAGGAAATGAACTTTGAACTTTCATTGGGTCATTAGTGATTGATTTTCCTAAATCATCACTTAATACATACCGCTCATATACGCTCTTTTGTTTTCCTAAACAAGAGACGTATTTTACCCCAATCAAGTTTTATCGAAGATTTTAACGAGAGATTACCACTTCCAAATCCTAAAATGTTGGAAGAAGTCATTGACGTAACCCAAACGTTAATGAACAAGGTAATTAAGCACAATACTGTGCAAAAATTAGAAGAACCTTAAGTATAAATTTAGCAATGAAAGAACGTCCATAAGTTATAACAAACTAGAAACTACCATAACTTAGGATATAAATCCAACCTACGGTGAATATGATGGAAATTTTCTTTTGTGTAAGAAATGCACTCTGCATCACACAGGACTTTGCACCATCTGGTGTCGGATTTTCAACATAGTAGGTCATAGGACTAGGAATTTTAAGGGAAAGTGTCCTTATAAGCTATATGTTTGGTAGAATTATCATGTATCTTATATACATGTTGTAAGGAATAAAATAGTGTCTTCTATTTAAGCATCGTTCGAACTCATATTCTTAGATTTTATATACAGGACGTCTTACCTACGCGGAAGTAAGAAGGAAATCTAAGGGTATGATAAATATATCAAATGCTAGAATATTTGTTTTATCCTTGGTATATTTTTGAAATTTAGATAATACTCGTGTTATGTCAGAAATTTCTAAGTCAATGATTTACATTCTGTTTATTTGATTGAATTAGGACGTTTCTTCAGTCAAATGAATAAATTTAAATCACCAAATTTATAATTTCTTCTTTGCATAAAGTTGGACGCGTCTTTATGTTAGTAAGAATTTATAAATGGACTTAAAGATATTCGATATAAGACAAGTCTAGACTTAATAAAATTATAGAATTCAAAATGAGAAATTACGTATATTACTATATATTATATTGAAAAATGTTAGCCTCAAAATATTGAGTCAAACAAGAATGTTCGGTCATATGTTTATTATGTATCGTATATTAGAACGTTGTAATAGGTAGTAGGTTAGTCGGGTATTTCGGGCTTGACTTTAGGCTAAAGGTTCATGTTTAAGGAACAAAAGCTTAAAAGGAAAGCCCGGCCCATCAATATATAGTCCATTAAAGCCCGCATGTGGGAGGACTATATATACCCACCTCCTAGCATGTTAGGACGTGGTTGTCTCATGTTACTTTGTCTCTCTTAATCTAATATCACCAAGTTTCCAACCACTTTCTCTCTCTACTTTATCTCTCTAGATCTCATCTATTTTCTATCTTATTTTCATAGATCTATCATGGTGAAGTGAGTTTTATATGAGAAAAACATTTGGTATCATTATCCACAGGGTAGATTAGTGATTGGTTTGTGGTTTATTAGTGTGTTCGTGTGTTTTTGAAGATCAACAACCCGGATCCAAAAAAACTCATGTTTTTGTGGTCTAGATCTTTCTACAAATCAACTACATAGTCGTGGTAGTGATTTGGGTTTTTGGTTTCATCAAAAACACAAAAGTTTGGGGCATTTGACTTGATTTTTGGAAAAAATCACGTTTTTCACGTTTTTCCGAGATTGTAATCGTAATGATTCCGAAATTATAGTTTATTGCGAGATCTTTGATAATTTCGCAAAATTTTGCCTTCTCAGAAATTTATTCTGAAATCTTTATTCAGAGATTTATTCTGAAATCTTTATTCAGAGATTTATTCTGAGATATTTTATTCCGAGATTATTATGCGAGATCTTTTATTCCGAAATTATTATTGCGAGATATCGTGAGTTATCTGGTCTAGGCGATTTTGGTTTTTCAATAAGACATTATTTAGGGCATTTCAACAATTTTTCTCGTCATCCACACACGAACTTAAGCATATTTATGGTTTAATCGGTGGTTTGTAAAATCCCGCGAATTTATTTCTCGGTTTCTCTACGATTAGTAAAACTCCATATTTCTTCTTCAACCTAATCACAACAACATCTACTTAAGATCCGTATTCACTTCATCATTTCAGAAATTGTCGAGATGGATTCTACTGCAGAGTACTGTGTGACAAACAATATATGATCAATGGCAATCCTGTTTTCTATGATATCTTGACACAAGACCTAACTGTGATGCTTTAAGGCAATGCATTTTTATGGACCCTATGTGTTTTTAAAGGTCAAAGTCCTGCTGTACTAGCCATAGACACAAGTGACGAAGTACCCGCACATGACGAGATGAAAAAATATCCGACCTCACACCAGAGAACCGTGCTTGGTTTGATTCAGAGAAGGAAGCAATTTACTTAATTCGAAGTGGAATTGGAGATTATATTTACTCCACGGTTGATGCATGCCATACTATTAAGGAAATGTGGACGGCTATTGAAAGATTGCAACAAGGTGAATCACTCAACAAGCAAGATGTGAAAACAAACCTGTTTTGGAACTTTGGCAAGTTTATTTCAAAGGATAGGGAATCAATTGATTCAGATTACTCCCGATTCTACAAAATGATGAATGATATGACACAAAACAACTTGCAAGTCTCCACAATGCAAGTCAATGTCCAATTTCTACAGCAACTTCAACCAGAGTGGACATGGTTTGTCACTTTGGTGAAACAACAAAAGTTAGATGAAGTCTCATATCACACGCTCTTTGACATTTTGAAATAATTTCATAATGAGGCAAACGAACTTCAAGCTGAACAGATAAAAAAAGTTGCTAATCCACTTGCGTTGATGTCTTCCACTCAACATTATCCAGATCACCGCCCTCGTGCTCAAAAATCTTACTCCACTCAATCCTCGTCACCATGATCTTCCATTGGCTCTAAGTCATAAGCTCCGACAAGATCAAGAGGCAAAGAAGTTGCAAGAGCACTATCAACACCACCTGAGCAATCATCTGAAGAAGACAATGATGAAGAACAAGCTCAAAAGGATCAGGAATTCAAACAACAAGTGGCTTTCATCATGAAGTCCTACAAGAAAATCTACAAACCTACCAACAACAACCTTAGAACATCAACAAACACGAAGAATGACTATGTTCAAAGTCCTCTAAGGTATGACACACGAAGGCGTGCTAAGAGTCCTCCAAAGTATGATCGACAAACTGCTATGTATGATAATCAGAGGGTTGCTACTTTTTTTGGAAATAGGGAAACCGTTGGCACTCAAGTGGTGCAACAAAGTGGAATTCAGTGTTTTAACTACAGAGGTTTTGGGCATATGGCAAAGGAATACAGGCAGCCGAAAAGGGTTCAGGATTATGGTTATCATAAGGAAAAGATGCTGCTATGCAAGAATATGGAAGCTGTGATCAAGTTATCAGTTGAGGAAGGAGAAATGCTTGATGATACAGATGATGAACTCTCCGACCAAGAACTCGAGGCACATTATTCATACATGGCAAAGATTCATGAGTTCCTCAACGTCACTGAAGATGACAATGGTCCTATCTTTGATACCGAGCCAACTGATAAGGTACAAAATGATGATGAATATAATGTGTTTGGTGATACACATGAGTGTTGGGAATAAATTAAGGCCAGATCACTTGAGCGCTGACAAGAGCAAATCAAGCGTTGACAGGAACAAAGCAAGCGCTGACAGCTTAAGCGTTGACAAGTTAAAGTCAAGCGTTGACACATTGAAGACAAGCACTGATGGAAGATATAAGCTACACGTTTATTATATTCTAGAATACTTCTAGTAAGGATAGAAACGACAATGTATTTTCTATGTTTATCTTTACCTAGAATAGTTGATACGTAGCTTATTGTACAAGGCTTCTTAGTCTATAAAAGAAGGCCTTTAGGTTAATGTTTAGTATCAAGTTTTATATAAGTTTTCATTCGTAAACATCTTTCATTGTAAGCAAGTTCGACATTCATAATCAAAGTGAAAGTTTTGTTTACATCTTGTGTTCTTGTTTAAGTGTTAAATTCCGCATAACACTTAGATTTACAAAGCATATAACAAAGGTTTCTCTACGTGTTATACTTGATCTAATCTCGTATACACAAAGATAATCGATCTAAGTTTGGGATCAACAAGTGGTATCAGAGCTTGTTGAGGAACTTTTGATCTTTGAAGAACACCAGAACGATACACGAACACCAAAACCCTAATTTTATCAAAACCCTAAAAACATCATGTCTGAAGCAATAACCACCTCCTCTTCACCCTTACCAAACATCAAGATTCCCATGCTTGATGCAACCAACTTTGACTTATGGAAGTTCAACTTTGAACAATATCTGGGGATCTTTGATTACACACTCTGGGAGATTATTAAATATGGAAACTCATTCAATAAGGCTCAAAAGATTCAGGATGCCATTACTCAAAGATCAGCTGTTGAAGGATGCCCTGATGAAGATAAGAAAGAAAAACCTGGAGATGGTAGAGCTGTAGGTGCTGAAGATATTGCAAAGAAAAGGGTTGACATGAAAACCCTAAATATTCTGAAAGTCTCTTTGGGACAAGAAAATCAGCACAAATATAGAGGCTATGAATCTGCTAAGGATCTTTAGGAAGCAATTGAAGTTGCATATGGTGGCAATGCAGACACCAAGGAAGAAAAGAAAAAGCAACTTCTGCATGATTATGCTGTCTTCAAAGCTAAGCCCAATGAGAAACTGAGTAGTGTGAGAAGCAGATTGCTTGACATCACAAGCAAGTTGTCCTTCATGGGGATACAAGTTGGTGATGTTGACACCAATGCTACCTTTTTGAAAAGTCTTGGTGAGGCATGGAAGATTGAGGCAAGATCTATTCTTGCCAATAATACTTACAAGAGCTCCTCGTTTGATGACATCTACAACAAACTAAGACTATTGGAAGATGAAACTCTTTCAGCACATGGAAGCAAACCTAGCACCAGCAACATGGCCTTCTTCTCTCATAGTGAAGGTCAATTCAATCAGAAGGACTCTTTTATGCATCCAGTTACTGGATCATCATTTGTCAGCGCTGGAACAAGTCCTGTCAACGTCTCCTTTTCAGACGCTGACACATTCATGAATGACTCCCCAAGAGTTAAACCTGCTGGTTTGGATTTAGATACTGTGTGTGCTTACATTGCTTGTTTGCCCAATGGTTCAGTGATTACATATGAGGACCTTGAGCAGATAAGTGATGAGCACTTGGAAGAGATGGACATCAAGTGGAACATGGCTCTTTCTAGTATAAGAGCAAATAGGTGGAATAGAAGGTTCAAGAAGAAGATGACCTTCAATGCTAAAGACACTGCTGGATATGATAAATCCAAAGTTGAATGCTACAGCTATCATCGTATGCGTCACTTCATGAGGGAATGCAGATCTCCTAGAAGATCTGATGCTGGTAAACCCTCAAGTCAGGTTGTTAAAGCTCAAGATTCCAAAGCCATGGTTGCAGTTCAAGGAATTGATGGTACTGGATGGGATTGGAGCTATCTGGCTAAGAATGCTGAAGAGGACAAAGCTTTGGTTGCTGATATTGAAGAAGTAGAGCATGTTGAATATGCTCTCATGGCACACTCCTCCTCTTCATCTGATAATGAGGTATATGATGATGCTTTTTGTAGCAAAGGTTGTAGGTTAAACGCTGATAGACTTAACAAAGAGGTGTTAAAACTAAAAGATGATATGAGAACTGAAAGGTGTAAATTGTCCAATTACCAACTAGCTCTTACTGAAACTGAGAAAACCGTTTCTGAATACAAGAAAATGGAATTTGATTTAAAAGATAAGATAAATATCTTAAAACATGAGCTAGAGGGTAGTATGGATATTAGAAATATCATGACAAAGGTCAATAGAGACCTACAGGCTACGTTAGATGAGGCCATTAAGAATAAAGATAATGTTGACCTCAAGATTCAGAGATTTTATAGAGCCACCCAAACCCTAGGAGACTGTGTAGCTAAACAAAGGGATCCTAAGGACATGACTGGGATTGGGATGAATGATTACTCTCTGGTTCCACCACCAGCTGGTGACTTCTATGGTGTTCTTAGAAAGGATTTGTCTTGGACTGGTATACCAGAATGCCAAGAAGAGGAATTCTCTCCTCCACCAAGAGTTGTCACTCCAGTTGAAGAGTATCAACAAAAACTAACTGACCTAAATGAGTGGAAGAAAGCTAACCCTAGTTTATTTGTTAAGGGAGGTTTGCTATGTGAAAGTCCCAATGAATCACTACCCATTAAGGTTACTCACCCAGTTACTGGTAAAACTGTTGACCTAGGCTCCAACACTGTTAGAAGACCTACCATTAAATATGCAGAGATGTATAGAAATAATAGGTCACCCAAGAGCCAAGTTAACAATCATGGAACAGGTTTCTTCTCTTCTAGACCTAGGAGTGTGTCTAAGAAAGCCTGTTATACTTGTGGTAGCTTTTCACATTTGGCATACAAATGTGTCAACGCTCCCAAAGTCAGCGCTGATAGGAACAATTTCAGCGCTGATAGGAAGAAAGTCAACGTTGTTAGGAAGTCAAACGTTGTCAGACCCAAACCTTGTGTGCAGCAAAGTCCACAAGTGATTAGACCAACCCCATTCTTCTCTAGAAGGTCTAACACTCATGGACAAAGACCTTTTCAAAAGACAAACACCTGGTCAAATAGGCAATGGGTTCCCGTAGCAAACCCGAGGTTCAACGCTGACAAGGGTAATTTCAGTGTTGACACAACTAAATCCAACGCTGACAGAAACGTGACCAGACCTAAATATTTGCAACCACAAGGTAAGGGTTCTAAAGCTTCTTCAAGCCAAACATGGAGACCCAAGAAAGATCAAAACCCTAATAATAATGGAATTTCAATGACTTGCAATAGATTTAATTACATTTCTAAGGTCATTACAAAACCAATTAGGGTTAACTGGGTTTTTCATCCTAAAAAGGATGAGAATGGGGTTGTTGTGAGAACTAAGTCTGTTCTTATTGAACAACCAGATGAATCCAAGTCTTCTGAGACTTGGGTTCCCAAAGAAAACTAATTTGTTTTCTTTATGTGCAGGGCATTCAAAGACAGATCAATGACTATGGATATTGGGATAGTGGATGCTCAAGGCACATAACAGGAAAGGAAGACTATCTAACGAACTTCTCTCCTATTAAAGATGGTGATAAGGTATACTTTGGAGGTGGATATGGGACTATCACAGGCAAAGGAACCCTTCTCACCAATAATCTGCGTTTTGAGAACGTCTTCCTGGTAAAAGAACTGGATTATAATCTGTTTAGTGTATCACAAGTGTGTGATAACAAAAATAAGGTTCTTTTCACTGATACTGAGTGTTTGGTGTTAAGCAAGGATTTTAAGATCCCTGATGAGAAGTATATTGAGTATAGAACACCTAGGCATAAGGACATATACAATGTGAATTTAAATGGGATTAAAGTAAATACAAATATGTCTTGTTTTTATGCTAAGGCCTCAGTAGATGAAAGTAATTTGTGGCACAGGAGACTAGGGCACATAAATTTTAAAAATATAAATAGGCTTGTGAGGCTTGGTTTAGTTGATGGTTTGCCTGAGAAGGCCTTCCACAATGACCACTCTTGTGTTGCATGTCTTAAAGGCAAGCAGCACAAGGTCTCATTCAAGTCCAAGCAGGTGCATACTAGTTCCAGACCTCTTCATATGCTTCACATGGACCTCTTTGGTCCAACAAATATAGAGAGTTTGAATGGCAAGTCATATTGTTTTGTTGTCACTGATGACTTTTCTAGGTTTACTTGGACATTCTTTCTAGCTATGAAGAGTGACACAGCTGATGTTCTTATTGAATTTATCACTCAAATTGAGAAAAGGTCTGGCAATGAGGTTAAGATGCTTAGGAGTGATAATGGTGGAGAATTTAGGAACAAGAAGCTAGATGATTTTTGTGCCAGGAAGGGAATTACTAGGCAATTCAGTATTGCTAGAACCCCACAACAGAATGGGGTTGCTGAAAGGAAAAATAGAACCCTAATTGAAGCAGCCAGAACAATGTTGGCTGATGCTCACTTTCCTATAGCCTTTTGGGCTGAGGCTGTTAATACAGCATGCTATGTGCAAAATAGAGCATTGGTTAACAAAATTCAGAACAAAACACCTTATGAGTTACTTTGGGGAAGAAAACCTAATATTGGTTTTCTCAGACCTTTTGGTTGTCATGTAGTTGTACTAGATACTAGTGATGCCTTAGGGAAATTTAGTGCAAAAGGTGATGAGGGCTATTTCATGGGGTATTCAGTCCAGAGCAAGGGTTATAGGGTTTATCTTAAGGAGGACAAACGTATTGTTGAGAGAGTACATGTTAGGTTCTTAGAGAATAAACCTAGTGATCCTGAGAGTGGTCCTAATTGGTTGTTTGATTTGGAACCCTTATCTAGAACTTTAAACTATATGCCTGTCACTAATCCAGACATTGTGAAGGTAACTTCCAATGTTGTGGAAGAACAAATTGTTGATGTTTCAGGTACACATGATAATGAGAGGGTTGGATCACAAGCAGAAAAGGCATCTCCTACATTTGAATATGTCACAATTCCCATTTGGACAGATGCTTTTGCTGCTGCTGCTGCTGCTGGACAAGATAATGGTGGTTTCCAAATACCACCAAATACAAACATGCATGGTTCTTCAGGCGCTGACAAAGGCAAATCTAGCGCTGACAAGACCAATTCAGACGTTGACAACAACATTTCAAGCACTGTTAGCCCAGACGCTGACAACCAAGATTCAAACGTTGACAACACTTATGGGCATCTTTTCTCTTCCAGTTTTGAACAAGGTGGACCTTCCAATGTTCATGAAGAGATTTTTGTTGCTCAAAGAGAGTCTGATGAAGAAGATATTGGCAACATGGAGCGTGAAGTTGAGGACACCAGACTTTTTGAAGGAGGAGTTCTCACTTCCACAATGAAGAATCACCCCACATCTCAGATCATTGGTGATATTATGACTCCAGTTCAGACCAGAAGATCTCACCAAGGTCTTGGTGGGTTTATTGCCAATATACACAAGAAGGTTGATACCCCTCTTGTGCAAGCATGTTTGTTTGCATGTTTTCTGTCACAAGAAGAACCCAAGAAGATATTTGATGCTCTCAAAGAACCAAGTTGGGTGGAAGCAATGCAGGATGAGCTTCACCAATTTGCAATTTAGGATGTTTGGGAGCTGGTTGATTGTCCTAGATATATCAGACCTATAGGGACAAGATGGGTTCTCAGGAACAAAAGAGATGAAAGAGGTATTGTGGTCAGAAACAAGGCAAGGTTAGTGGCTCAAGGTTATACACAAGAGGAGGGGATAGACTATGAGGAAGTCTTTGCACCAGTTGCAAGGATTGAAGCTATTAGGATTTTTCTAGCCTATGCATCTTGCATGGGCTTCACAGTCTATCAAATGGATGTTAAAAGTGCATTCTTGTATGGCACCATTGTTGAGGAAGTTTATGTCATGCAACCTCCTGGTTTTGAGGATCCAGAGCATCCAGATAAAGTGTATAGAGTCAAAAAGGCTATGTATGGCCTTCATCAAGCCCCTAGAGCATGGTATGGTACCTTGTCTACATATTTAGTGGACAATGGATTCAAGAGGGGCACCATAGATCAGACACTATTTACAAAGAAGAAAGGCAAAGATGTGTTGCTTGTGCAGGTCTATATTGATGATATCATCTTTGGGTGTACTGATCCAAAGACGAGTGAGGATTTCTCCAAGCTTATGACAGACAAATTCAAGATGAGTGCTATGGGGGAGATGAACTTCTTTCTTGGTTTACAAGTTCAGCAGAAAGAAGATGGTATCTTCATCTCCCAGGATAAATATGTTGCTGAAATCTTGAAGAAGTTTGGCTTTTCTCCACATGAAAAGAGGGCTACTACTCCTATGGATAGAGAACACCCTTAGGGAAATATTGGAGATGGGAAAGATGTTGATGTCAGAGATTATAGATCCATGATTGGATCCTTGATGTATCTTACTGCTTCTAGACCTGATATCATGTTTGTTGTATGTGCTTGTGCACGTCATCAAGTGACTCCCAAAGAATGTCACCTTTATGCTGTGAAGAGGATCTTTAGGTACCTAAGATGTTTCCCTAGTCTTGGTTTGTGGTACCCAAAGGATTCACCATTGGAGCTGATTGCATATTCAGATAGTGATTATGGAGGTGATAAGTTTGATAGGAAATCCACAACTGGTGGATGTCAGTTTCTTGGGAGCAGATTAATATCTTGGCAATGCAAGAAACAAACAGTGGTGGCTAACTCTACAACTGAAGCAGAGTATGTGGCTGTAGCAGCATGTTGTGGTCAAGTGTTGTGGATTCAGAACCAGCTGTTGGACTATGGGTATAATTTCATGCATACTAAGATATTTGTTGAAAATAATAGTACTTTGTGCATCATTAAGAATCTTGTACATCATTCTAAAACTAAACACATAGAAATTAGACACCATTTTATAAGAGATTGCTTTGAGAAAGGTTTAATACAACCAGATAGGGTTGACACTGAGGAAAATGTGTCAGATTTATTAACTAAACCTTTTGATGCTGGAAGATTTCAATACTTGGTAACAAGTATTGGAATGGTTAATCTCACTTAATATGTGTTTTGGATTCTTTTGGTAAAAGTATGTACAGGATGATGCATTATTATTATTGGTCTTATTGATGACTTAGATTTTCCACTATATTTTTCTAACACTGACAAGGGTTGTTTGAACATTGATAAGTGTTTTTGCAACGTTGTCAGCAATATAATTGTCTAACGCTGACAAAGCTTCCTTCAACGATGTTGTGTGTTATCGGGGCGTTGTCAGCAACAATGTTAGTTTTGTGGTTTTCAATCTAAATGTGCAGATGGTGTTAGCAGTATACCATTGGATACAGAGTTGCTTATGGATCAATGGAGTAGCATTTGGACAAGTTTTTATTTATGGATGATGGTTGGAATGTTTCATTCCTATCTTGACATAAATTTTTTATGTTCATGCATGATTTTAGCAAACTTTTTGTATCATAGTTTAAGGGGAGGTTTTAGGAACCTTTAGGATTTTTGGGTATCCATATGATACTCTTATCACAATTCTAGATTGTGTCCACAGGTGAGTATGGGTTAGTTTTACTAAACCATGAGGCACTGTAGCATGCATAGTATATCAACTTTGCATGCTGCCAAGACATTTTTGGCCTAGAATTGGTTGTGGTCTATTGGGAGTCTTGGGAATGATTTTGATATGGGATTTACCTGGGAGTAACAAGGATTTTATAAGGTAACTTGGTTGTTAAGAATTTTGGTTAGCAAGGGACACTAGAGGACTGTTATGTCTATCTTGCTTATGCAAGTGTGCATAACTGGACAGTGCTTGCCGCTCTATGATAATTATCAGCTTTTGGTTATCTTCTCTAGGATAAATTACTTGTTAAGGTCATTTTTCACTTTTTAAAACAATTTTATTTTTGGACGCTGACAAGATTTTTCCAAGCGTTGTTGTGACCAAATTGGACGCTGACATGGCTTTAGGCGAACGTTGACAAGATTATAGCCGTTGGGCGTTGATAGGTTATTTTTGACCGTTGACACTCAATGGGACCTACCCAGTTGTTACTTTTTGACATATTTTCAAGCCGTAATTTTAGGAGTTGTTACTTTCATTAAATGCATGAGATAACTTATAACTTTTTCAATATTTTCATGATTAGTTTTTGAAAATCTTTGCCTATTTTTGGGCCAATCACATGCATTCTTTATCTCCTATAAATTTAGCTCCTATTTTTAAACAGGGTATCTATAATTCTTGTCTAACACTTTTCTCTTATCAACCTTCATCTTCTACACTTCAAATTAACAGCTTTCATCAATGGCACCAAAGTTTAACTCAGCAGAATTGGATTTGGGGTTCAAGTCTCAACACAATATGATTGCTTATCTTGTTGCTGATAATGATTTGTTTCCTCAATACACATAAATGGTGGCGTATTTGAACGCATCCCCCATAAGGTATGCTCTTTCTCATGCACCACTCATTCCAGTCACACACATTAAGCAGTTTTGGAACACTGTTAGTTCCTCAACAGTTAATGGAGTGACCACATTAACTTCTATTGTTCATGGGAGGTCTTGGGTGGTTACTGAGGCCTTGGTACGCCAGGCCTTGCATCTTGATGATGCTGATGGTATAACCATCCTTCCCATAAATGAAATAGAACATGTGGAAACCTTGGTTTCCGGATCTTTTAAGCTACTAGGAATGATCATTGTTCATATGATTAACATAATCAAAGCGGAATTAGAACAACAACCATTAACAAGGTGTTTAGGCACAAAACATGAATTAAAACACAATTGGATTGCTAATTATATTAATAATTAACAATCACTAGACGTGTATACATTGAATCCCACGTCTAGTCGACACACACTTTAGGTTTACATTGTGAATGAATTGAATTAATAAAACCTATGACCCTTGTTTCCTTTTATAGTATAAGGATTAGGGTTTACAAGAGATAATGATGAATAAACAAGTAAATCTTCTATTTAAATAAACTTATGCAGAATATCTTTTGCATGTTTATCTAAATAGAAGCTTCCATAAGCTTCTTTGTCTACGTTTTGTCAATGCTTGAATTACATGTAACAATGCTTACATTGTACATGACAACTCTTGAGCTATCAACGCCTAAATTGTACATGCCAACGCTTGATTAACTCTTGACAACGCTTGGACAATTTCTTCATGTTTTCTTCGTTTTTGAGTTTCTGCCACATCAACTTTTTGACCCAACAATCTTCCCCTAGTTGATAGTGGCAAAACTCTATGTGTATCTCTTGTAAGTTGTACATGATCTTCAAATTGCTTCCCCTCAAGTGTAGCACGTATTTCTTCCCCTTTTTGTCACATCAACAAGGAAGTAAACAATGTTGCAATGTTGAAGATTCTCCATATGTAGGCTCTATGTAATGATCTTGAAGAACAATTAATATAATATTTTTGATGTAGAAGAAGAATAACCCAACCTTGTGTTCCATGTCTTGTACTATCCACGTGATGAAGAACTTATACCTGGCAAATTATAAGTAGACCTCGATCCCTTGTCAATATTCTCATCCTTTATGAGACACTGAGCACGATAATGTAACTCCTTCAAGTGTTATGACAAGTCTTCGTCACCAAACATGTAAAGCATGAACAAGTTACCTTTAAAGTCTACGGTACTTTAAGATATGATAGAACACAATCTCGCGAAAATCTTCTTCAATCATCAAACTTACCATAAGAATTCTTCCCCTTAAGCCAACACCTCTTCATGACGAATTTAATGAAATAACATCTTCATACCATATGTAAAAGTTTGTTAATGGATAACTCTTTTACAAGGCTACCTCGATTACATAGTTTAAAATATCCATCAAATTCCCATAAAAAGTTGCTAACTCGCTTTAAGATCATTAATCCCTTTCAAAAATATCCGAGCCATAAATATCAACATGATATTCTAAATAAAAGGGAGATTCCATGTACCTTTGTGTGTATTTTCCTCCTTTTTGTGTGCTTAAAACGTCCAATTTTCTCAACAGCAGCAAAATTTGTGTTGTCCAATATCTTCTTCTGTCCAATATCTTTGACAGATGTATTGTCCGATATCAGACAATACTTATCAGCGTTGAAGTTCATATATCGGACGACACTGTCAACTCTATCAGCGTTGACTTATTCTGTCAGCGTCAAAATCCTTCCTGTCAGCGTCTGAATTACAAACGTCAGCGCCAACCATAAACCTTGTCAGCGTCCATTCTTATCAGCGTCAAACCATACTCTGTCAACGTTGCTCCAAGACTTTAACAACGTCAAAATAACAACCAAATCTTTTCCTTTAGAAAACGCATCACCATTACCAAACATCAAGATTCCCATGCTTGATGCAACCAACTTTGACTTATGGAAGTTCAACTTTGAACAATATCTGGGGATCTTTGATTATACACTCTGGAAGATTATTGAATATGGAAACTCATTCAATAAGGCTCAAAAGATTCAGGATGCCATTACGGCAAGATCAGCTGTTGAGGGATGTCCTGATGAAGATAAGAAAGAAAAACCTAGAGATGGTAGAGCTGTAGGTGCTGAAGATATTGCAAAGAAAAGGGTTGACATGAAAGCCCTAAATATTCTGAAAGTCTCTTTGGGACAAGAAAATCAGCACAAATATAGAGGCTATGAATCTGCTAAGGATCTTTGGGAAGCAATTGAAGTTGCATATGGTGGTAATGCAGACACTAGGGAATAAAAGAAAAAGCAACTTCTGCATGATTATGCTGTCTTCAAAGCTCAGCCCAATGAGAAACTGAGTAGTGTGAGAAGCAGATTGCTTGACATCACAAGCAAGTTGTCCTTCATGGGAACACAAGTTGGTGATGTTGACACCAATGCTACCTTTCTGAAAAGTCTTGGTGAGGCATGGAAGATTGAGGCAAGATCTATTCTTGCCAATAATACTTACAAGAGCTCCTCGTTTGATGACATCTACAACAAACTAAGACTGTTGGAAGATGAAACTCTTTCAGCACATGGAAGCAAAGCTAGCACCAGCAACATGGCCTTTTTCTCTCATAGTGAAGGTCAATTCAATCAGAAGGACTCTTTTATGCATCCAGTTATTGGATCATCATTTGTCAGCGCTGGAACAAGTCCTGTCAACGTCTCCTTTTCAGACGCTGACACATTCATGAATGACTGCCCAAGAGTTAAACCTGCTGGTTTGGATTTGGATACTGTGTGTGCTTACATTGCTTCTTTTCCTAATGGTTCAGTGATTACATATGAGGACCTTGAGCAGATAAGTGATGAACACTTGGAAGAGATGGACATCAAGTGGAACATGGCTCTTGCTAGTATAAGAGCAAATAGATGGAATAGAAGGTTCAAGAAGAAGATGACCTTCAATGCTAAAGACACTGCTGGATTTGATAAATCCAAAGTTGAGTGTTACAACTGTCATCGCATGGGGCACTTCATGAGGGAATGCAGATCTCCTAGAAGATCTGATGCTGGTAAACCCTCAAGTCAGGTTGTTAAAGCTCAAGACTCCAAAGCCATGGTTGCAGTTCAAGGAATTGATGGTACTGGATGGGATTGGAGCTATCTGGCTAAGGATGCAGAAGAGGACAAAGCCTTGATTGCTGATATTGAAGAAGAAGAGCATGTTGAATATGCTCTCATGGCACACTCCTCCTCTTCTTCTGATAATGAGGTATATGATGATGCTTTTTGTAGCAAAGGTTGTAGGTTAAACACTGATAGACTTAACAAAGAGGTGTTAAAACAAAAAGATGATATGAGCACTGAAAGGTGTAAATTGTCCAACTACCAACTAGCTCTTACTGAAACTGAAAAAACCGTTTCTGAATATAAGAAAATGGAATTTGATTTAAAAGATAAGATAAATATCTTAAAACATGAGCTAGAGGGTAGTATGGATATTAGAAATATCATGACCAAGGTCAATAGAGACCTACAGGCTAAGTTAGATGAGGCCATTAAGAATAAAGATAATGTTGACCTCAAGATTCAAAGATTTGATAAAGCCACCCAAGCCCTAGGAGACTGTGTAGCTAAACAAAGGGATCCTAAGGACATGACTGGGATTGGGATGAATGATTACTCTCTGGTTCCACCACCAGCTGGTGACTTCTATGGTGTCCTTAGAAAGGATTTATCTTGGACTGGTATACCAGAATGCCAAGAAGAGGAATTCATTCTTCCACCAAGAGTTGTCACTCCAGTGGAAGAGTATCAACAAAAACTGACTGACCTAAATGAGTGGAAGAAAGCTAACCCTACTTTATTTGTTAAGGGAGGATTACTATGTGAAAGTCCCAATGAATCACCACCCATTAAGGTTACTCACCCAGTTACTGGTAAAGCTGTTGACCTAGGCTCAAACACTGTTAGAAGACCTACCATTAAATATGCAGAGATGTATAGAAATAATAGGTCACCCAAGAGCCAAGTTAACAATCATGGAACAGGTTTCTTCGCTTCTAGACCTAAGAGTGTGTCTAAGAAAGCCTGTTATACTTGTGGTAGCTTTTCACATTTGGCATACAAGTGTGTCAACGCTCCCAAAGCCAGCGCTGATAGGAATAATTTCAGCGCTGATAGAAAGAAAGTCAACGTTGTTAGGAAGTCAAACGTTTTCAGACCCAAACCTTGTGTGCAGCAAAGTCCACAAGTGATTAGACCTGCCCCATTCTTCTCTAGAAGGTCTAACACTCATGGACAAAGACCTTTTCAAAAGACAAACACCTGGTCAAATAGGCAATGGGTTCCTGTAGCAAACCCTAGGTTCAACGCTGACAAGGGTAATTTCAGCGTTGACAGGACAAAATCCAACGCTGACAGAAACGTGACCAGACCTAAATATTTGCAGCCACAAGGTAAGGGGTCTAAAGCTTCTTCAAGCTTAACATGGAGACCCAAGAAAGATCAAAACCCTAATAATAATGGAATTTCAATGACTTGCAATAGATTTAATTACATTTCAAAGGTCATTACAAAACCAATTGGGGTTAACTGGGTATTTCATCCTAAAAAGGATGAGAATGGGGTTGTTGTGAGAACTAATTCTGTTCTTATTGAACAACCAGATGAATCCAAGTCTTCTGAGACTTGGGTTCCCAAAGAAAACTAATTTGTTTTCTTTATGTGCAGGGCATTCAGAGACAGATCAATGATTATGGATATTGGGATAGTGGATGCTCAAGGCACATGACAGGAAAGGAAGACTATCTGACGAACTTCTCTCCTATTAAAGATGGTGATAAGGTATACTTTGGAGGGGGCTACGGCACCATTACAGGCAAAGGAACCCTTCTCACAAATAATCTACATTTTGAGAACGTCTTCCTGGTAAAAGAACTGGATTATAATCTGTTTAGTGTATCACAAGTGTGTGATAACAAAAATAAGGTTCTTTTCACTGATACTGAGTGTTTGGTGTTAAGCAAGGATTTTAAGATCCCTGATGAGAAGTATATTGAGTATAGAACACCTAGGCATAAGGACATATACAATGTGAATTTAAATGGGATTAAAGTGAATACAAATATGTCTTGTTTTTATGCTAAGGCCTCAGTAGATGAAAGTAATTTGTGGCACAGGAGACTAGGGCACATAAATTTTAAAAATATAAATAGACTTGTGAGGCTTGGTTTAGTTGATGGTTTGCCTGAGAAGGCCTTCCACAATGACCACTCTTGTGTTGCATGTCTTAAAGGCAAGCAGCACAAGGTCTCATTCAAGTCCAAGCAGGTGCATACTAGTTCCAGACCTCTTCATATGCTACATATGGACCTCTTTGGTCCAACTAATATAGAAAGTTTGAATGGCAAGTCATATTGTTTTGTTGTCACTGATGACTTTTCTAGGTTTACTTGGACATTCTTTCTAGCTATAAAGAGTGAAACAGCTGATGTTCTTATTGAATTTATCACTCAAATTGAGAAAAGGTCTGGCAATGAGGTTAAAATGCTTAGGAGTGATAATGGTGGAGAATTTAGGAACAAGAAGCTAGATGATTTTTGTACCAGGAAGGGAATTACTAGGCAATTCAGTATTGCAAGAACCCCACAACAAAATGGGGTTGCTGAAAGGAAAAATAGAACCCTAATTGAAGCAGCCAAAACAATGTTGGCTGATGCTCACTTTCCCATAGCCTTTTGGGCTGAGGCTGTTAATACAGCATGCTATGTGCAAAATAGAGCATTGGTTAACAAAATTCAGAACAAAACACCTTATGAGTTACTTTGGGGAAGAAAACCTAATATTGGTTTTCTCAGACCTTTTGGATGTCATGTAGTAGTCTTAGACACTAGTGATGCCTTAGGGAAATTTAGTGCAAAAGGTGATGAAGGTTACTTCATGGGGTATTCAGTGCAGAGCAAGGGTTATAGGGTTTATCTTAAGGAGGACAAACGTATTGTTGAGAGAGTACATGTTAGGTTCTTAGAGAATAAACCTAGTGATCCTGAAAGTGGTCCTAATTGGTTGTTTGATTTGGAACCCTTATCTAGAACTTTAAATTATAAGCATGTCTCTAATCCAGACATTGTGAAGGTAACTTCAAATGTTGTGGAGGAACAAGTTGTTAATGTTTCAGGTACACAGGTTGATGAGAGGGTTGGATCACAAGCAGAAAAGGCATCTCCTACATTTGAATATGTCACAATTCCCATTTGGACTGATGCTTTTGCTGCTGCTGCTGCTGCTGGACAATATAATGGTGGTTTCCAAATACCACCAGATACAAACATGCATGGTTCTTCAGGCGCTGACAAAGGCAAATCTAGCGCTGACAAGACCAATTCAGACGTTGACAACAACATTTCAGGCGCTGTCAGCCCTGACGCTGACAACCAAGATTCAAACGTTGACAACACTTATGGGCATCTTTTCTCTTCCAGTTTTGAACAAGGTGGACCTTCCACTATTCATGAAGAGATTCCTGTTGCTCAAAGAGAGTCTGATGAAGAAGATATTGGCAACATGGAGCGTGAAGTTGAGGACACCAGACTTTTTGAAGGAGGAGTTCTCACTTCCACAATGAAGAATCACCCCCCCATCTCAGATCATTGGTGATGTTATGACTCCAGTTCAGACAAGAAGATCCCATCAAGGACTTGGTGGATTTATTGCCAATATACACAAGAAGGTTGATACCCCTCTTGTGCAAGCATGTTTGTTTGCATGTTTTCTGTCACAAGAAGAACCCAAGAAGATATTTGATGCTCTCAAAGAACCAAGTTGGGTGGAAGCAATGCAGGATGAGCTTCACCAATTTCCTATTCAGGATGTTTGGGAGCTGGTTGATTGTCCTAGATATGTCAGACCTATAGGGACAAGATGGGTTCTCAGGAACAAAAGAGATGAAAGAGGAATTGTGGTCAGAAACAAGGCAAGGTTAGTGGCTCAAGGTTATACACAAGAGGAGGGGATAGATTATGAAGAAGTCTTTGCACCAGTTGCAAGGATTGAAGCTATTAGGATTTTTCTAGCCTATGCATCTTGCATGGGCTTCACAATCTATCAAATGGATGTCAAAAGTGCATTTTTGTATGGCACCATTGTTGAGGAAGTTTATGTCATGCAACCTCCTGGTTTTGAGGATCCAGAGCATCCAGATAAAGTGTATAGAGTCAAAAAGGCTATGTATGGCCTTCATCAAGCCCCTAGAGCATGGTATGGTACTTTGTCTACCTATTTGGTGGACAATGGATTCAAGAAGGGCACCATAGATCAGACACTGTTTACAAAGAAGAAAGGCAAAGATGTGTTGCTTGTGCAGGTCTATGTTGATGATATCATTTTTGGGTCTACTGATCCAAAGATGAGTGAGGATTTCTCCAAGCTTATGACAGACAAATTCAAGATGAGTGTTATGGGGGAGATGAACTTCTTTCTTGGTTTAGAAGTTCAGCAGAAAGAAGATGGTATCTTCATCTCCCAGGACAAATATGTTGCTGAGATCTTGAAGAAGTTTGGCTTTTCTCCACATGAAAAGAGGGCTTCTACTCCTATGGATAGAGAACACCCTTGGGGAAAGATTGGAGATGGGAAAGATGTTGATGTCAGGCATTATAGATCCATGATTGGATCCTTGATGTATCTTACTGCTTCCAGACCTGATATCATGTTTGCTGTATGTGCTTGTGCACGTCATCAAGTGACTCCCAAAGAATGTCACCTTTATGCTGTGAAGAGGATCTTTAGGTACCTAAGATGTTTTCCTAATCTTGGTTTGTGGTACCCAAAGGATTCACCATTGGAGCTGATTGCATATTCAGACAGTGATTATGGAGGTGATAAGTTTGATAGGAAATCCACAACTGGTGGATGTCAGTTTCTTGGGAGAAGATTAATATCTTGGCAATGCAAGAAACAAACAGTGGTGGCTAACTCTACAACTGAAGCAGAGTATGTGGCTGCAGCAGCATGTTGTGGTCAAGTGTTGTGGATTCAGAACCAGCTGTTGGATTATGGGTATAATTTCATGCATACTAAGATATTTGTTGACAATAATAGTACTTTATGCATCATTAAGAATCCTGTGCATCATTCTAAAACTAAACACATAGAAATTAGACACCATTTTATAAGAGATTGCTTTGAGAAAGGTTTAATACAACCAGATAGGGTTGACACTGAGGAAAATGTGTCAGATTTATTAACTAAACCTTTTGATACTGGAAGATTTCAATACTTGGTAACAAGTATTGGAATGGTTAATCTCACTTAATATGTGTTTTGGATTCTTTTTGTAAAAGTATGTACAGGATGATGCATTATTATTATTGGTCTTATTGATGATTTAGATTTTCCACTATATTTTTCTAACACTGACAAAGGTTGTTTGAACACTGATAAGTGTTTTTGCAACGTTGTCAGCAATATAATTGTGAAACGCTGACAAAGCTTCCTTCAACGCTGTTGTGTTGTCAGCAACAATGTTAGTTTTATGGTTTTCAATCTAAATGTGCAGATGGTATTAGTAGTATACCATTGGATACAGAGTTGCTTATGGATCAAAGGAGAAGCATCTGGACAAGTTTTTATTTATGGATGATGGTTGGAATGTTTCATTCCTATCTTGACATAAATTTTTTATGTTCATGCATGATTTTAGCAATCTTTTTGTATCATAGTTTAAGGGGAGGTTTTAGGAACCTTTAGGATTTTTGGGTATCCATATGATACTCTTATCACAATTCTAGATTGTGTCCACAGGTGAGTATGGGTTAGTTTTACTAAACCATGAGGCACTGTAGCATGCATAGTATATCAACTTTGCATGCTGCCAAGACATTTTTGGCCTAGAATTGGTTGTGGTCTGTTGGGAGACTTGGGAATGATTTTGATATGGGATTTACCTGGGAGTAACAAGGATTTTGTAAGGTAACTTGGTTGTTAAGAATTTTGGTTAGCAAGGGACACTAGAGGACTGTTATGTCTATCTTGCTTATGCAAGTGTGCATAACTGGACAGTGCTTGCCACCCTATAATAATTTTCAGCTTTTGGTTATTTTCTCTAGGATAAATTACTTGTTAAGGTCATTTTTCACTTTTTAAAACAATTTTATTTTTGGACGCTGACAAGAAATTTCCAAGCGTTGTTGTGACCAAATTGGACGCTGACATGGCTTTAGGAGAACGTTGACAAGATTATAGCCGTTGGGCGTTGATGGGTTATTTTTGACCGTTGACACTCAATGGGACCTACCTAGTTGTTACTTTTTGACATATTTTCAAGCCGTAATTTTAGGAGTTGTTACTTTCATTAAATGCATGAGATAACTTATAACTTTTTCAATATTTTCATGATTAGTTTTCGAAAATCTTTGCCTCTTTTTCGGCCAATCACATGCATTCTTTATCTCCTATAAATTTGGCTCCTGTTTTTAAACAGGGTATCTATAATTCTTGTCTAACACTTTTCTCTTATCAACTTTCATCTTCTACACTTCAAATTAACAGCTTTCATCAATGGCACCAAGGTTTAACTCAGCAGAATTGGATTTGGGGTTCAAGTCTCAACACAACATGATTGCTTATCTTGTTGCTGATAATGATTTGTTTCCTCAGTACACACAAATGGTGGCGTATTTGAACGCATCCCCCTTAAGGTATGCTCTTTCTCATGCAGCACTCATTCCAGTCACACACATTAAACAGTTTTGGAACACTGTCAGTTCCTCAACAGTTAATGGAGTGACCACATTAACTTCTATTGTTCATGGGAGATCTTGGGTGGTTACTGAGGCCTTGGTACGCCAGGCCTTGCATCTTGATGATGCTGATGGTATAACCATCCTTCCCATAAATGAAATAGAACAAGGGCTTAGGGCTTTGGGATATCCAATTCCTGATGAAGGTACTCTTAATAAGTACCATAAGCAGGAATTTCCCCCAGCTTGGAAGTATCTCATTCACATTCTCCTTCAATGTTTGAGTCCCAAATGTACTGCACACAATGAGATCAATAGATCCATTGCAACTGCTATTGTGTGCATTGCAACAGGGCAAAAATATAACTATTCTAAAATGATTTTTGAAGGGATGTGTAAAAACAAGGGGACAAAAATGACTTTGGCTTATCCCCGTTTTCTGCAAATGATTTTTGATGATCAAAGATATTGTTCAAGGGATCACAATGATTTTTATAAAATCCCTGAACAAAAGAAAGCTATTTTTACAAAGATGAACTCACCACATCATAGAGACTTACCTTTAACCCCAACCATGCTTGCTGTTATTGCAGCAGCACAACCCCAACCAGATCCCCAACCTCACATTGACCCTCAACCACACCTTGGACCTATTCCTGAACCTTTACCCTCACCTGAACAAATGCAAATTGACCAAGAACCCTTTGACGCTGACACATCAAATGTTGGCGTTCATGTGCCTATTTCCAACACTGACACCCAACCTTCACAATCCCAAACACCCCTTAACCAACCCACATCTACCCATTCTTCCACACCATCTTCCACACCACCTGAATATAGGTTGATTAAACGCCAAAGGACTACTGGTGTGTTCTCCTCTGGTGGTCCTAGCCATGAAGCAGAGAGAACCACCACCACAAGTGTGGCTGGTGACCTGGATGAGGCTGGGACTATTGGTTCTGGCTTAGAAGCTGGCCAAGGCAGTCCCACCATAATTAAGTCCTCATCCATGCCCAATGAACCTGACTTGGGAGGTCAAATCCCCATTTCAGAAGAGGGCAGACTGGAACCAATGACTCTTTTGGAATTGACGGCTGTCTGCATTCGCTTGCAAAAGCAAAATGCAGACTTAGTACAAATTGTCAGCTCACAAGGCCTTGAACTCAAGGAATTGAGGGAGAGGATTGTAGTTTTGGAGAGTGCTCATGCAAGGAGAGGTATGGAGGAGTCTTTCAAAGGGGAGGAAAATCAAAGAAATCTGAGTGATAAGAGCAGTCAAGATGGTCAATCAATGGATGTTGCTGAAGCTCTTACAACTTTGAAGGAACAAACAGGTTTTGATACGTCCTTAATCTCTCCAACCAATCTAAATTTATCATTTACAGCTATGTTGAGAGAGGTTACACAAGGCGCTGAGGGAAAATATTTGAGCGTTGACAAGACAAATTTGGACGCTGATAGAAGTATTTTGGGCGCTGATAGAGGAAATTTGGGCGTTGACAGATCTGCATATGGAGGTGATGTATTCCAGTCATCATCTATCATCAAGGATGTTCCTACTCAGGTATTACCATCTACCTTACCAACCATTGCACCATCAGATAAGGGTAAGGGTAAATTGGTAGAAGAAATTGTTCCAAAGGATGCAGCCCAAGTTGAATTTGATAGAAGACTGGCTGAGCAATTGATGGAACAAGGTGAAAAGGAAAAGTCACCATTTGTTGTGACTTCTGAAGAAGAAAGTGATGGAGCTAGCTCAGACTCAAGTGTGATGATTATAGAACCAGAAAGGCTTGAGTATGGTGATGAGCTTGCTAGGGAAAAGTTGAGAGATTTAAAATTGCAGGTTGATTTTGACATGCCAGAGGTGGTTCAGATGTACAATTCTTGGGAAGAAAGCTGTATGGATAATCCAGACTTGACCATTTCAGATCAAATATGGGGTTTAGAGCTTCTTCTTAGAGTTCAGAAGGATTGTAAGGTGATTTTGAAGCACAAGGCAAGCAATATTCTCTCTGAGTTGAAAAGGGATAGAAGGGAGCTCTATTTTATGTTGCTCAGATGTCATGGAGTTGGATGGACACATCAGAAGTTGAAGGCTTTGACATTTGATGAGTTGGAACATAGGGCTTATCCTATTTGGGTGAAAGTGCAGGAAGAGAACACTTACAGACTTCTTTCAGATGAAAGAAAGGAGCAACTTGCAGAAGAGATGGAAATCAAGAAAGCTATGATAGTTCCCAGACCAGTGAAGAAGGGATTTACACTTGAGTTTCCAAAAGATATGAATCCACTATATCCAAGTGAAGCAGTTATTAGAAAGAGCCTCAAGCTCTCCCCATTAGAAGCTTCAGATATGGTGCAAGTGTTACCATTAGATTCCAGGAATCCAATTGTGAGTTATGATGAGGATGAATGTTGATTCTGGAAGATTGGAAGATTTGGCAAGGAGGTACACACTTTTACCACTCTCATATCTTTATTTGCAAGTTTTGATAGAGAAGACTTGGTGGACCTTTGGAGGTTGCTGGAAACCAAGTATGAGGCTGAAGCACCAACTTCAGCTAATGGAATAAAACTTTGGACCACATTCAAAAGAATGTGTGGGACAAATGAGGAAGATCCTGAAATATGGAAGGATCTTGAAGATGACCTCAGTGGTCTTCAATGGAGGTTATATTCAGCTGCTGGTGTATACCATTTGAGTTCTACAAAGTTTGCTGAGTATCAACTAGTGGATGCTCAGTATTTCATATCCAAGGCTATTTTGGAAAAGATGAAGGACACCCAGTTGGAGATAGATTATACAAGTGACGTGGCAAAGAATTTAATCAGATTTATTTATTACCAATATGACAAGGTTTGTCAGACTCCTCCAAGTTCTTATTGATTATTCAGAAACTTGATCATAAGAGTGGATATCAAGTTTAGGGGAGGATTGTTGGGAATAAATTAAGGCCAGATCATTTGAGCGCTGACAAGAACAACTCAAGCGTTGACAAGAACAAAGTGAGCGCTGACAGCTCAAGCGTTGACAAGTTAAAGTCAAGCGTTGACAGATTGAAGACAAGCACTGATGGAAGATATTAGCTACACTTTTGTTATATTCTAGAATACTTCTAGTAAGGATAGAAACGACAATGTATTTTCTATGTTTATCTTTACCTAGAATAGTTGATACGTAGCTTATTGTACAAGGCTTCTTAGTCTATAAAAGAAGGCCTTTAGGTTAATGTTTAGTATCAAGTTTTATATAAGTTTTCATTCGTAAACATCTTTCATTGTAAGCAAGTTCGATATTCATATCAAAGTGAAAGTTTTGTTTACATCTTGTGTTCTTGTTTAAGTGTTAAATTCCACATAACACTTAGATTCACAAAGCATATAAAAAAGGTTTCTCTACGTGTTATACTTGATCTAATCTCGTATACACAAAGCTAATCGATCTAAGTTTGGGATCAACAGAACAAGGGCTTAGGGCTTTGGGATATCCTATTCCTGATGAAGGTACTCTTAATAAGTATCATAAGCAGGAATTTCCCCAGCCTGGAAGTACCTCATCCACATCCTTCTTCAATGTTTGAGTCCCAAATGTACTGCACACAATGAGATTAATAGATCCATTGCAAGTGCTATTGTGTGCATTGCAACAGGGCAAAAATATAACTATTCTAAAATAATTTTTGAAGGGATGTGTAAAAACAAGGGGACAAAAATGACTTTAGCTTATCCCCGTTTTCTGCAAATGATTTTTGATGATCAAAGATATTGTTCAAGGGATCACAATGATTTTTATAAAATCCCTGAACAAAAGAAAACTATTTTTACAAAGATGGATTCACCACCTCATAGAGACTTACCTTTAACCCCAGCCATGCTTGCTGTTATTGCAGCAGCACACCCCCAACCAGACCCTCAACCTCAAATTGACCCTCAACCACAACTTGAACCCATTCCTGAACCTTTACCCTCACCTGAACAAATGCAAATTGACCAAGAACTCTTTGACGCTGACACATCAAATGTTGGCGTTGATGTGCCTATTTCCACCGCTGACACACAACCCTCACAATCCCAAACACCCCTTAACCAACCCACATCTACACCTTCTTCCACACCATCTTCCACACCACCTGAATATAGGTTGATAAAATGCCAAAGGACTACTGGAGTGTTCTCCTCTGGTGGTCCTAGCCATGAAGCAGAGAGAACCACCACCACAAGTGTGGCTGGTGACCTGGATGAGGCTGGGACTATTGGTTCTGGCTTAGATGCTGGCCAAGGCAGTCCCACCATCATTAAGTCCTCATCCTTGCCCAATGAACCTGACTTGGGAGGTCAAATTCCCATTTCAGAAGAGGGCAGTCTGGAACCAATGACTCTTTTGGAATTGACGGCTGTCTGCATTAGCTTGCAAAAGCAAAATGCAGACTTAGTACAAATTGTCAGCTCACAAGGCCTTGAACTCAAGGAATTGAGGGAGAGGATTGTTGTTTTGGAGAGTGATCATGCTAGGAGGGGTATGGAGGAGTCTTCCAAAGGGGAGGAAGATCAAAGAAATCTGAGTGATAAGGGCAGTCAAGATGGTCAATCAATGGATGTTGCTGAAGCCCTTACAACTTTGAAGGAACAAACAGGTTTTGATACGTCCTTAATCTCTCCAACCAATCTAAATTTATCATTTACAGCTATGTTGAGAGAGGTTACACAAGGCGCTGAGGGAAAATATTTGAGCGTTGACAAGACAAATTTGGACGCTGATAGAAGTATTTTGGGCGCTGATAGAGGAAATTTGGGCGTTGACAGACCTGCATATGAAGGTGATGTATTCCAGTCATCATCTATCATCAAAGAAGTTTCTACTCAAGTATTACCATCTACCTTACCAACCATTGCACCATCAGATAAGGGTAAGGGTAAATTGGTAGAAGAAATTGTTCCAAAGAATGCAGCCCAAGTTGAATTTGATAGAAGATTGGCTGAACAAATGATGGAACAAGGTGAAAAGGAAAAGTCACCATTTGTTGTGACTTCTGAAGAAGAAAGTGATGGAGCTAGCTCAGACTCAAGTGTGATGATTATAGAACCAGAAAGGCTTGAGTATGGTGATGAGCTTGCTAGGGAAAAATTGAGAGATTTAAAGTTGCATGTTGACTTTGACATGCCAGAGGTGGTTCAAATGTATAATTCTTGGGAAGAAAGCTGCATGGATAATCCAGACTTGACCATTTCAGATCAAATATGGGGTTTGGAGCTTCTTCTTAGAGTTCAGAAGGATTGTAAGGTGATCTTGAAGCACAAGGCAAGCAATATTCTCTCTGAGTTGAAAAGGGATAGAAGAGAGCTCTACTTTATGTTGCTCAGATGTCATGGAGTTGGATGGACACATCAGAAGTTGAAGGCTTTGACATTTGATGAGTTGGAACATAGGGCTTATCCTATTTGGGTGAAAGTGTAGGAAGAAAACACTTTCAGACTTCTTTCAGATGAAAGAAAGGAGCAACTTGCAGAAGAGATGGAAATCAAGAAAGCTATGATAGTTCCCAGGCCAGTGAAGAAGGGATTTACACTTGAGTTTCCAAAAGATATGAATCCACTATATCCAAGTGAAGCAGTTATTAGAAAGAGCCTCAAGCTCTCCCCATTAGAAGCTTCAGATATGGTGCAGGTGTTACCATTAGATTCCAGGAATCCAATTGTGAGTTATGATGAGGATGAATGTGGATTCTGGAAGATTGGAAGATTTGGCAAGGAGGTACACACTTTTACCACTCTCATATCTTTATTTGCAAGTTGTGATAGAGAAGACTTGGTGGACCTTTGGAGGTTGCTAGAGACCAAGTATGAGGCTGAAGCACCAACTTCAGCTAATGGAATAAAACTTTGGACCATATTCAAAAGAATGTGTGGGACAAATGAGGAAGATCCTGAAATATGGAAGGATCTTGCAGATGACCTCAGTGGTCTTCAATGGAGGTTATATTCAGCTGCTGGTGTATACCATTTGAGTTCTACAAAGTTTGCTGAGTATCTACTTGTGGATGCTCAATATTTCATATCCAAGGCTGTTTTGGAAAAGATGAAGGACACTCAGCTGGAGATAGATTATACAAGTGACGTGGCAAAGAATTTGATCAGATTTATTTATTACCAATATGAGAAGGTTTGTCAGACTCCTCCAAGTTCTTAATGCTTATTCAGAAACTTGATCATAAGAGTGGATATCAAGTTTAGGGGAGGATTGTTAGGAATCAATTAAGGCCAGATCACTTGAGCGCTGACAAGAGAAAATCAAGCGTTGACAGGAACAAAGCAAGCGCTGACAGCTTAAGCGTTGACAAGTTAAAGTCAAGCGTTGACACATTGAAGACAAGCACTGATGGAAGATATAAGCTACACGTTGATTATATTCTAGAATACTTCTAGTAAGGATAGAAACGAAAATGTATTTTCTATGTTTATCTTTACCTAGAATAGTTGATACGTAGCTTATTGTACAAGGCTTCTTAGTCTATAAAAGAAGGCCTTTAGGTTAATGTTTAGTATCAAGTTTTATATAAGTTTTCATTCGTAAACATCTTTCATTGTAAGCAAGTTCGACATTCATAATCAAAGTGAAAGTTTTGTTTACATCTTGTGTTCTTGTTTAAGTGTTAAATTACGCATAACACTTAGATTTAAAAAGCATATAACAAAGGTTTCTCTACGTGTTATACTTGATCTAATCTCGTATACACAAAGCTAATCGATCTAAGTTTGGGATCAACAATGAGCATGGTGATCTACCAACAACAATTACTGACACATGTATGATGGAAGCGGTTGATAGCAATACCACACCTGATTCATCAGACATGTGGAAGAATGAGTTTGAGGATGATCAACATGCAAATGAGTATGAAGATGAGGAGCGTGTCGCGCTTGCTAATTTAATTGCTATTTTACAAAAAGATGTCAATGAAACTAGAAAGAATCAAAAGCAATCAAAGAAGGTGAACTTAGCGCTCACTCAAAACTTTGAAGAAAGCAAAGTCGCTCTTATAAAATCTAGTGAGACCATTGATAGTTATAGGGCTGAGCTTCTTCAAAAGACTAAAGAGCTTGAGGGGTACAAAGGTCATTTAATTAACGTTAAAAAGGACGATTTTGAAAATAAATACAACGAAGCTCTTGCTTTGTGATGAGACTGCATTTATACATGGTCTCATCGTCCTAAACAGGCTTAAAATGTGTAAAAATGTCGTAAAATACCATGAAATATACTTGTGTTTGTTGTTTGTGTGTTTTAGGTATGGATATCGTGAAAAAGACAAAAGATCACAAGAAACAAGCAAAAACGAACACGAGAAATGAAGCCGCACAATGAACCGGGCCCAAGTTATGAATTCCTAAGAAAAGACCTTGAAGATTTGAAGATGTACAAGAATGGTCCTTTAACTTTGGGGTATTGACACTTTATACCCTAGTAAATATCAAAATTACAAGTTTGGTCCCTAAAGTTTGCTTAATTTACAAGAAAGACCCTTGAAGTTCAAGAGAATTGCACATTTGGTCCTTATTTTATGTTTATTATACAAAAGGACCAATTGTGTAATTATACCTAAGTGTTACAAGCCCTAAAACACTTGTGAAACTATTTGTGCCAAATTCAGCAACTAGTCGAAACTTATTTACAAAGGGAATACACGTTTTGAGCTGCCAAGACTTATTTTGCATACTTTTCCAAAGACTAGGGACCAAAGTTGCGCACTTAAACTTTCAAACCACAAACACGCGCCAAACACTTCACCCCCACCTATTTCAGATCAAAAGTTACCACTGTTCATCTTTTTTACCCAACCGTGAACTCCACTTAAACTAAAGGGTAAAAATAAATTAACCCCACCCCACGCTTGATTCATCCTCACACGCTCTCATCCTACACTTAACATTCCCCATCCCATCACCATGGTCCCCACACATATTCCCTCTCATCCAATCAGTGAACAACTTAGCCACCAATGATATGTGGCTCCAATCCCAGGTAAATGCATCAAACATACTCATACGCACAAAACAAACGGCCAAGATCATTTTGGACAACTCATTTCCTCACACGCGTCCAAGAGCACTCAAGGGCATTTCTGGGATTTCTAGACTATGGTTTCATGTATTTTTCTTTTCTAGAATCATCATTTGAGTAGTATAAAAGGAGACCTCAACTTGTGAGAGTCCCTTTGTTCCTTCTTTTAGCTTTTACTTAGTAATTCCTTTCACATTAATGAAAAGTTTGGTATTTTGTTTGTAACACCCCATTTTGGAAATGGAATATTACGCATAATCATGGCGTGTCATCAAAGCATACAAGGATAAATGTCTAAGCATTATTCGACCATAAAAGGGAAATACCGGAATCAAACATCGGTAACCCCAAAGTAAAGTCATCACACACAAACATAAATACTGTAAAAGGAAAGGACGAAACAATGTCCAAAGCAACTGTATCAAAGTAAAGGAAATGCATAAAGTAAAGAAAGACAGTAAAGCTTCCAATCCATATTCACGTACGTTTGAGATCTACGAGCGTCCCTGAGTACCTGCCGTTTTGGGAACATGAAAAGGAAAACGGCTGAGCAAGACGCTCAGTGCACGGATGTACAATATAGCATGAAATAGGATAAACATGTAACATATAACAGCGGAAGACTAAGTTCTGAGTAAACTGGTTAAGTATTAGGAAAACTGGTTTTATAGTTTGAAAAGCCTTATGTTTGTCTTATGAAAACTGTTTTAACATAAATATACCATAGCCCATATAGGTCATGAAAAGGTCACGTGCATGAATACTTGGAGGGGTGACCTCATCATGCTGATTAGAGGGGATGCCTCTAATTAATATACTGGTTTGGGTAGGAGGGATCAACTCCTTGTGAAGGATGCAAGGCACACACCACATTCACCATGATAAACTGAATAAAACATGTAACTAGGATGCACCCATACGCCCCACCTGATATAATAATATGGCCAAAACGGAAAAGGGACGCCACGAGCAATCACTCCGCCGTGGGGAAGTCATAACATTGGTGCCTCCAATGTTATGGTTATGGTACCTCCATAACTAGGTGAAACTGGTCATGCTTGTATATGGCTATAGATTATGCTAATTAAAACATAAGCAGTTCAAAACAATAAAACAAATACTGGGGAAAACAGTTGGCTGCATACGGGGAAATCCTAATAAGGAAGGAATGTCCATACTGAAAGGACGGGAATTCGTACCTCAAGTCCAGTGAATGAACGGAAGAAAGACTCCTACTTCTGGATCACTAACGCTACATGAATACACACATGTATAAGTATCGATTCACTGATTACGTACTGGGTTTTATGTCTCATTTTAGCTGACTTGGTATGTTTTAGGTCATGGTTCACTGTTTAAAGCCTTAAACTGTGTTTATCTTGTATTCTGATTAATCTGATTAAGTATTACTGGTATTTCATGTATTATTATACTTACTGTGTAATAATAAGTAACTTTCCAAAAATAGCAGGTTTCCAAAAATAGAAAGTTTCCAAAAATAGAAAGTTTCCAAAAATAGAAAGTTTCCAAAAATAGAAAGTTTCCAAAAATAGAAAGTTACCAAAAATAGAAAGTTTCCAAAAATAGAAAGTTCCCAAAAATAGAAAGTTTCCAAAAATAGAAAGTTTCCAAAAATAGAAAGTTTCCTAAAATAGAATTTACTGCTTAAAATAGATTAGTTTCTAAAAATAGAAAGTTTCCAAAAATAGATCAGCTGCCTTAATTAAATAAGTTTCCATATATAGAAGGTTTTCCATGATTAGATTAGCTGCCTGAAATAGATATATTTCCATATATAGAAGGTTTCCATTAATAGATTAGTTGCCTTATTTAATTAAGTTTCTATAAATAGAAGTTTCCATAATTAGAATTAAGCTGGTTACATAAGCTAACATATAAGTCTAAGTGTTTATAAGCTGATTTCTTAAGTCATATGATATAGTATATAGTTTAATTATTATTTCATGTATTTTAATTAAACTATAGGTTAAGCATTTTAATTAAAGTATAACATGTTTTAATTAAAATGAAATAAAAATACTTAGGTTAAAATGTGTATTATTATTATTAATAATATAACCTAAGTCATGTCTAAATTAGTTAATTATAGGCATGTTTTAAATAATTAATTAATTATAACTTATAACATAAAATACTTAGGTTAAATTAATATCATGCTAAATTAATAATTAGAATAACCTAAGTCATGATTTAATTAATATCTCATGTTATTAATTAATTTATATCCTAAGTTCATGATTCATAAAAAGTAACATGTAACATAGATCATGATTTAACCAACGAACCATGAATCGTGCATGAATTCGACACCGTACCCCGAGCCAAACTCGGGGCACGTGTGCCTCCTTGCTGCCGTGGGTCCCACAAGCACCAACCAAGACCTAAAATGGTCTTGGTGGTGGCGGCAATAAGCAAACCAAACCCCCCTCGGGTTTGTTTTGCTAGGCGGCTAAAAACAAACACCCTTTTAAATCATTCTTTGATTTTAATTAACCCCAAAACATGTTAGATCAATGTTTAATTATCATGTTTTTAATAAGAAAATAATAACATGTTCATGAAAATAATCAAAGATTAAAAAGAATTAAAAAGAAGGGTTTAGAATTATATACCAATACGTAGCTTGAAAGGGGATGAACAAACACGGTTTCTAACACTTGTATTTAATGTCAAAAATCAACAACACCCTCCTATGGTGGTTTTCTAGGTGGCGGCACAAGAGAGAGCAAAGAGGAGGAGGAGAAAATCTTTTAGGGTTTATGTTTTCTTTCTTGAAAAAGTGAAAATGAAAACTAGTTTTACTCTTTACCCCCCTTTACTTGTAAAAGTCCATGGGCTTAGCCCATTTCTTGTTGTTGTGTCGTGGGTATGGGGGGCCCACATGGGGTACCCGTACCTTTCTCGTGTCCCGATGTTTCGTGTTCGTTCGTGGTTAACGTGTTCGTGTTTAAAGTGTTTCTGTTTATTTTATCATGTCGTTTATCGTAATCTTAACTCTCGTAATTATATTATATGTATTTACGTAATTATTCTAGTTCGTATTTTAAATGGTGATCATGATTTAATTATGTTCACGTGACATATTTATTAACTGTTTATCATGAGTTCGTACGTAATCGATACTTGTCATGTCATACACGTATGCACTTGCTTGATTATTAGCACATGAATGTGATCAATACTAAATGAGGTAAATTTTAATTTAGGACGTACGATCTTAAGGGCACTATTCATGGTAAAAGCATGCGGGTTTTACAATTCTTCCCCCCTAAAAAGAATAATTCGTCCCCGAATTATAGATAAAGTAAGCTGAAAAGAAGTAACATACCCGAACTCAAAATATGAAGTGAGGGTAAGAAGCCCGGATAGACTCCTCTGTTTCCCAAGTGGCTTCCCGCTCGGTATGGTCCCTCCAAAGAATTTTGACGAAAGGAATCGTCTTCCTTCTCATGACTCGTTCTTGCCTGTCGAGTACTCGTTCGGTTTCTTCTATAAAAGTGAGATCTTCACGTATCTGTTCCAGTGGATACTGAACCATGTGAAGGGGATGATAATTGTACCCTCTGAGTAAGGACACATGGAACACGTTATGCACGTGCGAAAGCTGAGGAGGTAACACCAATCGGTAAGATACTTCACTGATTCGTTCAATGATATCAAAAGGTCCGATGAAACGAGGACTGAGTTTTCCTTTGATCCCGAAGCGTTTAACACCACGTGCCGGCGAAACCTTGAGGAAGACGTGATCTCCCACATTAAAATGTATGTCCCTATGATGCTTATCGGCGTAACTCTTCTGACGTGACCGTGCTTCTTGCAACTTCTGTTTAGCTACCTCGATCTTCTCATTGGTCATTTCTATAATCTCTGGTCCTTCGAGTGTTCGCTCTCCCACTTGATCCCAGCAAGTTGGAGCGCGACACTTTCTGCCATACAACATTTCGAAAGGAGCACATTTGATACTTGCGTGCCAGCTGTTGTTGTATGCAAACTCGACCAAACAGATGTAATCGTCCCAATCACCTGTCCATTCCAACGCACACGACCTTAACATATCTTCCAATGTCTGAATTGTTTGCTCCGATTGTCCGTCCGTTTGAGGATGGAAGGCCGTACTCAGCTTAAGTTGTGTACCCCAAGCTTTTTGCAGACCTTTCTAGAATCGCGACGTGAAACGAGGATCTCTATCTGAGACGATGCTGGAGGGAGTGCCGTGGAGCCTCATGATCTCCCTTTTGTAAGTATCTGCGAGTTTACTTATCGGATCTTCCTTGCGTATCGGTAAGAAATGAGCTGATTTGGTGAGTCGATCAACAATGACCCAAATAGCATCGTGCTTCTTCTTGGTAGGCGGAAGACCGGTAACAAAATCCATGGTGATTTTGTCCCACTTCCACTCTGGAATATCCAACGGTTGAAGGAGACCGCCCGATCGCTGATGTTCAATCTTAACCTGCTGGCAGGTAAGACATTTGGAGACATACGTGGCTACATCCTGTTTCATACCACTCCACCAAAAGTGTTGTCTGATGTCATGGTACATTTTTGTCGACCCAGGATGTATAGAAAATGGGGAGCTGTGAGCTTCAGCTAACAATGCTTCCCGGAGTTCTTGATTGTCAGGAACACAAAGTCTCGTGCCCTGCCAAACGATACCAACTGCGTCCATTCTGAATTCTGTCTGCTTCTCCAAATTCTGAATTATCGCCCAAATCTCTCCATCATCCTTCTGCGCTTCCTTGATCCTAGTCAGTAACTCAGGTTCTACTCTAAGATTCGCCCAGTATCCGTGCTGCCCACGTACCATGATTTTGATGTCTAGCCGCTCCAAGTCTCTTATGTTTTGTTCCTTGATCTCAATGCCGTTGATCATTCCGGACTTTCTGCTGAGTGCATCTGCTACTACATTAGCTTTCCCGGGATGATACTGTAGGTTAATATCGTAATCCTTCAACAGTTCCAACCATCTCCTTTGTCTCATGTTCAATTCTCGTTGTGTGAAGATATACTTCAAACTCTTGTGATCCGTGAAAATGTCGCATGATTCTCCGTATAAGTAATGCCTCCATATTTTCAATGCGAACACCACTGCAGCAAGTTCCAGGTCATGCGTAGGGTAGTTTTCTTCATAGGGCTTAAGCTGCCGTGAAGCATACGCGATCACTTTCCCATGTTGCATGAGAACACAGCCCAGTCCCTTCCCCGATGCATCGCTATAGATCTGAAATCCACCTGTACCAGATGGGAGAGTAAGAATAGGTGCAGATACTAACTTCTGCTTTAGGTCTTCGAAGCTCTTCTCTCGATCTTCCGTCCAGACGAATTTCTCTCCTTTTCGCATCAGTCTGGTGAGAGGTAGTGCCAAGCGGGAAAAGTTCTCCATGAATCTGCGATAATATCCAGCTAAGCCTAAGAAACTGCGGACTTTTGTCGCTGACGTTGGTCTTGGCCATTTAGTGATAGCCTCAACCTTCGCTGGGTCCATAGTGATCCCTTCTGCTGATACAATGTGACCTAAGAATGCCACCTTGTTTAACCAGAACTCACACTTGGAGAATTTCGCATACAGCTGCTTCTGACGAAGAATCTGTAGTACCGTACGGAGATGGTCTTCGTGTTCCTCCGTGGACTTTGAGAAAATCAAGATGTCGTCGATGAAACAATGAAAAACTTATCAAGGAATTCATGGAAGATTCTGTTCATCAGATCCATGAATACTGCTGGAGCATTAGTCAGGCCGAATGGCATGACTATAAACTCATAATGGCCATAGCGGGTACGAAAAGCAGTCTTGGCAATATCCTGCTCTTTAACCCTTAGCTGATGGTAGCCTGACCTTAGATCGATCTTTGAGAAGTGTTTGGCTCCTTGAAGTTGGTCAAACAGATCATCTATACGTGGCAGTGGATATCTATTGCGGATGGTAATCTTATTAAGTTCACGGTAGTCAATGCAAAGTCGCATGCTGCCGTCCTTCTTCTTAACGAACAAGACCGGTGCGCCCCATGGAGATGCGCTTGGTCTAATGAACCCTCGTTCAAGAAGTTCCTGCAGTTGGTCCTTCAGTTCTTTTAGTTCTATGGGAGCCATACGATACGGAGCCTTAGAGATTGGCTCAGCTCCCGGAACAAGGTCGATATTGAACTCCACTTCTCGTGCAGGTGGTATGCCTGGAAGTTCATCTGGGAAAACGTCTTGAAATTCCGAAACTACTGGTTGATCCTGAATCGATGGAGATTCAGCATCCATGTCATGAACCGTAGCTAGATAACCTTCGCAGCCATGTGACAGTAATGCACGTGCTTGCAAGGTAGATATGACTTGTACAGACCGTCCGGGTATAAACACGTTATGAATGTACTCTGGTGCGTTAATGTCGCCGAAGATCACCCGATATGAGTGACAGTCTATGGTAGCATGGTGCTTGGATAGCCAGTCCATGCCAAGAATCATATCGAATTCAATCATGTCTAGGGGAAGTGCATCTACTGCACGAACTTTATCGTCAAACTCTAGAGGAAGACTCTTGTATACATGAGTTATTAATACAGAGTCCCTCAGAGGCGTGGAAATGGTAAGCTTATTTTCTAATGGCAAGGGAAGTGTCCTGATGTTCTTAGCATATGTAGTGGAAATAACTGAATGAGTGGCACCCGTGTCGAAAAGAACACATGCAGCTTGGCCGTACATATACAAAATTCCAGTAATGGTACCTGTAGATTTGTTTGCCTGATCGCGCGATGTCGTGTAGACACGCCCGGTGGTAGGAGGCGGTTTAGTATCAACATGACCCGAAGTACCCTCCATCTCACCCTTACGGCAATCTCTCATACGATGGCCAGGGAGGCCGCACTTGTAGCACACGTCGGAATCACGACGACATGGGCCAGGGTGTCTGCGATGGCAAGTATTGCAAAGAGGATGAGTGAATCCTCCAGCAGGAGTCCTTGCTTGCTGAGGGCCTGCTGATGACAAAACGTGTTAAGAATAAAGTATATGCACGAGTATAGGACGTAAGCGTCATAAGATGTTTACCAGTGTTAGCTGAACGGTTAGGCTGAGAACCCCTGTGGTTCTGGTCCTTCCCGTTACCGTGGTTCCTGGTAGAGGTTAATTTAGTGTCAGCATGAGAGATATAACATGAAATCATAAAAAGATGCGTAAATAGTAGGACCTGCTGTTGTTGGAGTGTCCCGCATTGTTACGGTAATTATCATTACCGTTGCGCCTTTCCACAACAGAACGGTCGTTAATGTGACCGTTTCCTTTGGGCTGATTAGGTTGCTGCTGAGTAGCCGGCTGAGACCGGTCCCCAGTTTTCTGCCTGGAAGATACAGTTTAAGAGATGATTGTAGAACATATAATGATAGGATGGGGTCTGGTTATCGATAGAACACGAAATGTTTACCTCTTGTCGGGTCTTTCAGCTTCCCCGAACTCATCTCGTTCCTGCAACATTTCCAGCTTCCTTGCTGCGTAAGCCATTTGTGCCACAGTATCCAACGGGGCACCCGATAAATTATTGGCAATCCTTGGGTTAAGGCCCCAACGAAAATGTAGTGCTTGTTCTTCAGTGGTGCCTGCGGATGCCCTCAGGACAGTTGTGTACCCGAGGAACCTCTGCATGAACTGACCACAATTCTCGTCTGGTCTCTGTCTCATGGCGTAGTATTCCTTCATGAGTCGATTCCTTCCTTCCATGGGAAAAATGATAGGTGGGGGAGGATATTCGTCGTCATGAAGAATGGCGTCTTGCCTTTCTGCCTCCATGTTTTCAAATAACTCCCAGAGTTTGTCTGTGTTTGCCATCTGACAGTATAACATAAAACAACAGTTCAAAACATAAAATATATATTATATATATACATGAAAAAAAAATTTATACCAAAAATTTCACGAGAAAAATTTTATGCAAGAAAATCTGTGTATGTATGCATGATGCAGTTTTATGAAAACTTTCGATGCTCGAGAGTGAACGCCTCTGGTCAGTTCACTCAAAATAAAAGACATATCGAGGGGACGCCTATGGGTCGGTCCCAAATTTAAAAGTTTCGATAAAACACATGCGACTAAATAGGGCCAGTCCTGTACCAACCATTACTTAGTCAAAAACCCTGTAACAATGACATATATATGTATGCTAAAAAAATGATGAATGCATGAAAACAACTGTCAGTTCTAGGAAGACCGTAGTGACTACCCACTAATCACAGGTCATATTTGAGAGCCTACAGGTCGAAACCTTGGCTCTGATACCATAATTGTAACACCCCATTTTGGAAATGGAATATTACGTATAATCATGGCGTGTCATCAAAGCATACAAGGATAAATGTCTAAGCATTATTCGACCATAAAAGGGAAATACCATAATCAAACATCGGTAACCCCAAAGTAAAGCTCATCACACACAAACATAAATACTGTAAAAGGAAAGGACGAAACAATGTCCAAAGCAACTGTATCAAAGTAAAGGAAATGCATAAAGTAAAGAAAGACAGTAAAGCTTCCAATCCATATGCACGTACGTTTGAGATCTACGAGCGTCCCTGAGTACCTGCCGTTTTGGGAACATGAAAAGGAAAACGGCTGAGCAAGACGCTCAGTGCACGGATGTACAATATAGCATGAAATAGGATAAACATGTAACATATAACAGCGGAAGACTAAGTTCTGAGTAAACTGGTTAAGTATTAGGAAAACTGGTTTTATAGTTTGAAAAGCCTTATGTTTGTCTTATGAAAACTGTTTTAACATAAATATACCATAACCCATATAGGTCATGAAAAGGTCACGTGCATGAATACTTGGAGGGGTGACCTCATCATGCTGATTAGAGGGGATGCCTCTAATTAATATACTGTTTTGGGTAGGAGGGATCAACTCCTTGTGAAGGATGCAAGGCACACACCACATTCACCATGATAAACTGAATAAAACATGTAACTAGGATGCACCCATACGCCCCACCTGATATAATAATATGGCCAAAACTGAAAAGGGACGCCACGAGCAATCACTCCGCCGTGGGGAAGTCATAACATTGGTGCCTCCAATGTTATGGTTATGGTACCTCCATAACTAGGTGAAACTGGTCATGCTTGTATATGGCTATAGATTATGCTAATTAAAACATAAGCAGTTCAAAACAATAAAACAAATACTGGGGAAAACAGTTGGCTGCATACGGGGAAATCCTAATAAGAAAGGAATGTCCATACTGAAAGGACGGGAATCCGTACCTCAAGTCCAGTGAATGAACGGAATAAAGACTCCTACTTCTGGATCACTAACGCTACATGAATACACACGTGTATAAGTACCGATTCACTGATTACGTATTGGGTTTTATGTCTCATTTTAGCTGACTTGGTATGTTTTAGGTCATGGTTCACTGTTTAAAGCCTTAAACTGTGTTTATCTTGTATTCTGATTAATCTGATTAAGTATTACTGGTATTTCATGTATTATTATACTTACTGTGTAATAATAAGTAACTTTCCAAAAATAGCAGGTTTCCAAAAATAGAAAGTTTCCAAAAATAGAAAGTTTCCAAAAATAGAAAGTTTCCAAAAATAGAAAGTTTACAAAAATAGAAAGTTACCAAAAATAGAAAGTTTCCAAAAATAGAAAGTTTCCAAAAATAGAAAGTTTCCAAAAATAGAAAGTTTCCAAAAATAGAAAGTTTCCTAAAATAGAATTTACTGCTTAAAATAGATTAGTTTCTAAAAATAGAAAGTTTCCAAAAATAGATCAGCTGCCTTAATTAAATAAGTTTCCATATATAGAAGGTTTTCCATGATTAGATTAGCTGCCTGAAATAGATATATTTCCATATATAGAAGGTTTCCATTAATAGATTAGTTGCCTTATTTAATTAAGTTTCTATAAATAGAAGTTTCCATAATTAGAATTAAGCTGGTTTCATAAGCTAACATATAAGTCTAAGTGTTTATAAGCTGATTTCTTAAGTCATATGATATAGTATATAGTTTAATTATTATTTCATGTATTTTAATTAAACTATAGGTTAAGCATTTTAATTAAAGTATAACATGTTTTAATTAAAATGAAATGAAAATACTTAGGTTAAAATGTGTATTATTATTATTAATAATATAACCTAAGTCATGTCTAAATTAATTAATTATAGGCATGTTTTAAATAATTAATTAATTATAACTTATAACATAAAATACTTAGGTTAAATTAATATCATGCTAAATTAATAATTAGAATAACCTAAGTCATGATTTAATTAATATCTCATGTTATTAATTAATTTATATCCTAAGTTCATGATTCATAAAAATTAACATGTAACATAGATCATGATTTAACCAACGAACCATGAATCGGGCATGAATTCGACACCGTACCCCGAGCCAAACTTGGGGCACGTGTGCCTCCTTGCTGCCGTGGGTCCCACAAGCACCAACCAAGACCTAAAATGGTCTTGGTGGTGGCGGCAATAAGCAAACCAAACCCCCCTCGGGTTTGTTTTGCTAGGCGGCTAAAAACAAACACCCTTTTAAATCATTCTTTGATTTTAATTAACCCCAAAACATGTTAGATCAATGTTTAATTATCATGTTTTTAATAAGAAAATAATAACATGTTCATGAAAATAATCAAAGATTAAAAAGAATTAAAAAGAAGGGTTTAGAATGATATACCAATACGTAGCTTGAAAGGGGATGAACAAACACGGTTTCTAACACTTGTATTTAATGTCAAAAATCAACAACACCCTCCTATGGTGGTGTTCTAGGTGGCGGCACAAGAGAGAGCAAAGAGGAGGAGGAGAAAATCTTTTAGGGTTTATGTTTTCTTTCTTGAAAAAGTGAAAATGAAAACTAGTTTTACTCTTTACCCCCCTTTACTTGTAAAAGTCCATGGGCTTAGCCCATTTCATGTTGTTGTGTCGTGGGTATGGGGGCCCCACATGGGGTACCCGTACCTTTCTCGTGTCCCGATGTTTCGTGTTCGTTCGTGGTTAACGTGTTCGTGTTTAAAGTGTTTCTGTTTATTTTATCATGTCGTTTATCGTAATCTTAACGCTCGTAATTATATTATACGTATTTACGTAATTACTCTAGTTCGTATTTTAAATGGTGATCATGATTTAATTATGTTCACGTGACATATTTATTAACTGTTTATCATGAGTTCGTACGTAATCGATACTTGTCATGTCATACACGTATGCACTTGCTTGATTATTAGCACATGAATGTGATCAATACTAAATGAGGTAAGTTTTAATCTAGGACGTACGATCTTAAGGGCACTATTCATGGTAAAAGCATGCGGGTTTTACATTGTTTTTACAATTGTAATCCCTTTTTCATTCATTGAAGTTGGTATAATAGAGTTGAGAGTTGTGTTCCATTGTTGTTATAATCATATTTTGATCAAAGGTTTTGGATTCGTCCAAGTTTGTTAAGGTTTTTAAGTTTCAAAAGTTTTTATAATTTTCCACTGTTTTTGTTATATTCTGTGTACTAACCCTATACTAAGGATCATAAGCTGTGATAAGCTTGTTTCTGCAAGCTTATACAAAGTTTTTGAGCTTTGGTTTGGCTGTGTGTTGCTTTGTGTTGAAGTTCTCTCTCAAAACACCATCACAAACCTTGGTTCTGCATTGAACCATCAACAAGACTTTCCATCTTCTTTTCAAGACACCCTTGGCTTATTCTAGTTGTTGAATAAGCTCAAGGGAGCTGTGTTGGATCCTCCTATGAAGTTGTGGGGGAGAGGTTCACTTATTCTTTACCTTCTCTTCACTTTTTTGTCAAAATCTATGTTGCCATGTGATTCTGTTATTTGTGCTTTGTGATTGTGTTTTTATTGTTTGTTACTGCTTATTAGTCCATTATAAATCTATTTCATCCATAAAAAGTGCTTGTTAAGAGGAAAAATAAAAAGGTTGTTTGAAAAAAGGTTTTTAAAGGGTTGTTTGGATTAGACTGTGAAAGGCCATTAGGGCCTTGTACATTGGTCTATTGGTGGTTAGAAGTTCTCAATAGGGTGTACTAAAGTTGCTTTGCTATCTGGCTAAGTGTGGGAAACATTGAAAAAGGTTTTACCAAAAATCAAGTTTTATGTTCTAAAAAAGGTCAAACACATCAGCAAGTATATGATATGAGTGATTTTACTAATATCATTTGTATCTTAAAATGAGTTTAAAATGCATAAATATCATCAATATTGTATTGTATTTGCTTGTTTTCTTGTTTCATGTGTGTAGGTACCATGATCACGAAAACCGGCGAAAACGACACGAGATTTGAAGAAAAGATCAACAAAGCCAATTTCGAGCTCGAATTTAGTGGATTTAACTCTTATGAAGAAAAATGGGCCAAGTGGGTCCCACATTTGGGTAAATGGGCCCAAAAGCCCATTTGAGGAAATTTACTTCTCACGTTTGTACCTAAAAGCCTAAAAAGCCCAATATAAGCTTATTTACTTTGAATGAAACGAATGGAATTTAGTTGGGTCCAATTCAAGGCCCAAACAACTTATTAATGTGACGTTAATTTCAATAGGCCCAAAAGCCCATGTTACGGATAAAGGATTGCAAAGGGTTATTATAAACGTGTTTTGGTCAACCACAAGACTTACTTCTACCCACTCACACACTTTTTCACGTTTTTTTTATATATCGATACTCCCAAAGTTTATCCATCTTCTTCCCTAAAAACCTGCTATACCCAAACCCTAATTAACCTTGATTAAATAAATTGTTCAACAAAAATTGGGGCTTTCACATCACACGTGTGATTCACACATGAGGGAATTAAATCCCCCATGTTTTCGGAAGGAAGAAGTGGAAGAGCATGAGACGTGGCAACAATTAATTGGGTGAACCACATCACCATTCCCCAATCTCCAATAATAAAAGGACACCTCAGCACACAACTAGCACAACTAGCACACTCGGATGCCACGTTGGCGATCCGTGTGCTAGTTGGCTTATCTCAACCGTAGATCAAAGATGAGAGAGAAGATTAGAGAAATCGAAGGCCAAGATTCAAGATTCCCTTCAACAAACTTTTCAGCAAAGGGCTTAGGTTTGCCTATAAAAACCCACAAAAATATTGTAATCGCATCCTTTTCTTTACTTAATGTTATAATGTCAAATTTAATTTAGATGTAGTTTTCTTCTTATTAGTATTGTAAAGATTTTAATGAATTAATAAAAGTATTGTTTTTAGTCTATATTCTCTTTTACTGCTTTGTTAATTTTGGTGAGTTAATTTTTTGTCTAAATCTATATTAAAGTTAATGTTATAATATAAAAATATTATTCGATTAAGCTCTCATCATAGCTTATTTTGAATAATCAAAGTTAAGAATAAGGATAAATTAGTTCATCCCACTGGATGAATATTCAAAAAAAACTGTTCGATCGAGATGTCTGTGGTGATTCGTGAAGTTTTCGGTGGTGTTTGATAGTTATGGTGTTTTCGTTTCGGTTCTAAGGTAGCACAGCGCTAACCTTCTTCCCAACGGCTTTCTACAAAAGGTTTTAAGTCTTTTATTTAATTTCGGTTTTATATTTCTGCCATATGAATACTTAGTTTGATTTTATTATGTTAGTTAAATCGGTAACTGATTTATTTGCTATAGGTTGTTACTTGACTGAATCTGATGAACTAATGTTGGATTATGAGAGTTTTAGAATCTGCTCACTAGTTGTTTATGGGTTGTTTAAGGTTTATTATTATCCGAAATGGGATCTGCGTTAGTTTATAATAATTTGTTTGCTATGCTTTAGTTTAAAAAAATCTGATATTGTTTGGTTGAGGCTGATTTGGTTTGTGGAGTATTAGTTTAATCTGTTTTGAGATACTTATCTTTTACTGCTATTGAGAGTTGAATATGTTTTATATTTGTGTTACTCATTCAATAGTCTGCTGCCGTTTGGTTTTGATAATGCTCTTGTGACTGCTGATTTTGTAGGGATAAGTAAGTTTGTGATTGACTTGAATCTGATTAGGTGTTAAGCTGCTTAGTTATACTGTTAGCTTATCATTGTGAATTTATTTTTACTGAGTTAATCCTTTAATACTGTTTAGATTTGGTAGTGTTTAATTAAGCTGTTATGGGTCTTAGTTAGCAATTAAGAGTGAACTTTTAGTCTGCTGGGTTTCTTTTGGCTATTGCTTTGTGTCTAATCATTTTTATCTGATGCTGAGTTTGTGAATTTGGATTACTGTTCTTGATTCTGTCTGCTGATATGTGTTTTGGGCTGCTTTAGTTTTATTGCTTGTTCTTTTTATTCTGCTTGCTATTATATTGTTGTATATCAAAATTTACAGACCATTTGATCTGTTAAGCCTCACAGACTGATTCATATCAGTCTCCAAAAATAAGTTTTACAAATTAGTCACTCTTGTGACTTTGTTGTTTAATTTCAACAGTCTAAAAAAATAATTACAAAATTATGTCCTTCCTAGGACTCGAACTCGAGACCTCTCGGTTCAACACCCAACGTGTTATCCACTGAGCTAACTGGCTCTTTTGATTTTACTTTCTATCAAATTAATTAATATTGTATCATTGTTTTTTGGCAGTTTGTATCAATTTAATTTAATTAATATTTTATCAATTTAATTTAATTTAATTAATATTGATCACAAACTTCCCCGCATGGTAATTTGCGATGTCCACAAACCAAGGGGTACTATCTTCACCACGAAAAGCAATCATACCAAGCGTCTCGAGAGGAATGTTTCATTGATTTCCGTGTTCTCTCGATCGCTTTGGTGAGGATTCTCAAGTCGAGATAAATGATCTGCCGCGAGATTCTCGGCTCCTTTTTGTCTAGAATTTTGACACTAAATTCTTGAAGGAGGAGAATCCACTGGAGCAACCTCGGCTTAGCATCTTGTTTATTAAGAAGATATTTGATAGCCGAGTGGTCCGTATACAATATGGTTTGAGACAAGACGAGATATGGTCTAAACTTTTCAAAAGCATACACAACGGCAAGAAACTCCTTTTCTGTTGTAGTATACTTTGTTTGAGCGTCCGTCATAGTCTTACTTGCATAATGTATAGGCAAGAAATGTTTTGACTTACATTGTCCCAAAACCGCACCTACCGCGTAATCACTAGCATCACACATAATTTCAAAAGGTAGGTCCCAATTCGGAGCAACTAAAATCGGAGATTCGGTTAATTTCTTTTTAAGCATCTCAAAGGCTTGAATACACTCATCCGAAAAGATGAAAGGAGTCTCTTTTTCCAAAAGATGGGTCATAGGCCGAGCTATCTTAGAGAAGTCTTGTATAAAACGTCTATAGAAGCCGGCATGGCCGAGAAAACTCCTAACTTCCTTAACGGTGGTGGGTGGAGGTAATTTGGCAATCACGTCGATTTTAGCCCTATCAACCTCAATACCGGCCTTAGAGATCTTATGTCATAACACAATTCCCTCTTTGCACATGAAGTGACATTTTTCATAATTAAGCACAAGATTCGCTTCCTCACAACGTTGCTACATTCTTTCTAAGTTAGAGAGACATGAAGTGAAAGAATCCCCGAAAACCGAAAAGTCATCCATGAAAACGACGCTACCGGGGATCTTGTGTACGATTCGTTTTCGTTGAGATTTGTTGATCGTTGATTTGAAGACCCTTTCCGTCCTCGGAAAGTTTTGTTATTTTTCTATTATATAGTATGTATCGTTTTTCTCGTTTTTTGTGATTAATATATTGTATTACGTAGAACAACAAAATTTACATACTTTTCAAATAAGGCCTTAGTTGGGATTTCATCACCTAGCTATTGTATTCGAATCCAAAATAAAAATAAAAGGCAAAATAGATAAATACTAATAAGAAGTTTGAACTCGATTTATAAAAACTATAAGGTGGGTATAAGGCGACGTGCTATAAAAGGCCGTCTAAGGAAAAAGGTTTTTAAGTGCTTTGTGCCACCTCGTTTCCCCGCTTGCTTGTGCGTATATTAAGAGGAAGAACCTATTATTGGTTTGCCGACTCAAGTAGTATTAAATTTTATTTTTGTAGGTTACTTATTGAACCTCGAGACGTTTAGGTTTTCACCTATCGTTTCAAAGTCGACCGAGGGTAATTTACTTCCATAGTAGTTATCCTTATTCCTTGTTTTTATCGATCGTTTTTATTGAGCAATACCAAATAAAATACCAAAAATAATCTTCTTCTTGTCTAATTTCTTTTCTTCAATCCTCTAAATTCTCGTCATTGTAGTGTATGCAATTACGTTCTTGTAGACTTGTGATTGATTTTAATAGGCTTGAAAATATTCCTCGTAGAAATAGAAATCGTCAACAACGAATAGTGGAACCCGAGCTTCCACCTATTGTTGTAGAGATGGCCGATAACCGAACAATGGAGGAATTGCTCCGTGCACCCACCGAAGGGTATGGGGAAGCAATCGTTGTGCCGGCTATTTTGGCGGATCATTTTGAGATTAAGTCGGGTCTTTTATCGCTCATTCGTGCCGACCAATTTCATGGCAATGAGACCGATAGCCCGCATTCTCACATTCGGAATTTTCATCGAATTACCTCGACTCTCAAGTTTAGAGATGTGCCGAATGACGCGATTAAGCTCATGCTTTTTCCGTACTCGCTCGAGGGTAATGCTAAGATTTGGTATGAGAAAGAACCACCAGGTTCGATCTTGACATGGGATGATTTAGTATCTAAGTTCATGAATTATTTCTTTCCACCATCCAAAACAACACACTTTAAGAATGAGATCACTAGATTTGAACAAAAAGTGCATGAATCGTTTGGGGTTGCTTGGGAAAGATTTAAAGATTTGTTGAGACAATGTCCATACCACGGTTTCTCGGAATTGCACCAAATAAATACTTTTTATAATGGCTTAATATGATTGAACAAGATTCTTTAAATACCGTCGCAGGTGGTAATCTTTTAAGAAAAACTCCGAGAGACGCGTGGGGTATAATTGAGAATAAATCTAGAGTGCAATATTCACGAAACACACCGAGTGTTTCCAATGTGAATTCGTCTAATACCGAGATTGCTAGATTGGACTCTAAGATTGACACGCTTTTGAATGAGTAATACTAGGCTTTTGCCTAAGTATAAAATCTTATCGTCCGAATCTCTTCGAATTGACTATTGGTTCAAAGTACGACTCAATTGTTCTTGGTGGAATAATAAATGGTTTGGTTGATTATCTATTTTGAACTAATAGCAAATAAATGTAAATGTCGTTGAGTAAAGTAAAAGCTTAAAGATAAACTAAAATGCCGAGTTAAAAATAAATGCTTGAAAACTTAAAGACAAGATTAGAAAAATATTTGAACACTTAATAAATCTAAAACTTGAAAACTTTTGCAAAAACAAGAATTTAATCCATAGGAATGCCAAATCGGAATCAGATCGGAATAATTGGTCGGACAGTAAGGCTGATCGGAATGCTGATAAATGTGGCTGATCGGAATATGGCAAATGTGAGTGATCGGAATGTGGCAAACAACTTTCGTCGGAATACTGTCGTCGGAAAGCAAAATCGTAACATCATAAAAAGGAGGCAATCGGAATAATGGGAAAACAGCTCTAATCGGAATATCTTAAAACACTAGCTAATCGGAAAGTCACCAAAAACCTCCACAATCGGAATGGGTTAATACCCTAATCCGATCTATTGATCAGAATGAGGGGAGGGGGTGCAGTCGGAATGTATCAATCGGAAAAGGGTTTAATACCTTTTCCGATTACAATTTTGATTCGAAAAATAAGCAAGGTAATAAGCTAATTTGATAAGCTAATCACCAAAACTAGAACGAATCTATAATGACAAGGACTCAATAAGCACAAATAACAACTTATCCAAACTTAAAATAAGCAATCTTATAAATCAAACTATAAAAAGATGAACTTTTTAAGAAAACTTTTAAAAGTAAATAAACTAAAAGAAGCGAATAAGCCAATAAGCACAAGAATCTTAAAGCTTATTCGTATGAAAGCTTATGTAGGAACAAAAAGATTAACTTTTTAAGCACAAAAACATCAAGATCAACACGGATTAAATGTATTTCGCACCGAAAGTTAACTAAAATCAAGAAGGTAGAAAGAGATGAAAGATTAAAAGCTTAACTAGAACTTGATTAATGAAATCAACAATACACAAAGGTTTAATCTTGAAAGATAAAAGAAAGAAAAGATGAAAACTTAGTGAGAGAAAGTGGAGAACTTTCTCTCTCTAAAAACTAGAAAGAAAAATGAAAAATGAAACTAAACACTAAAAACTAACCACCCTCCTAATGTGTATTAGGAGGGTATTTATAGGGAAAAATGGGAAGGAGTGCATGTGTTGCCTCTTCTTTCTTTCTTTCTTCACGTCTTCTCGACTCGATTTAATTCTTTGTCTTTTCTCGACGTCGTCTCGAGAGTTGAACTTGTCTTGATAATTTTCTTCTTTAATTTAGACTTGAGTTCTTCGACTTCATTAAACTTCCGTCTTTAGACTTTTTCTTCGATAAATCTACAGAATAGGTCTTGGACTTCCGTTCTTTTTGCACTCTTGATCTTTTGACTTCGTCTTTTCCCGTTTTCTTCGATAAAAGCCCGTGAAAGCCCGTGTTTTCTTCCTTTTTCATCTTTTGGTCCTAAAACACAATAAAACACAAACCACGCATAATTCCGACTTTTACGACATAAATTACACGCTTTGGTCTTGTTATTATTGGAAATAAGTGGTAAAAGGATAAGTGTTTTCACACTTATTAAATCCCTTACACTTGACCATTGCAATGCCCTCATGCAATGCATTAATTTTAAAGCACGGTTTACATTTTCCATCATAAATAACCCACCTTGGCCTTTATTAAATACTAAACATTTAAGGAAAGTAAAAAGATAAAAACAAGTAAAGAAATCAAAGACTTACATTGGTTTTCGGCTGCCATGAACGTTTATCATCCTCAAGTTTCACGTTCCCCATACCAAGCTTAAAAACGATATCATTGTTATTATAAGTTAGCAAACTAACACGAATTCATGTGGGCCAATTATTTACTTAGACTCCCTTATTCCTAGGTGTATCTCTTATATTTTATTTTTTTTGTCTTGAATGATCACGAGGATGCATTGTTTGACTTATTTCGATAGTTATTTAGGCCGAAAATAAAGCGAACGATTTAATCAATAGTTAGCTAAAGGACAAAATCTTTTAAAACTGCTTCTCGGGACCTCATAAAGTTCATATCTTGGCATAACTCGCTTCACGATTTGAGACCTTTCTCGGACCGATATTTGGCAGCGACTTCATACTTCTAATCTTTGAGAGACGTTCTTGAAATTATGGTCTTCTCTTCATAATAGGAATTTCTTCACTTGAAGTTTTGAGAGATTCTTCATATTTGGACCACGACTTCTTCATTTTTCTCCAATCTTTATTTTGGACTTTGATATACAACGATCTGCCTCCTTTTAGGACTTGGATCTATTTATCCTCATACCTTGTTAGGGCCTTTTTCGATAGACTTCTCCATGATCTTTAGGGGAGTATTTGCTTTTCGTCGTGTGTCTCCATCCTTCATATTGATTTTCGATAAATGATTCTTCACATCACTTTTGGATCTTTAGCAACAAAATGTAGCCCTCATGCCTTGTTAGGTCCTTTTCGGACTCGCCAATCTTCGCATCCCGCTTCAATAAGTTATGCCTTGGCTATGAACTCTAGTCCATACCGAGCAACTTTTAAACGATCTTGGGCTAGAAGCTAAGTAACCTTTTAAATCGTACAACCTTATTTATTGCAGATAAAATTATTAACAAGCGATGGGAGAATAGGCTCATAATTAACTCACATAAATTCACGAAAGAATACCAAACTTATAATTGACTCTATCATCTCTCGTTCTCCATAGTTTAAAATCTCAAGGAATGAGACTCGTGGATGCTTAGCCTATTAAATCAAAGTTTTGGGTTTTCGAGTCATCTATAGGATCTTGCAAATTCTTAGACTTTTTCAAGTTTAGAATTCGCATTTTAAAGTTACCTTGATAAACAACTCTCTAGGATCAATTATAAGAACTTGCGAAAAGTTCTTGTTCTTAACCCGTGAGAGTTAAGACTTTCGCGTTTTATAGCTCCCTATATAAAAGCCTAGCAAAACTTGACTTAAACACGTTAAGGATACTAGCTAGAGTAAACTAAGATAAGTAAACTCGGGTTGAGTCAAAATGTTCACGACTATAAAAAATTTAAAACCTCTTTATTGAAAATTTATTCTAGCAAGGAAAGAAAATAACCATAACAAAGGAAAATACAACTATACAACTAGGCCAAAATAGATTAAAAATTTTGAAAAATGTCGAAAAATCAAATTTTCCGGTTAAAATGAGGGCAAATTCATGGAAAAGACCACTTACTTCGATAGAAGTCCCCCCTACACTTGATATAAACATTGTCCTCAATGTTTAAGCATGTGGGAGTAAACTCCCCTACACTTAGGACATTGTGCACTTTGTTTAAATCTTGCTAAGGAAAGGACAACTATAGTGAATTCAATGTTAACATATAAGATATGAAGTATTGAATCACAAGAGTTTAGGATAGAACCGAGAAGATGGGAACACGGGATCACGGTTCGTCAAATGTCATCAAGGGGCTCTTTGAAGCTTGAATCCTTGTAGAGAATAAGAAACAAGACAACAAACACATACGGGGCTCCCCCCTACACTTATTATGAAAGCAGTAAAGGATAGATCACGGGTTTCCTCCTGAGAAGCACTTGTTTTTATTCACCGAGTCACAAGCCTGACTCGGCCCAAATTTAGTTCATGGGGAACGTGGTGAGGGATGGAATCATCTCATGGGAGATCTCCTCACCAAAGTACTGCTTCAAACGCTGCCATTCACCTTGAAATTGGGCCCATTTGGATGAGAAAGCTCAATGGTCCTATATGGAAAGACTTTGGCGACGGTGAATGGACCAGACCAGCGGCTCTTCAACTTTCCCGAGAAGATCTTCAACCGAGAGTTAAAAAGTAAGACTTGATCACCAACGTGGAACTCTTGGTTCTTAATTCTAGCATCGTGGATGATCTTGGTCTTCTCCTTGTAGATCAGCGAGTTCTCGTAAGCTTCATTCCTCAGTTCATTTAGCTCGTTGAGTTGAATCTTGCAAAGATCACCGGCTTTGTTGATGTCGAAGTTAGCCCACTTCAAGGCCCAGTATGCCTTATGTTCCAGCTCGATAGGGAGGTGGCATGCTTTCCCGTACACAAGACGGTAAGGTGTACAACCGATCGGGGTCTTATAATCAGTACGGAAAGCCCACAGAGCATCATCTAACTTATCGGCCCACGCGGCGCGATGCTCTCCCACAGTACGCTCCAAAATTCGCTTCAATCCACGGTTGGAAATCTCGGCTTGACCATTGGTTTGGGGATGATAGGCGGTGGAAAGACGATGATTAACACCATACTTAGCCATGACTCTTGCAAATTGATCATTGCAAAAATGAGTCCCGCGGTCACTGATAATAGCACGAGGAACTCCGAATCGAGCAAACAGCTGCTTCAAAAAGTTCACAACCACCCTCGCATCATTCGTAGGGAGAGCCTTGGCTTCAACCCATTTAGAAACGTAGTCAACGGCTACGAGGATGTACTTGTTCCCTTTAGATGATGGAAATGGCCCCATAAAGTCGATGCCCCATACATCAAAGATTTCACATTCTTGTATGAAATTTTGAGGCATCTCATCTTTATGTGTGATCTTACCTTGTCTTTGGCAAGCATCACAATGCTTAACCATTTCGTGAGCGTCACGATAAATGGTGGGCCAATAAAATCCAGAGTCGAATACTTTCTTCGCGGTGTAATTGGGACCAAAGTGACCACTGGTGGGTCCTTTATGGCAAGCATCAAGGATTTGTACCGCTGCCGGCCCATCAACACATCGACGAATAATCAGATCCGCACATTGTTTGAAAAGGTAAGGGTCGTCCCAGAAATAATGTTCAATATCTTTAAAGAACTTTTTCTTTTGTTGGGACGTGAGCCCTTCCTTGAGAATCCCACCCGTTAAGTAATTTGCAATGTCCGCAAACCACGGGGTGTCATCGAGATTAGAATTGATAGACATTAAGGCCTCAAGGGGAAAAGAGTCATTGATCTCTTTGTTCGGATGATCCCCTTGATGAGGATCCTCAAGTCTACTGAGATGATCGCGGCTAGGTTTTCAGCTCCCTTTTTGTCACGAATTTCAATGTTGAATTCTTGAAGGAGGAAAACCCAACGAAGAAGTCTTGGCTTAGAATCTTGCTTAGTCATCAAGTACTTCAACACGGAATGATCGGTATACACGATTATGGTAGAAAGGACAAGATAGGGGTGGAACTTTTCAAAGGAATACACTACAGCTAAAAGCTCTTTTTCGGTAGTGGTATAATGCAATTGAGCCCCCGTCATTGTCTTGCAAGCATAATGGATTGGTTGGAAGTGTTTGTTCACTCTTTGGCCCAAAACCGCTCCAATAGCAAAGTCGCTAGCATCACACATCAACTCAAAAGGTAGCTCCCAATTAGGGGTAACCAAGACCGGTGCCTTAGTTAGCTTATCCTTAAGAATTGAAGGATTCAAGACACTCTTTGGAAAAGATGAAAGGAGTATCTTTTTCCAAGAGGTGGGTCATTGGGCGAGCGATTTTAGAAAAATCCTGAATGAAACGGCGATAGAAGCCCGCATGACCGAGGAAACTTCTCACACCCTTCACGGTTGAAGGTGGAGGAAATTTAGCAATAACATCGACTTTAGCACGGTCTACTTCAAGACCGGCTTTGGAGATTTTGTGTCCTAGCACGATGCCCTCTTTTACCATGAAATGACATTTTTGCCAATTTAGAACAAGGCGAGTGTCTTCACACCGCTTAAGCATACGTTCTAAATTAGAAAGGCAAGCAGAGAAAGAATTGCCATAAACCGAGAAATCATCCATGAAGACTTCCATAGTTTCTTCAACCATGTCATGGAAGATAGCCATCATACACCTTTGGAAAGTCCCAGGAGCATTGCATAAGCCGAAAGGCATTCTTTTGTAGGCAAATGTTTCATAAGGACAAGTGAATGTGGTTTTCTCTTGGTCTTTGGGATCGATGGGAATTTGAAAATACCCGGAGAAACCGTCTAAAATGCAGTAATAGTCATTACCCGCTAGACGTTCAAGCATTTGGTCCATGAAAGGAAGGGGAAAATGATCCTTTCTCGTAGCATCATTGAGTTTGCGGTAGTCTATACAAACTCTCCACCCTGTAACGAGATGAGTAGGAATCAACTCGTTGTTTTCATTGGGAACAACGGTGATTCCGCCTTTCTTAGGCACACAATGGACGGGACTAACCCACGGTGAATCCGAGATAGGATAGATCATTCCTGCATCAAGAAGTTTGATAACCTCTTTTTTTATTACGTCATGGATCTTAGGATTCACCCTTCGTTGGCTTTGAATAGTGGGTTTAAAGTCGTCCTCCATGAGAATTTTGTGTGTGCAGAAATGAGGATCAATTCCACGAATATCGGAGATCTTCCAAGAAATCGCTTTCTTGTGATTCTTCAGCACGGCGATAAGTCGGGATTTTTCTTATTCTTTCAAGTCCTTAGCGATGATGACCGGTAACGTCTTGTTGTCTTCGAGGAAAACGTACTCGAGATGAGACGGGAGATCCTTAAGCTCTAAATCCGGAGGATTTTTGATGGACGGCGTAGTCAACTTCGGATCATCGGTAGAGATATCCTTAGGAGATGGTGGAGAAGTATGGTCCTCATTGAGTATTTTCTCAATGGTACGAATGTCTTCATCCCAATCGGTGGGAGAATTATCATACTTAAGATCGAGAGGACCCAAGCTAGCTTCAAAATCATCTAAGTCACTTTCTCCAAAAGGAGTCAATGACGGAGCAATTGAGGCAACGGTCTCAACATTGGGTAGAGAAGAAGAACCACTTTTACAAGCGTCTTTGAAATGTTCTTCACAAGCCACATCAAGAACATAAATGAAATTAACACTCTCTTTTTCCGAAGGCTGCTTAGAAAGTTTACCCATGTTGAAGACGATTTTATCGTCACCAACTCTCATGATTAATTCGCCAGCGGCTACATCAATGAGAGTGCGACCGGTCCTCAGGAATGGATGTCCAACGATTAATGGAACACGGGGGTCCATCTCGTAGTCAACGACAACAAAATCCGTCGGGAAGGTGAATTTGTCGACACCAACGAAGACGTCTTCGGCTATCCCCACTGGATAAGCAACCGTACGGTTAGCTAATTCCAAAGTCATTCGTGTGGGGACTAGCTCAGGGAGAGATAATTGCTTCCAAACACTTAAAGGCATTAAGTTTATACTAGCACCTAGATCGGCTAGTGCCATGCAATTCTCTACTCCCGGGAAGTTGCAAGGAATCAAGAGACGACCCGGATCACCAAGTTTGGTGGGCAATTTCCTTAAGAGCACTGCGGAGAAGTTCTCATTAAGTTGGGTCTGAGCAATGTCGAGAAGTTTCTCCTTATCACTGAGAAGATCTTTAAACATTTTAGCATATTTGGGCATGTGAGCGAGAGCCTCAGCAAAGGAGATATTGAAATTCAGTTGTTTGAACATTTTAAGAAAGTTCAAAACCTGAATATCATCCTTGTTCTTCAATTTCTCTTTCCTCAACCTCGAAGGATAAGGTATATTGGGTTGAGATGAAGGCTTTGGGATAGGATTCGCACTCACATCCTTGGGTGGTGGAGGGGTAGAGGTAGAAGGTGGTGGGATTGGAGAAGTAGAAGTTGGACGAATAGAAGATGGAGGAATCGGAGAAGGAGACTCGTTTTCCTTTGTCACAATCACTGGTGTAGGTGTAGGAAGCTCGGGTTCCTTTAAACCTTTTCCACTGCGAGTGGTGATTGCTTTCATCTCCCCTCTTGGATTAGCAACGGTGTTACTCGGAAGAGAACCCGATCCAGAGGCTTGATTACTAGGGAAGAAACTAGCCATCATATTCCTCAAGTCATTCGTTTGACTTGCCAAAGTGTTTCGCATATCAGCTCGAAGATCATTCCCGTGCTTCACCATATCTGTTTTCATGTTGGCCATTTCCCGCTGAAGATTTTGCACGATCACATCGTTAGTCCTCATGTAGGTTTCAACATCTTGGTGTAATGCGGTGGGTTGGTTGAGAGGAGGAGCATGGTAGGCGGGTGTTTGATAAGCAGGTTGTTGGTAAACTTGGTTGTTTCTTTGAGGTGGATATGGATTTCTTTGGTTTGGATATTGATTTGGAGTACGTGGTTGGTTTTGATTGTTGCGATTGAGGTTGTTTGGGTTTTGTGGGGGAAACCAGGTGGTGAAAGAAAGTTGTTTGAGCGATAGCTGAGCAGGTTACGGTCACCTTGAGGACGTGCTTGATAGCCTCCCGTAGCATAGGTACCGTTGGCGGCATACACATTTTCCGGATTGTCGTGAGTCGAAGGACAATCGGTGTATGAGTGAGATCCCCCGCATATATCACAAGATTGGCTCAAAACATTAGCTTGGGTATTGAATTTTTTGGCATTGTTGGCAGTTTGTAAAGCAAGCGATTCCACAAGCGAAGTAAGCTTATCAATTCTTTTATCGGCATCACTAGTACTAGCACTTGCTACATTAGTTCTAACACTCTTGGTTTGAACTCTAGATTTGTTCTCAATAATATCCCAAGCAGCTTTAGAAGACTTAACCAAAATGTTACCCCCCGAGGCACTGTTTAGTGAATCTTGGTCATTCATGCTTAAACCATTGTAAAAAGTATTGATTTTATGTACTTTTGTTAAACCATGTTGTGGACACTTTCTTAAAAGTTCCTTAAAACGGTCCCAAGATTCACTAAAAGACTCATCGTACTTTTGTTCAAAGGTAATAATTTCATTCCACAAAGCGGTAGTACGTGAGGGTGGGAAAAAGTAGTTGATAAACTTGGTCTCTAAATCCGTCCACGTAAGAATACTTTGTGGCGGTTCCTTATCAAGCCAATTCCGGACTTGTCCCTCTAAAGAGAAAGGAAAAAGTTGCAAGCGAATCACTTCTTGTGATACCCCATTGTACTTAACCGTATTGGTAAGCTGAAGAAACCTTTTAATGTGGTCATGAGGATCATCAAGTGAGCGGCCCAAGAAGGGTTGAGCAGAGACCATTTGTATAAAGCCAGATTTGAGTTCAAAGTTGTTGGCTCCAATCTCAGGGATGAGAATTGCATCGGTGTTGCCTTCTACGTGCGATTGCAAAAGCTCGATCATTGGTTGATTGTCCATGGTGACAATTGGTTGAGTAATGACTTCGGCTTGAGCTACTCTCTTCTTACGAGCACGAGTATGCATGCACACCTACAAAAGGATTAGAAAAATAGAAAGGAAATATTTTTATTTTTATGATTTTTCAAATTTTTTTGTATTTTTGAAGATTTTATATTTTTTAGGATTTTTGAAAATTTTAAAGCAAGGAAAATAACGTTCAAAGATAAACGGATCCCAAAATCCAACGCGTCTCTCACTAAAAACCTTAAATCTTAACGAAAAGAGCCGATAGCGGCGCCATTTAATACTAGGCTTTTGCCTAAGTATAAAATCTTATCGTCCGAATCTCTTCGAATTGACTATTGGTTCAAAGTAAGACTCAATTGTTCTTGGTGGAATAATAAATGGTTTGGTTGATTATCTATTTTAAACTAATAGCAAATAAATGTAAATGTCGTTGAGTAAAGTAAAAGCTTAAAGATAAACTAAAATGCCGAGTTAAAAATAAATGCTTGAAAACTTAAAGACAAGATTAGAAAAATATTTGAACACTTAATAAATCTAAAACTTGAAAACTTTTGCAAAAACAAGAATTTAATCCATAGGAATGCCAAATCGGAATCAGATCGGAATAATTGGTCGGAAAGTAAGGCTGATCGGAATGCTGATAAATGTGGCTGATCGGAATATGGCAAATGTGAGTGATCGGAATGTGGCAAACAACTTTCGTCGGAATACTGTCGTCGGAAAGCGCATTCGGAATATCATAAAAAGGAGGCAATCGGAATAATGGGAAAACAGATCTAATCGGAATATCTTAAAGCACTAGCTAATCGGAAAGTCACCAAAAACCTCCACAATCGGAATGGGTTAAAACCCTAATCCGATCTATTGATCGGAATGAGGGGAGGGGGTGCAGTCGGAATGTATCAATCGGAAAAGGGTTTAATACCTTTTCCGATTACAATTTTGATTTGAAAAATAAGCAAGGTAATAAGCTAATTTGATAAGCTAATCACCAAAACTACAACGAATCTATAATGAAAAGGACTCAATAAGCACAAATAACAACTTATCCAAACTTAAAATAAGCAATCTTATAAATCAAACTATAAAAAGATGAACTTTTTAAGAAAACTTTTAAAAGTAAATAAACTAAAAGAAGCGAATAAGCCAATAAGCACAAGAATCTTAAAGCTTATTCGTATGAAAGCTTATGTAGGAACAAAAAGATTAACTTTTTAAGCACAAAAACATCAAGATCAACACGGATTAAATGTATTTCGCACCGAAAGTTAACTAAAATCAAGAAAGGTAGAAAGAGATGAAAGATTAAAAGCTTAACTAGAACTTGATTAATGAAATCAACAATACACAAAGGTTTAATCTTGAAAGATTAAAAGAAAGAAAAGATGAAAACTTAGTGAGAGAAAGTGGAGAACTTTCTCTTTCTAAAAACTAGAAAGAAAAATGAAAAATGAAACTAAACACTAAAAACTAACCACCCTCCTAATGTGTATTAGGAGGGTATTTATAGGGAAAAATGGGAAGGAGTGCATGTGTTGTCTCTTCTTTCTTTCTTTCTTCACGTCTTCTCGACTCGATTTAATTCTTTGTCTTTTCTCGACGTCGTCTCGGGATTTGAACTTGTCTTGATAATTTTCTTCTTTAATTTAGACTTGAAACTTCCGTCTTTAGACTTTTTCTTCGATAAATTTTCAGAATAGGTCTTGGACTCCGTTCTTTTTGCACTCTTGATCTTTTGACTTCGTCTTTTCCCGTTTTCTTCGATAAAAGCCCTTGAAAGCCCGTGTTTTCTTCCTTTTTCATCTTTTGGTCCTAAAACACAATAAAAACACAAACCACGCATAATTCCGACTTTTACGACATAAATTACACGTTTTGGTCTTGTTATTATTGGAAATAAGTGGTAAAAGGATAAGTGTTTTCACACTTATTAATGAGCTTAGGAAGAATCCTCATGGACCGATTAATATGGTTGAGAGTTTTTGTGTATCATGTGGTGGAGCACATCCTAATTATGCTTGTTTAACCACGGGGTTTGATCAAGCTAATGCTTTTGCCGCGACGGGAACTTATGGCTCCAACGGTCAAGTTCCTCGTCAAAATCATGTTGCTCCACCGGGTTTTCCACCGGTTCAAAATAGGTACAACAATGGAAATAATAGGAATAATTTTAACCGTGGTAACCAAGGGAATTACAATCAAGGAAATGGGTTTAATGCTAATCAAAACAATCAAGGTTTTTACAATAACCAATATGATTTGTCAAGCTACATTAAAACAAATGAGGCAAATTTGAAGGCTTTTCAAAATAATATGCAAGGACAAATGGAAACTTTGAAAAATGAGTTTCAAAATACGATTAAAGGGCAAAATAATAAGATTGAGATTAACCAACAAAGAATTGAACAAATATTTGAGCAAATGTTCGAGCAAAGTCAAAATCTAATGCAACAAAGTATGGAACAAGGTCAAAACAAATTGCTTTCGATGTTTGAGGGATTTATGTCTAAACCACATCTTCTTCGGGTTGCTTACCTAGTAACACCATTCCAAACCCGAAGGGTGAGATGAAAGCTATAACCACACGTAGTGGGAAGGTTTTAGATGGACCTTTGCTTCCACATGTGAGTACCTCTCCGGTGAGGGAAGTGGAGCAAGAACCCGAGGTGGTTAAAAAAAGGAAATTCCTATTCCACCAAAGGTAGACCAATTGCCTATTCCGGAACCCGAGCTTCCAAAGACTAAACCAACACTACCTTACCCTTCGAGACTTAACAATGAGAAGCTCCGCGAAAAGACCAATGCTCAAGTGTCTACGTTTCTTGACGTGTTTAAGAAAATGTATATTAATCTTAGTTTCGCGGATGCATTGCTTAGCATGCCTAAGTTTGCTTCAACAATCAAAAAGTTGATGAACGATAAGGAGAAATTAGTTGAAGTATCTACGTCCTTAAATGAAAGTTGTTCTGCGGTTCTTTCTAAAAAGTTTCCCAAAAAGATTGGAGACCCGGTCAATTTTTGATACCATGTGATTTCCCTAATATGCAAGAATGCTTAGCATTAGCCGATCTTGGGGCTAGCATTAATTTGATGCCTCTTTCCGTGTGGAAAAGGTTATCACTTCCCGAGCTTACACCTACTAAGATGACTATCGAGCTAGCGGATCGATCGACCGCCTTTCCAAAAGGTATAGCCGAAGACGTATTAGTCAAAGTAGGAAAGCTCATCTTCCCAGCGGATTTTGTAATTTGTGATTATCCAAAAAATTCTCGTGTGCCTCTTATTTTGGGAAGACCGTTTTTAAATACGGCTAGTTCTTTAGTTGACATGAAAGAGGGGAAATTGACTTTACGTTTTGATGATGAAAGTATCACTCTTAATGTTGGTAATATCTCAAAGCCTTCTTCCGAGGACGACAAGGAATCAATCAATCAAATCGATGTGATTGATGTTGCTAGTGAAGAGGTTTCGCAAGATATGCTTGGTTTTTCGGATACTTCCAAAATTGGTAATCCCACTTCATCGAATCCTATTATCTCTTTGGCTAAACCTCCACTCACTCCATTTGAGGGAGGGGACTTCGTTCTTGAAGAGCTTGAGAATAATGGTCATTCAAAAATCGATAAGGAAATTGATGATTATCTTAGCAAACCATTCGATCCTAGTGAGTTTGATAGTGAGAATTTTGATCCCGATGGAGATATTGCGTTGATTGAAAAATTGTTGAATATGGATCCTTTTGAATCACCACCTATGGAATTAAAAGTTGTGAGTGCTAATGAGACTAAAGTGAAAACATCTATTGAAGAAGAACCCGACCTAGAACTTAAGGAACTTCCCACTCATTTGGAGTATGCTTTTCTTGAGGGAACGGATAAGTTACCGGTGATTATTGCTAAGGGATTAAAGGAAAATGAAAAGGATGAACTTATTAAAGTGCTTAAGAAACATAAACGGGCAATTGCATGGAAAATATCTGACATTAAGGGCATAGATCCAAAATTTTGTACTCATAAAATTCTAATGGAGGATGATTATAAACCCGCTATCCAAAATCAAAGAAGGATCAATCCAAAGATTCATGAGGTGATCAAAAAGGAAGTCACTAAACTTCTAGACATCGGAATGATCTACCCTATCTCGGGTAGTCCTTGGGTTAGTCCCGTGCATTGTGTTCCAAAGAAAGGAGGAATGACGGTTGTTACTAATGAGGATAATGAATTGATTCCTACTAGACTTGTGACCGGTTGGCGTGTTTGTATTGACTATAGGAAGATTAATGATGCCACTAGGAAGGATCATTTTCCATTACCTTTTATGGATCAAATGTTAGAGAGACTAACGGGAAATGAATTCTATTGCTTTTTGGATGGATTTTCTGGCTATTTCCAAATCCCCATTGACCCTTGTGATCAAGAAAAGACAACATTCACTTGTCCTTATGGAACATTTGCTTATCGTCGCATGCCTTTTGGATTATGCAATGCTCCGGGGACATTCCAAAGGTGTATGATGGCCATTTTCCATGATATGATCGAGAAAACCATGGAAGTTTTCATGGATGACTTTTCGGTTTTCGGGGATTCTTTCACTTCATGTCTCTCTACCTTAGAAAGAATGTTGCAACGTTGTGATGAAACGAATCTTGTGCTTAATTATGAAAAATGTCACTTCATGTGCAAAGAGGGAATTGTGTTAGGACATAAGATCTCTAAGGCCGGTATTGAGGTTGATAGGGCTAAAATCGACGTGATTCCCAAATTACCTCCACCCACCATTGTTAAGGGAGTTAGGAGTTTTCTCGGCCATGCCGGCTTCTATAGACGTTTTATACAAGACTTCTCTAAGATAGCTCGGCCTATGACCCATCTTTTGGAAAAAGAGACTCCTTTCATATTTTTGGATGAGTGTATTCAAGCCTTTGAGATGCTTAAAGAGAAATTAACCGAATCTCCGATTTTAGTTGCTCCGGATTGGGACCTACCTTTTGAAATTATGTGTGATGCTAGTGATTACGCGGTAGGTGCGGTTTTGGGACAACGTAAGTCAAAACATTTCTTGCCTATACATTATGCAAGTAAGACTATGACGGATGCTCAAACAAAGTATACTACAACGGAAAAGGAGTTTCTTGCCGTTGTGTATGCTTTTGAAAAGTTTAGACCATATCTCATCTTGTCTCAAACCATATTGTATACGGACCACTCGGCTATCAAATATCTTCTTAATAAACAAGATGCTAAGCCGAGGTTGCTCCGGTGGATTCTCCTCCTTCAAGAATTTAATGTCAAAATTCTAGACAAAAAAGGAGCCGAGAATCTCGCGGCGGATCATTTATCTTGACTTGAGAATCATCACCAAAGCGATCGAGAGAACAAGGAAATCAATGAAACATTCCTCTCGAGACCCTTGGTATGATTGCTTTTCGTGGTGATGATAGTACCCATTGGTTTACGGACATCGCAAATTACCATGCGGGGAAGTTTGTGATCAAGGGTATGTCGTCCCAACAAAACCGAAAGTTTTTCAAGGATATCTCCTATTACTTTTGGGACGACCCCTATTTGTTTCGTGTGTGCGCGGATCAAGTGATTCGTAGGTGCGTGTTTGGCAAAGAAGCTCAAGATATCCTTAAATCTTGTCATGAAGGACCCACCGGGGGACATCATGGTGCCAACGCCACTGCGAAGAAAGTCTTTGATGCCGGCTTCTTTTGGCCTTCCATATATCGTGATGCCCAAGTCTTGATCAAGACTTGTGATGCTTGTCAACGTCAAGGAAAGAACTCACAAAGGGATGAAATGCCTCAAAACATTATCCAAGTTTGTGAAATCTTTGACATGTGGGGGATCGATTTTATGGGGCCATTTCCATCTTCGAAAGGAAATAAGTATATTCTCATAGCCGTGGATTATTTGTCTAAATGGGTCGAAGCTAAGGCTTTGCCCACGAATGATGCTCGAGTTGTGGTGAAATTTTTGAAACAACTTTTTGCTAGGTTTGGAACTCCACGGGCTATAATAAGTGATCGTGGGACCCATTTTTGTAATGAACAATTTGAAAAAGTTCTAAAGAAATATGGTGTCACGCATCGACTTTCGACGGCTTATCACCCTCAAACGAGTGGTCAAGTGGAGGTTTCAAACCGTGCTCTTAAAAGGATTTTGGAGCGTTCTATTGGAGAGAATCGCACTTCATGGTCGGATAAATTGGACGATGCATTGTGGGCTTTCCGTACGGCTCACAAGACGCCAATTGGTTGCACACCATTTAGGTTGGTCTACGGAAAAGCATGCCACTTGCCAATTGAACTCGAACATAAGGCGTATTGGGCTCTTAAGCATTGTAACTTTGATTTGAGGACCGCGGGTGATCATCGCAAGGTTCAATTGAATGAACTAAGTGAATTAAGGGATCAAGCTTATGAAAATTCTATGATCTATAAAGAGAAGACTAAGAGGATTCATGACTCTAAGATCAAAAACCGCATTTTCAATGTTGGTGATCAAGTCCTCTTATTCAACTCTAGACTTAAAATTTTCTCGGGCAAGCTTAAATCCCGTTGGTTCGGACCATTCACCATTGCTCAAGTTTTCCCTTATGGCACCGTTGAGCTAGCTCAAAAAGACGGGCCTAACTTTAAGGTGAATGGTCATCGTGTGAAACACTACTTTGGAGGGGACATACCTACGGAGGTTGTTCCGGATCTTCAAACTTACCCTAAGGACCAATGAATGCGGGGATCGAGTCGAGCTTATGACTCGGTGAACAAAAACGAGGTGCCTTGTGGGGGAGTCCCATACATTCTATCTTCTTTCTATTTTCTAACAACTAATAAGGCTTGATCTTTCAAGCTCGTGCTCGTGTTTTGTTGTGTTGTGAATCTTAGGTATGACCTTTATCATTGAAGACTCTCGTGTTCGGTTTTTGCCGGTCCACTTGATCTTCCATTCTTTGAATGCTAAAAAAGGGGCACACTATTTCTCCTTTGATTTTTATCGACTAACGTTTTATCTTGAGGCATAATTAATAAATGGCTTATAGATTTGCGTGCTCTTTCCATGTTAGGATTTTGCATTAGACTCTTCGTGTTTTAGCAAGGGGGTGTTACTCTTGAGCTAAGAAACATTGAGGACAATGTTTGGTTTTAGCATGGGGGAGTCAATCGATATAATCGCTTGCAATTGCTTTTGTTGTGTCTAAACGTAATCTTTTTCTCGTTTTTCATAAAAAAATTTAAATTTTTAGTGTTATTTTTAAGTTTTAATAAAGAAAATAAGTGCTTTTGACACAAATGTAGGCCTTTCGTTGGTGAAAATAAAAATAGTTTTTGACTCGACTCGGTTTTTACCTTAGCTTTTCCTTAACGTATTTGAATTAAGTTTTGCTAGGCTTTTATATAGGGAGCTTTAAAACGCGAAAGTCTTAACTCATATGGGTTAAGAACAAGAACTTTTCGCAAGTTCCTATAATTGATCCTAGAAAGTCGTTTATCAAGGGAACTTTAAAACGTAAATTCTAAAACTTGAAAAAGTATAAGAAGATGCAAGATCCTATAGATGACTTGAAAACCCAAAACTTTGATTTAATAGGCTAAGTATCCATTGATTTCACATTTTTGAAATTTTACAATATGGAGAACAAGAGATGATATAGTTCAATCATAAGTTTCCAAGGTTAATTCTTCTTTGTGCAAGTATTTTTGTGTTTGATTTAATCTCCTCGTATTTATTTTCCACACTTGAATAATAATTGCTTAATAAATGAAGTTTTTAGCGGTTTAGGCTTGATATCTTAACTCGTAACTCCTTCTTTTTCTTCCCTTGTAATTAAAGTGAGAACGCATTAAGGGTGTCAGCGTCATGGACTTTTGATCATGGGATTGCGGAAATTTCGCTTACTATATATATCATATTAATAAAGAAGAATAAATAAAAACATGTTCTCTAGGAGCCTTCGGGTGGGAGTCATGTAGCACTAACCTTGTCATTAGAGCCTCAGGATGTATGGCAAGGGGACATGTTGAATAAAAATTGCTTCATCATCATGAGCCATAAGGTGGGATGGTGATGTCAATTCCCTTGTTTTTGTCCAAGGAGCCTTCGGGTGTGGATTTTAAATAAGGAGCACAATTTCATCTTAAAGAGCCGCAAGGTTATATGATGTAATTGTTGCTAACTCCATTAATAAGGTCATAATTGACTTGGAGGTTTTTATTGTTGCTTTTAAGTAGTCCTATTAGCCAAATTTCGGGTCCGGGGATTTATCCCTCAAATCGTGTTAAGTTATCTTGATGTGGGCTTTCTTTAGTGACAACGGTTTTTGAAGTCGAGGTTAGGTTTTGAGTGTTGAGTTTACACCATTTTTGCCTTCATTTTCGGACTAATAAATATCAAAATAAAGTCAAATGAGCCTTTGGGTGAATGACAAATAAAATCTAGAGATACAATTAGGAATAATAGGAGATTGAGTTTAACACAAATTACTTGTATGAGTTGGTTTAATTTTGGGGCTTATGATTGATAATGATCTTGTTTTTGCACTTGGCATGGAAAAGTGAAAAGTCGGGGACGATGAATCTATTTGAGTTTTATGATCCTTAAAGTTATTTTTCAATAATGAAAGCAATACATTATGTCTTTGCAAAATAAATTGTCAAAAGTTGAATAATAGTGTAGTTAGAGTTTTATTTTATCATTGCGTGAGGACACGGAAATTGCTTAGCAAGGGGAGTTTGATATGAGTGATTTTACTCATATCATTTGTATCTTAAAATGAGTTTAAAATGGATAAATATCATGAATATTGTATTGTATTTGCTTGTTTTCTTGTTTCATGTGTGTAGGTACCAAGATCACGAAAACCGGCAAAAATGACACGAGATTTGAAGGAAAGATCAACAAAGCCAATTTTGAGCTCGACTTTAGTGGATTTAACTCTTATGAAGAAAAATGGGCCAAGTGGGTCCCACATTTGGGTAAATGGGCCCAAAAGCCCATTTGAGGAAATTTACTTCTCACGTTTGTACCTAAAAGCCTAAAAAGCCCAATATAATCTTATTTACTTTGAATGAAACGAATGGAATTTAGTTGGGTCCAATTCAAGGCCCAAACAACTTATTAATGTGACGTTAATTTCAATAGGCCCAAAAGCCCATGTTACGGATAAAGGATTGCAAAGGGTTATTATAAACGTGTTTTGGTCAACCACAAGACTTACTTCTACCCACTCACACACTTTTCACGTTTTTTTTATATATCGATACTCCCAAAGTTTATCCATCTTCTTCCCTAAAAACCTGCTATACCCAAACCCTAATTAACCTTGATTAAATAAATTGTTCAACAAAAATTAGGGCTTTCACATCACACGTGTGATTCACACGTGAGGGAATTAAATCCCCCATGTTTTCGGAAGGAAGAAGTGGAAGAGCATGAGACGTGGCAACAATTAATTGGGTGAACCACATCACCATTCCCCAATCTCCAATAATAAAAGGACACCTCAACACGCAACTAGCACAACTAGCACACTCGGATGCCACGTTGGCGATCCGTGTGCTAGTTGGCTTATCTCGGCCGTAGATCAAAGATGAGAGAGAAGATTAGAGAAATCGAAGGCCAAGATTCAAGATTCCCTTCAACAAACTTTTCAGCAAAGGGCTTAGGTTTGCCTATAAAAACCCACAAAAATATTGTAATCGCATCCTTTTCTTTACTTAATGTTATAATGTCAAATTTAATTTAGATGTAGTTTTCTTCTTATTAGTATTGTACAGATTTTAATGAATTAATCAAAGTATTGTTTTCAGTCTATATTCTCTTTTACTGCTTTGTTAATTTTGGTGAGTTAATTTTCTGTCTAAATCTATATTAAAGTTAATGTTATAATATAAAAATATTATTCGATTAAGCTCTCATCATAACTTATTTTGAATAATCAAAGTTAAGAATAAGGATAAATTAGTTCATCCCACTGGATGAATATTCAATAAAAAACTGTTCGATCGAGATGTCTGTGGTGATTCGTGAAGTTTTCGGTGGTGTTTGATAGTTATGGTGTTTTCGTTTCGGTTCTAAGGTAGCACAGCGCTAACCTTCTTCCCAACGGCTTTCTACAAAAGGTTTTAAGTCTTTTATTTAATTTCGGTTTTATATTTCTGCCATATGAATGCTTAGTTTGATTTTATTGTGTTAGTTAAATCGGTAACTGATTTATTTGCTATAGGTTGTTACTTGACTGAATCTGATGAACTAATGTTGGATTATGAGAGTTTTAGAATCTGCTCACTAGTTGTTTATGGGTTGTTTAAGGTTTATTATTATCTGAAATGGGATCTGCGTTAGTTTATAATAATTTGTTTGCTATGCTTTATTTTAAAAAAATCTGATATTGTTTGGTTGAGGCTGATTAGGTTTGTGGAGTATTAGTTTAATCTATTTTGAGATACTTATCTTTTACTGCTATTCAGAGTTGAATATGTTTTATATTTGTGTTACTCATTCAATAGTCTACTGTCGTTTGGTTTTGATAATGCTCTTGTGACTGCTGATTTTGTAGGGATAAGTAAGTTTGTGATTGACTTGAATCTGATTAGGTGTTAAGCTGCTTAGTTATACTGTTAGCTTATCATTGTGAATTTATTTTTACTGAGTTAATCCTTTAATATTGTTTAGATTTGGTAGTGTTTAATTTTGTTGTTATGGGTCTTAGTTAGCTATTAAGAGTGAACTTTTAGTCTGCTGGGTTTCTTTTGGCTATTGCTTTGTGTCTAATCGTTTTTATTTGATGCTAAGTTTGTGAATTTGGATTACTGTTCTTGATTCTGTCTGTTGGTTTGTGTTTTGGGCTGCTTTAGTTTTATTGCTTGTTCTTTTTATTCTGCTTGCTATTATATTGTTGTATATCAAAATTTACAGACCATTTGATCTGTTAAGCCTCACAGACTGATTCATATCAGTCTCCAAAAATAAGTTTTACAAATTAGTCACTCTTATGACTTTGTTGTTTAATTTCAACAGTCTAAAAAAATAATTACAAAATTATGTCCTTCCTAGGACTCGAACTTGAGACCTCTCGGTTCAACACCCAACGTGTTATCCACTGAGCTAACTGGCTCTTTTGATTTTACTTTCTATCAATTTAATTAATATTGTATCATTGTTTTTTGGCAGTTTGTTTAATTAAGTTAGATACATAGTTCAAATTAGTTTTTCATATTCAATTTTATTAAATATTCAATAAAAATAAAATAAAGATAAAAATAAAAATGTTTTATTAATTTTAAAAGTTTAATTAGTTTTTTTTAATAATTAGATTTTTATTATTTTAGATTTAAATAAAAATAGTTTTAAAAATAGAATTGGTTTATTAAGGGAGTAAAAGTTAATTTTAATAGATTTAATTAGTTTTAAATAGATTTTTTTTTAATAGAGTAAAAGTATTTTAATTGAATAGATTAAATTTATAATTGATTTTAAATAGATTGTTTATTTTTAAATAGTCTATTAGTTTTCAATTTTAAATAATTGTCCATTAAATTAATTTTGGGTTTACGGTTCATGCACTTTAAGATAAAATTAGGATTTAAATTTGTAGAATTTAATTTTAGTTTTAAAACCGAAAACCAATTCAAATCGATTGTCCAAATCAAAACAAAACGTCTCAAATTCACTCGATCTTCGTGTACAACGAACTTGGTTCATCATGTGTTTAATTGAATTCGTCTTTGGTAATTTTAGACTATTACTTTTTCCTAAAGGTAATTTTCTAATTTACCCTATAACGTATCTAATTATCACTATACTATCACGATCACATCAAAAATTTTGGCGCCGCTGCCGGGGATCTTGTGTACGATTCGTTTTCGTTAAGATTTGTTGATCGTTGATTTGAAGACCCTTTCCGAATTTTAGTTTATTACTTTTACCTGAAGGTAATTTACAAATTTACCCTATAACGTATCTAATTATCACTATACTATCACGATCACATCAGTATAAAAACTTTGTTTGTTTTAAATGGACCTTAAAACTTGGTAGGCTATTAGATCTTGTTATTGTGCATCTGTGGATTATCTGGTTGTGTTATTTGGTGGCTTATTGCATAAGTTACAGCTTATTGAAAGTCTTTGTGGTGGTCAATTGAATCATCAAAAGGCGCCACTTATTTTGAATTGCATTGTGTTATCTACTTTTTACCGTTTGCTTCACTTGCTTGTTATTGCATATTTGATTGCTTGTGAGTTTGGTTTGAGTGCTGGTTGCTTATCTGCCAAGCCCATAAGCTCACTGGCTTATTGGACTTTTTATGCCAAAATCAAAGGCAAGGCTTAACAACTGCTAGCCTTTTTCATTGGCTTTGTACTCAAGGCTTCCTACATAACTTGCTTGTTTGTGCCTATAACAGCTTAACAAAGTGCCAAGAACCATAATCTTGAGGTTTGACTTTTGTTGACTTTGGTCAAAAAGAGACCAAAGTGCTTATTGAATCATTCCAGCTTATTGGAACCTGCAACAACTTGTTTTTTGAAATAGGTGTCACTTTTCTTAGCTTATTATTAGTTCTGGAAGTTTTTAGCTTATTTGGTTAAGGTTTTGCTAGAAAATCAGCTTATTAGCATTTTTCATAAGTGCTTATTGTGTTCTATAATTTTATGGCTTTTTCTTCATTAAATTTATCATATATAATTTTATGGCTTTTTCTTCATTAAATTTCTTCACCAAATTTTTAAAAAAAAAATTCCAAATAAAACAATTTTTTATTAAAAAATATTTAAATTAAATCTTCAATTAAATAAACATTAGTAAATAAAGTAAATTTAAAATATACATATATGTTTTGCTTTATTAAGTAAAAGATTAAAAAAATTTATTACCATTTATGTTTTTGTTCCGTTGCAGTAACCATAACTTTTGACGTGTACGCGAAGTAATTCACACATTTGCATTTGATTCTTAATGAACTTACGGCATTTTTGTAGTTTCGTGATCACATATTTTTTGGCATTTCGAAGTTCAGGCTCACTTTTCATTTTCTTTAAAAAGAAAAGAAACATCTCTTTTAGCACTTCGAGCCACCATCTCAAGTAAAGAAACTATGGATTTGATTTTGATTATTTATGGAGTTTAAAAATGTTAATGAATTTTCTTTTTATAATTTGAACAAAGGTGATTATTTTCTCACTCTATAATTTGGGTTATTAAACTATTATCACTACTATATTTTTTTGTTTCGTTTCCGTAACCACAACTTTTGGCATGTAACTACCAGAGGGAATTTCATAGTTTAGTAATCATATCTTTTATGGAGTGTCTATGTTGTCAACTATGCCAATTTTTGCCAAAAAGGCCATTTTTGCTAAAGATAAATAGACTCAAAACTCGTATTGTATAGTTGGACTACACATAATTCTTTTTTGGTAACATGGTGGTAGTGTACCCTTTAATAACTCGTTTACTTTATACAAATTAGTGACCGTAGATCTTAATTGAGCCCCCCCCCCCCCCCCCCCCCCCCCCAAGACTAAATTATGGCTCCGCCTCTAGTTAAAAATAGGTATAAGAGTGTAGACTTAAATTAAAGGGAGGTGTAGAATAAAAAATATTAAGATGGACATATCTTGTTTGCTTTATTTAGTGTGAATTATATATGCTTAATTTTGATGATATCTTATTTACCTTGTATATGTCAGATGGACAGAGAGATTCAGATGACCCGATGTGGTGCTACATTACCTATTAGTGAAACAGAGTTTGAGAACGTTGTGGTGAGTTACATGCCCAATCCTCAATTAACTATATTACGGTGACGGTAAATATATGACATTTGTTTTTCTATACAAGCAGCGGAAGATATGTCGTCGTGCACATATAACTGTCTCGGACGGGTTATACAAAAACGTTGGGCGATCTTTGCCATCGGAGTTGTCATTCCTGCACTTATGTTCTTCTTCTTTCTTATAATGGCAAACTGTGCCTGGAGTTGGGGTAGCATGCACGTAGATTAGGTCGACATACAAATGCGTATGCCGACATTGATATAAGAAGTCCCACGTCATCCAGCTTCAAAGCGAACGCCAGCTATCTACCCTATTTCAGAACCTCAGGTGACACTAGTAGGGTGCTAGGTGACATTACCTTCAACATCGAACACCGAAGGTACAGGAAAATAAGTAACGCATGTAACACCACCTTTGATACACTTGAGGGTGAAGAGCGGGTTTTGGTAACTTGTGGGCCCACTGAGATTCACCTTAAAGAAGAGGATATGACGAGGCTTACAGAATTGCTAAGCGAAAACAAGGTGTGGGTTCAAATATTTGGGTCATGCTTTATTCTCTCTTGTTTAGCGGAGAGTGTTTTCCTTTTTAAATTTGCAATTAAATTACGACATTCGCATATTAAAATATTTCTTATTGCTAAAGTAACTGTTGTCGAACTTTTTTTTTATATACAACGTAGGTATTACATAAAGAGTTAATAACTATAATTCGATTAACTATTTTAATTGATTATCGATATAACATTTCTCGCACGTATAATTTCTCTAAACCTTTAGTTTCAAAAATAAATCTAAACCATTTATACTCAAACACACTGGCGGATCTAGGAGTTTTTTTGAAGTTCAAGGGATCTTGATCAATGTTTCTGGCGTAACGTAATTTTTTGTAAAATTACTCTTTTGTTTTATAATGTACCTAGTCCCAAAATTTTGTGTCACACAAATATTCTTGTGAATTACGAAATTTTGAGTGTTTGGATGTATAAAACTTTTATCCGAAATTTTGGATAGCTGAATTGACAATCTTTTGTGTCGCGTAAATTTTATATGTTTCAAATTTTGGGTATTCGGATATATAAAACTTTTATTCGAACTTTTTTTTGTATATCTGAAAGTAAGAAGTAAGTCGCCATTAGGTTTAAATTTTTTTACTTAATATATGTAAGCTTAACTTTTTACAATTCGTAAGCTTAAAAATAAAACGTCAAAACTAAAAAGCCTAAAACTTTAATTATTTAACACGTATCTCCGGTGTAGATCGACGAGATATAGCAGGATTAAATCAACGGTGGTGTCGCCGGTGGATAAAGTGAAAGAGATGCAAACTGTTTTGGTTTTTCTGTTCAAATTGGTATGTTCATTTATTTGTTTTAGTTTGGTCAAATTGGCTTTGGATCCAAGTGAAATGTCACATGTAGACTCGACTTTAACAACTTGGTTTATAAAAAAGATCCTCGTTTTTTTCTTTTCTTTACTACAATTTTTTACTACTTTTATTTATTTACTTTCAAAGATATAATGCATATTTGAGATGCAATAGTATATTATATTTTGAAATCTTTATGATTTATTTTAGGTATTTGATTTATATAATATTATGATTTAAAAAAAAAGTTAAGTTTCGCGACCAAATAGTCTGGTCACTTATTTTTATATTCCAAGTTGGTGACTAATAATCTAATCACTCTTATGAAACAAAAATAAAATTGATCATTGAATTTCCATCACTAAAGACACTTTTTGTTATAGTGAATGTATAAGTTTACATGCAAACTTTTGTAACGTTATTCGTTATTATTTGTCAAGTTGTGTAAAATAATGTGTTTTTTTAACTTGTATAGCTTCGTCTAGAACTGTTAATTATATTCAAGCTGAGGTTAGGGAGTCATTGATGTTGTTTTTGTTTAAAGTAAATTGCAAAATTATCCTTGTGGTGCGCAACCCCTGTAATCTTGTTATGTGACAATCTAATTAATGTGTTTTTTACCTAATGCCATATGGTAGGAGAGATTGAGATGACCCGACGTGGTGCCATATTGCCTATGACTGAGGTAGAGTTCGAGAACGCTGTGGTGAGTCACATGTCAAATTATCCTCCATTAATAAACGCGCTTACAATTATATATGACATTTGTTTTTCTTTACAGCCAGTGGAAGATACGCCACCCACGTATAACTATCTCGGACAGATTATACAAAAGCGGTGGGCGATCTTTGCAGCCGTAGTTGGCATTCCTACACTCCTGTTCATCTTCTTTCTCATCATGGTGAACTATGCCTTAAGTTGGGGTAGCATTAACATCGATCAGGTCGGCATACAATCTGCGTATGCCAACATTGATATCACAAATCCTACGTCAGCCAGCTTCAGAGCGAACGCCAGCCTTCTACCCTCTTTTAGAACCTCGGGTGACACTAGTAGGGTGCTAGGTGACATTACCTTCGGCATCAAACACCGAAGGTACAAGAAAATAAGTATCGCATGTAACAGCACCTTTGAGACACTTGAGGGTGAAGAGCGGGTTTTGGTAACTTGTGGGCCCACTGAAATTCACCTTAAAGAAGAGGATATGATGAGCCTTGCAGAATTGCTTAGAGAAAACAAGGTGTGGGTTCAAATATTTGGGTCATGCTTTATTCTCCCTTGTTTAGCGGAGAGTGTTTTTCGTATTAAATTTGCAATTAAATTACGACAGTCGTATATTAAAATACTTCTTATTGCTAAAGTAACTGTTGTCGAACCACCTTAAAGAAGAGGATATGACGAGACTTGCAGAATTGCTTAGAGAAAACAAGGGGTGGGTTCAAATATTTGGTTCATGCTTTATTCTCCCTTATTTAGCGGAGAGTGTTTTTCGTATTAAATTTGCAATTAAATTACGACAGTCGTATATTAAAATACTTCTTATTGCTAAAGTAACTGTTGTCGAACTTTTTTTCTATATACAATTTAAGTATTACATAAAGAGTTAATAACTATAATTTGATCAACTATTTTAATTGATTATCCATATATCATTTCTCACATGTATAACTCTTTAAAACTTTAGTTTCAAAATAAACCTAAACCGTTTATACCCGAACACACTGGCGGATCTAGAAGTTTTTTTGAAGTTCAAGGGATCTTGATCGATGTTTCTAACGTAATGTAACTTTTTGTAAAAATTCCTCTTTTGTTTTATAATGTATTTGGTCCCAAAATTTTGTGTCACACAAATATTCTAGTGAAATACGGAATTTTGAATGTTTTGATGTATAAAACTTTTATCCAAAATTTTGGATAACTGAATTAAAAATCTTTTGTGTCGCGTAAATTTTTTATGTTTCAAATTTTGGGTATTCGGATATATAAAACTTTTATTCGAACTTTTTTTCGTATATCTGAAATTAAGAAGTAAATCGCCATTAGGTTAAAAAAATTTACTTAATATATTTAGGCTTAACTTTTTACAATTCGTAAGCTTAAAAATGAAACATCAAAATTAAAAAGCCTAAAAATTTAATTATTTAAATCTTATCGACTAAATGAGTACAATTAGAAACAAGACAATCGAAAGATTTTTTGGACCAGTTATCGAACAGTGTTGTAACTATTCAGCTGGAACCACAAATATAAAACATTGAAACGAAACTAAACCGATTTGTAACTGAGTAACAACAACAGTATATATAATAATTTCAATTAGGCATTTTATCAAACACCTTATGTCCATACAAAAATACTTAACTTTTCAAATATACAATAAACTAAAAAGTCACATACCTTTTAAATTGGCTGAACTGATGGATTCACAACACCTAACAATAGAACACACAAATAAAAAGATGAAAGCAATCATAAGACAAACTCAAAAAGCGCATATCGAATGATTTTTGCGAAAACATAAATCAACACAAAATAAGAAAATCAATACCTGAAAGTTATGGTTTTTAATTAAAACTGAATCAGTGTAGGTCCTATATTGAAATTAAATTAAAACTATCGGAGAAGATTTATGTGAATCGCTTGGTGGAAGATAGAATCGAATTGATGAATTGAAACTAGATTATGTAGAGGATTTCGAATTCGAATTTTAAAAATTGAAGTTTAATTGTATTAAAAGAAATGCTTTTAATGCTCAAGTTTATTTAAAGAAATATATATTTAATGCTCAAGTAAAATTAAAGAAATGTCTTTAGTGCTCAAGTTTATAATGCTTGAAAATTATAATTTTTTATTATATAAAATACATTTTTTTTTCCAGGCTTATTGTGCACAGTGCAAGAGCTAGAGTAAAACGTAAAGTGCATTGTTCCTTGCATTGACATTTAACTTGGACAAAAGGTGTAACAAAATTTATAAATTTTTTTGTTTTTCTCCTGTATACTTGAAAAACAAATTTACTAACACAAAAAAACTTATTGATAGTTTACAATATATTATGTATAGTATTAATCTCGAGTTCAATAGAATAAGGCAAGAAACCAAAAACTAAAAGTTGAAATACCGTGTAAAACATTTTATGTATTTGGATATGTAACATTTTTTTTTTGTATTTATGCACGATGGAATTGAGTGTAAGTGTGTGTTGAATAAAAAGTTTACAAGCTATTTTTAAATACAAAAAGAAATAGATTACTCCGTTTAAAGTAATTATCCTCTTCGTATGTTAACAAGTTTTTCTAAATATTAACTACTAGTAACTCTTCTGGTGCACTAGTTATATAAACCTTTTGTTTTCCATCTCTCTTCTTAGAAATCTTTAAACTCCATTGTCTTTGATCCTCATCTAAACGGACGCGTGGTGGTTGTTCATGTTCCAGATTTAAAGTGGTTCTCGATCTCTAATTTTGCTGGTATCGTCTTCTGGGTAATCTTATCGTTGTTCTTGTCATTATTAACAAAGAGGTTAGTACTTAGTATCATCTTCTAGTGCATGATTTTGTATATTGTTGCCTGTAAGTATTTTTTAAAAAAGTGAAAATATATTCATGCACATGTCGTTGACCATGTAAGTGTGTGTTGAATAAAAAGTTTACAAGCTATTTTTAATAAAAAAATTGTTGTTTTGTGACACTCACATAATGTTTCAAATGTAATAAAAAATACATGAAGCTCCCATGGCAAAATACTAAAGAAATAGATTACTCCGTTTAAAGTAATTATCCTCTTCGTATGTTAACAAGTTTTTCTAAATATTAACTACTAGTAACTCTTCTGGTGCACTAGTTATATAAACCTTTTGTTTTCCATCTCTCTTCTTAGAAATCTTTAAACTCCATTGTTGTTATGTATTTAGTCTTTATTAGCCTAAGTCATGTCTAGGGGATAGTTATCAAGATTCCTAAGTAGCCTATAGCAATAAAGGTCGGTTGGCTGTGTCGAAGCCCAACCCGACCCGTAGGACTATGTATTAGTCGGTTCCCCCTCATCTCTATAAAAGGAGGTGAGGGGGAACGAGATTCAAAACGCTTCTTTATCAATAAACTAATCGGGTCGATTAGGGTATTACCTTGTGTGTTACTTTTCTGTCGATAATCGTTGCTGGGTTTTCTTCACGATCGAGTTATCCGCATCTAGTATTCCAGGGTTGTAGTGAACGATTCACTACAAGTGGTATCAGAGCTTTGGTTTGAAGGTCTCGTTGGTTTACTAGGATCGATCGAAGAAGAGGGTTGCTTGGTGATCGGTTTATAGACATCAAGGAACAGCAGGTCGTCGATTGAAAAGGGTTTCTTCTTCTGGGTTCGATTGAAAGGGTTTTTCTGATCGAAGGTTTGGTGGTGTTGGTGTTGCCGCCATTGTTTCAGGGAAGAAGAAAGATACGGTTGGTTTTTTTTTTTAAAAAGTCAACTAAATAAAACACAAATACTAGAAGTAATAATACTAGTTATTAAGGGTTTATTTTTCTTGGGCTCGTGTTTTGGGTCAAGATTAATATTGGGCCAAAATATAAAGGTGTTATTATTCTTTCATTAAAGAAATATATTAGGCCTAATTTTGTTTTTATAAAACAAAAGGATAGTATTATTACTTCGGGTATTTTACACAAGGGGACTTCATAGTTCGTGATTGTGAGGGTTAATATATCACAAGGTTTAGCGAATTATCGAAGGGGCTTTGTCGGTTTGTGATTGTGAGGTTTATCACAAGGTTTAGCAAATCAACAAAGGGATAAAGAGCGTTCAAAACTTGTCGAGGTTGCAAGATTTCTTAGGTTATTAGAAATCGGTTTGCAAAATTAAAAGTACGACAAGGGTTACTTCAAAAGGAGTCGGGTACTTTCTTGATTCAAGGATTGTCGATTTATTGGATAGGTTAATTTCCAAGGTTCAGTCGATATTTGAGTAAGAAAGGGTTTTCTTTTGAAGGGTTACTTGCTTTGATCGATTGCTGAGATTTTATCTTAGGGTTATATCGATAAATCAAGGGGTGTTTTACACACGGAATACTTTGTTAGATCGTGGTTTTTGTGTAGGTAAATTCACAAAAGGTTAAACGGTTAGCAAAGGGTTAAAATAGGATGACGCTGAGCAAGTTTAACATCGAGAAGTTCGATGGGAAGAATGACTTTGGGTTATGGCAGGTAAGGATGAAGGCTTTGTTGGAACATCTGGAATTAGATGCAGCATTGGAGGAATTACCGGCCGCCACAATAGTGGCTTACGATAACGTCATTCAGAAAAAGGCTTACAGCGCATTGATCTTGTGTTTGGATGATCGGGTCCTACGGGAGATCACCAAGGAGACGACTGCAGCGGGGATTTGGAAAAAGTTAAAGACTTTATACATGACAAAGTCTTTAGCTAATCGTTTGTACTTGAAGAAAAAGTTATATACTTTTCAAATGCATCAAGGTAGGAGTCAGTCTGAACATATTGATGAGTTTCACAAGCTCGTAGGTGACTTAGCGGCTATAGATACTGCTATATCAGATGAGGATCATGCATTATTATTACTCACATCTTTACCATCGTCTTACGATAATCTCGTGGAGACTTTGCTATATGGTCGGGATACTTTGAAGCTAGAAGACGTGCTCGCGACACTTAATTCTAGGGAACTTCAGAAGATGACGGAAGCAAAGGGTGATGGTGGTGAAGGGTTGTATGTGAGGGAGAGATCTAATCAGAGAGATATGGAGCAGGGTGAAAATAGTTCGTGGTTAAGGTCACAAGGAAGGAGCAACAAACTCAGGTGTTATATATGTCAGTCTGAGGATCATTTGAAGAGGGATTGTCCCAGGTATAATCACAAGAAATCTCAAGGTTTTGTCAGGAGTAAAGATCAGGTATCCGGTTCTGGAGCTGATGGGTATGACAATGCTGATGTTATGATGGCTATGAGTGTTGATGAACTTTTGGACTGGATCATGGATTCAGGGGGCTCATACCATATGACACACAGGAGAGATTACTTGGTTGATTTTAAAGAGTATGACGGTGGTAATGTACTGCTAGGTGATGGCAGGGAATGCCGTGTACGGGGGACAGGTAAGGTTCGAGTACAAATGAGGGATGGGTCAAGTTTCGTGTTGGACAACGTCAGGTATGTTCCGGAATTAAGACGAAACTTGATATCGCTGGGCACTCTTGAAAAAGAGGGTTTTACCGTGAAGATGCAGTTGGGCAAGATCAAGGTTATAAAGGGTTCACTGGTGGTACTATCAGGAACCAGAAGGGCTAATTGCGTATATACCCTGAACGGTCAGGCTATGACCGGGAAGACAACGAAGGGTAGGAAGCAGTTAGGAAAATTCCAGACTGGGTGGAAGGTCAAGACGGGTAATGTTCTTGATTCTTGTAATCAGAAGTCTACACAACAATGTATGAAGAGTGGGGTCGCCAAACATTTGGATGTTGCAGGGTTACAGCAGCAGAATGGGTTGGTTGAGGAGACGAACGTGACACTCTTGGATAAGGTACGTTGTTTTCTGATTCAGTCTGGTCTGTCCAAGGTTTTTTGGACAGAGGATACAACCATGTCCACATATCTAGATAATAGGTCACCATCAGCAGCGATTGGATTCAAGAAGACTATAGATATGTTGGGTTTTTTTGGTTGGCTTGCTAGTATTGAGCAAGGGATGCTTGAACCGGTTAAGGTCAAGTGCATATTCCTGGGATACCGTAAAGGTATGAATGTTTATCAACTTTGGAGGTTAGATGACGTTACTTCAAAGGGAGTGCTTTACAGGAATATGGGTTCTAATGAAAGTGGGCAATACAAGAAAACTTTCATTGGTTCTGGTGTATGTACAAGTTCAGTGCAGGTGTTGCAAGGAATTGAGTTTAAGGTGGAATATCGGGAGGATCATGCATTTGAGGTGGAACCTCAGGGGAATGTTGATCATGTAGATGTTTCAAAGAAAGTACAAACTCAAGTTTTGATATACTATCATCTAGCACGTGATAGGGAGCAACACTTAGCACGAGAACTATTCAAGTATAGAGAAGACAGTAATGATACTACTTTTGCAGTTGCTGCAGTGAAGAAGATATATGCACACGAGTCATTGACTTTCAATGATATAGTTGCTTGTGAGGTTCTTTCCAAGTGGATAGCTAGATTGAAGGAAGAAATGGATACTCGGTTAGATGTGCATGTGCTCAGCAACGGTTGCAGGAAAAGCAGTGACGACAGATATGATTATTACTGGGAGGATACACCAGGTATGTTCATACATCTATTTCTCTATATAGATTGTATGGTATTTTCTTGCGGATGCAAGGCTGAGATCTCGGTTACCAAGGGTTTGCTGGTTAAAGCAAAGGGAAATATACTTGGTATTAAGATCATCAGGAATCGGAGTGGTAGTTTTACAACAGAAAGTTGGTACATACAATGTTGAAGGGACACTCCATACTGTCGTTGGAGGATAGTCTATCAGGGGATTGTGATGTGGTAAAGAATAGTAAGTGGTCATATATATATGCGGTTGGAAGCCAGGAGTATCAGGTGATCTGTACGAGACCTAACATAGCATCTGCAGATGTGAGTATGTTGGATAGATTTGATCGTGGATTACAGACATACGTACAAGTTTTTGTGGATTTTGACTACACCATGGGTAGATCGATCACTGTCATGGGTAGTCTTTGATCCTCATCTAAACGGACGCGTGGTGGTTGTTCATGTTCCAGATTTAAAGTGGTTCTCGATCTCTAATTTTGCTGGTATCGTCTTCTGGGTAATCTTATCGTTGTTCTTGTCATTATTAACAAAGAGGTTAGTACTTAGTATCATCTTCTAGTGCATGATTTTGTATATTGTTGCCTGTAAGTATTTTTTAAAAAAGTGAAAATATATTCATGCACATGTCGTTGACCATGTAAGTGTGTGTTGAATAAAAAGTTTACAAGCTATTTTTAATAAAAAAATTGTTGTTTTGTGACACTCACATAATGTTTCAAATGTAATAAAAAATACATGAAGCTCCCATGGCAAAATACTAAAGAAATAGATTACTCCGTTTAAAGTAATTATCCTCTTCGTGTGTTAACAAGTTTTTCTAAAAATTAACTACTAGTAACTCTTCTAGTGCACTAGTTATATAAACCTTGTGTTTTCCATCTCTCTTCTTAGAAATCTTTAAACTCCATTGTCTTTGATCCTCATCTAAACGGATGCGTGGTGGTTGTTCATGTTCCAGATTTAAAGTGGTTCTCGATCTCTAATTTCGTTTCTACCGTCTTCTGGGTAATCTTATCGTTGTTCTTGTTAGTATTAACAAAGAGCTTAGTACTTAGTATCATCTTCTAGTGCATGATTTTGTATATTGTTGCCTGTAAGTATTTTCTTAAAAAGTGAAAATATATTCATGTACATGTCGTTGATCATGCATCATATCTCAAATTTTACAAGAGTCGAGTTATTTTGCATCATTTTTTTAATTATAAGCTAAAGAATTAATCGTAGCCATTCATGATCTAAGATTAAATTTAAAAAAAACACGAAGAGACCATTTTTGCCAAAATGTCCTAAATCTACAAAAACTCGAAGGAGACTAAAACTGTAAATTTGACGAAAAATATTTATCAATGATGATATTTCACTAGTGATAATAATAATGAAATATCACTATTGATAACGCAATGAAATATCAATAGTGATATTTCATTGTGATGTGAAATATCACCATTGATAAAAATTAGTTAAAATTTTTACAACTTCCCTCCGTCTAATTTTTGAAACTTTTGATCTTTTTGGCAAAAATAATCTCTCCGCGTATTTTTTTTATTTTAAGTTAATCTTCACATTTAGATCAAACCAAAATAGATGGTAGATATTTGTTTCTTACCTTGTGGAGAAAACAAAAATGCATTTAATACAATTCAATTAGTGATGTTTTTTATGAAACTATTTTTTTAATCTAACTTATACCACTGTATAAATTTGGGTGTTATACATTAGACTAAAACTGCTTATGAAGTTAAAACCAAGCAAAACTGATAAAAGAAGAAATTTCATTGCCATGAAATCGTGAATGATGGTTAGATTACTATTTTATCAAAATGAAAACATTAAAGGAAATGTGTAAAAAAAACGCCAAGTCAACAAATAATCAACAATATTTATCTAATTATCCCCCAAATAATAATCCAATTAGCCAAAGGCATTATATATTTGCTAAAAAACACACACTATATATTAAGAACACTAGCACCTTTTTCTTCATATTTTTATTTCGATGTCAATTTCTAGTGTATCAAAAGCAACGTTCTCTTTCACCTTTTTCTTCAAAATCTAATTTCCCTGTCAATTTCTAGGGTTTCAAAACCAACGCTCTCTTTCACCTTCTTAAAATTTTACTTTTCTTGTCAAATTTTTAGGGTTTTAAAACCAACGCTCTCTTTCAACTTCTTCTTCAAGTTTTAATTTCCCTGTCAATTTCTAGGGTTTCAAAAGCAACGCTCTCTTTCACCTTCTTCTTCAATTTTTCATTCCTTTGTCAATTTCTACGGTTTTAAAACTAACGCTCTCTTTCACCTTCTTCTTTAAGTTTATCGATACGCTTCAAGTTTATACAATTTCTCTTAGTCATAGTAATAATAATATGGTATATTTTGATGCATCCTAGTAGAATATTTCTTGTCAAGCTAACTTAATCTGCAAAGGAACTTGGTTACGAAAGCTCGCGAACTCTTGCCCCATGCATGTCAGCAATATGTTAACTTAGGGGTGTTTATTTTTTGCTTATTGTCCTTGTTGGTAACATATCATTTCTTATAAGGAAATGTCTCTTGTTTCTTTTTTACTTATTCCAAACCAATGTTTTGAAAATCAGGTCAATGATCGACCCGACTAAGACACCGATTTGATGGGTCAACCGGTTGAACCGCCACGTCAACCCAATTTTCATGTATATATCCAACCAACCATATTCAACTACTCGTGACACTCCTTTTATTAATAAATAGGAGAAATACCCAATACACAACAAATAAAAGTGAAAAACAAGATATAAATGTTAACTTTTCAATTAGACTTACATACTACGATCTTAACTAAATACTTAACTTCAACTCTCAATATCATATGCATCGAGAGTGGGTTGAGAAGCATCATTATAACTTTTACTCATAAACATTCTTTTATCCTTTTTTGGTTGGATTACTTCTTAATCCATTCCTTCTTCATCGTCATCATATAAGTATCAACAGTTTTTTGGTTGCAATTATTATCGGTAGAAAAAACAGAAACCCGGTTGTTAACTAAATAATATTAAGTGTGTTTTTTGTAAATCCTGATACCTTTTCAGCTACCCTCGTAACCCCAACCGTTAGATAGAGTTAGTGGGTAACATGTGTCAATCATCTAACGACGCACGCAAACCGAGGAAACACTATATATGTGTAACTGCTACTATTCATTTTTCACAGTATACCAAACTTCCACCATTTTCAAAAACTAACATCCGCACTCTTAGTTTTTCCACGGAACTTCCCCATACCATGTTAGCATACCGCTCCCTTCCTATATTTTGTATAAAAATGGTCAGGGATACTGCTACCATCGATATCGCCTTGTTAGATCTAAATAGGGTTGAGCATCTAGTTTGGACCAGACCGGACCGGACCAAGGACTGAAATGGTCTTAAACCTTGGACCGAGACCTGATCGAAATGATCCGGTCCGGTCCTGGTCGGGGCGGTTCGGTCTTTTTTGGTCTGGGACGGTCCTATTAGGCATAATTGTAAGGTTTTTGGTAAGACCGGACTGGATCGACCGGACCGAACACTAAATGGACCAAAACCCAGACCGAGGACCGGACCAAAATTGTACGTTCCGGTCCGGTCCGATCGACGGTCCGAAATGCTCACCCCTGGATCTAAATGACGAGCAACTAATGTAGTTTTGGTCTAATTTTTAAATATTTGACAAATTTCATCCTCAACTACCTGGTGAATTAGATGTTATCACCGATTGCCCTGACGGGAACATCGATGTATATTGTAGACTATTTGATACGAAAAATTACCGTATTCCCTTTACTAGGTTTCTTTTCAATCTATTGGATTATTACAGCATACACCTCACCCAATTACAATGTGTATGCTCGTGTAAAGTATTCCAAATTGATATAAACAGTCGTGTCCTGAATATAACTCCTTCTGTAGCCTCATTTCGTATCTTATATACCCCATCCTTAGTATGGGTGGGTATCCTTTAGCAAGCGTACCGGAAGAACCCCTCAATGCTATATTAAGGTTATTGTTACTTAGTCAATCTTCTAATGTTGCATAGACACTTTGCATTGTGTTATATTTTGGTTTTGTGTTTTATTGTTTTGTTACAGGTTTTGGATGTGGGCTTCTTTTCTTGGTGAGCTTTTGTAACCGTTGAGGCCCAAGGCTTGTTTTATATTACCCTAGTCTTTGACTAGGGTTTCATCATCTCTCGCTCGCCACACACACACATCTGTGTGCGCAGCTCTCTCTCTCTCTCTCTCTCTCTCTCTCTCTCACCAAATCCATGGAGGACTTGACCTGGGAGTTTGATTATCATCTTGTATAGCTGAGTGTTTGAGTGATCATTTGTATGTGAGGGAGAACGGATCAACCTAGTTGGGACGTTTTCATCATTTCTTTTGTAATCGTTCGATTAGCATCCTTTTGGGGACTAATCTTTATCTGTTTTGTTTAAGTACTTTTGATTCATAATAAAATACACCAAGGGGTGGTTGGTTGGGTGTAAAGATCTCTCTTATCCTGTGATATTGTGTTTATTAACATGGTATCAGAGCTTTGGTTGTAGATCTTTCAGCCTATCGAAGCTCTCTCGGTTCTTTTTATTATAATCAATTTTTTGATTTTTCGAACCCCTAATTAATTTTTTAGGGTTTTATACTTTGGGTGGTGATTCTTGCTCTCTTGACGTATCTGGAAGCTTGTTTTGGTGGTGTCGTTCATTTTCTTGAAAAATATTATTAGGGTTTTCACAAACCCTAATTTTATTTTTTGAGGGTTTTGTCTCTATGGTGCCCAGGAAGCTTTAATAGGTGTTGTCGTTGCTTTATTCGGTGGTGTCCTTAAAAAAATCTTAAAGATTGGATTAGGGTTTCTTGAAACCCTAATTTAATTTTTTTGGGGTTTTCTCTATTCTTGGTATCCTGGTATCACCTTTGGTGGTGCCGTTACCAGTTTTTGCTAACTTGCACAAGTATATCTTTGCTAGGGTTTGCTAACCCTAGTTTGTTACTTTTTTGGGGGTTTCCTGATTGGTGGATCACCCATCCTCTAGACTAAGTGAATCTAGAGACTGGGTGTCTTTTTGGTTGATTATGGTTGTTGTTTCCGATGTAAGTCTTCTTTCATTCTTCTTTCTTGCCTCTCTCTTGGTTACTTTTGTGAGTCATTGTTGTCTTGTGTGTGGGTGCAAACGGATTCGGTTAACATCTTGACCCTCCAGCCTTGACTGGTGTGGATACCTGCTCTGGCCAATCCCAGTCCACAGCTTGACATTCCTGGTGCTCACCTTCTGAGTGTTTATTGTGGTTATATTTGTCTTGTTCTATCTTCTTTATTCTTTCTGCCTTGGTTTGTCTATTTTTTGCAATCTGCTTATTGCTTTGTGTGCTTATTGCTCTCTCTGTGTGTGAGTTATGAGTGCTAGTGGTGCTCCTCCCCCACCACCCAATGGTGGTGGAGGAAATGGTGGTGGAGGTTCCCTTGAGACCACCACCAATTATGTTGCTCTCATCAACAATTTGGATGTTGGAAACCCACTTCACATTCATAATAGTGATAATATTAGCTCTGTCCTTGTCCCCTTCAAGCTGTTGGGGACTGAGAAGTATAGGATGTGGAACAATGCTATGAGACTTGCTATACAAGCTAGGAATAAATTTGCTTTTGTTGATGGGTCTTGCTTAAGAGAGTCTTATACTGATGATGTGTTGTGTGCTCAATGGGATAGATGCAATGCTATGGTTCTTACCTGGATTATGAATGTGGTTTCTAGTGATGTTTATATGGGTCTTGTTTATTCTAAAAATGCTGCTAATGTTTGGAAAGAGCTTAATGAAACTTATGAAGGTTGATGGTTCCATTGTTTATAATTTGCTTCAAAAGATTGGGTCTGTTAAACAAGGGGGTAGCTCTAAATCTGATTATTATCATAGGTTGAACTCTCTATGGAGAGAGTTTGATGCTGTTTCTAATATTCCTAAATGTGTTTGTGTTGTTAAATGTTCTTGTTCTGCTAGCACTGAATTAGCTTTGCATCAGCAAATCATGAGGCTTATGCAGTTTCTTATGGGGCTTGATGACTGTTATCAGCCTGTTAGAACTGCACTTCTCACCAGGGATCCACTCCTTTATGTTAAGAAAGCTTATGTCACTGTATCTAGAGAGGAATCTCATAGGGGTGTTCCTGATAACTCTGATCATACAGAGGCTAAATTGAATGCTACTTCCTTTGTTGTTAAGACCTTTAATCAAAGTAGGAGAAGCACTTCCAATGCTTCTAATAGAACCCCCAACAAGGGCAATGGGTCCAAAAACTTTAGGGTTCCTAACCTTAATCTTTTGTGCACTCATAGAAATCAAATTGGTAATATTGTTGATAGATGCTTTGAATTGATTGGTTATCCTGCTGGTTACATAAAGAAGGAGGTAATAATCAAAGGCAGACTGTTTTTAAACCCAATTTTAATGCTAACTGTGATATCAAAACTGGAGAAAAACAAGCTTCCACTTGTAATTCTCCAAACTCTTTCACCACTGAACAAATGCAGAAGCTCCTTAATTTGATCAATGACTCCTCTGGCAACACTCAGTCCAATATGGCAGGTAGAATCTCTTTCTTTAATGCTAATGTTTGGTTCAATGTTAACTTTTCCAAGTTTTTTTGTGGGAACTCCAAATTTCTTGTTAAAACCATTACTTTGGGATAGATTATTGAATTTGGGGCTAACTAACATCTTACCACTTCCATAGTTGGTATGTTCAATGTTGTTGATATTTTCAACCTCAACATCTCTGTTGGTCACCTCAATGGCACTGTTGCCAATATAAGTCACATTGGTGACCTCAAACTTTCTAATAATGTTGTTCTTCATGATGTGTTGGTTGTTCTTGGTTATTGTGTTAGCTTGATGTCTGTTAACAAGCTTATTAAGGATAGTAAATTGTTTGTTGGTTTTGATGAGGATAAATGTTATATTCAGGACTAGGCCAAGGGGACTACTATGGGGACTGGTAGTGAATCTGGGGGGGCTCTACTTGTTTGATGACCTTAAGACTAAGAGCCTTGGTACTGTTAACACTGTTGTGACCTTTAACAACTCTAAAGTTATCTGGCATTGTAGACTTGGTCATCCCTCTGACCAAGTTCTCAATGCTCTCAAAAATGACCTAAAACTTTCTAAAAACACCACCATTTCTGTTTGTGAAACTTGTCACATGGCTAAACAAACAAGGGAATCCTTTCCCTTGAGTGATCACAAGTCCAGTAAACTTGGTGATTGATAGGTGTGAAAACACCCATCTTTTCTACCACGTAATTACATTAAAACGGGGCCTAAACGTATATTTTATGTCGTAAATGGCGGAATTATGCGTGGTTTGTGTTTTTATTGTGTTTCAGGGTCGAGAAGGTGAAAAGTGGAGAAAACACGGCTTTCACGGGCTTTTATTGAAGAAAAAGACGAAAGATGAAGTCGAAAGATCAAGAGTGGAAAAAGAACGGAAGTCCAAGACCAATTCTGAAGATTTATCGAAGAAAACGTCAAAAGACGGAAGTTTACTAAAATCCGAAGAACTCAAGTCTAAATTATGAAGAAATTACAAAACGAGTTCAAAGAAATCCCGAGACGAAGTCTGAAAAGTCGAAGAATTTAAGAAGACTGAAAGACTGAAAGACTGAGGACCAAGAAATAATGGAAGAAAGAGGAAGCCACCAACCACTCCCCTCTCCTATAAATACCACCCTCACAACATGTGAGAGGGTAGGTTAGTTTTTAGGATTAGATTAGGAGTAGGTAGTTTCTCTCTCTAAACTTATGCTTTCTCTCTCTAGATTAATTTGTGTTTTAAGCTTTTGTTATTGAATCCTTACTTTTTAATTAAGCTTTTAATTCATCATCTTCTTCCTTTCTAGTTTGATTTGTTCTTATTCATCATTGTTCATGTTCTTGAGTTTTTATGATTTTGATCAAGTGGGTTTTGATTAATTTGGTTATGTTTGTTAGTTTTGATGATTTGTTTTGATTGATTATTGTTAGTTGATGCTTATTGGTTGTTTTGGTTTAATCTTTCGTTTGATTTTAATTGATTTAAGGATAAAGCGCGTTTACTGTATCCCCTGTTCTTCATTTTGTGGGTTTCTGTTACTGCATTTCCAAAACTTCCGGATCAATGATCCTTCATTCGGAACTTTAAAAGTTCCGGATCAAAGGTGTTTCATGTTCTTCATTCGGAAGTTTGGGGATTCATCCGGAAGTTTGTCCTTCATCCGGAAGTTGTTCTTCATTCGGAAGTTTGGGGATTCATCCGGAAGTTTGTTTTTCATCCGGAAGTTTGTTCTTCATTCGGAAGATTGGGGATTCATCCGGAAGTTTGTCCTTCATCCGGAAGTTGTTCTTCATTCGGAAGATTGGGGTTTCATTCGGAAGTTAGGAGCTTCATTCGGAAGTTTTGAACTTCCGAATGAAGAGGTCTGTCAGTCTTCTTTCTGTTTTTAATTTTAAGTTTTCTTCTTTTAATTTCAAGTCTGATTCTTCCCGCCTTTTTATTTATTTGAATTTTTATTCACTTTACTTTTAGTTTAAGTTTTTATTTGCATCATTTACTTTTTGTTAAGTTTTAATTTTACGTCCTTTCATTTTTCGTCATTTACTTTTAAAGTTTTAAATATCGCACCGTTTACATTTTAACTTGTTTTAATTTCTCGTCATTTATTATTAAGTCTTGCTCATTTATTTTCCAAAACCAAAAATATTTGTTTCACCAAGAACAACTAATCTCACACAATTAACCGGAAATCAATTCGAAGAGATACCGAGAAAACGAACTTTCACCGAGTAAAAATCTAGTTATCAAATGGCGCCGCTGCCGGCTCTTTTCGTGAAGATCGAAGGTTTTTTGTGAGAAGCGCGTTGGATTTTAGGATCCGTTCACTCGTGAACGTTAGTTTTCGTGTTCAAAAATTTTCAAAAATCCAAAAACATTTGAAAAATCATAAAAAGCATTTCTTTTTCAAAGTTTTGCACCAAAAATATTCTTCTTCCTTATCTATCTTTCTTTATGGATTTTTATGTCCATTGCGTCCGGTGTGGGAAACAATTATCTGGGAACAACTCTTGTCAATGGTGTACATGTGAGCGGTGCGGAAACGATATCGACTACACACAATTCGGATTTTGTCCCTTGTGCAACTCGACTAATTCACTCTTTTTGAACCCACCTCCTGTTCCCCCGTGCATCTATTGTGGAAGCGATTCTCATTGGCATGTTTCGTGCCCGGTTCGATACCCGTATGGTCACGGGCAAGAACCGGGGTACAATTATGACAATGAAAATAGCTATCCACAAGACGCACTTGATTTTTCTCCAAACCCGGTTTGCAACAACTGTGGGGGTCCTCACGATACCTATTATTGTCAACCAATGAATTATTATGAGCCAAATCTGTGTCCTCAGTTTTCTTCACCAATGGATTATTATGAACCAAACCCGGTTTCTAATTATTCTCAACCGATGAACAGCTATGAGCCACAACCTTGCTATAATTCAGGTTTTCAACACTTTGAGCCCCCACATCACACCCTCAATCATCAATCCTCTCAGCATATTAATCTTGATCCACAACTCACTACCTTGAATGAAGAAACACACTCCATTGTTTTGCAACTTCAAGAAGCCGTTGTTTTGCTTAAAGAATTTAGGGACGAGGAAAAGCGACTGCAACAAGAGCAAGTATCTAATCTTAGTGATTATACCCCTCCTCTTTTGCATCAATACTATTATGATGATGACGACGATGCTGTATGCACTTTCAACACATCTTCCGAAGTTGTTGCTCCTACTCTCGATGTTCCTACTGCATCTAACAATCTTGATTCGTTGAATGAGCTTAATGATGTTCGTCTCGACAAAGTAATGGATGATGAGGTTTGTGACTTACCTGCTATGGAGCCTGAGGACGACGTTGCTCTTACGGACAAGGTCGATCCTAGTGATGTCGATTCTTCTCTCTGCTATGAGAATTTCACTTTTGAAATTTCTCAATCTCCACCGGGAGATGCAGACGATGACGATTTATTCTCTCCGGTTTACGAGCAGTTCACCGATGAACATGATCTTGTGGATGAGGTGGAAGACGTGCTTCTTCGCGATGGATTACGGAAAGTGCACCTTCTTATTGCTCAAATCGAAGCGTTGACTTCTCCTTCTCTTTCCAAGTCTTTACATCCATCTATTCCTTCCGTTGAAGATAATGACCCATTGTTGGAAGAAATCGATATCCACTCCATCCCTCCAGGTATTGATGACTCTGACACGGAGGGGGACATTATTTTTGATAATTTGTTGCAGGAAGATATTGTTCCAAGTCCTCCTCCCGAGCACCTTCCATCCTCCCTTTTAGCCACTATCACGGAGGATGAGTGCTTTGACCCAGGAGGTGACAGTGATTATGCTATGATTAATACCATTACGGCTTTGCCGTTTGCTCCACATCCATTGTCTTTGGGGGAGGACAATGTGCTTACTATACCCAACCCACCTCCCATGGATCTTGAATTCACATACTATACGTATGTTGAAAGGACCTTTCTCCCTTTCAAGACTTATCCCCCCGCCTCTCCTTTGCTGATGTCAACAGGGAACGAGGACAAGGTCTTTGATCCCGGTATCACATTCGAGGCTTCCCCATGAACCATTTAATTCGGGGACGAGTCAGGCTCATGACTCGGTTAATATAAACAAGCGCTTTTTGGGAGGCAACCCAATTATCTATGTATTTTCACCATAAGTGTAGGGGGAGCCACGTTGGTGTTTCTTGTTCTCTTTCTTATCATATGCAGGGATTAGAGCTTCAAAGACACACTCTTGATGACTTTTGACGAACCGTGATTCCGTGTTCCCTTCTTCCCGGTTCTATCCTAAACTCTTTTCGATTCACTATTTTATATTTCTCAATATTAAAATAGGAATCTCTTTAGTTGTCTCTTCCTTAGCAAAATTTAAACAACATGCACAATGTCCTAAGTGTAGGGGAGTTTACTCCCACATGCTTAAACATTGAGGACAATGTTTATATTAAGTGTAGGGGGGACTTCTATCGAAGTTAAGTGGCCTTTTCCTTGTATTTGTCCTCATTTTAACCGGAAAATCAGTTTTTCGACATTTTTCAAAATTTTTAATCTATTTTGGCCTAGTTGTAGTTCCCATTATTTGTGCTATTTTTCTCTTATTTTAATAAAATGGTTTTAGCAAGTTTAGATATCTTAGATATATTAGGCCCGTTGTGAATATTTTGACTCAACCCGAGTTTACTTATCCAAGTTCACTCTAGCTAGTATCCTTAACCATGTAGACCTTAATTGGTTTATTAGGCTAAGCATCCACGAGTCTCATTCATTGAGATTTTAAATTGCGGAGAACGAGAAATGATAGAGTTGGTTACAAGTTTGGTATTCTATCATTAACTTATGTGAGTTAATTATGATCTTTTTCTCCCATCACTTGCTAATAAATTATCTGCAATAAGTAAGGTCGTACGATTTGAAAATTTACTTAGCTTCTAGCCCAAGATCGTTTAAAAGTTGCTCGGTAATGATAAGAGTTTATAGCTAAGGCATAACTTATGAAGCGGGGCGCGAAGATTGGCGAGTCCGAAAAGGCCCTAACAAGGCATGAGGATTCCATTTTATTTCTGAAGATCCAAAGTGATGTGAAAAGCATTATTCCCGAAATCAATATGAAGGATCAAGACTCACGACGAAAAGCAATCAACTCCCATAAAGATGATGGAGAAGTCTATCCGAAAAGACCCTAACAAGGTATGAGGATAAATAGATCCAAGTCCTAAAAGGAGGCGGATCGTTGTATCTCAAAATCCCAATTAGAGATTGAAAAATAATCATGAAGTCGTGGTCAACAAAATTGGAGTACCCCTCAAAAGTCTCCAAGTGAAGAAACTCTATTAACGATGAGAAGACCATTATCTCAAGCACGTCTCTCAAGATATGAAGTATGAAGTACATGCCAAATATCGGCCCGAGAAAGGTCTCAAATCGTGAACCAAGTTATGCCAAGATATGAACTTTTTGATATCCCGAGAAGCAGTTTTAAGAGTTTTGTCCTTTAGCTAACTATTGATCAAATCGTCCTACTTTGCTTTCAGCCTAAATAAATTATCGAAATAAGTCAACAATGCATCCTCGTGATCATTCAAGACATCAATAAAATATAAGAGATACCCATAGGAATAAGGGAGTTTGAGTGATTAATTGAACCGCATGAGTAAATGTTTGTTATGCTAACTTGTACTAACGATGATCTTGTTTTTAAGCTTGGCATGGGGAACGTGAAACTTGAGGGTGATAAACATTCATGACACACAAGCCCTAATGTAAGTCTTAGATTTCTTTACATGTTTCTTCCTTGATTGCATCTTGTTATTTTCTATCTTTTTTATTTTCCTTAGTTGTTTAATAAAGGCCAAGGTAGGTTGAATATGATGGAAAGTGTAAACCTTGCTTTATCACTAAGCATTGCATGAGGGCATTGCAATGGTTAAGTGTAGGGGATTTGATAGGTGTGAAAACACCCATCTTTTCTACCACTTAATTACATTAAAACGGGGCCTAAACGTATATTTTATGTCGTAAATGGCGGAATTATGCGTGGTTTGTGTTTTTATTGTGTTTCAGGGTCGAGAAGGTGAAAAGTGGAGAAAACACGGCTTTCACGGGCTTTTATTGAAAAAAAGACGAAAGATGAAGTCGAAAGATCAAGAGTGGAAAAAGAACGGAAGTCCAAGACCAATTCTGAAGATTTATCGAAGAAAAAGTCAAAAGACGGAAGTTTACTAAAAGCCGAAGAACTCAAGTCTAAATTATGAAGAAATTACAAAACGAGTTCAAAGAAATCCCGAGACGAAGTCTGAAAAGTCGAAGAATTTAAGAAGACTGAAAGACTGAGGACCAAGAAAGAATGAAAGAAAGAGGAAGCCACCAACCACTCCCCTCTCCTATAAATACCACCCTCACAACATGTGAGAGGGTAGGTTAGTTTTTAGGATTAGATTAGGAGTAGGTAGTTTCTCTCTCTAAACTTATGCTTTCTCTCTAGATTAATTTGTGTTTTAAGCTTTTGTTATTGAATCCTTACTTTTTAATTAAGCTTTTAATTCATCATCTTCTTCCTTTCTAGTTTGATTTGTTCTTATTCATCATTGTTCATGTTCTTGAGTTTTTATGATTTTGATCAAGTGGGTTTTGATTAATTTGGTTATGTTTGTTAGTTTTGATGATTTGTTTTGATTGATTATTGTTAGTTGATGCTTATTGGTTGTTTTAGTTTAATCTTTCGTTTGATTTTAATTGATTTAAGGATAAAGCGCGTTTACTGTATCCCCTGTTCTTCATTTTGTGGGTTTCTGTTACTACATTTCCAAAACTTCCGGATCAATGATCCTTCTTTCGGAACTTTAAAAGTTCCGGATCAAAGGTGTTTCATGTTCTTCATTCGGAAGTTTGGGGATTCATCCGGAAGTTTGTCCTTCATCCGGAAGTTGTTCTTCATTCGGAAGTTTGGGGATTCATCCGGAAGTTTATTTTTCCTCCGGAAGTTTGTTCTTCATTCGGAAGATTGGGGATTCATCCGGAAGTTTGTCCTTCATCCGGAAGTTTTTCTTCATTTGGAAGATTGGGGTTTCATTCGGAAGTTAGGAGCTTCATTCGGAAGTTTTGAACTTCCGAATGAAGAGGTCCGTCAGTCTTCTTTCTGTTTTTAATTTTAAGTTTTCTTCTTTTAATTTCAAGTCTGATTCTTCCCGCCTTTTTATTTATTTGAATTTTTATTCACTTTACTTTTAGTTTAAGTTTTTATTTGCATCATTTACTTTTTGTTAAGTTTTAATTTTACGTCCTTTCATTTTTCATCATTTACTTTTAAAGTTTTAAATATCGCACCGTTTACATTTTAACTTGTTTTAATTTCTCGTCATTTATTATTAAGTCTTGCTCATTTATTTTCCAAAACCAAAAATATTTGTTTCACCAAGAATAACTAATCTCACACAATTAACCGGAAATCAATTCGAAGAGATACCGAGAAAACGAACTTTCAACGAGTAAAAATCTAGTTATCAGTGTTCTTGTTCACTTGGACTTGTGGGGCCCTTACAAGGTTCCTAGTAAGGAAGGGTATAGATACTTCCTTACCATTGTGGATGATTACTCTAGAGCTGTGTGGACTTACCTTTTGAAATCTAAGGATGAGGTTTTTGAGTGGTTAACTCAATTTATTAATCTTGTTAAAACTCAGTTTGATACCAAAGTTAAAATCTTTAGATCTGATAATGGGACTGAATTTGTCAATAACAAAGTACACACTATGCTCTCTTCTCTAGGTATCATCCATCAGACCTCTTGTCCTCATACCCCTCAGCAAAATGGGATTGCTAAAAGGAACATAGACACCTGCTTAATGTTGCCAGGAGTCTTATGTTTCAGGGTGGGATTCCTATCAATTTTTGGTCTGAATGTATTTTAACTGTTGTTTATTTGATCAACAGGCTCCCCTCTTCTGTCTTAAATGGTAGGTCCCCCTATAAATTGCTCTATAGCAAAAAACCTAATCTCTCTCATTTAAAATGTTTTAGATGTCTGTGTTTTTCTACTTGTCTGAATAACAGTGACAAACTCACACCTAGGTCTGAGAAATGTGTTCTCATTTGTTATTCTTCTTTTAAAAAGGCTTATAAACTGTTTAACTTGGATAATAGAAGAACTCTTTTCTCTAGGGATGTGAAGTTCTATGAAACTGTCTTTCCTTTCAAAATGAAAAACAATAGTGGAAAGGACTCAACTGATGTAGTTGTTACAAGTGATGTTGATCTCTTAACATTTTTTGATAACCAAACATATGCAAGTCCCATGATGATGAGAGAGCATCACCTGGTTTGGATGGTAGGGTTCATCCTACTATTGATGATGCCCCTGTGCATCATCCAGAGGAGAACCCTGCAACCACCATAGGTGAAAATGTGTAAATCTGCTCTAAGGGAAACTTTGAAAATGAAAATTCCTCTAATTATTTCATTGATCATAGTGGGGACCATCCTATAGAAGAGGAGCAGCCTGTTAGAAAGTCTAGTAGACCCACTAAACTGCCTGCTAAGCTTAATGACTTTGTCCTTGACAGTAAACTCAAGTATGGTATTGAGAAGCATGTTAATTATTCTAAGTTGAACACCACCAACTTTTGCTTTGCTACCACTCTTAACCAATCTGTTGAACCATCCACCTACTATGAAGCTGTGAAAGATAGTAGGTGGGTTGAGGCTATGAACAATGAAATTGAAGCCCTCTTAAGGAATAATACTTGGACCTTATGTGATTTGCCTTCTAATAGAAAGGCTATTAACAATAAATAGATCTACAAGATTAAATACAAGTCTTCTAGCCTTATTGACAAGTTTAAAGCTAGGGTTGTTGTTAAAGGTTATATTCAAAGGGAAGGCATTGATTTTGATGAGACTTTCAGTCCTGTTGTTAAAATGGTTACTGTTAGGTGTCTTGTTAACATTGCTGTCTCTAATGATTGGCCTCTCTTTCAACTTGATGTTAACAATGCTTTCTTGTATGGTGATCTTGATGAGGACATTTATATGACTCTTCCTTTGGGCTTTAATTGCAAGGATAAAGGTAAGGTGTGTAAGCTTAATAAAGCTTTGTATGGTCTCAAGCAAGCCCCAAGGCAGTGGAATGCAAAACTTACCACTGTCTTGGTTGAGCATGGCTTTTGCCAAAGTAAGTTTGCTTACTCTCTTTACACTAAACCGAATGGTAACATGTTTATTTTCCTTCTTGTCTATGTTGATGATTTTATCATTACTGGCAACTGCATTGAAGAAATTGAATCATTTACATTCTTTCTAAAAACCAAATTCATGATTAAAGACCTTGGCATTATGAAGTATTTCTTAGGTATTGAGGTTCTTGAAAACTCCAATGGGATCTGCATGACCCAAAGGAAGTATTGTCTTGAGCTCATACATGAGTTTGGTTTGCTTGCTGCTAAACCAGTAGGAACCCCATTACCTGAAAATTGTGTTTTGGCTGTTGATGAAAGCAAGGATGATAAATTTCTCTTAAATGTTTTTGAGTATCAAAGATTACTTGGGAGACTTATTTATCTAACTCATACCAGACCTGATATATCTTATGTTGTTCATTGCCTTAGCCAACACATGCATGCACCCCTTCAATCTCATCTTAAAATAGCCTTAAGGGTTATTAGATACCTCAAAACTCTCCTGGGATGGGTATCCAGTTCTATAAAGATACCTCTTTAAGGGTGTCTTGTTTCACTGATGCTGATTGGGCCAAATGTATTAAAACCAGGAAATCTGTTTCTGGATATTGTGTCTTATTAGGGAGGTCTCTTGTCTCTTGGAAGAGCAAGAAGCAGCCCACAGTGTCCAAATCCTCAGCTGAGGCTGAGTATAGATGTATGGCAAGTGCTACATGTGAAGTTATCTGGATCACTAACTTGCTTGGTGATCTAAGAATAAAAAACTTATTTCCTGTGAACCTTTATTGTGATAGCAGTTCTGCTATTCAGATTGCTGCCAATCCTGTCTTTCATGAGCGGACTAAACATTTTGAAGTTGATGTTCATTTGGTAAGGGAAAAGGTTCAGGATGGTGTTATCAACACCATCAAGGTTGCTTCACTTGATCAAACTACTGACATCTTTACTAAGGCTCATGGCATTCATCAACACCTGAAATTATGCAAACAACTGAGGCTAGTGAACATGTTTGGTGGATAACTCTGTGTTCTCTCACTTATCAGATTGAGGAAGGTGTTACTTAGTCAATCTTCTAGTGTCGCATAGACACTTTGCATTGTGTTATATTTTGGTTTTGTGTTTTATTATTTTGTTACAGGTTTTGGATGTGGGCTTCTTTTTTTGGTGGCCTTTTGTAACCGTTGAGGCCCAAGGCTTGTTTTATATTACCCTAGTCTTTGACTAGGGTTTCATCATCTCTCACTCGCCATACACAGACATCTGTGTGCGCAACTCTCTCTCTCTCTCTCACCAAATCCATGGAGGACTTGACCTGGGAGTTTGATTATCATCTTGTATAGCTGAGTGTTTGAGTGATCATTTGTATGTGAGGGGGAACGGATCAACCTAGTTGGGACGTTCTCATCATTTCTTTTGTAATCGTTCGATTAGCATCCGTTTGGGGACTAATCTTTATTTGTTTTGTTTAAGTACTTTTGATTCATAATAAAATACACCAAGGGGTGGTTGGTTGGGTGTAAAGATCTCTCTTATCCTGTGATATTGTGTTTATTAATAGTTATAGACTCTTTGAAAAATTGGAATAACCGCTTATTCTTCATAGATGATCGTGCATTCCCTCGTTTCTAATTATTTTGAACTCTATTGCCAAGGACATCGTCTCTACTAGATGAAATTTTAACGCAAATGACACGACAATGTTAGACAGAAACCGCACTGTATTTAGCAAACTCCCAGAACCTTTCTATGGCTCATAGGCTTGAGCTGCAACTAATTTGACTGGGATGATAAATACCTCGTATTTCTAGGTGTCGACAACTGGGGTGGGTGTTTATCCAATTTTCATAACGTACTTGTACTGTTCATCATGTATACTTAACTGATTCACGTCTTCATGTTTGCAAAAGGGATTAAGTTGCACAATAGCAACGTACTTTCGTAAATGTACCATCTTGGTACGTGAACTATTTTTTGTTCCATATAATGTAACGTACTTTCATATTTTGTGTCGATTTGCACCAAGTTTTACATACTATCGGTTAAAAAGTTTGGAAACCGGAAAAAGATTCCATAAGGCATATATTTTAAAGAGATTATGTCGTATAATAGCAACGAACTTTTCCAAATGTACCGATTTGGTACGTGAACTTTACTTTAATAACGAAAAATTACGAAAAACTTTAAAATGATTTAAGATTACAACAAAATTGTATAAACATTTTTTTTAATTATGAGAAAGGGTAAAAAAATCCTTGGTTTAAACAACAAATTTATTTAAAAACTCATTTTTAAAATATAAACCAAAATTTTAAATTACAAATTTTCTTTATAGAGTTTTTATACATAAAATATTTTTTACGAAAAACTATAAAAATTTGAAAGCTTTTTTTAACATAAAAAATTGATAGATTAAACACAAGTTAAAAAGGTTGAGTTTTGTATAGTTTTTTTAAATACATAAGCGATGGATTTTTAAAACAAGAACTATAAGAAATTTTCAGAAAAAAAATTAAAAACTGAAAAATTAAAACTTACATAAAAGAAAAATTCCCAAAAAGTTTAAAACTTTCCGAGAGTTACGAAAAAAGATTTTCAAAAAATTTAAATTTGAAGAAATTTTAAAAAAAATTGTTTTATTAAAATAAAAGTAAAATTTAGAAGTTTTAAAGTTTTTTTAACAAGCTTTAGTTTTATCTAAAAAAAAGATTAAAATGTGTAAATGTGTTAAATATTTTTAAAAAAAATCTGATGAAAAACGTTTAGTTATTTTTATCCTTTTTTTTAAGTTTCTAAGAAAAAACATTCGTTAATTAAAAAGTAACTTTGAAAAAAAATAAAAGAAGAAAAAAATGTAATGTTCTCGGTAAAACAAGTTTCAGTGTGCAAATCGACACAAAACCTGAAAGTACGTTACATTGAGTGAAACAAAAAATAGTTCACGTACCAAGATGGTACATTTGTGAAAATACGTTGCTATTGTATGGCTTAATCCCTTTGCAAAAATGAATTTATTTGGACTAATCCGTCATGGTGATCCTAAGAAAGTTCATGGTGATCCTAAGAAAGTTCCAACGGGGACCCACGCCCATAGGCCGGATGAATAGCCACTACTCGTAGCCACAACTGACGTGATAGTACTTTGACGGTTTCAGCTCCTCCACCTAAATCATTATAATTACGATACGACAATTCTCCTGAAGTCCCCCTTGTATTTCCACAAGGGTTCTACTATTAATACCCCATACCCCATTAAAAAGTAACGAAAAGGTACTAAAGATTCCGTTTGTCCCCTTTCTGCTTCAATCAGATATAGTTTTTATCAGTTTCTATTCCGTGTTTTCTGTCTGTTTTATATTTTTGAGTCATAAAAACTTATTATTTTTATTCCGCGTTTTCAGTTTCACAGTTTTATAACAAGTACAAAATTATAAAAATTAAAAAAATAGAAAAAATAGGGGGTATAGCTAGTAAAAAAGGGGGGTCTTCATATCCTTGCCCTTTCTACAAGAGTAATGCTACAACCACAAAGAGATTTTCACAAAATGTTTCACAAAATGAGGTGTCATATGATTAGTGGCTTATAAAATCCACTTTTCATTTCTCTCTCTTATACATATGCACTAATCATATGACACCTCATTTTGTGAAACATTTTGTGGAAATCTCTTTGTGGTTGTAGCATTACTCTTTCCATAATGAAGATGGGGATAATTTACACCTAGAAGATGGCGGGGCGTCCAATGCTTCTCCTATGGACGAACCAAGTGTCATTGAGGATACGGAAGTCACTCCCCTTCCTTTTGAAGAGGTCGAGCCATCGAAGAAGGTCTTGTGGATAGAAGATCCATGAAAGCTTGTGTCACCAGAAAGAGGAAAGTGCCTGAAACGAGCATGTCAATGGCCAATGCTCCCCCAAAGAGCCTTGGAAGGGACCATCGATCTTTTCAAGTCGGCGCTAGTGCTGTAACAGGAGTGTTCGCCACACTCATTGATCTAGAGACCAAGGTACCGATGACCGTAGTGCCTACTTCTGGTGTGAGCATATTGAATCCAATCCCCTTATCATTTGTCAAGCCAACTGAAACTGATACCATACCGTAAGTTCTCTTATGCAATGTACTTGTTATCGTTGTATACTCTGATCTAGTATGTATTTACTAATCTATTTTCGTACACAAACATGTTAAAGAAATTTCTGCAGCCGCGGCGGAAGAATAGGTCCCCGAGCCATCACCCATGATGACCAAGGAAACAACAAAGCAATCCTATGTGTTTGAGGGCATTCCGCATCAACAGGTCCTAGGCCTACCACCTCCCATTTAGTAACCAAAGGTTCCCCCTAGCAAGATTTATCAGCCCACCTGGGCATACAATCTCTGACCGCTTAGACGATCCTAAATCATGTAAAGAGTTGATAGACCAGATCACGTCACCCGATAACTTATCTGTCCGAAGGGATCTTGATAATGGGGAGTTCTTGGAAGCATACAACAACATTGTGACGTACCAAGTTTCCCTGGGTGTAGCGTTGCGGATAAAGTTTGAGAAAGAGTTCCAGTTCTAAAGAAAGGCGAATCAAAGAGTTGAAAGGCGTCAGAAGAAAATCCAAGAAAAAGATGCTGAGATTGCCAAACTCACAGGCCTAATGAACTCCCTTAAGGATGTCGAGGCAAATGTGATCATGCTAGATGATCAAATAAAGGAATCATAGGCCATAACTGAAGAGAAAACAAAGCTTCTTGAAGAGTCACAGTCAAGGACCACGGACCTCATCAAAGAACTCGTCGCTGCTTAGTCAAAGGTTACATCTCTTGAGCGGATTACAAAGAACTGTCCGACATGGTATGCACCCTTAGCCTTTACTGTGCCAAGTTACTGATTATGGTCAAGGGTGAGGACTAGATTGTAGCGGAATTTGAAGAGTTCAAGCACTAGAAAGACAAGTATATTGTGGAACATTCTAGACAACTGGATAGCCAGCTGGATGCGCTTAACATTTATTTTTATGAAGAACTCTATCCACACATGCTGACCGTAATTTCTGATCGTAGGTGGGTGGTTGGTCACGGTTATCGGCTTTCGGTAATGAAGGTTGCAGAGTCACATGAATCCGCCAATCATTTGCAAACGTCGTATCCTATGGTATCGACATAGGTAAACACGAGGGTTGTTGTGAGGGCTATGAACATGCCAAACCTAGACTTGCTTTGTACGAACATAAATCATACAATACTGCTGCTGGAGAAAAACTCTCGTCCTCAATGAACGCCCTTTAAGGATATAAAGTACCCGTTGATCGACCAGCTAGAAAAATGGAAGGACGCCCCCTTTTCCTGGTTCACATCCTCTTTATACTAGGAAGGTGACTTTGGGGATGAAGATGAGCCAAAGTAATTCTGCAAGCTATGACCATATGCTAGCCAACTTAATGTTGGGAATAAACTCAGTGCATGTTTTATTGCATTACCGGTGTTAAAATGTTTAATGTTGGTAGTGATATTATTACTACTGGTAGTGTTCGTATATAGTTGAATAAACTGGTCATAGTCAATTCTTAATGCTAGTTGTAATCATGGATGTTGATTAAAGGATAGAGACTAAAGACGTGTTTAGTATTGACATAAGATATTCCTTAAAGAGACAAAGATTGACGGGATGTTGGTTATCAAAAGAAGATATTATGTGTGTATATCTTATTTGTTTTTAAAAGATTACTTTGTGTTTATCTTGTAAAAGACTCCTTGTGATATAAAATGAGGCCCTAGGTTTAGGTTGATACATATCATTCTCACGTCTTCATTATTAGCTTTAAGGTTTATGTAACTCTAGTACTCTTACAAGAAGTACTCGTATTGTTAATATTAAAGCTTTTAGTGAATTCTTTGTCATTCATATGGGTATAATCGAGTCAAGCCGATGTAACATCCCACTTTGATAAATGGATCGTTACGCGTATTTATGGTGTGTCATCAAAGCATGCAAGGTAATATGTACTAAAACATATATGACCAAAAGGGAAAACCGGAATCAAACATCGGTGCTCAAACATAAGCCCAAAACATAAATAAGGTAAATGGAATGAGAAGGACGAAACATGTGTTCAATAAGCATAAGTATAAGAAGGCAAAAGGAGAAGAAGTCTAAGGCAACTTCCATCCTATGAACGTCCTCCAAATGCTCAAGTATGTCCATGGATACCTGCCGTTTTGGGACATGGAAAAGAAAGTAACGGCTGAGCAATACGCTCAGTGAACGGATATATGACATAGTATGAATGACTGAAACATAAATAAGACTGAAAAACAGCGGAAATGTATAAGTCCTAACCTGGAACATGTTTATAAAACTGGTTTTATAGTTTGAAAAGACTTATGTTTTTATATGAAAACTGTATTAATTATCCATTAGCCCATACAGGTCATGAGGTTCCACCGTGCATGAATACTTGGAGAGGAGACCTCATCATGCAATTAGAGGGGTTGCCTCTAATTAATTAGTCTGGGTAGAAGGGATCAACTCCTTGTGAAGAATGCAAGGCACACATCACATTCACCTTGAAAATCCTGTAAAACATGTAACTATGATGCACCCATACGCCCCACATGATAATATAAATATAAAGCCAAAACTGTAAAAGGAGCGCCACGAGCAATCACTCCGCCGTGGGGAAGTCATAACATGGTCATAACATCGGTGCCTCTAGTATTATGGTTGTGGTACCTCCATAACTAGATGACACTTGTCATGCATGTATATGGCTTAGGCATTTAAACATAAGTAATCAAACATATAAATATACACTTGGGAAAACAGTTGGTTGCAAACGGGGAATCCTAATGAGGAAAGAATGTTCATACCGAAGGACGGAAAATTCGTACCTTATGTCCAGTATAAGCTAGAATGGAAACGCTGGAGAACTACTCCACCTTCCCGGATAAAACTACATTAGATAAGGGACGTGTACGAGTTGTTTGATATACTGTGTATTTTATTGATTATGTGTGTTCTTAGTTATTATTTATGCTTTGTCATGTTTTACTGTTTTATGTGTTGTCTGGTGTATATTCAGGTATTCTAATGATATATGTTATGTATTCCTGTATTACTATACTTGTATTGTAATACTGAGTAACTTCTAAAAATAGCAGGTTTCCTAAAATAGTAAGTTTCCAAAAATAGAAATAAGCTGGATTAATAAGTTAAAAAGATAAGCTAGTGCTAATTGATTAAAAGCTATATGTCATGGAATTAATATAATAAAGATTATCAAATAAATACTATAGGTTAAGTGATTATTAATTTTTAAGAAAGTTACATGGTTTAATAATTAATAATAAGGTCATGAAAATATTAATAAGAATTTACCTTAAAATATTAATTAAATTAACATGGTTTTAATTTAATTATGCTAATAAAATACCTAGGTTAAAACTTGATTATTTACTTTAAATAATAAACCTAAGTCTTGGATTTTAATTAATTAAATTACTAGCCATGGGGATTAATTTAATTAATAAACTGATTTTTATAAGTTAACCCGAACCCGTGAAACAACCATAAGCCGAGTCAAATAAGCCAAACCAACAGCCCAAACAGCACAGCCCTACGGTTGTGGTTTCTTCCACTGACAACAAGTAGTCTGCCCCCGACTTAGTTGGGTTCCCACTGCCAGGCCAAACACCACCCTGCTGGGTTGGTGTTGCTGCTGACTATGCAGGCAGCCACTGGCGGTTGCCAGTTTCCCCTGCTGCGTACATGTTCCCACCGGCCTGGGCCGGTTCCCACTGCCTTCACCAAACGCGCCCCCTGCTAGGTGTTTGGCTGCTGCTGCTGATTGAACCAACAACCACCTACCCTTATGGGTTTGAGTGGTTGGAATAAAACCACCGAGACCTCACTGGTCTCGGTTTGCATGACACACAAACCCAAAACCCGACACCCTTTCAGGTTTTGTATAGACTTATACATGTTCATATGATTTTAATTTATGGTTTCATGTTTAATTAAAAATAACCAAAAGAAAATAAATAAAAGATTAGTGATATCGATTGTGTTATGATAATTGACGAGCAACCATATACTCGAATCCAAGAATCAAAGATCAAAGGTTTTGCTTTTTCTTCTTCCTTCTTGTTTCTGTCGACGGCACCACACATGGTGTAGGGTTTACTGTTGTTTTCTTTGTAATAATGATAAATGGGATTAATGTTTTCTTCGTGTATGTTATTTTTTACGTGGGTCGGGCAAAGGCCCTTTTCCTTCTTGTTTTCTTTTGTTTCACACGCAGCCCACACACACCCTATAGTTTTCGTTTCGTTATTGTTTCGTGTGTTAACGTATATCATACGTGCTCGTGTTTTTAAAAGTCGTGTCTTATTCCTTGGAGTGTTTAAATATTATACGTAATTATTAATCGTATATAAACAACATACTTAATGTTTGTAATTAATGTTCGTGATACGTGTTGCATAATATAAAATATAAAATTTTAATTTATCTGTGTATTTACGTAGTGTATTGTTCATGTTATTTTTATGCGGGTTTTACAACTCTTCCCCACTAAAAGAACAATTCGTCCTCGAATTAAAGACGTGATATTGTTGTGCTTTTACAATTCTTCCCTTCCAAAAGGAATAATTCGTCCTCGAATTAGAGATACGATAATCTGGGAGGGACGTGGACGTAACATGGAACGTAAAGACCATGGAACGTGACGTGACTGAAGAGAACATACCTGACTCAGGAACGGAAGAGAGGATAGAAGGTCCGGATGGAACCTTCCGTTTCAAGTGGCTTCCCACTCGGAACGGTTCCTCTAAAAGATCTTGACGAAGTAGAAACTCCTGATCTTCATGACCCTAACTTGACGGTACGTAAAAGTTTCTGGTTCATCAACGTAAGATAGATCTGCATGAATCTGATCGAAGGATAAGAACTAATGTGCAAAGGTAAATGAAACGTTATGATGCGAAATAAACTGGAATAACTGACGTTAGTAACGTCTGAACAATGATGCACGAGACATACTGAAACGTAGTACGTGAACAATTGTGAACGTAATATCTGAACAATTGTAAACGTGATACGTGGAGATATGGTGAACGTAATGATAAAGCATATGGTGGACGTGATACGGAAAACATATCGTGAGCGTGATACGAGAACGTAGAGTGAACATGATATGGGGAACATATCGTGAACGTGAGATAACTGAGGAGATAACGTCAAACGATAAGAGGTGAGGCGTGAAATGTGACGTGAAACGTCCGTCTAAGGATGGAAAGTCTATTAAACTTGAGCCTGGTCTCCCAAGCTTTCTATAAAACTTTCTATAACAAAAAGTGAAACGTAAATCGTAAGATAGGATACGATCATGAACGTGAATGATGTCATGAACGTGGAAGTGAAAGCCAATCATAAAATAAAAATGGATATAAACGTGAACAAGGTCATGAAGGCTAACATGAGACATAACTCGCGAGCTGAAATAGTCATACAAACGTGAACGGAAATAATGAACGCGAACGTGAACCTTTATCTGATCTGATAGCTGAAAGAGTGTCGTGTGATCGTACGATCATCAGCTGGAAGATATCTGATAATATGCTACTTCTTACTCCTTTCGGATGAAATAAAACGTGTAGGCTAGGTTAAATGATAGAACGACGATCCGAAAATTTCTAAAGGTTGGAATGTCTGCAAGCGTGTTGGCGTTCTATCTTAACCTGCTGATATGTCAGGTACTTAGATATAAACGTAACTGTATCTTGCTTCATAGAAACTGGCTACATAGAAGTTTGGAAAATTATGAGTCTCTGAAATTATCTCTTAACGTAGGATCCTTTTGAACACATAACTTAGTGTAGGATTCTCTCATTTTCGCGTAAGCTGAGTCATGGTAGGATTAACTGTGAGATTCAATGTGATACAACGTGTCACTGAAATCAACCATAGTTTGTACTAGAAAAAATTTTGGTGAAATTTCTTATGTCGTAGGTTTTGTAACATAGTGCGAATATGGTATTCGTGCCCTTCTCCAGACTTAGAGAAGATCAAGTTGTTATTGATGAAAATACTAATGAATTTGTTTATGAATTCATGGGGATCTCCCTTCATTAAGTCCATAAATGATGCTAGCGCATTCGTGAGACCAAAATAAAATCATGAATTTAGCATGAACAAATCGTGTGCGGAAAGCAGTCATAGCAATGTCTTTCCCTTTCACTCATCACTATTGGCAGTATGATCATAAATCGATCAGGGAAAGTGCTTAGAACCCTGTAGTCGATCGTATATGTCGTCAATACGTGGAGGAGGATAACGGTCATGAATGGTAATTTGTTTAAATCGAAGGTAGCTGACACATAATCTCATGTTACTGTCCTTCTCCTTAATCAACAGAACCGGTGTTCACCATGGTGATACACCTGGAGTATATCAGGTAAATTTGAAAGGATCGACTGATTATGAATGAAAGGAACTTCAGAAGTTGTGTCCTAACTGATAGCTGAAAAATCTTTGCAGCCATGGGATAACAAATACGTACTTGTAAAGCATAAATAATTCGTACATATTTTCCTGATGGAAAACCATGCTGAATGTATTCACGAGCCTGAACATCGCTGTATATAATCCTATATGAATGGCGACCAATCGTAGCATGGTGTGCTGTTCATAGTCCATATTCAGAATCATACTTACCTCGCATCTGTCTGAGGTAAATGCGTTAGCAGATAGGATCTTATCATTAGACTGAAGGAAAACCGTCGTACACATGGGCGATACGAATGGCGTCCTTTATGGTCATGGATATATGAAATATGGAATCAAGAAATGAAAGTGTCATGAAGCAAACGTGACAGATCTCACTGAATGTGTTTTGCCTGTCTCACGCAGAACGAATCCTACGTGTCGAAACACGAATAATACGCCGGTGATGGTGCTGAAATTCTTGTGGCCTGATTAATACTTGGCACAACAAAAATGGATATACCCCTTGAAGGGTGCCCTGAATTTCTTAGGGTTGTTTTAGAAGATAGAAGTGAGTCATGTTTCTTGACTCGTGTCTTGAGAAATATGTGTATGACACGCTTCTTGACTGGTGTCTTAACATGTGTCTCAAGGTGTGAAACAAATAAAATTGAAAATCTTAGGTTATTATGCCAGAATTGGCGGATCGGTTGGACTGTTGACCCTTTGTATTTCTGATCACATCCGTTACCGGAGCTTCTGTTGTGATTGCTAGAATAGTTGTTGTCACAGTAGTGGTTACTATCGTCTTGTGTGTCAGTTCCATGATGGTCATTCTCATGACAGTGATTCATGTAACTATTCAGCTAGGTGGCCGGCTGGTACCGGTTCCCACTCATATGACTGAAAAGACAACTGAGTGACGTGTGACATATAGCTAAAAGGTAGGGACATGGATTGTGATGGAAATCGTCTGGTGGTGAAGCATCTTCTCGTCTGATCGATTTGATCTAACGCCTTTGTCTTCGTCTTGTAGGATCTCCAGGTTGTGAACAACATCAGCATCTCCAGGTTGTGAAAAACATCAGCATCTCGTAGCATCTCCAAATAATCAACAGCATCAACATTTAGTAACATCTCCAAGTTATGAGCGGCATCAGCATCTTGTAGAATATCAGCAAGTAGGGTACGCCTAAGATGATTTAGAATCGAATAGTGAATACTGGTGGAGTATTGTAAGTGAAATACACATGGATTACGGTAAGTGTAACACACATGGGATATAATACTTCGCTTTTGGCTAGGTATAAAATATTATCGTAGTAGTTCCGAATCTTTTCGAATTGAAAACCGGTCTTAAGTGCGACTCAATTGTCTTTTGGTGAATCAAGAGAATGATTTGGTTTGTTTGTTCTAAACTACTAGCAAGTAATAAAAGTGTCGTTGAGTAATTTAAAGCCTTGACAAAATTAAACTTAAATTTTACTTATGGAAATTCTTAAAACTTGAAGCTTGTAAAACTTGGAAACTTGAAAACTTAACCAATTGTAATAAAACAATTAATGTCCATCGGAATATACCAAACTTTCAACCATCGGAATAATAAACAAGGATCCATCGGAATGCATGATTTTACTACCTATCGGAATGTTGTGAATGCATCTGTCGCAATGTATTTCCATCGGAATGATGCTGTCGAAAAATGGGCAGCACTTCGTCTTAACCAAGACCTTAAGACCCGTCGGAATACGCGATCGCAATGTGCGATCGCAACCCAGATCGGAATAAGGGGGTTAACCAACTGATCGCAAAGTAAAACCCTAATGGGTTATTGCGATCGAAAACCAAAGCTATCGGAAAGTGGATAAAACCGTCGGAATGTGTGTCAAAACCCTAGGATTGCGATGGAAGGGAGCTGATTCCGAAATTTGTGGAAGAGTGAAACTTAATAAGCAGTTGCAATAAGCTACTCTAACGAATCTTAAACGATCCCAAAAAGCTCAAATTCGATGACTTATCAAAACTTAAAATCAAAAACTTTATGAAACGAACTTTAAACCATTAAAAACCTTGAAGAAATCCGAAACTCAATAAGCTAAGATTCGAATAAGCCAATAAGTATTACGAGCTTATGGTTTAAACGAAGGAGCTTGTGTGTACTAAAAAGAGCAATCCTTTAATCTCGAAAACATCAAATCATAGGCATGAAGAGTGTAAATCGGATCAAAGATAAATGAATCAAGAAGTGTAGAATGAGAATAAAGATCAAAAGCTTAAAATAGAACTTTGATTAATGAAATAAGCAATACAAAAAGTGTTTAATCTTGAAAGATTAAAAGAAAAAGATGAATTAGTGAGAGAAAGTTTAAGACTTTCTCTCTCTAAAAACTAGAAAGAAACTAAAGAAAATAAAAACTAGCTAACCCCCTCCTAATGTGATTAGGAGGGTATTTATAGGGAAGTGGGAGGCATGTGTGGTGCTTTCTTCTTTCTTTTTCTTCTCGAATCGATTTTAATTCTTCGTCTTTGTAGTCTCGGGATTTGAACTTGTCTTTTAATTTTCTTCTTCTATTAGTCTTAAGTTCTTCGACTTCATTAAACTTCCGTCTTTAGACTTGTTCTTCGATAAATCTCCAGAATAGGTCTTGGACATCCGTTCTTTAAGCACTCTTGATCTTTTGACTTCGTCTTTTCCCGTTTTCTTCGATAAAAGCCCGTGAAAGCCCGTGTTTTCTTCCTTTTTCTTCTTTTGGTCCTAAAACACAATAAAAACACAAACCACGCATAATTCCGACTTTTATGACATAAATCACACGTTTTGGTCTTGTTATTATTGGAAATAAGTGGTAAAAGGATAAGTGTTTTCACACTTATTAAATCCCCTACACTTGACCATTGCAATGCCCTCATGCAATGCATTAATTTTAAGCACGTTTTACATTCTCCATCATAAATAACCCATCTTGGCCTTTATTAAATACTAAACGTAAAAGATAGAAATAGGTACAGAAATTAAAAACTTACATTGGGTTTTGGCGGCCATGAACGTTTATCATCCTCAAGTTTCACGTTCCCCATACCAAGCTTAGAAACGAGATCATTGTTATTATAAGTTAGCAAACTATCACGAACTCATGTGGGCCAATTACTCACTTAGACTCCCTTATTCCTAGGTGTATCTCTTGTATTTTATTTTTGTCTTGAATGATCACAAGGATGCATTGTTTGACTTATTTCGATAGTTATTTAGTCCGAAAATAAGGTGAACGATTTAATCAATAGTTAGCTAAAGGACCAAATCTTTTAAAACTGCTTCTCGGGATATCAGAAAGTTCATATCTTGGCATAACTTGGTTCGCGATTTGAGACCTTTCTCGGGCCGATATTTGGCAGCGACTTCATACTTCGAATCTTCGAGAGACGTTCTTGAAATTATGGTCTTCTCTTCATAATAGGAATTTCTTCACTTGAAGTTTTTGAGAGATTCTTCATCTTTGGACCACGACTTCTTCATTTTTCTCCAATCTTTATTTTTGGACTTTGATATACAACGATCCGCCTCCTTTTAGGACTTGGATCTATTTATCCTCATACCTTGTTAGGGTCTTTTCGGATAGATTTCTCCATGACTTTTGGGGAGTTTTTGCTTTTCGTCGTGTGTCTCGATCCTTCATATTGATTTTCGATAAATGATTCTTCACATCACTTTTGGATCTTTAGCAACAAAATGTAGCCCTCATGCCTTGTTAGGGCCTTTTCGGACTCGCCAATCTTCGCGCCCCGCTTCATAAGTTATGCCTTGGCTATGAACTCTCGTCATTACCGAGCAACTTTTAAACGATCTGGGGCTAGAAGCTAAGTAACTTTTCAAATCGTACAACCTTACTTATTAGCAGATTAATTTATTAACAAGCGGAGGGAGAATAGGGTCATAATTAACTCACATAAATTCACGAAAGAATACCGAACTTATAATTGACTCTATCATCTCTCGTTCTCCACAGTTTAAAATCTCAAGGAATGAGACTCGTGGATGCTTAGCCTATTAAATCAAAGTTTTGGGTTTTCGAGTCGCCTATAGGTTCTTGCAAATTCTTAGACTTTTTCAAGTTTAGAAATCGCATTTTAAAGTTCCCTTGATAAACGACTCTCTAGGATCAATTATAGGAACTTGCGAAAAGTTCTTGTTCTTAACCCGTGAGAGTTAAGACTTTCGCGTTTTATAGCTCCCTATATAAAAGCCTAGCAAAACTTGACTTAAACACGTTAAGGATACTAGCTAGAGTAAACTTAGACAAGTAAACTCGGGTTGAGTCAAAAGGTTCACGACTAAGAAAAATCTAAAACCACTTTATTAAAAATTTATTTTAGCAAAGGAAATAAACATAATAAAGGAAAATGCAACTATACAACTAGGCCAAAATAGATTAAAAATTTTGAAAAATGTCGAAAAATTAAATTTTCCGGTTAAAGTGAGGGCAAATTCACGGAAAAGACCACTTACTTCGATAGAAGTCCCCCCTACACTTGAGATAAACATTGTCCTCAATGTTTAAGCATGTGGGAGTAAACTTCCCGACACTTAGGACATTGTGCACTTTGTTTAAATCTTGCTAAGGAAAAGACGACTAAAGTGAATTCAATGTGAACAAAAATATACACAAAGAGAATATCTATATAATATTTTTGATTTTTATAGGTTTTTTAATGTTTTTGTATTTTTGAAAAGTTTTATAATTTTTATGGATTTTTGGAAATTTTTATAACAATAAAAATAACGTTCAAAGAACGGATCCCAAAATTCAATGCGTCTCTCACTAGAAACCGTTTATCTTAACGAAAAGAGCCGGCAGCGGCGCCATTTAATACTTCGCTTTTGGCTAGGTATAAAATATTATCGTAGTAGTTCCGAATCTTTTCGAATTGAAAACCGGTCTTAAGTGCGACTCAATTGTCTTTTGGTGAATCAAGAGAATAATTTGGTTTGTTTGTTCTAAACTACTAGCAAGTAATAAAAGTGTCGTTGAGTAATTTAAAGCCTTGACAAAATTAAACTTAAATTTTACTTATGGAAATTCTTAAAACTTGAAGCTTGTAAAACTTGGAAACTTGAAAACTTAACCAATTGTAATAAAACAATTAATGTCCATCGGAATATACCAAACTTTCAACCATCGGAATAATAAACAAGGATCCATCGGAATGCATGATTTTACTACCTATCGGAATGTTGTGAATGCATCTGTCGCAATGTATTTCCATCGGAATGATGCTGTCGAAAAATGGGCAGCACTTCGTCTTAACCAAGACCTTAAGACCCGTCGGAATACGCGATCGCAATGTGCGATCGCAACCCAGATCGGAATAAGGGGGTTAACCAACTGATCGCAAAGTAAAACCCTAATGGGTTATTGCGATCGAAAACCAAAGCTATCGGAAAGTGGATAAAACCGTCGGAATGTGTGTCAAAACCCTAGGATTGCGATGGAAGGGAGCTGATTCCGAAATTTGTGGAAGAGTGAAACTTAATAAGCAGTTGCAATAAGCTACTCTAACGAATCTTAAACGATCCCAAAAAGCTCAAATTCGATGACTTATCAAAACTTAAAATCAAAAACTTTATGAAACGAACTTTAAACCATTAAAAACCTTGAAGAAATCCGAAACTCAATAAGCTAAGATTCGAATAAGCCAATAAGTATTACGAGCTTATGGTTTAAACGAAGGAGCTTGTGTGTACTAAAAAGAGCAATCCTTTAATCTCGAAAACATCAAATCATAGGCATGAAGAGTGTAAATCGGATCAAAGATAAATGAATCAAGAAGTGTAGAATGAGAATAAAGATCAAAAGCTTAAAATAGAACTTTGATTAATGAAATAAGCAATACAAAAAGTGTTTAATCTTGAAAGATTAAAAGAAAAAGATGAATTAGTGAGAGAAAGTTTAAGACTTTCTCTCTCTAAAAACTAGAAAGAAACTAAAGAAAATAAAAACTAGCTAACCCCCTCCTAATGTGATTAGGAGGGTATTTATAGGGAAGTGGGAGGCATGTGTGGTGCTTTCTTCTTTCTTTTTCTTCTCGACTCGATTTTAATTCTTCGTCTTTGTAGTCTCGGGATTTGAACTTGTCTTTTAATTTTCTTCTTCTATTAGTCTTAAGTTCTTCGACTTCATTAAACTTCCGTCTTTAGACTTGTTCTTCGATAAATCTCCAGAATAGGTCTTGGACATCCGTTCTTTAAGCACTCTTGATCTTTTGACTTCGTCTTTTCCCGTTTTCTTCGATAAAAGCCCGTGAAAGCCCGTGTTTTCTTCCTTTTTCTTCTTTTGGTCCTAAAACACAATAAAAACACAAACCACGCATAATTCCGACTTTTATGACATAAATCACACGTTTTGGTCTTGTTATTATTGGAAATAAGTGGTAAAAGGATAAGTGTTTTCACACTTATTAGGATACGGTACATGTAGTACACGTGGAATATGGTACATGGAGTACACATGGAGTGCACATGAAATAATCGGTATGGGGTTGATCATCTGACATGATTTTAAAGGAAAATAATTGGTTAAACGGTTAGAAACCGAACTGGAATGGGCATCATGATTGCTTGGCAATTCCAGCATAGACATCATTCTGGTTGCATAGAGAAATGCTAAAAGTGTGGTTAAACGAAATTCAACGATGATTTACATGAAAGCATGATTAATAGAAACCAACCATGACTATCATGAAAGCAGGATTAAATGAGATCCATCAATGTCTTGCATGAAAGCATAATCCACATAAGAGACGTAAGACACAATCAACATGAAGACGAAATCATCATGGGGAAACATGGAACAAAATTAACATGGAGGAGTATAAAATATAATTAGCATAAAAACGAAGTTAACCACGATAGTATGAAAACATACTTGACATAAAGAAAGATAGCAATTAATGAGGGGACATGAAAAAAATTATGACTGTAACGCAATGAACCCGAAAAATCGCTGGTGTGGATGACCATGGGTCGGCTCACAAAATTAAACTAACATGAGTAAGGATGAACGCCTATGGGTCGGTTCATCAAAACAAAATTGACATGGCAAGGGTGAACGCCTATGGGTCGGTTCACCAAAATAAAATTCGAATGAAAAGCACATGTGACTAAATATGGTCAGTCCTGTACCAACCATTACTTAGTCAAAATACCTGCAACAATAATACATGAATATAAATAAGTGAAAATCAACTGTCAAAACTTAACAAAAAACGTATGACCACGTATGAATTATAGTGGTTCAGTCCATGTTAGCCAAAGTTCTCAAGAAACATCATGCATAAAAGAATGACATGAAACTAAGTATGCATGATGGTTGTTCAATCCATATTAGTAAAAACAATTCCAAGGAAAACATCATGGTTAAAACATCAATGTGTTGAAAATATCAATACGTGGAATAACAAGCGTCAGCTTAGGAAGCTCTTGGTGACTACCCACTAGTCACAGGTCGAGTTTTAGAGCCTACAGGTCGAAACCTGTCTCAAATACCATAATTGTAACACCCCACCTTGATAAGTGGACCGTTACGCGTATTTATGACGTGTCATCAAAGCATGCAAGGTAATATGTACTAAAACATACATGACCAAAAGGGAAAACCGGAATCAAACATCGGTCCCCAAACATAAGCCCAAAACATAAATAAAGTAAATAGAATAAGAAGGACGAAACATGTGTCCAATAAGCATAAGTATAAGAAGGCAAAAGGAGAAGAAGTATAAGGCAACTTCCATCCTATGCACGTCCTCCAAATGCTCAAGTGTGTCCATGGGTACCTGCCGTTTTAGGACATGGAAAGGAAAGTAACGGCTGAGCAATACGCTCAGTGAACGGATATATGACATAGTATGAATGACTGAAACATAAATAAGACTAAAAAACAACAGAAACGTATAAGTCCTGGAAAACCTGGAACATGTTTATAAAACTGGTTTTATAGTTTGAAAAGACTTATGTTTTTATATGAAAATTGTATTAATTAGCCATTAGCCTATACAGGTCATGAGGTTCTACCGTGCATGAATACTTGGAGAGGATACCTCATCATGCAATTAGAGGGGTTTCCTCTAATTAATTAGTCTGGGTAAGAGGGATCAACTCCTTGTGAAGAATGCAAGGCACACATCACATTCACCTTGAAAATCTTGTAAAACATGTAACTAGGATGCACCCATACGCCCCACATGATAATATAAATATAAAGCCAAAACTATAAAAGGGACGCCACGAGCAATCACTCCGTCGTGGGGAAGTCATAACATCGGTGCCTCTAGTATTATGGTTGTGGTACCTCCATAACTAGGTGACACTTGTCATGCGTGTATATGGCTTAGGCATTTAAATATAAGTAATCAAACATATAAACATACACTTTGGAAAACAGTTGGCTGCAAACGGGGAATCCTAATGAGGAAAGAATGTCCATACTGAAGGACGGAAAATCCGTACCTTATGTCCAGTATAAGCTAGAATGGAAACGCTAGAGAACTACTCCGCCTTCCCGGATAATACTACATTAGATAAGGGACGTGTACGAGTTGTTTGATATACTGTGTATTTTATTGATTCGGTGTGTTCTTAGTTATTATTTATGTTCTGTCATGTTTTACTATTTTATCTGTTATTTGGTGTATATTCATGTATTCTAATGATATATGTCATGTATTCCTATATTACTATACTTGTATTGTAATACTGAGTAACTTCTAAAAATAGTAGGTTTCCTAAAATAGTAAGATTCCAAAAATAGAAATAAGCTAGATTAATAAGTTAAAAAGATAAGCTAGTGCTTATTGATTAAAAGCTATAAGTCATGGAATTAATATAATAAAGCTTATCAAATAAATACTATAGGTTTAGTGATTATTAATTATTAAGGAAGTTACATGGTTTAATAATTAACAATAAGGTCATGAAAATATTAATAAGACTTTACCTTAAAATATTAATTAAATTAACATGGTTTTAATTTAATTATGCTAATAAGATACCTAGGTTAAAACTTGATTATTTACTTTAAATAATAAACCTAAGTCTTGGATTTTAATTAATTAAATTACTAGCCATGGGATTAATTTAATTAATAAACTAATTTTTATAAGTTAACCCGAACCCAAACCCGTGAAACAACCATAAGCCGAGTCAAATAAGCCAAACCAACAGCCCAAACACCACAACCCTACGGTTGTGGTTTCTGCCACCGATAGCAAGGGGGCTGCCCCCGACTTAGCCGGGTTCCCACTGTCAGGCCAAACACCACCGTGTTGAGTCGGTGTTGCTGCTGACTGCATAGGCAGCCACTGACGGCTGCCAATTTTCCCTCTTACGTACAAGTTCCCACCGGCGTGGGCCGGTTCCCACTGCCTTCACCAAACGCGCCCCGTGCTAGGTGTTTGGCTGCTGCTGCTGATTGAACCAACAACCACCGACCCTTATGGGTTCGGCTGGATGGAATAAAACCACCGAGACCCCACTGATCTCGATTTGCGTGACACACAAACCCACAACCTGACACCCTTTCAGGTTTTGTATAGACTTATACATGTTCATATGATTTTAATTTATGGTTTCATGTTTAATTAACAATAACTAAAAGAAAATAAATTAAAGATTAGTGATACCGATTGTGTTATGATAATTGACGAGCAACCATACCGAATCCACGAATCAAAGATCAAAGGTTTTTCTTTTTCTCCTTCCTTCTTGTTTCTGCCGGCGGCACCACACATGGTGTAGGGTTTACTGTTGTTTTCTTTGTAATAATGATAAATGGGATTAATGTTTGCTTCATGTATGTTATTTTCTACATGGGTCAGGCCAAAGGCCCTTTTCCTTTTGTTTTCTTTGGCTTCACATGCAACCCCCACACACCCTATAGTTTTCGTTTTTATTATTGTTTCGCGTGTTAACGTATATCGTACGTGCTCGTGTTTTTAAAAGTCGTGTCTTATTCCTTGGAGTGTTTAAATATTATACGTAATTATTAATCGTGTATAAACAATATACTTAATGTTTGTAATTAACGTTCGTGATACTTGTTGCATAATATAAAATAGAAAGTTTTCATTTATCCGTGTATTTACCTAGTGTACTGTTCATGTTATTTTTATGCGGGTTTTACAAGCCGAGCTCAAGCTTTATAGGGCTTGAGCTTGGTTTGTTAAAACAATTTTAGGCTTGAGCTCGACTTGATAGTTTGTTAAGCTTTAACAATCCAGGCTTGAGCTTGGCTTGATAAGTCTTGATCAAAGCTTGAGTTTGGCTTGAAAAGCTTGAATGTGTATAAATTTATTTTTTTAGAGTAAAATTCATCAATAAAAACATATGTATAAAGTAAAACAAACAAAAACCATAACTCAAAACCAAATTGATTCATTTAGCATTAACTAAACCAAAAACAACATAATCGTACAATCTTGGTTTCAAAATACGTATTGTGATCTAATGCGATTAAGGTCCCAAAGGTCATTGCGTGATGTGATTGCTAACACAACTACGCCACCTTAGTATTAAAAAGAGTACAAAAATCTTGATAAGAGTTCGAGCCGAGCAATTAAAAGCTTGAGCTTGAGCTTGATATATGTTTCAAGCTATTTTTTGAGCTCGTCCTTGATAAAAGCTTGGATTTATCGAGCCAAGCTCGAGCTCGAGTTTCTTGATAAAAGCTTGGCTTGATTACAGCTCTAGTCATTCATAAATTGTTTAATCTTCATAATATCAAAGAGTAGATTTTGCATACTCTTTGATAGTTACTCAAAGATTCTACTAAGGATATATAGAATATATTATGTATAGTCTAAGTCTACAGTCTAGGCTAACAAGATCACAAAGGGTCAACACTTAAGATTCTTGTTTATGTGTATATGCGATCCTTGGAAGACCCTTTGGGTCGTTAAAGGTGAGGTACTACTAATGGACGTGATTGCTGAGAATGTCGCCCGCGCCAAACACAAGAAAGAAAGTTGTATTATCTATCGGACCCCTACTGCGGGCTCCCCACACCTTCCGAGATTAGATGGTTTCCCTGTCTCCGCCCCAACCCGACAAGGATTGGCAATCGTGTTATCGGACGCACGCACATCTTGCTCCGTCCATGAGGACTTAAGGGCAAAAAGAATCCAACGGACTATGTCTGTGCCACGGTTCCTTCCATAGTAGGTTGTCACACATATGTGACACTCTTGCTTTTATTCTTTTGTAAACTCTCCATGGATTTCCGTAGATAAACAATGTAACTTATTTACTTATACCGGCTTGTGGTACTTTGGAACAATTTTTGTAATTAAAATTTGTCGTGGATGTCTGCGAACTAGTTAGACTATAACTTATCGTTAATGATCGTTACTTAGAATAACCATAATGCCGCGCGTGTGTCCATCCGTTAATTCTATTGGATAAATTTAGTTAAACTTCGCACATTGTGACTTTAATATTATAATTTCCTCGTCGCGAGATTAATAATACGTAGTTTATATCCAACATCTTAACGTAAAAGTGTTTAACATGGATTCATGATCCGCGGTCGTAGGGGTTTCATTCCTCTTACACAATGAGCTAACTAGTAAGTTCGCCCGACCTTTTGGTCTCGCATAGATACGTAAGTATATGAACGCCCGTAAGCATATATAATATTGAAATTTTTTAAAAAGAAATTAAGACAATAATTTAAAAGAGAAAGGGTCGAGAAACTAGTTAAGAACTGTGACGTTTTATTAATACTTGCAAAAATTCAAAGAAAATTAAATACATGGAAAATTATTAGGGTGCTGACTACAACATAAAGGCATCCATGTTTGAGTTGTGACTCTAAAGATAACACCTATTGAGATTGTATACGTTCCACGCCGGGGAAGGTCGCGCCTGTCCAAGTTGCGTAACTTGTACTCGCCTTTGCCTAGAGCTTCCATGACTTCATACGGTCCTTCCCATTCGGGTACGAGCTTTCCCCTATCCCCTGCATGCCTTGCGCCATTGGCGTGATATACAAATCTCCTGGCTTGAAAGAAAGTCCTCGGATTTTAGGGTCATAGTAACAATTCATCTTAGATTTTGCCCTGGTTTCGTAGATTGTTTCCCGCTCTCGCCTTTCTTCAAGTAAATCCATGTTCACCCGGAGCCCCGTGTCGTTTGTCACGACATCCACCTCTGATGTTCGGAGAGTTAGCATTCCAATCTCGGCAGGTATGACCACTTCAATGCTATAAGTAAGGGAGAACGTGGTATCCCCAGTGCTAGTTTTAATCACCAGGAGGTGCACCCATAGAACATGTGGGAGTTCATCCAACCACTTCTTACTTCCCTTATCTAGGCGCGACTTGATCCCCTCGCCTAGACTCCGATTTACATGTTCCACCAAGCCATTGGTTTGTGGATGTTTTACTAAGGCAAATCGTTGTGTGATGTTCAAATTTCCGCACCAATCCTTGAAGGGATTGTTGCATAATTGTTTCCCATTGTGCGAGACAATTTCTCCCGAAAAATCAAAACGACACATGATGTTATCCCAAAAAAAATTCTTATTGTGTTAACCTTTATGGACACCATTGCCTTAACTTCTATCTACTTTGTGAACTAGTCCATGGATACTTATAAGAAATTTGACTCATAGGCTGCTTCAGGGAAAGGTCATGTTATGTCGATACCCCGTTTGTAGAATGGCTACGGGGTTGTGATGGGGGTTAGCGGCTATTTTAGAGCACTCGGGACTAGATGATGCACTTGACAATCGTTACATCTTTGAATAAGCGCCCGCGCGTCGCGGTGCATGGTTGACCAGTAGTAACCGGAACTTAAAACTTTTGCTACCACTGATATGGGTCTCGCATGCATACTACAAGACCCTTCGTAGATTTACCTCATCAAATAATCTGTCTGGAGGGGTCCAATACGTCTTAGCAATGACTGAAAAAATGACCATTTGTATAACACCCCATTCCTGACCTCGAATTGTTGCGATTCCTACGGATTTATCGTGATTCCTTATCCTTCTATGGGAGCGTTCCATCTACCAGGAAGTCCACGATGGGAGTTATCCAAGTAGGACCTTCGTCCTTTACGACGATCGGTATCTCATACTCCAAGATTTGTTCTTTAGAATTTCCACTAGGACCTGTTTGGATAGATGTGTTAAACTGGTAGATGCGATCTTGCTGAGAGTGTCTGCTTTCTTGTTCTCACCTCTAGGGACTTGTTTTATGGATAACTTTTCAAAGCTATTAATTAAGGACTTGGTCTTTTCCAAGTATCGAATCATGTTTTCATCTTTTGCCACGTATTCCCCCAATATTTGGTTTGCCACCAAGCTGAGTCAACATTCTCCTGTAAGTTACGAACTCCTATCTGTGCCACGATCCGTAATCCGACGATCGACGATTCCTACTCATCTTCATTTTTTGTTGTCGTGAACTCAAACCGTAGGGCATAGGTGAACTCAACTCCCTCCGGGTTTGTGAGGATTATGCATGCGCCTGATCATCCACACAGGAAGATCCATCCGTGAATAAGATCAATGATTCCTGGGCGCTTCATCTTTGGGGATGGCTGGTTCATATTCATCCGGCTTTTCCACTATAAAGTCGGCCAAAACCTGACCTTTGACTGTGGTTCGCTGCCTATCCGCCCTATCGGTTATAATATGCTCCCCTAGTAACACTTTCAACTCCTGTAACCTTTCTACCACATTCGACTTAGATATTATTTGCTTGATGGGCTGATCCGTGATCACAACTATTGGGTGCGTCTGGAAGTACCGACACAACCTTCTCGCAGCGTACACTAGCGCGAAGACCAGTTTCTCCATCAGGCTATAATTTAACTCATGGCCTTGCAGCGCACGACTAACGAAGTAGACATGTGTTTGAATTGTGTCTCGGACAATCATCAAGAGAACGATGGTCGCGCCATGTGTGGCAGATAGATACATTATCAATAAACTTGTGAAGTCATTTTCGATACGTGAAGTAATTTTCTCCACAATGCTCCACGCAAAACATACCTATCAAATACTAATTGTTCCAAAATGCTCTCAAAAACTTTACGCCAAACACAACCAAATGCTTGTTTTATACTCACAAGTTTCAAATTCGACACTGCAAACCGACTGATTTCAGAACAATTACTACTTTTTTAGATAATTTGAAGTCCGTGCAAATAAATCTTAGCGACACGTAACATAAATATTTATTATTGAAACTACAAATTGACACAAAGTTAGAGGACTAAACCATCAAACATGAACATATTCATCATGTTTTGTACCAAACCAACAACATCTTCACGGGTTGCAGCAAAACTAGTAAAAAAGATTCACCATTTGATCCTTCAAATCTTGTCATTTATTTACCGCCCATAATACCGGCAAAAGAACAAAACCACCGTCAAAATCACTCTACAAAACATATCCCAAAAAAACCCCAACTCACCTTCCTCAACTAATAAAACCAAAATCAAATTTTTTTTTATAAAAAGTTTGCGACTTTATTGAATCTTGATGGCTGCTAGTGCAAACCCATCTGGGAATAATAATAATAATAACAATACTAATAATAATAATGGGTCAAGTACTACTAATAATGGAAATGGAAATGGTGTTGTTAATGGTGAGGTGGGTCCTACTCAGGCGGCTTTGAGACATAATCCTGGTTTGGCTGTTGAGTGGGCTCCTGATGAACAGTCACTGCTCGAAGAACTTCTTACTAAGTATGTGGCTTTTTAAGGTTTAATTTTGTGGTTTTAAGGTTTAATTTTGTGTTTTTAAGGTTTAACTTTGTGGGTTTTAAGGTTTAATTTTGTGTTTTTAAGGTTTAATTTTGTGTTTTTAAGGTTCAATTTGTGGTTTTAAGGTTTAATCTTGTGGTTTTTGTGTTTATGGTTGAATTATTGGTTTGCTTTGTGTTTTGGATCTTGAAAGTGTGTTTTTTTTGGTGAATTATTTGGTGGGTGGTTTTTGTAATTACTCGAAGTTCGACATGGGATTTGTTGGATTTGATTCTTGATGAAGTTGAGTTTTAGGGTTCAAGTGTTGCTTGTAGTATTTGTGTGTTTTGTGTGATTATCGGTTCGCTTATTGTGTTGCTTATGAGCTTATTTGATTTCGGCTTTTATCTTGTAAGCTCCAGTATCCCAGCTTATTTTGAGACTTTTGGTATTATATGAGTTCTTTTATGATATATCAAACTTATATAAGCCCAGAAACCGTAAATTATGCCTTATGAGATATAAGGTGAAATCAAATAAGCTCATAAGCCCACATATAAGCTTAAACAAACACCCACTAAGAGTTACTAGCCTGAAAATATTAGAAGCTTGGATGTTATATCGAAAAGATGATAATTAAGCATCAAGATATTTATTGTTCTAGTCATTTAACAGTGATATTCTGAAGTTAGGGGTGTTTGAGATTGCCTGGCAAATTGATTGGGTTTTGATACAACAGATAAACACTTTAGAGGGCGTTTTTATTGCTTGTCCGATGTTTTTGACAGTGTTTGTGACTAAAATAAACTACTTTGAATGACCAATTTGAAACTGTTTTTTTTTTTTTTTTTTAGAAAGGCAATTTTTACAACTCACACCAACCATCTCACAATTTCTATCTCACAATTTCTATCTCACAATCCAATTTGAAACTGTTATTTAGAAGGCAATAAGCAGATTTGTTAGCAATCCCAAATACTTCTTAAAACCACACTGTTACGTTAGATAAGGCATCTGTAGATAACACTTGCTCGTGTTGTTCACTGCTTGCATATCTTTGTGATGTGCATAGAGTTGTGGTTTCCTACATTGGAAATAAAGTTTCTGCCACACTTGTTATAGTTAGCATTAAATTCCCTGATCTTAAATAAGTTGTTATCTGGTTCAGTAGCTTATTATCATTTATATTTCTTTCATACCATGAATTATGTGGATTTAATCGATTCTCTTGTCACTTTTGCAGATATGCATCAGATAGTAGTGTATTGCGTTACGCAAAGATTGCTAAGAAGTTACAAGACAAAACCGTCCGGGATGTGGCACTTCGTTGTAGATGGATGAGCGTATGATCTATATTTTTCTTGATTCTGCTCTTTTTCCATTTTGTTCCATAATTGTAGAGATCAACTCATATGTCATTGAGCCAAAGTGATTCAACAAACCAGCTAATTGACATCATACCACTTGACAAGTTTGTGATCATGCCATACTGTTTAGTTGTACAATATCATGTCGGTTTTTTAAAATGTACTGTACTACTTTTTGGCCCTTGAGAATTATGCTAACCGGTTACTAGTTACTAGATCATTTTATAAAAAACTATAAATTCATCCAACATACAATGTCTTTGGTATTGTCCATCCAAACTAATTATGAATACATAATGTGCTCCTAATAGTAGATGCAAAACTGTTCAGTCACTGCCAATTCTGTGAGTTTGTCTTCATCCACTATTTACAAGATTTTATCTAATATATATATATATATTTTAAATTTTGTTCGTATATAACAGTAATCATGCTAACAGTATGAAACTTTCGTGCTCATGGTCCCACCCTAATTCATACAAGGAGTACTAGATAACATACGAACTCTGGATCCAAAGTTAAGAGCTATTAAGTTATAACAAGCAACATCTAACCACCTGAGTAATTGAATGCATGCATAAGAGTTGATGTTCTTGCTTGATTTGTGTTTTAAAATTTATGTTTAAAGGTTTCTAATATCCAATTCAATATACTCTAATTCTCTAAACTATAAGTAAACCATGAAGTCATATTAAATCATGTAAATGCTCCCCCAATACAGTTTTTTTTCTATTGAAGTAAATATATGATCATTTCAGATAAGAGTCTCCCTCCTGTGACCAGATTATTTCGTTATTAAAACGAGTGGCATTGCTACGAAATTATAGTATGATTCCATAAATCTCTAATGTTAGCGACAGTAAACAATGTGATTGTACCGAATTGAATATACTAGGGCAAGAGTAGAACTAATAGAATGCTATATTGTATGGTCATGCGTTGACTACATGGGCTGTGGCTCATCTTGTTTTTTGTTCTTCCAGAAGAAGGAAAATGGTAAGCGAAGGAAAGAGGATTCATCAAGGAAAAACAAAGATAAAAAGGCAAGTTTACTCCTTTTTGACATAATTTTTTATAGTAATGCTAGTGTTTGACTGTTATTCTATACTCGTTTATATATATATCTGTAATTGCGTTCTGCCAAATGCATAAAAGGGTAGAACTATATGGATTCTTTTTACTCGAGTTAAAAAATCTGTAAAGGCTATAGGGTCTTCTAAATTCTAATTATTCTTATTTTTATTTTCAATTGATAGGAAAAGGTAACCGAACATTTGGCAAAGTCATCTCCTCATACCACAAACCGTGCCAATGGCCCTCCATATGCTCAATCGGCGGTCTCTATGGACAGTGATGATGGTATCTCTTACAAAGGTTGGTGTTTTGCTTAATTTTAATGCAGTGACAGACTATATGACAATTTAAACCTTCACGCTTGCCATCTTTATGAAGTTAGTCATATACAAAAATGTAACACACTCGGATCTTCTTATTCTTGGTTTTATTATTTCTATAATGTTTGTGATGACGGGTCTATTAGATTCCGTTGGGGTTGTAAATGGAGTTATGGACATCCTAGAGTTATGGTGAAATGGTGAATTATAGGCGACAGTTTTGAACCGGTTTCTGTTTAGTGTTTACTCATGAATGGGTTAATTTCGGTTGGTTTTGATTTCAACTGGGTTGAATAAAAAATTAGCCACTAGTCAGAGGAAGTTGCTCAGAGTGAATTAAAGTTAAATTGCTTATAAGAGTATAGATCTTTATTCTCAAATAGTGTTTGAAGCATTAACCGTTCATTAACAATATAAAAGATGGGCACAATAGTGTGTTTTGGTGAACCTAGTTTGGTCGGATCTTACTAGAATGACCATTTATTCTACCGGTTTTAACTGATCGATATTTGTATTAGATACAGGGAGATATGCCTCTGGATATAGTGTATATCACAAACTATTTGGTATCCGGTGGCTCAAATATTGTCATTGTTATGACATTTATATGTTACTCACGTTTTATCTATTCTATCATATACGTGTTTTACTGAAGTAGTTTATGTGGCATCTGCAGCGATAGGTGGTGTAGCAGGGCAGCTTCTTGAGCAGAATGCTCAGGCATTGGATCAAATTTCTGCAAATTTTGCTGCTTTTAAGGTAAATATGCATTTGCATAATTTAGGGTGGTTTAGGAATGCATGTACAGATAGATTATGTGTTTGCAAAATGACGTGGTAAAAAAACACGTCTCAACCTTCTTTATCAAAACTACGTTTTCTCTCTATGAAAATGCAAATAACCACCTTTTCCTAAATCATTGGTGCAACACTATTTTCTGATTTATTTACGTTTTTCAAACGCAATAGGCAGGTAATTAACTCCACAACACAATCATAAACACCCTAATTAGAGCCATCGCTATTTTGGGGAGATTGACTTTCTCCTTTTACTGACAGCTTTTCTAATTTATACTACAAAAGGTGGTAATTGATCACTACTTCAAAAATTCAAGTAGGGCGAAGTCATGTATATTTAGGCTATTTAATAAATTTTATAGTCTGAGGTATTATGAGATGTGTAATTGCGGGTCCCATTCCTGAGTAATCAAGATAGTCATGGTCCTCATTTGAATTTTGAAGCTGATTTCGTTAACGTGTGGGAGTAGAGGTGGCAACTTTGACTTAATTGTTTATAAGTGGGTTACTTTTGCGTTGTGCTTAACAAGTCAAATGGGTGAGGTTATAAAGAAAATAAGTCAAATAGGTGGACACATTTGAAACTCTCCGCAAGTGTATTTTTAGTGCATAAAATCACATACAGAAATTAAATTAATGATTGTACTAATATAGTGTAGAATCATTATTAACACAATTTTAATATATAAAACATTAATAGAAGTGCATGAAAAGTGTTTTGGGTCATCCAACCCTACCCATTTCGACATGTATCTAAAGCTACAAGTTTTAAGTGGCCTGTGGCCCCATTGATTTCCACCTCTTGGTGGATACAAGAATTATTTGCAGTTTAGCATTTAGTCTATTCTACCCCTTAAATAGTTGAGCATGTTGTTCTAACTCTTTTGTTGCAGGTGCATGAGAATATCAATCTCTTCTGCCAGGCGCGGAATAATATTGTCTCAATTTTGAACGAGTATGTTATCATCTCTTTGTCCCCCTCTTTCAAATGTTATTGTAAATAATAGAAATGTCTCAAATACACACTGTTTATTGTCAACTTGTGGTTATGAATTAAATGTCCAAAATATCTTTTACTAGATGGCATAGTGTGGACTTAAATAAACTCTCATTGGTTATTACTGATTTAGACTTATTATGGAATTAGCACCATTTGTACGCATCTACCTAGACCCTGGACCCCTTTTCCTATACTCACAAACGATATATCAAATCATTTTACATTAATAAAGAATCTATTAAAAGCATATTTTCTTTGTTTGGTTTTTTATAGTCATATGAGGTTTGTTTTCAATGGCTTGAACTGCGTGATCTTTAAATTTCGTTGGTGCTAATTGCAGCTTAAATGACATGCCCGAGATAATGAAGCAGATGCCACCACTTCCAGTGAAGCTTAATGAGGAACTCACCAACTCTATGCTTCCCCATTCATCTTTGCAGAAAAAGTCATGAGTAGTTTCCAACAAAACCGGCACTTTTGCATCCTGACGTGTCTCATTGATGGTTCAGCTTTCACATGATCAGATAGGTGCAGCTGGTTTTTTCACCTCAACCCCTGGAAGTGATAATGTTATTTCCAGAAACTTGTCGAAATGTCATCTAGAATCGTTTTGTTGGGTTACATGTGTTTCCTTGTTAGATTGCTGTAAATATGTATGTAGTTGCGTCAAAAGAAGGATTTTCTTGGACTCTGTATATTAGGTAGGATCGAATCAAGTTGATTCAAAGTTTGTTTCGTCTCTTGAAGCCAATACAACCAAAGGAAATGACCTTTTTAAGGTTAAGTTTAGATTTATTCATCACACGAAACAACTATCAATTGTTCTTTCACTACTAAAAAAGGGACCTCTTGGAGTATCTCTTTGATGGTTTCTTGTGTATACGTGACGATATAGATGCATGACGTTAGTCGGATATTATGTTTTAATAGATAAAACATAAAGCAAAATGATCCCTTGGTACAGCCTGACTAGGACTTTAAAAGTTTCTTTTTATAGCAAGTTGTACCACAATCACATGTTGAGGTGTTAGCCGGAGGGAGAGGCAATAAAAAAAATCTACCGATCGTTATTTCAGTGTCATCTTAACTCATCAAAAACTCATCTTACCTTTGTCATAATAAAAAAAGAAACTCACCCCTACTTTAGGGTTGATTGTTTTAGCTTATATAACGTAATCATATTTCGACTTATATAACATAAGCCTCAATTTTGTGGCTTATTTGGAGACTTATGGGCTTATCTAACTTTATTATGATATAATAAATTTATATAAGCTCATAAGTCACCAATAAGCTTAAGAGTTTATGAAATATAAGCCGAAATATGATTTATTTTCGGCGTATATAACGTAAGCTCCAATTTTGTGGCTTATTTTAAGACTTAGGGGCTTATATAAGTTTATCATGATATAATAAACCTATATAAGCCCATAAACCTCCAAATAAGCCATAAAATTAGGGCTTATGTTATATAAGCCGAAATGAGCTTACATTATATAAGACAAACCAAACAACCCCTTTATATAAACATATATCTCACTAAATATTCTCACACACTCACAAAACATATTAAATAAAGTAAAGTGCAAAAATCATCTTTGTCGTTTGTCAAAAGTTTGAAATACATCCCTCGTTAATACTTCGTGTAGCATACACCAATGTGTTTGTCAAAATATGCACCATACATCCTCGAGGACGAATGGTGCCAATATATGTCATCACATGTTTTGCACATGACTTTTTGAGGGGTATTTTTTTGTCAATTTTACATTCTCGAGGACAACCATTGTTTATCAACTTCTGTTGACTTTTCCTTGATCAAAAAACACACCTAACAAACACACACTCCACTTGACTTTTCATTCTCTCTGTTTAATCAACGATCAAAAAATCCAAAAACCCCTAATTTTCAATCGTTGATGGAAGATGGTTGTGGTCGAATGGAAGATTCGTGATTATGAAGAACCAGTGAATGAACAATAAGCGTATAGTAAGTTTCAATCATTGTAGCCGGTTTTGATTTGTTAAGCAAAAACCTTAATTTTGACTTACTGATCAAAACCCTAATTTTGTTAATTGGCTACCACATGTAAATACGATGAAAAGTTGTTCTATTTGAAGATTCATCATGGTGGTTTCTTTACAGAACCCCCAGGTAGAATTTACACAAATGGGTCATTTAGCTATGTAGACTTTATTGATGCATATATGTTTTCAGTTATTGAGCTAACTGAAATGGTTAAAAGTTTAGGCTACCAAAGAAAACAAAGCCCCATGTACTATCATTTTAAGATTCCTAACAATACTTTGGATTATGGCTTACAAGAACTAGGAAATGATGTTGATGTTATGAATCTAGTTACTTATTTGGATAAGTACAGGCTTATTGAGGTTTATATTGAACATGAGTACTAAATCTTAGATACTTATTTTAAATCCCCACAGAAGGTAAGACTTGAAGAAATAGTAGAAGAAATACCTAGTGATTTAGCTAGGAAACCCTTTAAAAATCTTGGCAAAAAGCTAAATAGGTTGCGACAGTTGCTGTTAGAGGGACCAAGTAAGAATGATGATGTACTTTTGCCTGATATACAACCCCTAGACTGTGATGAGGATGTTGAGGAGTATAGTTATGGAGGATATAGTGATCAAGCTAATTATTCTAGAACAGGGGAGAGTTTTAATGAAGGAGAGAATGTTAGTGAGTCTGATAGTGAGAGTGCTGAGTCTGATGAGAGTGATGATAGTCAAGATAGTGACTTTATAGTTGATGATGAGAATAATATTAATGATGTTGATGTTGATATGAAAGAATTCTATAAACACATAGACAAAGATGATGAATGGATATGACATAGAAATAAGAATTCAGAAGTTCCAAGTCAAGTAGAGGTTGATGAAGGTTATGACTTAGATGAATTTGACATGGATATTGAATCAAACAGTGACATGGAAAACAATAACCAAAGAAAGAAAGCTTTGAGATAATTGAGGAGGGAAAATATTAAGAAAAACAAAGGAGGGGGTAATTTTTTATTAGTAGAGATTTTGAGGATAAGAAAGAGGCTACAACAATGGTGGCTAGTCAAGTTGTGGCAAGTAGGAGACAGTTATATGTGTGGAAGAATGACAAAGTTAGGGTAAGAGCAGTTTGTAGAGGGAAATGTCCTGTTTTTAAATCTTGTGGGCCTAGTGGGCTAAGTAGTCCAAGTAAGTCAAACCTAAAACAAGTGAATGGGAAATGGGTAAAGGTCAAAAGTCAAGAGACAAGTGGTAGTGGACCAGGAATAAACAAAGTGGTTGAAAGAGGATAAAAGTAGGTGGAAAAAAGGGAAACTATGTTTATGAGGATATAACATGTCTTTCGTCTTTACAAATCTCAAAAGAGGATAGAATTTGGACAGTGAAAACTTTCAATGATGAACACAACTGTCTTCAAACAAGACAAGTTAATCTGCTCACAGACAGTTGGCTTGCAAATGATATAGAAGAAATAGTGAAACCAAATCCTAGTATTCGAGTGAAAGCACTTAAAGAACAACTGAAGCGAAATATCAATGAAGGTCTACGTTTTCCTAGGATTTGGCAATATTAGATTTATCTATTGATTGGGAATGGAGAAGAGAAGGAGGAAGAAGATGAACTAGAGAGAGAAAAAAGAGGAGAAGGAGGGGTAGAGAGAGAAAGAGAATTTATTAAATGAAAGTGTGAAAAAGAAATGAGCAACCCCTCCTAACATGCTAGGAGGGGGTATATATAGTCCACCCTACATGTGGGCTTTGTGGGCTATATGTTACAAACTGGATCACGAGCCTATTACTCGAATATATCTTTGGAGTGACCAATCCTTCCTAAATACATAAAAACGTATTTCCAACAATCTCCCCCTAAGGGAGGTCACTCCAAGTTACAATGTCCTAAATAGTCTATAGCTCGTGATCTGTGCTAATAATGATGTGACCGAGACTTTCCTTGGAAAAACGTATTTCCAACAATCTCCCCCTAAGGGAGGTCACACCATTTTACAAAATCTTAAACCTAGCATCTATGCTTGAGTCTTCGATCTTGTTCTTGTGAATATGCTTGATGTGATCTTTGACTTTAGTCTTGAGCATGTTTCCTTGTCTTGACCTTGTGCATTCATTACTTGTGAAATTTGCCTCTTTGTGACTTCATGTTCCACATACTTATACTTTTAAATTCTTGAAAGCCTCAGAGTTTGATACAGCGGAAGACTTGACCTTCAGACTTTCTTGAATTTGTTGAAGTACTAAGTGTATGTAGTATAAGCATGTGGTGACGACTTCTTCTGGATTGTAAACCGCAATGCCACCTTCTTGTTACGCTGCATAAGACAGTTAGCAACAAACCATATACACGGATGAAATGGCCTTGAACATTTCATTCTAATTCGGTAGCATTTTACCTCCGGTCGGTGAAGACCGTTGGACGATATTAAATATCGTACTTGTGGCAGGTAGTTTCAATAAAGAACCTCCTTGACAAGATTTTGCGGGTAAACCCGTTCTCTTTACTCGACCATCCAAAGCTGATTGCGAACGTAAAGAGTGAATCATTTGGATAATATTATCCGCATGATTTGAAGTCGTCAATTCATGTTCCTGGAACAAGTGAAGTTCAATTAAGAACCGCACCATCGTTGCTTTCCAGTTGTCACTAGCTTGATTCATATAGAATCTTACAAGTTACCTACCAAGTGTTGTTTGATGTTAACACTAGAAGGATTTCTATTCGTCACTGTAAATACTTAATAGTATTACTCTGAATGTTCTGGCAATATCACTAAGATATTGCGTAGAGGCCTGGAACGTGTTTAAATTCATTTAAGAGTTTAAACCACTGTTGCTTTCCAGTTATCACAAGTTTGATTCATATAAAATCTCACAAGCACCTACCATGAGCTTTTTGACGGTCGCTCAAGAAGGATTTTCATCTTCATTGTAAATACTTTCGTATTACTCGGATGTTCAAGCAAGATCATGAAGATTTTGCGTAGGACTCTTAATATCTTTCTTACTTTTCACATTATGTGAATAAGCAAGGAACAATGAAAGTGTTTTCTAATGAGATATTTGATGATCTCAAATGGCTCTAGACTGGATCGTGCATTTTGGATTTTAGTGATCGGAGGCTGGAGAGGAGTGCCACATTTTCAATATTAATTTTTCGGAGTGAATAAATCAATAGATAACGTGTTGATCTCCGTGTGATTAAAACAAATATCTTTTGAGAGATATCTGAGTTAGCTGGGATGGGTTGTGCACGACATCACTGGGTCCATGATGTCTTGTCTTCAATATCGAGACTCATTAAAATGATCTCAATAGCATATGAATTGACCCGGTTTCTGCCTAAGTTGTAAGGAGGGATACTTTCTTTACACCCTTTATCTTTACAATTCTTTTTCATTCTTCAACCCCTTTAATGCTTACCAATACGTCATAACTAGCACCTTGTTGTGATTGTTCCAGTGCTAACTTAAGTACTTGGTCGGCATTCAGCTACGTTCACAATCTTTCTCCATCTTTCCTAAGGACTTCTATTTCTAGCTATGGAATGTCCTTGGGAAGATTCCTCTGGTTCTAGAGGAATCATTGGACTTTAACCTATCCTACCATCCTTATGTCACCACAATCGTGACCGTCGTGAATTAAGATGTTGTGGGTAAGTATACGTCACCATGAAATCCATTTTAATATCCAAATCCATTTTGCTCCCCCTTAACATATGCCACGATATTCGAAAACATTTCGCACATGTCGGGACGAGCCAACACATTAAGTCAAACCATTATTGATCTCAATATTAAATCACATTTTCTCCCCCATATTAAAAATATTAACCTAGTCGATGTTTTTAATATCAATTGATTTAATGATGTTTTAAGAAAAATTTGGGAAGAAAAATGCAAAACCGATGAAATCCATTTATCTTCATGATATTAACAAGCTCCCCCTCAAATTAATGAGGGTGTACTTGAAACGTAAATTAAATACCTTTTAAACACAAGTGTAAGGTATTTATCACGTGCAAAAATCATATATGATAATGTATTCACAAGATTAGCGAATTACGAGGTTGGACCTGAATGATGGAGAACATCATATGAAAGAAGCACATGGTTCTTGTTCAAGAATGTTGGGCTTCCTCGTAACTTCTGAAATTATTTTCTCCTTTACACCACATGGACAATTGATATCGTTGTCTTGACACCAACTTGTGAACATTGGCACTTTCGGCATCGAAGAGTCTGAACGCTTGACAATTGCTCCCCCTCAATTGTTGACCCGTGTTCTACTTAAAGAGTTGTAGTCATCGTTTGAGTAGTCGCGTCTAGTATGTAGATATCAATTGCAACGAACTTCGGATTGTGGAGTTGATAACTTCGGATTTTGAAGTCAAAGCTTTCCGGTGAAATGCTTGACTTCAATGTAAAAAGCGGGTTACTATAAAAAATAATAGCAAACCATTTTGAGCATGTTTTAAAACTTTTAAACATCTGCTCGAACTTTATTGACAACCCCGTGTCATTATTGAATGACATTTCTAGGTTCGTAAATATTATCGATTCTAGAATACATGCTCTTTTATCAAAACATTTTGAACACACAATTTTGAAAGATTTAGAAAAATCTTTTGAGAAATTCTTGAAAAATTGTGTTCAAAGTTTTGAAAAACAATTGCTTGAGCTTAAGAAGGTGTAAACTTCTCGTTGTAAGGATAAGTTACCATCGGCGATAAACTTTCCTTTTATCTGAAGGACGAGTCCTAAGCTGACATTTACTTAGAAGTCGTTTTCATGAGCTTGAAAACTTTGACTGTTTTAACGGAAAGCTCATGACCGAGAAAGGTTAATTTCTCGTTATGAGGAAAAGTTCTCTTATTTAAAAGATACACTTTCCTTTCGGAGCTTAAAACTTCGAATGTTTTAATACAAGCTCATGACCGAGAAAGGTTAATTTCTCGTTATGAGGATAAGTTATCATTAATGATAAACTTTCCTTTATTTGAAGTTCGGGTCACAATCTGTCATTTAACTGTGAGCCATTGTGCATGAGCTTAAAAACTTTGAATGATTTTAATATTAGCTCATGCCCGAGAAAAATTAATTTCTCGTTGTAAGGATAAGTTTATCATTGGCGATAAACTTTCCTTTTAATTGAAGAACGAGTTCTAAGCTGACATTTACTTAGAAGCCGTTTTCATGAGCTTGAAAAACTTTGAATGTTTTAACGTAAAGCTCATGACCGAGAAAGATGAATTTCTCGTTATGAAGAAAAGTTCTCTTATTTAAAAGATACACTTTCCTTTATGAGCTTAAAACTTGGAATGTTTTAGTACAAGCTCATGACCGAGAAAAAGTAATTTCTCATTACGAGGGTGAGTTATCATTTAAAGATAAACTCCCCTTTATTTGAAGTCCGGGTCATTGTCTGACATTTAACAATGAACCATTGTGCATGAGCTTAAAAAACTTTGAATGTTTTTAATATAAGCTCATGCCCGAGAAAACTTAATTTCTCGTTGTTAGGATAAGTTTATCATCGGCGATAAACATTCCTTTCTTTTAAGCGCGGGTTACAGACTGTCATTTATCTATAAGCCTCTGTGCATGAGCTTAAAAACGTTGAATGTTTTTAATATTAGCTCATGCCCGAGAAAACTTAATTTCTCGTTGTTAGGATAAGTTTATCATCGGCGATAAACTTTCCTTTCTTTGAAGAACGGGTTACAGACTGTGATTTGACTGTAAGCCTTTGTGTTAAGCTTAACCATGAATCCCCTGAGACATTTGTTTCTCCGATATCTGCTTCTTCAGCAACCAAACTCTAAGAGTGTCCTTAGTTGAACGGTATGCAACGATTGGACCGCTTCGTTCTTTTGGAACATCAACTTTGGGACTTGCATTCTCATTAGGAATTTGCATGCTTTGACATGGGTTAGCGATATCAATTATAGAAGCACGTGGGGGTTCACAGTTGGCTTTACTTGTGTCAGAGGCGACCTGAGGAGATGATTCACTTATCTTAGCTGGTAAACGTTTCCTTTTATAGAAAACCTTAAGTTTATGCTTAAGTGAAGTATCATCTATCAATTTCCTCCCTAGTAGTCTTAGTAGAATCAGAGACCATCCTAGTTAAAGGGCACTCGTTTCCTACAAGAGTGAAAGTTCTACCAGTGGGGCGCCAAACTTTACTAAAGGGTTTGATTTTATCTATCCACTGGGACTTAAGTCTAGCACGGGAGTTCACCTCATCAAGCAAATTCTTGACACAAGAGTCATGATTTTCCGTAAAGACACATTTTCTACATGTTTTACAGGTAGCATATTTAATGTCCGAGTAATTCCTAGATGATTGATCGATGCTCCTTGGAGATGACATGCTACGGTTAGCAGTGCTGGGTAATCTAGAAGGCATCTGACTAGGTTTGACATTGCTATCTCTTACATGTGTCTTTTGCTTAGCTTCCCTTAGACCAGATTTATAGCAAACATCATTTGAACTAGTTCTAGACGCGGTCTTGGTATTTTTAGAGAAGCTAGAGGCAATCATGTGATTAGGTCTTGCTAAGGCTGTTTTGTCACATTTGGCCTAGTTGCTGGAGTGACTGGTCTAGGAAAATGAACCAAATCAACTTGGGAGGCAAACCGCGGTCTCGAGGATTGTGGTCGCTCGGATCTAAATGCAGTAGGTTGTCTGACAGTCAATTGTCTGACGAACTGATTTGTAGGCTAATAAGTGTGAAAACACTTATCCTTTTACCACTTATTTCCAATAATAACAAGACCAAAACGTGTGATTTATGTCGTAAAAGTCGGAATTATGCGTGGTTTGTGTTTTTATTGTGTTTTAGGACCAAAATATGAAAAAGGAAGAAAACACGGGTTTTCACGGGCTTTTATCGAAGAAGACGGGAAAAGACGAAGTAAAAAGATCAAGAGAGCAAAAAGAACGGAAGTCCAAGGCCTATTCTGAAGATTTATCGAAGAAAAAGTCTAAAGACGGAAGTTTAACGAAGTCTAAGAACTTAAGTCTAATAGAAGAAGAAAAATAAAAGACAAGTTCAAATCCCGAGACGACAAAGACAAAGAATTAAAGTCGGGTTGAGAAAACGTGAAGAAAGCAAGAAAGAAGATGCAACACATGCACTCCTTCCACCTTCCCTATAAATACCCTCCTAATAGTCATTAGGAGGGTGGTTAGATAGTTTTTAGTTAATTTTCACTTTTTCATTTTCTTTCTAGTTTTAGAGAGAGAAAGTCTTAAACTTTCTCTCACTAAGTTTCATCTTTTTCTTCTAATCTTTCAAGATTAAACACTTTTGTATTGCTTATTTCATTAATCAAGTTCTATTTTTAAGCTTTTAATCCTTAATCTCATTCTACTTTTCTTTGATTTTAGATTGATTTTGGTGCGATTATCATATGATCCGTGTTGTTCTAGTTGATTTCGTGCTTAAAAAGTTAATCTTTTGATAATTACATAATTTTTCATTTGATTAAGCTTTAAGACTTTTGTGCTTTTTGGCTTATTTCTATGATTAGCTTATTTTCTTATAAAAAGCTTCCTTTAAAAGTTCATGTTTTGATTGTTTGATCCAAAAAGTTGTTTAATTTCGAGTTAGATAAGTTGATAAGTGCTTATTTGATTCGGTTAATTATTTGGTTTGTTAAGTTTGGGATATTAGCTTATTAAAGTTAGCTTATTATCTAGCTTAACCGAATCCCTTAGATTTCGGAAAGGGTGATAAACCCCTTTCCGATTGGTGTTATTCCGAGCAGCCCAATTCCCACCCTTTCCGATTGAACTCCAATCGGAAAAGGGTTTGTAGATTCCGACGGTAGCCTACTTTGATATTCCGATTGGAGTGTTTCGGGACTTTCCGATTGCTAGTCTTACTTGTTATTCCGATTGGGTCAAGATTGGTCATTCCGATTGTAGTATTTTCCCCATATTCCGATTGTGCTTAATCAGTTATTCCGATTGGTAGTCTTAGTGGTTATTCCGATTGGTCCTGTTTTGGTGTATTCCGATTGTGTGCATTCCCCCATATTCCGACCACCAGATCGGAATACATTCCGATGTGGGCTTCTTTTGGCTTGTTTTGGTGTAGTCCGATCTTACTTTCTTTTAGTACTTTTCAACTAAGTTCTTATTTTTAGTAAATTTTCTAAGTGATAGTTTTATTTAGTGTGCTCAATTTATCTTTAAGTTTACATGCATTTATTTTTACTCGTCATTTTAGTATTAATCTTTATTCTTCCATTTTACTCAACGACACTTTAATTACTTGCTAATAGTTTAAAACAAACAAACCAAACCATTCTCTTGATTCACCAAAAGACGATTGAGTCGCACTTAAGACCGGTTTTCAATTCGAAAAGACTTGGGACTACGAATTTTGATACGAGGCCTTAAAAACCAAGTATTAAATGGCGCCGCTGTCGGCTCTTTTCGTTACGATAAACGGTTTTTAGTGAGAGACGCATTGAATTTTGGGATCCGTTCTTTGAACGTTATTTTCCTTGCTTTAAAATTTTTCAAAAATCCATAAAAAAATATAAAACTCTTCAAAAATACAAAAACATTTAAAAAATCATAAAAAGCAATTCTTTTCAAAAGGTTTTGCACCAAAAAGATTATATAGATATTCTTTGTGTATATTTTTCTTCTGCAGGTGTATGCGTACTAGATCTTCGAACTATTCTGAGCCCGAGACTCGTGAAGATCTAGATATGACTGGTGTTAATAACAACAATAATAATCCACCTCTACCCAATCTCAATAATAACAACAACAACATCAACAATGTCCACCTACCTGATTTACGGAAAATGGAGGAATTGTGTCAACCCACCATGAACGGACGCGGATGCCCGATTGCGCCAATGCACGTCACGGCTCAGGAGTTTTTGTTGAAGCATCACATGATCCAGCAAGTGCAAACTAACCCGTTTCGCGGAATTCCGGATGATGATGCCAACAAACACCTCGACAAATTTATTACCATTACCCAAAGCATGAAGTGCTCCGGTGTTTCAATGGATGACCTTCGCCTTCAACTCTTTCCCCACTCGCTTTCTCACCATGCCGAAAAATGGTTTGACCGTCTTCCTAAGAATTCTATTCATACGTGGAATGACATGACTCAACGCTTTTTATCGCGCTACTTTCCCCCATCCATGGTCACTAGCCTTCGTAACCAAATCAGTGGATTCATGCAAGAGAATGATGAATCACTTTTCGATGCGTGGGAACGGTACAATGATTTGATCGACCGATGTCCAAATCACAATATGCTCCCCGTCACTCTCATTGACACTTTCTACAATGGTCTCACTTTTCGTGATCGTGACACGATCAATGCCGCCGCCGGTGGTACCTTTATGAAAAGTGTAGAAAAGCTAAAATGGATCCGGTGGTCTAATGTGGTGGTAGATGGTGGTGGAAGCCATTGATGACTTAGAGAGAGAGAAGAGTGGTTGAGAGTGAAAATGTAATGTATTCCCAAATGAACAAATGACAATCAACACCCCTCCTTGGAAGCTAAGGAGGGGTATATATAGTCACGCACACAACCTAAACTTTACAACGAGCCTAGTCTAGTCTAAATGTGCGTGACTACGATAACTAATGGGAATTCTTAAATGTCGTCACATAAAGTGAGTTTCCAACAATCTTCCCCCATGGGACGACGTGTATAATTCCTTACAATATTCTTCCTAACAAGTACAAAATGATTAAGAATAAGAGCTTTCTTGAAGCATCCAATGCTGATGAAGTCTTCTGAGGCCTTCGTCTTCAAAACGACTCATCTTTAAAGTAACTTGTAGAAGAAATACTGTAACGGCACGAGCTAAGTAACCCATACACTTCTGGTTAAGGAGAAGCTTCTGAATTAGCTTCCCCCTAATTCATGCCACGTAAACTTGATGTAGAAGCATTTTAAATAGCTTCCCCCTAAACCAACAATCCTCGTAAGCAACTTCAAAGCTTTTAATAAAGCTTAGAATGATTAAGCGCACATCGGAATCTAACTAGCAAATCCCATCATATAACATGATAATGTTGCTAAGAGGGATTGAAAGTTTGGGGCACACCAAGTAGATCAACAACTTTTCTTCTCACGCTTGAATAATTCTTCTGAATTTTTCTTCCCCCTGAGAGTTCAAGTTATGCATACCAGCAAGAATCAAGACACTTCTTCCCCCACATTGTTGAAGAAGGTAAATCAATCCCAATTATGAAGCTCAAATACTGAAGTGGACACTTTATCCCATTCATGAAGCTGACATCGTAACACCAGAGTAATTTAAGTCCCGGAAATGCACACGTCTTCTTCCGGAGATGCACCAGAGTCAATTAAGTCCCGGGAATGCATATAGGATAATGATGATGTTTAATTACAACAATCAAACAATTAAACCTCGAATCAGTAGTGTACCGTTTGGAGATTGATAACGACACGAGTTAAAACACTGATTTTCTCTGCGGCTATGACAAATGTCATCCCGGAATATCTTCAAATCAAAAGAAGGTATGAAGTTCATCACGTGTACTCGTTGTGCGTTCAATGTGTCTTCTTCTTCCCCCTTGATGGTTTCGAAACTCGGAACCATCAATAAATTGTACGCACATGAACCTGAAATCTCGTGAGAATAATAAATAAGCTGAATTATATATTTTGTGAGAATCAGCTGTTGATCGAAAATCTCTTCTCATAAACTCTCCATGGCCACCTTTACCAACCCACGTGAAAGCAATTTGAAGCGACCACTGAAAGAATGAACCAGATACATCAAACGTGAAGCTGAATAAAAATCCTTCGATCTTGTGACTTAAGCTTGCACTATTGTTGAATGAAGAACGGTGGAGAAATCTCTAAGTACTCAATGCATCACTGAAGAAGTCTATAAGCACAACACCTCTTGAAATTATCCACGTCGACTACGCGCGTGACACTGAGTACAACAATGTAACCCCTTTAAGTGATAGTTATCCGAGTCATCAACCATCCACCCCGAACCCGGAAACCAGATAACCAAGTCTTCATTCTAAGATTAAGCACGAACAAGTTATCTACTAAAAGATAAAATAAATACACGCCTTCGAAAAATCCGTCTTCAACGTCACGTAATTAATACCCGATCAAACAAAATCTGAAGCCACTAAAAAATCGCCCATTTTTCTTGGTCTAGTCAAAATAAATTCTTGTCACATTTGTCACGTCATTTTGTCGCGTCACATTTCTCGTCACCCAAACAGTGTCAAGAATAAATTAAAGAACCACAAATGCAACAAAAAAACTACAAATTCAAAAAAAGGAACTTGTTTGTTTGAGCATCCATTCTCCTTAACAATGTCTCGTCACTTTTTGTCTCGACCCGATGTCACAATGAATTAAAACTTAATACACAACAAATTTATTTAAAAATTTGTATGTTTAAAAAAATGTGTGTGTATGTGTTATCAAAACACACGGTTCAAATCATTCCAATTAGCCAAAGTTAAAAGAATTCGAGTGTCCAAAAAAAATGAGAAGTCCAGCCCATGAGTTCCAAAACCCGGTCCAAAATAGAAATTAGGGGTATAGAAACTTGCCTCAACCCTAATTTTTCTCACACATCTCTTAACCTACTCCTCACTTTGTTTCATCCGCCACCACTTTTCTCGCACCTAAAACTCATCTCCTCCAACGTCTTTTACCTCAAAACCTCCGTCCCACCTTTTCTCTCCCTCACATAGAGAACTCCGTCTCCCACCAAACTCCATCCCCTCACAACATCACCTCAAACGATCTGCTTCTATCGGTGACGAAACATAACATCTCATCTAGTCTCATCAATCTCACAGTGATAATCTATTCATTTCATGAACCCATCTTCCATCTATAAATCCCAACGACTGCAACAACAAACCAATCAAAGTTTTGTTTCTTATATCCAAAGGAACGAAACGAAGTTTCATCTTCAAAGGGTAGGCGAAACAAACGAATATATAAACCGGCTTCTAGATCCTAAAGAGGGTCTCGGGTAGGTGTTGAATGCAAGTTGATTTAGATTTAGAGAATCGAAACAAAATAATGATTATAACAATTTTGTTATTAATCTTATTTTAATTTCGTATATTAAGCTTGGTGCAAAACCAAACATGGGTCAATGATGATAAAAAAATTTCGTGTAGGGATCTGATTAGATCATAGTTTGCATGTTGTTACACGAAAACTGATTAATCTGAGATCTTTCTTACGTTTTAGTTATGTTTTGGTTCGAGTCTAGATGGGATATAAGTGACGAAGGGAATTAGGGATAGATTGATGGTGTTGAGGTGTAAAAAGGTTGGAGAGTTAAATTGATAAAGTGTAGAGTCGACTCAGTGAGTGATCTGAGTCAACTCGGTAATTACCGAGTTGACTCGGTTGGGTTGATTTTGGTTTAAGTCACATTATTGGTTCACAAGGTTTTTAAAAAAAACAGTCCCATCGGAATGTAAAAAAAAACAATCCAATCGGAATGTTTTTCTTAAAATGGTCTCTTCGGAATGATTTAATTTTTGAGTCAAAATAATGTTCAAGGCACCATCGGAATGTTTTTGAGAGTCTGTCATCGGAATCAAACAATCACCCCAATCGGAATAACCAATTCGAAAGTTCAATCTGAATATCCAATCGGAAACCCAATCTGAATCCCAATCTGAATGTGCAATCTGAAAAGGGTTTTGAATGAACCAAAAATGATGGATCTGAACTTTTGTCCTTATCTATCTGTATAAACAAGGATAAATAAAGAGACCCAGAAACATTAACCAGATTTGTATTATTTTGACCAAGATATTGATGAAACCAAGAGTAAATAAATATGATAAGACCCAAATCCTGCGACTGTTTGGACAGATTAGACAAAAAAATATGACGTGACAAAAAAATTTGTGATAAAAATGGACAGAAATAATGTAACGAGACACAAGGAAAAATTAAACCACCAAATCGAATATACGAACACGATCCAAGGATAGAACCGAGGCTCTGACGCCAAATATAGAAAAGCTAAAATGGATCCGGTGGTCTAATGTGGTGGTAGATGGTGGTGGAAGCCATTGATGACTTAGAGAGAGAGAAGAGTGGTTGAGAGTGAAAATGTAATGTATTCCCAAATGAACAAATGACAATCAACACCCCTCCTTGGAAGCTAAGGAGGGGTATATATAGTCACGCACACAACCTAAACTTTACAACGAGCCTAGTCTAGTCTAAATGTGCGTGACTACGATAACTAACGGGAATTCTTAAATGTCGTCACATAAAGTGAGTTTCCAACAAAAAGGGGACCGGAGGAGTGTCGAGAGTTGATTGAAAACATGACTACTCACCACAAGAATTGGGATTCATCCGCATCCTCAAGATCTAATCAGAGAGTCAATGTTTCATCTACTTCTTCCACCACCAACATGTCCGTTGTGGAACGTGCTATTCTTGATATTAACAAAAGTCTCCAAATTTTGACTTCTAACCAAACTCAACAAGCTAAAGCCGTTGCTATTTCTTGTGACACATGTGGTGGTCCTCATTCCTACACTGAGTGTCCGTCTACTCACGGAAATTTTTCTGAAGACGTTAACGCAGCATACGGTACTTATCCCACGGGAGGCTATCAAGCCCGCGCTCAAGGAGACCGTGGCTTGCTAAGTTATCGTTCCAACAATTATCTTGCTCCACCTGGTTTCCCTCCTGCAAACCAAAACCAACAACAAAGCTACAACCAATCCCAACCTCGTGCAAACAATCAATATCAATCCCAACGAAACCCATACTCACCTCAAGGAAATTCTCAAGCTTACCAAGCTCCACTTCTCAATCAACCAATGGCAGTGAATCCAGAAGTCGAGACATTCATGAAGACTAATCGGGAGCTGGTGACGAATCTTTAGAGTCAAGTCCGCAACTTGAAGGGAGAAATGGCAAAACAAGGGAGCGATATTCGAGCCGAGCTAAGGAATGATATGGCCAAACACAGCAATGAAATTAATGCAAACATGCAAAACTCTTTTAATAATCAAGCGGTTCACCTTCGTGATATGATTGGTTCGCTCATCCAAAGTAATCAACCCTCTTCTTCGGGTACTCTTCCGAGTAATACCGTTGCGAATCCAAGAGGGGAGATGAAAGCAATCACCACTCGTAGTGGAAAAGGTTATGTGGAACCCGAGCTTCCTACACCTCCACCCGTGATTGTGAACAAGGAAAAAGAGCAACTTTCCCCACCTCCTTCACCTTCTATCCCTATTTCCCCACCACCCGTGGCTGTGAGTGATCCTATTCGCCTTCTTCTTCATCCAATATACCTTATCCTTCAAGGTTGAGGAAAGAGAAGCAAAAGAGCAAGGATGATATTCAGGTTTCAAACTTTCTAAAAATGTTTAAACAATTGAATTTTAACATCTCCTTTGCCGAGGCTCTCGCTCACATGCCCAAATACGCTAAGATGTTTAAAGATCTTCTAAGTGATAAGGAAAAGCTTCTTGACATTGCTCAGACCCAACTTAATGAGAACTGCTCCGCAGTGCTCTTAAGGAAATTGCCCACCAAACTTGGTGATCCGGGTCGCTTCTTGATTCCTTGCAACTTCCCGGGAGTAGAGAATTGCATGGCCCTAGCCGATCTAGGTGCCAGTATAAACTTAATGCCATTAAGTGTTTGGAAGCAATTATCTCTCCCCGAGCTAGTCCCCACCAAAATGACTTTGGAATTAGCCAACCGTACGGTTGCTTATCCAGTGGGGATAGCCGAAGATGTCTTTGTTGGCGTTGACAAATTCACTTTCCCGGCGGAATTTGTTGTCGTTGACTACGAGATGGATCCTCGTGTTCCATTAATCGTTGGACGTCCATTTCTGAGGACCGGTCGCACTCTTATTGATGAAGCCGCGGGCGAAATAATCATGAGAGTTGGTGACGATAAAATTGTCTTCAACATGGGTAAGATTTCTAAGCAACCTTATTCATATGAGAGTGTTAATGCTATTGATGTTCTCGATGAGGCTTGTGAAGAACATTTTCATGATGCTTACAAAAGTACTCTTTCTTCTCTACCTAATGTTGAGACCGTTGCCTCAATTGCTCCAGCATTGACTCCTTTTGGAGAAAGTGACTTGGATGATTTCGAAGCTAGTTTGGGTCCTCTCGATATTAAGTATGATAATTTGTCCACAAATTGGGATGAAGATATTCGTACTATTGAGAGACTTCTCAATGAGGACCCGTTGTCTCCTCCTTCTCCTAAAGAGGTAACTAATGATGATCTATCATTAGTTTCACCATCTATTGAGGATCCTCCCGCTCTCGAGCTTAAGGACCTACCTCCTCATCTTGAGTATGTTTTCCTGGAGGACAACGAGAAGTTACCGGTCATCATCGCGAAAGATCTGAAAGAAGACGAAAAAGCCCGACTTGTCGCCGTGTTGAAGAAGCATAAACGCGCTATCGCTTGGAAAATCTCCGACATCCGTGGAATTGATCCTCACTTCTGCACACATAAAATTCTCATGGAGGACGACTTTAAGCCCACAATTCAAAGCCAACGAAGGGTGAATCCTAAAATCCATGAAGTCATCAAAAAAGAGGTTATCAAACTTCTTGATGCGGGTATGATTTACCCTATTTCGGATTCACCATGGGTTAGTCCAGTACATTGTGTGCCTAAGAAGGGCGGAATCACTGTTGTGCCCAATGCAAACAACGAGTTAATTCCTACCCGTCTCGTTACTGGGTGGAGAGTTTGTATAGACTACCACAAACTCAATGATGCTACGAGAAAGGATCATTTCCCTCTACCTTTTATGGACCAAATGCTTGAACGTTTAGCGGGTAATGAATTACTGCTTTCTTGATGGTTTCTCGGGTTATTTTCAAATACCCATCGATCCCCAAGATCAAGAGAAGACGACATTCACTTGTCCCTATGGCACATTTGCTTACAAAAGGATGCCTTTTGGCTTATGCAATGCCCCCGGGACTTTCCAAAGGTGCATGTTGGCTATCTTCCATGACATGGTTGAGCAAACCATGGAAGTCTTCATGGATGATTTCTCGGTCTTCGGGGATTCCTTCTCTTCTTGCCTTGCCAATTTGGAACGTATGCTTAAGAGGTGCGAAGACACTCGCCTTGTTCTGAATTGGGAAAAATGCCATTTTATGGTAAAAGAAGGCATTGTGCTAGGACACAAAATCTCTAAAGCCGGTCTTGAAGTCGACCGTGCTAAAGTTGATGTCATAGCCAAATTACCTCCACCTTCAACCGTGAAGGGTGTGAGAAGTTTTCTGGGTCATGCGGGCTTCTATCGTCGATTCATTCAAGATTTCTCTAAAATCGCTCGCCCGATGACCCACCTCTTGGAAAAAGATACTCCTTTTATCTTTTCTAAAGAGTGTCTCGAAGCCTTCAATCTTCTTAAGGATAAGCTAACTAAGGCACCGGTCTTGGTTACCCCTAATTGGGAGTTGCCTTTTGAATTGATGTGCGATGCTAGCGACTTTGCTATTGGTGCGGTTTTGGGCCAACGAGTGAATAAACACTTCCAACCCATCCACTATGCTAGCAAAACAATGACGGGGGCTCAATTGCATTATACGACAACCGAAAAAGAGCTTTTAGCTGTTGCCTATGCTTTTGAGAAATTTCGCCCCTATCTTGTTTTATCCCCCACCATCGTATACACGGACCATTCCGCGTTGAAGTACTTGATGACAAAGCATGATGCTAAGCCAAGACTTCTTCGCTGGGTTTTACTCCTTCAAGAATTCAACATTGAAATTCGCGACAAGAAGGGAGCCGAAAACCTGGCCGCGGATTAACTGAGCAGACTTGAGGATCCATATCAAGGGGATCATCCGAACAAAGAGATCAATGACTCTTTCCCCCTTGAGACCTTAATGTCTATAAATCTCAATCTTGATGGCACCCCGTGGTTTGCGGACATTGCAAACTACTTAGCGGGTGGTATTCTCATCCAAGGATTAACATCCCAACAAAAGAAGAAGTTCTTGAATGATGTTAAGACTTACTTTTGGGATGACCCTTATCTATTCAAACAATGTGCTGATCTGATCATTCGTCGATGTGTTGACGGACCGGCAGCTTTTGATATTCTCCAAGCTTGCCACAAAGGACCCACCGGTGGTCACTTTGGTCCCAACTACACCGCTAAGAAAGTGTTTGATTCTGGATTCTATTGGCCCACCATTTATCGTGACGCTCACGAAATGGTTAAGCATTGTGATGCTTGCCAACGCCAAGGCAAGATCACACATAAGGATGAGATGCCTCAAAATTTCATACAGGAATGTGAAATCTTTGACGTATGGGGCATCGACTTTATGGGGCCATTTCCATCCTCCAAAGGGAACAAGTACATCCTCGTCGCCGTCGACTACGTTTCTAAATGGGTTGAAGCCAAGGCTCTCCCTACGAATGATGCGAGGGTGGTTGTGAACTTTTTGAAGCAGCTTTTCGCTTGATTTGGCGTTCCTCGTGCTATCATCAGTGACCGCGGGACTCATTTTTGCAACGATCAATTTGCAAGAGTCATGGCTAAGTATGGTGTCAATCACCGTCTTTCCACCGCCTATCATCCCCAAACCAATGGGCAAGCCGAGATATCCAACCGTGGCTTGAAAAGAATTTTGGAGCGTACTATGGGAGAGCATCGCGCCGCGTGGGCCGATAAGTTAGATGATGCTCTGTGGGCTTTTCGTACTGCTTACAAGACCTCGATCGGTTGTACACCTTATCGTCTTGTGTACGGGAAAGCATGCCACCTTCCCATCGAGCTGGAACATAAGGCGCACTGGGCCTTGAAGTGGGCTAACTTCGACATCAACAAAGCCGGTGATCATCGCAAGATTCAACTCAACGAGCTAAATGAACTAAGGAATGAAGCTTATGAGAACTCGCTGATCTACAAGGAGAAGACGAAGCTTATCCACGATGCTAAAATCAAGAACCGAGAGTTCCACGTTGGTGATCAAGTTCTACTCTTTAACTCTCGGTTGAAGATCTTCTCTGGCAAGTTGAAGAGCCGCTGGTCTGGTCCATTCACCGTCGCCAACGTCTTTCCTTATGGGACCATTGAGCTTTCTCAGCCAAATGGGCCCAATTTCAAGGTGAATGGCCAGCGTCTGAAGCTGTACTTTGGTGAGGACATCTCTCAAGAGATGATTCCATCCCTCACCACGTTCCCCATGAACTAAAACTGGGTCGAGTCAGGCTCGTGACTCGGTGAACAAAAACAAGCGCTTCTCGGGAGGCAACCCGTGATCTATCCTTTACTGCTTTCATAATAAGTGTAGGGGGAGCCCCGTATGTGTTTGTCGTCTTGTTTCTTGTGCTGTGCAGTGATTAAAGCTTCAAAGATCCACCTTGATGACTTTTGACGAACCGTGATACCGTGTTCCCATCTTCCCGGTTCTATCCTAAACTCTTGTGATTCAATATTTCATATTCTATATGTTCACATTGAATTCACTTTAGTTGTCCTTTCCTTAGCATAATTTAAACAAAGTGCACAATGTCATAAGTGTAGGGGAGTTTACTCCCACATGCTCAAACATTGAGGACAATGTTTATCTCAAGTGTAGGGGGGACTTCTATCGAAGTAAGTGGTCTTTTCCATTAATTTGCCCTCATTTTAACCGGAAAATTTGATTTTTCGACATTTTTCAAAATTTTTAATCTATTTTGGCCTAGTTATATAGTTGTATTTTCCTTTATTATGCTTATTCTCTTTCCTTGATAGAATAAAATTTCAAATAAGTGGTTTTAGATTTTTCTTAGTCGTGAAAATTTTGACTCAACCCGAGTTTACTTACCTAAGTTTACTCTAGCTAGTATCCTTAACATGTTTAAGTCAAGTTTTACTAGGCTTTTATATAGGGAACTATAAAACGCAAAAGTCTTAACTCTCACGGGTTAAGAACAAGAACTTTTCGCAAGTTCCTATAATTGATCCTAGAGAGTCGTTTATCAAGGGAACTTTAAAATGCGATTTCTAAAACTTGAAAAAGTCTAAGAATTTGCAAGATCCTATAGGCGACTCGAAAACCCAAAACTTTGATTTAATAGGCTAAGCATCCACGAGTCTCATTTCTTGAGATTTTAAACTTTGGAGAACGAGAGATGATAGAGTCAATTATAAGTCCGGTATTCTTTCGTGAATTTATGTGAGTTAATTATAAGCCTATTCTCCCTCCGCTTGTTAATAAATTTATCTGCAATAAATAAGGTAGTACGATTTAAAAGGTTACTTAGCTTCTAGCCCCAGATCGTTTAAAAGTTGCTCGGTATGGATTAGAGTTCATAGCCAAGGCATAACTTATTGAAGCGGGATGCGAAGATTGGCGAGTCCGAAAAGGCCCTAACAAGGCATGAGGGCTACATTTTGTTGCTAAAGATCCAAAAGTGATGTGAAGAATCATTTATCGAAAATCAATATGAAGGATCGAGACACACGACGAAAAGCAAGAACTCCCCAAAAGTCATGGAGAAGTCTATCCGAAAAGACCCTGACAAGGTATGAGGATAAATAGATCCAAGTCCTAAAAGGAGGCGGATCGTTGTATATCGAAGTCCAAAATAAAGATTGGAGAAAAATGAAGAAGTCGTGGTCCAAAGATGAAGAATCTCTCAAAACTTCAAGTGAAGAAATTCCTATTATGAAGAGAAGACCATTATTTCAAGAACGTCTCTCAAAGATTCGAAGTATGAAGTCGCTGCCAAATATCGGTCCGAGAAAGGTCTCAAATCGTGAAGCGAGTTATGCCAAGATATGAACTTTATGAGGTCCCGAGAAGCAGTTTTAAAAGATTTGGTCCTTTAGCTAACTATTGATTAAATCGTTCACCTTATTTTCGGCCTAAATAACTATCGAAATAAGTCAAACAATGCATCCCCGTGATAATTCAAGACAAAAATAAAATATAAGAGATACACCTAGGAATAAGGGAGTCTAAGTGAGTAATTGGCCCACATGAGTTCGTGATAGTTTGCTAACTTATAATAACAATGATCTCGTTTTTAAGCTTGGTATGGGGAACGTGAAACTTGAGGATGATAAACGTTCATGGCTGCCAAAATCAATGTAAGTATTTAATTTCTTTGCTTGTTCTATTTTCTTTTATGTTTAGTATCTAATAAAGGCCAAGGTGGGTTATTTATGATGGAAAATGTAAACCGTGCTTTAAAATTAATGCATTGCATGAGGGCATTGCAATGGTCAAGTGTAGGGGATTTAATAAGTGTGAAAACACTTATCCTTTTACCACTTATTTCCAATAATAACAAGACCAAAACGTGTGATTTATGTCGTAAAAGTCGGAATTATGCGTGGTTTGTGTTTTTATTGTGTTTTAGGACCAAAATATGAAAAAGGAAGAAAACACGGGTTTTCACGGGCTTTTATCGAAGAAGACGGGAAAAGACGAAGTCAAAAGATCAAGAGTGCAAAAAGAACGGAAGTCCAAGGCCTATTCTGAATATTTATCGAAGAAAAAGTCTAAAGACGGAAGTTTAACTAAGTCTAAGAACTTAAGTCTAATAGAAGAAGAAAATTAAAAGACAAGTTCAAATCCCGAGACGACAAAGACAAAGAATTAAAGTCGAGTCGAGAAAACGTGAAGAAAGCAAGAAAGAAGATGCAACACATGCACTCCTTCCACCTTCCCTATAAATACCCTCCTAATAGTCATTAGGAGGGTGGTTAGATAGTTTTTAGTTAATTTTCACTTTTTCATTTTCTTTATAGTTTTAGAGAGAGAAAGTCTTAAACATTCTCTCACTAAGTTTCATCTTTTTCTTCTAATCTTTCAAGATTAAACACTTTTGTATTGCTTATTTCATTAATCAAGTTCTATTTTTAAGCTTTTAATCCTTAATCTCATTCTACTTTTCTTTGATTTTAGATTGATTTTGGTGCGATTATCATATGATCCGTGTTGTTCTAGTTGATTTCGTGCTTAAAAAGTTAATCTTTTGATAATTTCATAAGTTTTCATTTGATTAAGCTTTAAGACTATTGTGCTTTTTGGCTTATTTCTATGATTAGCTTATTTTCTTATAAAAAGCTTCCTTTAAAAGTTCATGTTTTGATTGTTTGATCCAAAAAGTTGTTTAATTTCGAGTTAGATAAGTTGATAAGTGCTTATTTGATTTGGTTAATTATTTGGTTTGTTAAGTTTGGGATATTAGCTTATTAAAGTTAGCTTATTATCTAGCTTAACCGAATCCATTAAATTTCGGAAAGGGTGATAAACCCCTTTCCGATTGGTGTTATTCCGAGCAGCCCAATTCCCACCATTTCCGATTGAACTCCAATCGGAAAAGGGTTTGTAGATTCCGACGGTAGCCTACTTTGATATTCCGATTGGAGTGTTTCGGGACTTTCCGATTGCTAGTCTTACTTGTTATTCCGATTGGGTCAAGATTGGTCATTCCGATTGTAGTATTTTCCCCATATTCCGATTGTGCTTAATCAGTTATTCCGATTGGTAGTCTTAGTGGTTATTCCGATTGGTCCTGTTTTGGTGTATTCCGATTGTGTGCATTCCCCCATATTCCGACCACCAGATCGGAATACATTCCGATCTGGGCTTCTTTTGGCTTGTTTTGGTGTAGTCCGATCTTACTTTCTTTTAGTACTTTTCAACTAAGTTCTTATTTTTAGTAAATTTTCTAAGTGATAGTTTTATTTAGTGTGCTCAATTTATCTTTAAGTTTACATGCATTTATTTTTACTCGTCATTTTAGTATTAATCTTTATTCTTCCATTTTACTCAACGACACTTTAATTACTTGCTAATAGTTTAAAACAAACAAACCAAACCATTCTCTTGATTCACCAAAAGACGATTGATTCGCACTTAAGACCGGTTTTCAATTCGAAAAGACTTGGGACTAAGAATTTTGATACGAGGCCTTAAAAACCAAGTATTAAATGGAGCCGCTGCCGGCTCTTTTCGTTACGATAAACGGTTTTTAGTGAGAGACGCATTGAATTTTTGGATCCGTTCTTTGAACGTTATTTTCCTTGCTTTAAAAATTTTCAAAAATCCATAAAAAAAATATAAAACTCTTCAAAAATACAAAAACATTTAAAAAATCATAAAAAGCAATTCTTTTCAAAAGGTTTTGCACCAAAAAGATTATATAGATGTTCTTTGTGTATATTTTTCTTCTGCAGGTGTATGCGTACTAGATCTTCGAACTATTCTGAGCCCGAGACTCGTGAGGATCTAGATATGGCTGGTGTTAATAACAACAATAATAACCCACCTCTACCCAATCTCAATAATAACAACAACAACAACAACAACAATGTCCACCTACCTGATTTACGGACAATGGAGGAATTGTGTCAACCCACCATGAACGGACGCGGAGGCCCGATTGCGCCAATGCACGTCACGGCTCAGGAGTTTTCGTTGAAGCATCACATGATCCAGCAAGTGCAAACTAACCCGTTTCGTGGAATTCCGATTGATGATGCCAACAAACACCTCGACAAATTTATTACCATTACCTAAAGCATGAAGTGCTCCGGTGTTTCTATGGATGACCTTCGCCTTCAACTCTTTCCCCACTCGCTTTCTCACCATGCCGAAAAATGGTTTGACCGTCTTCCTAAGAATTCTATTCATACGTGGAATGACATGACTCAACGCTTTTTATCGCGCTACTTTCCCCCATCCATGGTCACTAGCCTTCGTAACCAAATCAGTGGATTCATGCAAGAGAATGATGAATCACTTTTCGATGCGTGGGAACGGTACAATGATTTGATCGACCGATGTCCAAATCACAATATGCTCCCCGTCACTCTCATTGACACTTTCTATAATGGTCTCACTTTTCGTGATCGTGACACGATCAATGCCGCCGCCGGTGGTACCTTTATGAAAAGGAGACCGGAGGAGTGTCGAGAGTTGATTGAAAACATGACTACTCACCACAAGAATTGGGATTCATCCGCATCCTCAAGATCTAATCAGAGAGTCAATGTTTCATCTACTTCTTCCACCACCAACATGTCTGTTGTGGAACGTGCTATTCTTGATATTAACAAAAGTCTCCAAATTTTGACTTCTAACCAAACTCAACAAGCTAAAGCCGTTGCTATTTCTTGTGACACATGTGGTGGTCCTCATTCCTACACTGAGTGTCCGTCTACTCACGGAAATTTTTCTGAAGACGTTAACGCAGCATACGGTACTTATCCCACGGGAGGCTATCAAGCCCGCCCTCAAGGAGACCGTGGCTTGCTAAGTTATCGTTCCAACAATTATCTTGCTCCACCTGGTTTCCCTCCTGCAAACCAAAACCAACAACAAAGCTACAACCAATCCCAACCTCGTGCAAACAATCAATATCAATCCCAACAAAACCCATACCCACCTCAAGGAAATTCTCAAGCTTACCAAGCTCCACTTCTCAATCAACCAATGGCAGTGAATCCAGAAGTCGAGACATTCATGAAGACTAACCGGGAGCTGGTGACGAATCTTCAGAGTCAAGTCCGCAACTTGAAGGGAGAAATGGCAAAACAAGGGAGCGATATTCGAGCCGAGCTAAGGAATGATATGGCCAAACAAAGCAATAAAATTAATGCAAACATGCAAAACTCTTTTAATAATCAAGCGGTTCACCTTCGTGATATGATTGGTTCGCTCATCCAAAGTAATCAACCCTCTTCTTCGGGTACTCTTCCGAGTAATACCGTTGCGAATCCAAGAGGGGAGATGAAAGCAATCACCACTCGTAGTGGAAAAGGTTATGTGGAACCCGAGCTTCCTACACCTCCACCCGTGATTGTGAACAAGGAAAAAGAGCAACTTTCCCCACCTCCTTCACCTTCTATCCCTATTTCCCCACCACCCGTGGCTGTGAGTGATCCTATTCGCCTTCTTCTTCATCCAATATACCTTATCCTTCAAGGTTGAGGAAAGAGAAGCAAAAGAGCAAGGATGATATTCAGGTTTCAAACTTTCTAAAAATGTTTAAACAATTGAATTTTAACATCTCCTTTGTCGAGGCTCTCGCTCACATGCCCAAATACGCTAAGATGTTTAAAGATCTTCTAATTGATAAGGAAAAGCTTCTTGACATTGCTCAGACCCAACTTAATGAGAACTGCTCCGCAGTGCTCTTAAGAAAATTGCCCACCAAACTTGGTGATCCGGGTCGCTTCTTGATTCCTTGCAACTACCCGGGAGTAGAGAATTGCATGGCCCTAGCCGATCTAGGTGCCAGTATAAACTTAATTCCATTAAGTGTTTGGAAGCAATTATCTCTCCCCGAGCTAGTCCCCACCAAAATGACTTTGGAATTAGCCAACCGTACGGTTGCTTATCCAGTGGGGATAGCCGAAGATGTCTTTGTTGGCGTTGACAAATTCACCTTCCCGGCGGATTTTGTTGTCGTTGACTACGAGATGGATCCTCGTGTTCCATTAATCGTTGGACGTCCATTTCTAAGGACCGGTCGCACTCTTATTGATGTAGCCGCGGGCGAAATAATCATGAGAGTTGGTGACGATAAAATTGTCTTCAACATGGGTAAGATTTCTAAGCAACCTTATTCATATGAGAGTGTTAATGCTATTGATGTTCTCGATGAGGCTTGTGAAGAACATTTTCATGATGCTTGCAAAAGTACTCTTTCTTCTCTACCTAATGTTGAGGTCGTTGCCTCAATTGCTCCAGCATTGACTCCTTTTGGAGAAAGTGACTTGGATGATTTCGAAGCTAGTTTGGGTCCTCTCGATATTAAGTATGATAATTTGTCCACAAATTGGGATGAAGATATTCGTACTATTGAGAGACTTCTCAATGAGGACCCGTTGTCTCCTCCTTCTCCTAAAGAGGTGACTAATGATGATCCATCGTTAGTTTCACCATCTATTGAGGATCCTCCCACTCTCGAGCTTAAGGACCTACCTCCTCATCTTGAGTATGTTTTCCTAGAGGACAACGAGAAGTTACCGGTCATCATCGCGAAAGATCTGAAAGAAGACGAAAAAGCCCGACTTGTCGCCGTGTTGAAGAAGCATAAACGCGCTATCGCTTGGAAAATCTCCGACATCCGTGGATTTGATCCTCACTTCTGCACACATAAAATTCTCATGGAGGACGACTTTAAGCCCACAATTCAAAGCCAACGAAGGGTGAATCCTAAAATCCATGAAGTCATCGAAAAAGATGTTATCAAACTTCTTGATGCGGGTATGATTTACCCTATTTCGGATTCACCATGGGTTAGTCCAGTACATTGTGTGCCTAAGAAGGGCGGAATCACTGTTGTGCCCAATGCAAACAACGAGTTAATTCCTACCCGTCTCGTTACTGGGTGGAGAGTTTGTATAGACTACCGCAAACTCAATGATGCTACGAGAAAGGATCATTTCCCTCTACCTTTTATGGACCAAATGCTTGAACGTTTAGCGGGTAATGAATATTACTGCTTTCTTGATGGTTTCTCGGGTTATTTTCAAATACCCATCGATCCCCAAGATCAAGAGAAGACGACATTCACTTGTCCCTATGGCACATTTGCTTACAAAAGGATGCCTTTTGGCTTATGCAATGCCCCCGGGACTTTCCAAAGGTGCATGTTGGCTATCTTCCATGACATGGTTGAGAAAACCATGGAAGTCTTCATGGATGATTTCTCGGTCTTCGGGGATTCCTTCTCTTCTTGCCTTACCAATTTGGAACGTATGCTTAAGAGGTGCGAAGACACTCGCCTTGTTCTGAATTGGGAAAAATGCCATTTTATGGTAAAAGAAGGCATTGTGCTAGGACACAAAATCTCTAAAGCCGGTCTTGAAGTCGACCGTGCTAAAGTTGATGTCATAGCCAAATTACCTCCACCTTCAACCGTGAAGGGTGTGAGAAGTTTTCTGGGTCATGCGGGCTTCTATCGTCGATTCATTCAAGATTTCTCTAAAATCGCTCGCCCGATGACCCACCTCTTGGAAAAAGATACTCCTTTTATCTTTTCTAAAGAGTGTCTCGAAGCCTTCAATCTTCTTAAGGATAAGCTAACTAAGGCACCGGTCTTGGTTACCCCTAATTGGGAGCTGCCTTTTGAATTGATGTGCGATGCTAGCGACTTTGCTATTGGTGCGGTTTTGGGCCAACGAGTGAATAAACACTTCCAACCAATCCACTATGCTAGCAAAACAATGACGGGGGCTCAATTGCATTATACGACAACCGAAAAAGAGCTTTTAGCTGTTGTCTATGCTTTTGAGAAATTTCGCCCCTATCTTGTTTTATCCCCCACCATCGTATACACGGACCATTCCGCGTTGAAGTACTTGATGACGAAGCATGATGCTAAGCCAAGACTTCTTCGCTGGGTTTTACTCCTTCAAGAATTCAACATTAAAATTCGCGACAAGAAGGGAGCCGAAAACCTGGCCGCGGATCATTTGAGCAGACTTGAGGATCCATATCAAGGGGATCATCCGAACAAAGAGATCAATGACTCTTTCCCCCTTGAGACCTTAATGTCTATAAATCTCAATCTTGATGGCACCCCGTGGTTTGCGGACATTGCAAACTACTTAGCGGGTGGTATTCTCATCCAAGGGTTAACATCCCAACAAAAGAAGAAGTTCTTGAATGATGTTAAGACTTACTTTTGGGATGACCCTTATCTATTCAAACAATGTGCTGATCTGATCATTGTCGATGTGTTGACGGACCGGCAGCTTTTGATATTCTCCAAGCTTGCCACAAAGGACCCACCGGTGGTCACTTTGGTCCCAACTACACCGCTAAGAAAGTGTTTGATTCTGGATTCTATTGGCCCACCATTTATCGTGACGCTCACGAAATGGTTAAGCATTGTGATGCTTGCCAACGCCAAGGCAAGATCACACATAAGGATGAGATGCCTCAAAATTTCATACAGGAATGTGAAATCTTTGACGTATGGGGCATTGACTTTATGGGGCCATTTCCATCCTCCAAAGGGAACAAGTACATCCTCGTCGCCGTCGACTACGTTTCTAAATGGGTTGAAGCCAAGGCTCTCCCTACGAATGATGCGAGGGTGGTTGTGAACTTTTTGAAGCAGCTTTTCGCTCGATTTGGCGTTCCTCTTGCTATCATCAGTGACCGCGGGACTCATTTTTGCAACGATCAATTTGCAAGAGTCATGGCTAAGTATGGTGTCAATCACCGTCTTTCCACCGCCTATCATCCCCAAACCAATGGGCAAGCCGAGATATCCAACCGTGGCTTGAAGAGAATTTTGGAGCGTACTGTGGGAGAGCATCGCGCCGCGTGGGTCGATAAGTTAGATGATGCTCTATGGGCTTTCCGTACTGCTTACAAGACCCCGATCGGTTGTACACCTTATCGTCTTGTGTACGGGAAAGCATGCCACCTTCCCATCGAGCTAGAACATAAGGCGCACTGGGCCTTGAAGTGGGCTAACTTCGACATCAACAAAGCCGGTGATCATCGCAAGATTCAACTCAACGAGCTAAATGAACTGAGGAATGAAGCTTATGAGAACTCGCTGATCTACAAGGAGAAGACGAAGCTTATCCACGATGCTAAAATCAAGAACCGAGAGTTCCACGTTGGTGATCAAGTTCTACTCTTTAACTCTCGGTTGAAGATCTTCTTTGGAAAGTTGAAGAGCCGCTGGTCTGGTCCATTCACCGTCGCCAACGTCTTTCCTTATGGGACCATTGAGCTTTCTCAGCCAAATGGGCCCAATTTCAAGGTGAATGGCCAGCGTCTGAAGCTGTACTTTGGTGAGGACATCTCTCAAGAGATGATTCCATCCCTCACCACGTTCCCCATGAACTAAAACTGGGTCGAGTCAGGCTCGTGACTCGGTGAACAAAAACAAGCGCTTCTCGGGAGGCAACCCGTGATCTATCCTTTACTGCTTTCATAATAAGTGTAGGGGGAGCCCCGTATGTGTTTGTCGTCTTGTTTCTTGTGCTGTGCAGGGATTAAAGCTTCAAAGATCCACCTTGATGACTTTTGACGAACTGTGATACCGTGTTCCCATCTTCCCGGTTCTATCCTAAACTCTTGTGATTCAATATTTCATATTCTATATGTTCACATTGAATTCACTTTAGTTGTCCTTTCCTTAGCATAATTTAAACAAAGTGCACAATGTCATAAGTGTAGGGGAGTTTACTCCTACATGCTCAAACATTGAGGACAATGTTTATCTCAAGTGTAGGGGGACTTCTATCGAAGTAAGTGGTCTTTTCCATGAATTTGCCCTCATTTTAACCAGAAAATTTGATTTTTCGACATTTTTCAAAATTTTTAATCTATTTTGGCCTAGTTATATAGTTGTATTTTCCTTTATTATGCTTATTCTCTTTCCTTGCTAGAATAAAATTTCAAATAAGTGGTTTTAGATTTTTCTTAGTCGTGAAAATTTTGACTCAACCCGAGTTTACTTACCTAAGTTTACTCTAGCTAGTATCCTTAACATGTTTAAGTCAAGTTTTGCTAGGCTTTTATATAGGGAACTATAAAACGCGAAAGTCTTAACTCTCACGGGTTAAGAACAAAAACTTTTCGCAAGTTCCTATAATTGATCCTAGAGAGTCGTTTATCAAGGGAACTTTAAAATGCGATTTCTAAAACTTGAAAAAGTCTAAGAATTTGCAAGATCCTATAGGCAACTCGAAAACCCAAAACTTTGATTTAATAGGCTAAGCATCCACGAGTCTCATTTCTTGAGATTTTAAACTGTGGAGAACGAGAGATGATAGAGTCAATTATAAGTCCGGTATTCTTTCGTGAATTTATATGAGTTAATTATAAGCCTATTCTCCCTCCGCTTGTTAATAAATTTATCTGCAATAAATAAGGTAGTACGATTTAAAAGGTTACTTAGCTTCTAGCCCCAGATCGTTTAAAAGTTGCTCGGTACGGATTAGAGTTCATAGCCAAGGCATAACTTATTGAAGCGGGATGCGAAGATTGGCGAGTCCGAAAAGGCCCTAACAAGGCATGAGGGCTACATTTTGTTGCTAAAGATCCAAAAGTGATGTGAAGAATCATTTATCGAAAATCAATATGAAGGATCGAGACACACGACGAAAAGCAAGAACTCCCCAAAAGTCATGGAGAAGTATATCCAAAAAGACCCTGACAAGGTATGAGGATAAATAGATCCAAGTCCTAAAAGGAGGCGGATTGTTGTATATCGAAGTCCAAAATAAAGATTGGAAAAAAATGAAAAAGTCGTGGTCCAAAGATGAAGAATCTCTCAAAACTTCAAGTGAAGAAATTCCTATTATGAAGAGAAGACCATTATTTCAAGAACGTCTCTCAAATATTTGAAGTATGAAGTCGCTGCCAAATATCGGTCCGAGAAAGGTCTCAAATCGTGAAGCGAGTTATGCCAAGATATGAACTTTATGAGGTCCCGAGAAGCAGTTTTAAAAGATTTGGTCCTTTAGCTAACTATTGATTAAATCGTTCACCTTATTTTCGGCCTAAATAACTATCGAAATAAGTCAAACAATGCATCCCCGTGATCATTCAAGACAAAAATAAAATATAAGAGATACACCTAGGAATAAGGGAGTCTAAGTGAGTAATTGGCCCACATGAGTTCGTGATAGTTTGCTAACTTATAATAACAATGATCTCGTTTTTAAGCTTGGTATGGGGAACGTGAAACTTGAGGATGATAAACGTTCATGGCTGCCAAAATTAATGTAAGTATTTAATTTCTTTGCTTGTTCTATTTTCTTTTATGTTTAGTATCTAATAAAGGCCAAGGTGGGTTATTTATGATGGAAAATGTAAACCGTGCTTTAAAATTAATGCATTGCATGAGGGCATTGCAATGGTCAAGTGTAGGGGATTTAATAAGTGTGAAAACACTTATCCTTTTACCACTTATTTCCAATAATAACAAGACCAAAACGTGTGATTTATGTCGTAAAAGTCGGAATTATGCGTGGTTTGTGTTTTTATTGTGTTTTAGGACCAAAATATGAAAAAGGAAGAAAACACGGGTTTTCACGGGCTTTTATCGAAGAAGACGGGAAAAGACGAAGTCAAAAGATCAAGAGTGCAAAAAGAACGGAAGTCCAAGGCCTATTCTGAAGATTTATCGAAGAAAAAGTCTAAAGACGGAAGTTTAACGAAGTCTAAGAACTTAAGTCTAATAGAAGAATAAAATTAAAAGACAAGTTCAAATCCCGAGACGACAAAGACAAAGAATTAAAGTCGAGTCGAGAAAACGTGAAGAAAGCAAGAAAGAAGATGCAACACATGCACTCCTTCCACCTTCCCTATAAATACCCTCCTAATAGTCATTAGGAGGGTGGTTAGATAGTTTTTAGTTAATTTTCACTTTTTCATTTTCTTTCTAGTTTTAGAGAGAGAAAGTCTTAAACATTCTCTCACTAAGTTTCATCTTTTTCTTCTAATCTTTCAAGATTAAACACTTTTGTATTGCTTATTTCATTAATCAAGTTCTATTTTTAAGCTTTTAATCCTTAATCTCATTCTATTTTTCTTTGATTTTAGATTGATTTTGGTGCGATTATCATATGATCCGTGTTGTTCTAGTTGATTTCGTGCTTAAAAAGTTAATCTTTTGATAATTTCATAAGTTTTCATTTGATTAAGCTTTAAGACTTTTGTGCTTTTTGGCTTATTTCTATGATTAGCTTATTTTCTTATAAAAAGCTTCCTTTAAAAGTTCATGTTTTGATTGTTTGATCCAAAAAGTTGTTTAATTTCGAGTTAGATAAGTTGATAAGTGCTTATTTGATTCGGTTAATTATTTGGTTTGTTAAGTTTGGGATATTAGCTTATTAAAGTTAGCTTATTATCTAGCTTAACCGAATCCCTTAGATTTCGGAAAGGGTGATAAACCCCTTTCCGATTGGTGTTATTCCGAGCAGCCCAATTCCCACCCTTTCCGATTGAACTCCAATCGGAAAAGGGTTTGTAGATTTCGACGGTAGCCTACTTTGATATTCCGATTGGAGTGTTTCGGGACTTTCCGATTTGCTAGTCTTACTTGTTATTCCGATTGGGTCAAGATTGGTCATTCCGATTGTAGTATTTTCCCCATATTCCGATTGTGCTTAATCAGTTATTCCGATTGGTAGTCTTAGTGGTTATTCCGATTGGTCCTGTTTTGGTGTATTCCGATTGTGTGCATTCCCCCATATTCCGACCACCAGATCGGAATACATTCCGACCTGGACTTCTTTTGGCTTGTTTTGGTGTAGTCCGATCTTACTTTCTTTTAGTACTTTTCAACTAAGTTCTTATTTTTAGTAAATTTTCTAAGTGATAGTTTTATTTAGTGTGCTCAATTTATCTTTAAGTTTACATGCATTTATTTTTACTCGTCATTTTAGTATTAATCTTTATTCTTCCATTTTACTCAACGACACTTTAATTACTTGCTAATAGTTTAAAACAAACAAACCAAACCATTCTCTTGATTCACCAAAAGACGACTGAGTCGCACTTAAGACCGGTTTTCAATTCGAAAAGACTTGGGACTACGAATTTTGATACGAGGCCTTAAAAACCAAGTATTATAGGCGGTTTCCCCAAGATTGATGGTTTTTCAAGCTTAGTGTCCACACTAGGTCCTCTAGTTTTCCTTAACTCGTTTTTCAACACAGCTATAGCAAAAACCTTTTCCTGAACTTGGGCTTTTAACGTTTCATTCTCTTTGAGCAATCTATCTTGGGATGCCAATTTAGACTCTATTAACTGAATTTGTTTCAAAAGATTATCCTTTTCAGCTTTAGACTCTAAAACTTTTTGATCTAACTTTCTTTCAAGAACAACGTTTGACTTTTCAAGTTTTTCAAAGTATGTTTCAAATTTGTCCGTTTTCTTAGAAAATTCAAGTTTGGCATCCTCAAGATCTTTTGATTGTTGAGCTACAATCATTTCGAGCTCTCTAATCTTGGAACCAGAAGCAGTCAATGAAGCAGTTATTATACAATTATCATGATGTTTAGCATTTTGAACAATCTCTCCCCTATTATGACTCACATCGGATGAATCAGAAGCGGTATTTCTATCACTCTTTTCCATCCCATGTTTGTCATAATTAGGTTCAGAATGCTCAATATGTGGCATTTCATCAGCGTATACATCATAAACAACATTACATTGTACCATGTTCGCAGGCTCTTCGTCATAAACGGGTAAGGTGTCATCAAAAGAGATCTCGTGAACATTCCCTGACGGGCCACTGGTATCATATTGTCCTCCTGATTCCGTGCTCTTGCCATCGTTAGGCTCCAAGTTTTCAACCGTATGACCATTTTCCTCTTGCATCGAAGAGTCTTGCACTCCATTATCATACCCTTGTTGAAGTCGAGATCTTTCATAGATCGAAGATGAGACCGATGTCATGAGTTTCAAAATTGTATCACGGAAAACTCGAAGTTTGGTATGTGTATCTCGAAGAAATGATTGGCAAATCACTGAACTTTCAGGCTTGATGATATTGAATTGGAGGAAAGGCGTGAGTTGTGTCACAAGATTATTATATGTAAGTGCAGATGCAGAATGATTAAAGTCTTTATTGTGGAGTTGCTCTGCTAGTTGGGTCAAGATGATGAACATCGATTCCATGAATATATGACGATCTTGACCAAAGATTATCACAAATTCGTTCCCTCCTTGAATCCGTGAAAGAGTAACTAGATGATACTGAAGCATTTGAAATGAAGTGATGCCATTATCACTAACTTTGTCTTGCATTTTATGCGCTTCTCCCTTTTGACATGTCGAATCGAACGAATCCATTGAATATCGATTAAAAATGATGTGGATGTGGTTGTTTACGGGATTTTACAATTCGTGAAGAAATGAAAGATCCGTAAATAACTCTTAAAAAATCCTCGAGTGATGATGTAACTCTTTTCTCGGCTCAAAAATTGTTGTCGGCTCAAACGTTGATAAAACAAATCCGATCACAAATCCGTAGCCACTAAAAAATAAATCCCGTCACTTTGACTCGTCACTTTTGACTTCAAATCCGGCCACAAAAACTTTTAACCCGTCAAAGATTTTACCACTTTGTTTCTTTCGAAATACCCGCCTCAACACGATGTACCAAATCCAATTATATCAATTAACAAATATACAAAATTAACTAAACTAAAAAAATTAACTTTGAAGTATATGAATATAAAGAGCTAACTTAACTTAAAAAAAATTAACTTAACTAAAAAAAATCCTAATATATCAATTGACAATTTGGCCTTTTGTTTGATACACAAAAAGTCAGTCAACCACTTGAGTAGTGGACTTGACTCAGCACCAAAAAGAATTTGTGGCCCATGTATTACCGTGGTAACTTGCAATATTGCCAAAACAAAAACAAAAATAACAAAAGAAGTGAAATAATATGCAATGTTGGAAGTTAAGTTAAATACTTTAGAAACTAAAACGTTCTAAAAACGTGGAGCAGATACGTGGCGCAAATCTTGCAAATATCTTCAAATCGTGGCAGTGAGTGGGAGAATACCACACTCCTTGAAACTTCCGCCCTATTAATGTGGATATTAAAACTCTCCAATCTTATCACATACTTCACATCAAACTTCCATCAAAACTCACAACCATCAACTGTTTTCTCTTCCCCTGTTATCTCCAATCTCAACTAAGCTAAAGACCAATTATATCAAACACACCCAGCACACTCATGATATACAACCACAAATCAATCCCAACTATGCCAAATTCATACGAGGTGCACTACACTATTACTTGTTTGTATCAATTACACAATACAAACACCAAATCCTTTTGATATCTACAAGGATAAAGAATCCTACGAAGAAAATCACGAATCCATGACCTTCAAGATCAATAATACGGTCTCGGGTAGGTATTATTTCAAATTGCTTGTTGGTTTATGATGAACGAATCAAAGAAAGAGCATAACAGATTTGTTATAGATCTTTCTTTACCTTCGGATATTAAGAGTTGTATTAATACAAACAATGATCAATGATGATGAGATATTTCGTGTGTTTAGATCTTTATTGATCCTGACATGCATGTGAACACGTTTGAATCTGAGATCTAATGTCAGTTAATTGTTTTTGGTTTGTGTCTATGTCGAGTGTAGTGTGTTTGGGTTTGGTTTTGAGTTGAGGGTGTGAAGGAGTTTGATTTTGGTTCGAGAGAGGGTGTCCGAGAGTGTTAGAGTCGAGGGTGTGGGTGTGTGTAGAGTCTAGGAGTCGAGAGTGTTGTGTTTTGAGTTTTGGGTGAGGGATAAAATGATGTGTTTCGAGGGTGTGTTTGTGACGAGGGTGTGTTTCGAGGGTGTGTTCGAGTCTGACGGTAGTTTGGGTTCGAGGGTGTGAGGGGTGTGTTTGTGATGAGGGAGATTTGCGTAGGTATGTGTGCGAGGGTGAGGGTGAGGGTGAGTCGAGGGTGAGGGTGAGTCGAGGCTGAGTGTTGTTCGAGGCTGAGTGTTGTGACCGAGAGTCTTTTTGGTTGTGTCGAGGGAGAGAGTAAGTTAATCGAGTCTAGTTAAATTACCGTTGTGTTTGAATGATTCGAGTCTTTATCCGGAATGCACAAGTATTCTTATCCGGAAACCAGCTTCGACTCCTTACCCGGAAAACGATTTTGACCCCTTATCCGGAAAAACTTTTCGACTGCTTATCCAGAAAAAATTTCGTTTTGCTTATCCGGAAAACGATTTCTTGCCCTTATCCGGAAAACCGATTTGAAGGCTTATCCGGAATACTTGTCGACTGCTTATCCTAAATCCAGATTTCGCTTATCCGGAATATGGGATTTGGAATGCTTATCCGGAAAACGGTTTTTCGGCTTATCCGGCTAATCCGAAAAACAGTGGTTACAGATTTGAGACTTTTGACAGTTGGACCAAGTTTGATAGAAACCAAGATCAAGAAAGGCTAAGAAAAACCGATTGATTATAAAAAAACTAATTATAAAAAAAACTGATAAAAGAAAAACTAATAATAAAAAATTAAAATTGATAAAACTGATGAAAGATAGTGACAAAAAACTGATAGATTTAAAAGTGATAAAAAACTGATGATTTTTTTAAATAAAAATTGATAACGGATGATATAAAAAACACCGACTATTTAAAAAATTGATAAAAATGATACTGGAAAACAAACAAAACTATAAAAAACTGATTGGAAAATTTGATACGAAAAACATGAGACGTAAAGATTAAAAAAAAGTAAAATAAATAAAAAGATTATGACAAGAAAATCAATAGATAAAAACGTAAATCCTAAGATTTAACCATGGCTCTTGATACCAATTGAAGGTCTACGTTTTCCTAGGATTTAGCAATATTAGATTTATCTATTGATTGGGAATGGAGAAGAGAAGGAGGAAGAAGATGAACTAGAGAGAGAAAAAAGAGGAGAAGGATGGGTAGAGAGAGAAAGAGAATTTATTAAATGAAAGTGTGAAAAAGAAATGAACAACCCTTCCTAACATGCTAGGAGGGGTATATATAGTCCACCCTACATGTGGGCTTTGGTGGGCTATATGTTACAAACTGGATCACGAGCCTATTACTCGAATATATCTTTGGAGTGACCGATCCTTCCTAAATACGTAAAAACGTATTTCCAACAATCAAATAGGTATTAGCATAGGCAAGGTGAAAAGGGCAAGGGCTAAATCAGTCATGAAGGTTAAGGGTGATTTCACAGAACAATATTCCTTGTTAAGGGATTATGTTCTAGAATTGCAAAGAACAAATGAAGACACCACTATAAAGATAGATCTGGAAATCCAAATGATAGAAAAAGATAGTTCAAGAGGATATATGTATGTATTAGAGCTTTGAAGAGAGGGTTTAAGGCAGGGATGAGAGAGGTGATGATTTGGATTTGACTCTAATGTCCAACTTTACCTTCATATCTGATAGACAGAATGTAATTCTTTAACTTTCATTCTTTTGAAATCATTCTTTTGGAATCATTATTTTGTATCTAATCATTACTAACACTATATTTTACAGGGTCTCATTCCTACTCTTGCACAAGTATTCCCTTGTGTTGAGCATAGGTTCTGTGTAAGACATATATATGAAAACATGAAGAATCAATATAAAGGTAGTAAATTCAAGGAGCTGGTGTGGAGATGTGCAGCTGCAACCACTGTGCCATACTTTGATACACAAGTGGATAAGTTGAAGAAATTAATGAAGGTGCTTATGATTATTTGAAGAAAATACCTCCACAACACTGGTCAAGATCCCATTTCAGTGGTAAGTGTTTTCTCCTTGTTCAATATCCTTTATAATCTGGTAAGCGTAGCTGAATTATTGTTTTGATAAACTAATGTATTGTAGGTAGAGCACATTGTGATGTTCTGCTAAACAATTTATGTGAAGTCTTCAACAGACAACTGTTAGATGGAAGAGATGTTCCCATCATCACATGCCCGGAATTTGTTAGAGAGTATCTAATGAAAAAGATAGTAAATGTGAACATGTGATTTCAAAGAGTAAAGGCCCTTTAACACTAGCTGCCACTAAGTTATTTGATGCAATCAAGTACAAAGCTAGCTTTTATTTAGTAAGTTTCATGTTCTGATTAACTTAAGCAAAAGTTAACACTTTCATTGTTAATCTTATGTTCTCAGTAACTTACTAGTATGCTTATCAACAGGTTTTGTTTAATGGTGATTCAAAATACCAAGCAAGTGGTCCACATGAAGACCAGGTGGTTGTGGATGTCCAAGAAAGGACTTGTAGCTGTAGAAAATGGGAACTTACAAGAATGCCCTGCAAACATGCAGTGGCAGTCTTACATGACATGGCTTTAACTGATCCTGATGTAGGGATCCCTGAGTCATGGGTGCATACTTGTTATTGGGTAAGCACTTGGGCAAAGCAATATAGTCACACCATTAACCCTTTAAATGGAAGACAACTGTGGATTAAACACCCAAGTCCATGGACTATTATTCCCCCAAAGATTCACCCACGGGTTGGGAGGCCACCTAAGGCAAGGAAAAAGAGTGCAGGTGAGTTATCAAGCCAAAGGATGTCTGCACATGGTAAACTGTCAAGGGCGGGAAAAACAGTCACATGTCTTAAATGCAAGACTCTAGGTCACAATAGTAGGTCATGCAAGGAATCACAAACTTCTAATGTTGGTGGATCACAAGCTTCTACTGTTGGTAGATCACAAGCTTGGGATTTCCATGTTATGTGTTTGCCAGACTATGTAATGCTTAGGATTTTCATGTCTTAAGTAATGCTAAGGCTTATGGTTTTTATGTCTTGTGTTATGGTTATACTATATATCTTATGTCATTCAACAATGTAAACAACATGAAAACACATGACTTTATTCATAACCAGGACCACCATTACATTAAACAACAAGTCCAAAAGACATTACATTGGTCCTATTAAACTAAGAGAAACCAACTAAAAGACAATACATAAACCACTAGAGGACATTACATTGCTGAGAAACCAACTAAGAGAAACCCCTAGAATGAACAACAATCAGTTCATCATAAAGTACACAATAAAGACAAACCAACTAAAAGCTTGCAGAAACTTCATCCTTTTAGCTTTTATAGCATTTGCATCACCAATTTCTCGAAGCTCAATCAAATTCCTCAATAATCTAGGTATGATTACCAGAGCCCATGCACACATGGGTGGATCGATCCACCTATTAAACCCACAATTGACACCCTACATAAAGTTGATAAAGAAACTAAAGTTTAATTTTGACATATAAACAAACCATTAAAAATCAAAACTTATAATTTTGGAAGAATAGTGAAAACGTCTTCCAAGGTTAATTGGTGTCCATGAAGTGCGACATACGGCTGGTAATCCACATTGACAAATTATGGGTATGAACATTTTAGGATTTTCAATTTGGGGGAAAAATTAGGTTAAGATGGATTTGGATAAAAAAAAGAGATTAGGTTGTGTTTTTATAGATGGAGTGAGTGTGTGGATGGGGTATCAAAAGGACCCAAAAGGTAAAATTAACAAAACAACCCAACGTGAGAAACAATTTTAACCTTTAACTGAAAAAAGTTTGCACCGTTCGTCCTCGAGGATGTATGGTGCACAATTTGACAAACATAGTGGTGTATGCTACACGAAGTATTAACGAGGGATGTATTTCAAACTTTTGACAAACCACAAGGATGATTTTTGCACTTTACTCTATTTAATATTAATAAAACAATCAAATAAGAAAGGCTGAGGACGGATACCGAGTTGTCAAAAACTTACCATTAGGGTCCTCAAAGCCCAACCTACGCGTGGGTTTTAGGGTATCTGTCACTTGGGCAAGTCAATCGTGGTTTTTGGCTCCTCTCCCTCCACCTTATTATATCAGATGTCTTATTTATAGTAGTTTTATCATGATCGTAGAGTTCTATCGGGATTGTAAAATTATACTATTATAATGTAATTTTCTTGATAGTCATTGTAATATTATACAAAGTTACAAATCAACGTATACCATAAATACAATTATATGAATGTTTCATAAATATGTTGTCTTAAATTATGATTATGAAATTTATTAGAAGATTAAGATGTTTTTAGATTATATGAAACAAACTTGTAAATTTCTATTTTTTAGTTTGTTGTTCGAGATAAGTAAGATTGGATCGTGGTAGATCCTAAGATCTTATGGTCAATATTAGGATCTTATAAGATATTAAACATGAAAAGATTCTATGTAGGATCCAGATTGCTTTTGCTTTGCAGTATCGTAAATCATAAGATCTTATTATTAAGATCGAGATCTTGACAACCATGGAAAGAAGTAATGTGTCTTCAAGTTCAACACACTATCTTTTGAATATTTACTAATCGTTTTGTTGCATCTCTTAACCTTATTCTTGAGCATCCCCAATGGGGAGTTTTACAAAAGACTTTTCATTAATTAAAAAGCTTTTTAAGTAGTTTTATGCATCGGAGCAATAGATTTATCAATGACTTGTTAGACAATGATTTTATATATGCAAACCTTTTGACAAGAAACTAACAAGCCATAATCATTTATTATAACATTAAATTATTCAATTAAAGTGCATAAAAAGATATTGTAAAGACTTTTTAGCATTGCATAAGGTTTTTAAGAAAAAAAATTTACACTAATAAATGTATACATTAAATGAAAAAAGTCACTAAGAATTTTTTGCAATGGAGATGCTCTTAGGTTTACACGTTAGACATACAAATCATTTTCTTTACTAAAGGAATTTTTGTTTCTAAGTAGCAAAAGCAATGACACAATAATTTCAGCACCTCTCATGGTAATATTATTTAGATTTGAATTCACACAATGTCACTCACAATGGTTAATGTAAGATAACACTCAAATAGCACGGACATAAAATAGATAGCTACCATAGGCTTGTACGAGACACATAAACATAACCGTTGGAGCGTGGGCTCCAGATAAGTTTTCAAAGAGGAAAAACGTGATAATGATGAAGTATTAGCAACACAGTATGCCTTGTCAAAGTCGTATAATCAATAACACTATAATGTTTTTTTTCTTTTTCTTTTTTTCACTTTTTTTCTCTCTCTCTCTCTCTATATATATATATATATATATATATATATATATATATATATATATATATATATATATATATATATATATATATATATATATATATATATATATATATATATATATATATATATTCTATATTTTTCCATTTTTTTCATTCATTTTTTTTATAACACAACATACACGACTTGACAACGAAAGGCATAAACACAAGGATAACGGCACAAAGGATAATTAAACACATAATTACAAGTGCCACATATTTAGCAAGCCAGTGTAGCTCGACTAAAATGATATAATGGGATTTATTTTGCCTCTTCTAAAAAAATCTATAAATTAACCTCACTGTGGTTTAGTAAATAATAACCAAGCACAAGTTCTGAAGCACACTAAATTATCGGCTTTCACACGAAATAGAGAAATATAAAGAATAGTTTTCTCACATATTTGGTGGATTAATTTGTGCTTAATTATAATGTCAATCAATGAGATTTTTGCTTTGCTAAAAACACTTTATTTATGTACGAAACATCTTTATTTTTATTTATTTTTGAAAAGATTGTTCATGTGGAGAAAATTGATTTATTATATTTCCTATTTGTCTCCTCCTCCACACTTAAGGTGAACATCGTCCTTGATGTGAGAACTGATAAACAATCAAAATAGGGAAAATTAAGTTAAAGGGAAACGAGTACTTACCGGGGCTTATTGAAAAATTGTGGGACTTCAAAAGGTGAATCCGGCGTAGAGCTCCAAAATTATTTTCCTGCAAAATGTAACAAACAAGCACACATACACAATATATACAAGGAGATTTTTATTTATATACAAATCCTCCTTCACAGTTAAGTTAAAAAGTGGGGTGAAAAACATGGATTGTCATAAAAATCCTTTTATTTTTATTTTATATTTTTTTTAATAATAATTTTTTTATATCACATCCTTCACAACTAATAATTCTTTCACATTTGATTTAAGCATGCAGCACAACAAATAACGAAACATGAATCGGTGCCTCTTTATTTTCGTTGTAATGGAACAATACACATAGCCAACCGCAAACTAACTATTAGCAAAAATCAACCATTTTTCTTTCTCTTTTTTATTTTAATAAATTAACCTAAGTGGCAAAGAATAAATTTTTTATTATAATTATTTTTTTAATAATAATTTTTTAGAAAAGGTTTTATTTATTAACGAGTTATAATTTCCAATTCATTTCCCCCGACACTTAAGTTTAGGAGCTATGGAACACATCCCCAAGTAATAAGCTAGCAACGTCAATCCACACTTCACCTAATTTATTAATCTGCAAAATAGACAAAACTACAAAAAATTGTAAAATTTTAAAGCACATTTTCGTAGGCATCACGATTTCATTTAGCGTATGCAACAAGCCTTTAAACCCCTCGGTGTACCGAGTGGACGAGTTATAGTCTCGTGAGGGTTTCCAGAGAACACACCCACAAAGTTCGTGAAATTATTTATTTGTATTTTTCTTTATTAATTTTTTTGGGATTGCAATATTCAAGGTACAAAACGTGGAGGCCTCACACGCGTCATATTAAAAAACTGCAAGGTTTTTCGTTTTATATTTTTTAAATATTTTTTCTTAAAGATTTTATTTATTTACATTAACACCCAAACTACTACGAAACCAAAAATAAGTGACATATTTTATTTTATTTTAATTTTTATGACAAACATTTATCAAACACATTGGTTTTAAAAAAAACGATATTTACAAAAGGGTGCCGCACAACATAATATGTGCGGCGATTTTATTACGGCAGAAAGCACACACATTATTTTTCTATATTTTATTAATTAACAACACATATGACCATTTAAATACAATCACATAAATGAAACGAAAGTAAAAAGCTAAAGACAAAAACTCTTTTTTGATTTTATAATTTTTAATATTTTTATAGTTCTATTGTTATTTCTACTTATTATACTAATACTACAATTATTATTTTTTATTTTAGCTAGATTCAAGATACCTTTACGATACGGTTCAAGTGGGAATGGTACACTTTCAAACGTTGAAGATACGGTATTTTTGGTACGTATTCCACAAGGAATGGAGGTTCTTTCGATTTGATCACATAAAAATCCTTCTTCGTTGTTTTGAATGGTTTACTTTTTTCGACTTTATTTTTAATGATGATAGGAGGTGGTGGATATTTTGGGATTTTTGGAGGGTCTTCGGACTTTTCACTCCTAGTGAATACGACATTCACGTGCTCAACTTGAGCGGATGGAGGAGGCGGTGAGTTAGTCCTAATAGTTTGATCAAAAGAGACATGAGTATGAGACATGAGTATGAGACTTCGACAACTCAATAATTTTTGTTTCCATGTTTTCGAAACAGTTTGGAAATTTTTCTTGTTTTGTTCATTTAAAAACTCATAATGTTAACGGTATCCTTCACAAAATTGTTTGCAACTCTTTGACTATCCAAGAATTTAGTGATTATTTTTTCGAGATCGATTTTGGATTGAGGTTGAGATTAGGATTAGTGAGAATGCAAATCATGAGAATTTCGGTTTCACAACCATCGAGTTGATGTGATTCATTACGTTCACACATCGGCATGTCATCATTCATGCGATTTTTAGAAGTGAGATTACCTTCGAGATCGTTATACTTTTCACGCATCTCATATAATTCTTCATTTAGCATATGGAAATAAGAGTCCATTTTAGCTTCAAGAGCTTCCAACTTTTCCATTAATCGAGAGGTATCAATACTACTTTCATCGGCGAAAGAAGTAGATTTTCGATTATCTTTGTTTCGAGAATTTTTGGGCCAATTAAGTTCAAAAAGAACTTTGTCCTCAAGAAATTGAAAAGCTTGGTTTGGAGTTTTGTAGAGGAAAATTCCTCCAGCTATTCCATCAAGGATTGCTTGAGTGGATTCGTCTAAACTATGATAGAATATTTTAATAATAGCTCTTTTGGTTAGACCATGCCCATGGCATTTTGAATCATGTTCTTCAGTCGTAACCACGATTCGGTTAGACTTTCACATGTGGTTTGAGAGAAATTTCTGATTTCGAGTAAAATTCGTTCAAATAACAAAGGTGGAAAGAATCGGTTTATAAAAGCTATTCGCATTTTTTCCCACGATGTTATAGAATCTTCATTAAGCGCGTCGAACCACATTTTAGCATCATCAGATAAGGATAGTGGAAACATCAAAAGTTTGACAACTTCACTTCGAGTTTCACCATATTTGAACATGTTGTAGATTGCGAGAAATTATCGGATGTGTTCATGCGGATCGGCCCGCAAATTGAGAATCGAATTTGTTCTCTTGAACCATTTTTATGTGAGTAGTGTTAGTAACAAAGTTGTCATCAACGTCGGTTCGAACAATGGCCGAATTAGGAGTCGGTGTTATGGTACTAGCACTATTCCACAAGGGTTGATTATCAGGATCGATAATTATGATATGTTCGGGTGGATTGGGTTGGGTTTCGACATCCTCTTCGTGTATATCTATAACGACAAATTTATTATTGGATGGATTATGGGTTGAAAATTTGGGTGATTTGATTTGAAGGCATTCTTTTGGGATCGTTTGAAATTCATAACTCCATGTTGTTTTATTTAATTTAAAGAATAGATTTACAAGTTCTTTTCCCCACGATCTAGGATTTAAACAAACGTTTAAAATTTTGCAAAAAGACATTTTTTTATATTATTATTTTATTTTATTTTATTTATTATTATATTTTTTTGTTTTATTTTTGAGATTATAACAAGATAAGAAGATAAATAAAAACGAAAGCACAACTAATATTTTTGGTTTTTGGTTTTTTTTTTGTTTTTTTTTTTGTTTTTTTTTAATGATGATGAATTATATATTTACAAACTCACAAAGTCAAAAAGAATGTTTGATGGGTTTTTGAAAAGCACTGAACTTAATCAGTTGAGGAAAAAAAATTCGTTCAGACAAAAAGTTGTCGCACTTGGTGGGAAGTGCGGCGGACTTAGATTTTTCCAGAAAGTGTGTCGTACTTAGAAATCCTCCAGAAAGTGCGGCGCACAAATGAAATGTGCGGTGTACTTTCTGCAATTTTTTTGACAGAAAAGTTTGAGATTGCCAGAAATCTCTACGACGATGGTTTTGTTTTAAAAGAAGTTCTCAGAAAGTTTTAACAAGTAACGAAAACAATCGCCGGCAGCAGCGCCTAAAACTTGATGTGTGTTCGCAAGTCTTAAATTTATATTACTCGAGATTACCAAACGAGGGACTAAAAACACAACACGGGCAAGTATGTCCTTTCGTGTATAGCATAGTCTAAGGTAACTCCAAGTCGTTCCACGGGATTGTTGTTAACAAGTAAAAACAATTATCCTTAGAGTGTCACAAGTTCTAAAGATTTAAGCTTCTAACAATGATTTAAAGTGTGTTTGGTTAAGTCTAAAACATAGAAAAGATAGATAGCAAAGATGAATTATAAGCATATAAACAATGTAAGACAACATGCCGATTACTAGTCGCACATGCAACATCTATTCAATATAACAAGAAATCCTTTCGACCTATAGATCATGTTATACCAAAAGGATTAAGATCGGTTTATGTTGGTTTCGATAATTCAAGCACTAAACAAAATTATGCAAGAGTCGTTATATATTTCATTCCACCAATCACGACAAAGGCGAATACCAAGATTCATTTACTAGATGACATGTAACCCATTCAATCATATAAGTACTAGTTATAATCATGGATGAACCAAATACATAACAATGATCAAACATAATAGCATCGACTATCGAGTACAAGAACAAATCAACCATGCTTATAATCACGAACCAAGGAGAAAGTGTGCCGCACAAACCTAATTGTGCGCCGCACTTCGCCCCTGCGAAGCTAATATAATCTATTCATAGTTCTATACATGCCTCAACCAAATACACAAGTAACTACTCCATAATCAAAGGAATAACAAGCAAAACATTCATCATAGTTCTAGAAAAGATCATAATAAAAGAGTTATAGAGATTCATAATAAAAGAGTTATAGAGATTATATCAAATGATTACAAGAGTTTGATTCGATGATTAGTTTTCCCCAATGAAAACTTTATTCTAATGATCCAATGATCAATTCCTTATGCTACGAACCCTTTGGATGATGTTACTACACCCAAAAGAGTCCCTAACTAATGAGGAAGAGATATGAGAAGTGGTGGTGAGTTGATATGAAATGGGAGAGACAAATGGTGCTTTTATATACTTTCTACGACCAAGAGTGTGCCGCACTTGGTTAAATGTGCGCCGCACATTTTCTAAACTTGGAGTCAAAGTTTCATTAATGTTGAGGAAAAGTGTGTCGCACTTTTCAAATGTGCGCCGCACATTTGGTACGTTTTTAGCTTTGGACCAAAACTCCAAGTTGTAGATAATTCTTTGCTCTTTCCGTGGCCGCTTGAACCAACTAAAACGGAGTTCGTATGCTCAAGATATGGCCAAAACAATGACAAGTGCCGGGAGATCTTTAGCTTGACTTTATTTCTTCTTTTAAGCTTCACTCCTTCGCTTTTTCTTCCATTTCCCTCCACGACACGTACTTGGAACCTATAACATGAACTATACTCCATTAAGTATCAATAGTTCACATAATTAACGTAAATATATACATATAACGTACATCTAAACAGGTAAAATTTGGGTGTTATCAGATATAGTCGTCATAAACGAAAAATGAATATCTATATAACGGTGTCGATAATTATTAAGAGTCTGGTCAATTTAATCGAGAATAGTCAAATTAGACTTTGTAGGGTTAAAATTAGGTTAAGTAGTCAAAACTAGACTTAATTGGTCATATTAGTGCTCCCTCCGTCTCACAATAAGTATACATGACTTAAAAACACCAAGTTTTAGGCATAATATATTCTTACATAATGGACCAAACGATAATTATACCAACATTTAATACAAAAAGTTAATAAAAGAAAAAATAACTTAAATATGAGCCACATGTTCAAAGGGCAAAACTAGAAATTTAGTTATAAAGATCTATTCATCTACTGTAGAAATTTAGTTAAATGATAGCCACATTGATTTGTCGCGATACGCTATCATTTATTGAGTTGAGTTTCATGGCCCTAATTTTACTCTTTTAACTCTTTTAGGGTGAGAACATTGCTATGTTTTTACAGATGAACATAAGTACATTTACTCGTTACAATTGGTCTAAGTCCCTTATAACCTATTTTTTCCCCATTATCATGAACCGTCCGTCTTGGCTGACATTAGTCAAAGAGATGCAGTTTAATTTGATTCATTACGAGTATCCCGGGTTAGGCATCTGCATTGGCACTTATTGATGAGATTGTTAGCTAATGCTTCGGTGTCATGATCTTAGACATTTATAACTGATTTTAGGGTGACTTTACAAATGTTGTATTGTCATGTACCGGTTGAAATCTTATGGTTCATCACTACTTTTTACTTAACTAAACCTATGAACTCATCAACTTTATGTTAATGCTTTAGAAATATTTTTCTCATGTGCTTGAGTTATGGATTTGTTACTTGATGCATTCATGAAATCTTATTTTAGTTATCAAACGATCATTTGTGTCATGTCAAATGGATTATGTTTTTAACTCTGATATATGTCTTAGGATGTTAAACTTTAATTTTAATAAATGTTAATTATCAATTTTCCAAACGACTCGGATAGAGGTTGTTTAGTGATGCTATGAGTATGATAAAATGATGTCACTACCCTCAAGTTACAATATCTGCAACATGATTTTTAGGGTGTGATAAATTGGTATAAGAGCCTATGGTTATAGAGAAATAGATGCATTAGTAATTCTAGACTATAATTGTTGATCTGCTTGCATGTTATTATACTGATTTGATGTTTTGGATGTCATTGGTTAAGCGCTATTACTTATAGTATATGACATAGTAGAGTATTACTTGACTTATATGTTATGCATTCTTAGTTAGATTGAGTCTTATGGTTGCACACTTGTAGTTGAATAAGGGGTACTTATATCAACTTTATGTTTCTTTTCAGTGATGTCTTCTTCAGCGTCTCGTTCGCATGTTATCGTTACTTACACTTTGTTATCAGTTTCGCCACTTCGTGGTATTCCTTTTCGTGATGAGTCATATGATGGTTATGAGTCTGATCATCATGTGCCACCTTTTGGTTTCCCTGATGCACCTGCTAAGGGTGTGTTAGGATTATCCGATGGATTTGAGATACATGATTTACTTGTTCCTTTATCCTCCAACTATATAATGGATTCTGACAATTAGGAGAAGTCTTTCGAGGTTCCCTAATCTAAGCTAGAGTAACCCACATATTATGACGCAGACGTTATTGCTTCATCATTAAAGGAGGGTCTTTTGAGGACGCATGTAGGGATGACACCGTAGGTAATGGGTATCGGTATCTCGAACCCGTCACCCACCTGCGTGGATTTTTCACACCCACCATCCACCCGTCACTCACTAGTGGGTATAGTTTTTTACCTATACCCATGGGTATATTTTACCCATGGTTAATACAATGATCAAAATTACAAAACCTTATATGAAAAGTAACTATGATAATGCGTATCAAGAAACTCAATTAAACATAATATTTATAAATTATAAAACTAGAATAAGTGAATAACTATTTAGATGTGTTATAGGACTAGAGTTGTGTCGTGTACCTAGTAAAGTGGGAAATATAATGTTAGAAGTGTAAAACAGCAGTAGCACGTATGAAATAATTCATGGTATTAAATAATTCATGTTTTTGTAACACAAGAAGAGACGAACTAGATTAACCATGTATATATATATTTGATGAGTTGATCTTTCATCTTCATTTTTAGTCTACAAAATCGAATAATCTTTTTTAGTTTAATGTGTTTTCTTGATACTAGTAGCTATTAAAATTTGCAACTGCCTCACAAATCACAATTATCTAAGCACAACTATTTGAGAGGTTATTAACTGATTTATTATTAACTTTCTTAGGGAAAAATCCGATCAAAGCTTCTACTGTAACATATTCACGAACATATGATGAGTTTGAGGATGATGCATTTATACCGAGAAAACATGTTACACCAAAAGTTCATCAAGTTAAAGATAAAGAAGTTACTAATGTGATAGTTGTTCCAACTAATACCCAAAAAATAAAACTGAAATCAAAAGATGAAAGTTCATCTAAACCTAAAGCTATTCTTTATGAAGACCTTGATCCTACATACTGTCTTTGTCAAATAATGTTGTTCCCGTGACTTTTGATCAAATCAAGTCCTAGAGGATTTTATGGACTTATCAAGAATTTAACATATAACCAAAAAGAAGTCGTGACTCGTAAGAGCACTAGGATTTGGTTCATTGTTGCAATACAAAATCCCAAGTATTCCAACCCGATTAGGGTAATGGTTGCTTGATAAATTCGATGTTGATACTGCAATGTTGAATATGCTAGACAAATCTATTGAAGTAACAACTAAGGTTGTTCATCAATGCTTTGGAATACCAATGGGTGTATTTGAAGTCCGAGATCATGTTCTTGTGAAAGTAATAGAGATTGGAAGAACCAGTTCAAGAAACTAGACACAATCTATACTAGTGAATTGATCAGGTAATTTGAAGGCAAATATCAGCAAACATCGATGGTAGGATGTTTCAAATGAATGTTTTAGCCTTGTTTGCTATTATCATTGGGCATGCGGTATCAACTAGAATGGTGAATTCAACATTCATACGATTCTTAAATTCTCTTGAAAGAGTGAGTGAAATGGATTAATGTCAGTTCATGGTAAATCATCTGAAGACTCAAAAAAGAAGCATGAGGTGTAAATCCAGACAAATGTAAATATGGCCCCCGTCTCTTATTGTCGGTATTTCCTTTTGTACTTAAACTTAATATATGATGAACATTTACAAAATGTAATCAAATTTGTTTTTATAAAATGAAGTCGATATTCGTCAACTCCTTATTGAAAAGTCCCACAACTATAGCTTTTGATTACTCGGATAATGAATTATTGATGGAATTGGACGTAAAGATGTTTGAGATGAATGCAGGCGTTAATGATGAGGATGTTAAAGAGGATAACGAACAACTTTAAGAGGTGGATGAAAAAGATACAAAAAAGTAGATTCACAAAGGTTCTATTCGCAAACTGAGAAAAAAAACCATGAAAAAAATATAACACAGCCAAATGTTGTGACAAAGAAAGAAAATAATTAGGTATATCATCTTTGTCAGTTACATAATGTTCATTAGCTGTAAATTCATCAGTTATATTGTCTTCGTCAGATGTAATTTATTATTTTTTAACTATTATACTTTTTAATAACAATTGATTAAATTCAATTGTATATAAAAGTACTGATAGTTATTTATTTATTTGTGGCTGAAAGGAGAAAATATGGAAAAAGGAGATACATGAGAACATGATAACTTACAAGATAATGTCGAAGAACAAACTAATGAACAAGAGAGCGTACCAGATATATATTGATTAGTTATGTAAATTTTTGTAACATAGCAAGAATTTAAGTTTTGATTTAACTAAACCTACAATATTGACATAGTATAACTGATGAACATCTTAAATTGATGAACATTTAAGTTTAGTGTATGTCACTCAGTTTTACAATATGAGTCATACCTTTTCAAAAGATAGAAACGTAAAAATACTTTTATCATATAAAAATACTAAAGTTATTTGTTCATCTATGGCTGAAAGGGAAAAATTTGGAATAATGACATAAAGAAGAACAGGCTAATGACTCGTTATGTAAACTTTCATAACAGAGAAATAATTTAAAATTTTCTTTAACTAAACATGCCATATGGACATAGTATAAGTGATTAACATCTTAAAACTGATGAACAATTAAGTTTAACGTTTTCGCCATTAATATCTTTTCAAAAAATAGAAACGTAAAAATACTTTTATCTAAAATTACATAAAATTACTTGTTCATTATTTGATTTAAGGAGATGAATGGTGGAAAGTGTGTAAAATCCAAAAGAAAGGGGTAGTAAAGCTATTGTTATCAAATACAATAAAAAAAGATAAAAAATTACAAAGAATACGCAAGTGAAGGAGAAACTAGTTGAGACAAAGGTGCAGGATGTCATTAGTCAAGCTATGTTCGTTGGTCTTCAAGACTTGTAGGATGTGCATTTAGATAACATAGAAACTCAAGACAATTGGATTGAAGCTGTGATGACATGTAAAAAATTTATCCAACTTTTAAAATTATTTGATTTTGTTCAATAGGTAGCTGTAAAAAATGATAATTTTAAATTCAACAGATTCTCATATTTTACCGGCTGAAATTGTTGACTTTCAAATGAGTGAAACTCTAGAAAGTAATTAAGACCCATTAGCTAAAAATGTGAAAACTATTGATGAAACTGTTGATAACATAACACACAAATTATCAGCAATGATTTTTGAATTTCAGGGACAATAGTCACTGTTCAAGTCTGCTCAAGTAAGAATTTGTAAAACTATTATAAAATTTATGGATATGGGTATATTATATGTAAAATTAAGATTATATTGATTACCACCCACTAATTGGGAAACTTGTTGGTCATATTTCAAGAGCTAAAAATAGAAATCAGTGACATGCTAACAATAGGCTTGAAGAATACCCACGTGACGAATAATTGCTAAAAAATAAAAGAGAGGATGAACAAGTTGGTCAACAAGCCTGTAAGTGACAGCTCTTAGACTAAAAGAAATAGCTCGATGTTGATTGTGGTGCATCGTGACTTCCAAACTGATGAACATGAAGTTGATGAACCACCGAAAAACAAAAAAGATGATTCAATAAGACGAGAAGAAACATTGAGTCAGATGTTCATGGATACACAATTTCTGAAAAAATTTGAAAGAGTCGGAACGTCAGGACAATTTGATAAGAATTAAACAAGTAAAAAAAATTATAAAAATTTTGTGTACATGTGTAAACAAAAATAAATAATTTTTCTATAGTAAGCAAAACTTTTAATGAACTATGATGTAAAACAGATGTTCGGCCAAAATTCCCATTGCTCAGTGTAATAGAGCTCGAGAAGAACCTTGTCCAACAAATTGTTTCGTATGAAAAGATTGATAGTAACGCGTTTTTGAATGCATTGTTAAGGGAATTGCCTTTCCTTGTGACAACTAGAGTTTTGACGAGTTAGTTGTCACCTATAGAACTCTATTTATGTGTTAGAATGTGTGAGTAATATGTCCAATGTGTTATTATATGTGTAATTGTGGTTGAGAATGAATGAAATGAAGTACATGATTGGTAAATCATGGTACAAGTTGGAAATGAAATGTGATGAAATGAAATCACATAAGAACTGCGTTAAAGTTCAAGTATTGTTTTTATAAGTTATCGTGTACGTATCAAACTTTATATATGTACTATATTTTTTTATATAGGTTTTATAAATACTTTCCACATTTAGAAATTTTTAGAAATGAAGGTTAGTTCTAAAATCGTGTAGAAATATCAAAGGTTTTACGTAAGTCTTTTAGGTTTTACCCCGGAAGCATCTAGAAAGTAAATAATTAAATAATTTTAATAAAAAAATAAAGGAAATCTTTTATATATTAAAAAAATTAGATTATTTGAGAATTTTAGTGAAAATTGAAGGTTGTAGATAACGATTGAACCAATCAAATGAATTGATTTTGACACATAAGCAAAATCCAGTGATATGATTGGTGGAAAAAAGTCAAAATTAAATTCAATTTAGTCAATATTAAAAATTTTGATGGAGGATTTTGATAAAAACACATAAAGATATATGTGTCAAATTTGTGAAAATAAAAACTTTAAAAAGGAGGATAGGATTAATAAAACTTTAATGATTAAATTTTAAATAAATTATATGGACTTAAGTGTAAACTTATAATTTTCCATATTCTGTAATAACTTAATAAACAAAATACCCCCTTATACTTTATATCCTCTAGAATTTATATTTTAAAAATACAACATATATGTTATATTAAAAAATTAATAAATGACATGATTATAAATATTCATATAAAAACACAAATTATTATCTATTTCTATTTTGACACTTAACAAAGTCAAGCAATGTATTTTACGTAAATTGTTATTAACTTGAATATAAATATCAAAATGAATACGGACTTGAGACATCGGTGTGAGATGAAAATAAATTAATAGGATTCTACATATTACAATAACATATATTTTTTCAGGTCGTTATTTGTTACTAAACACACAATGTCTAGAAAATGATAGCTAATATTTCATTTAAACAAACCCAAATTCTTTTTGCAACAAACATTTATACGAAATATCAATTAATATTATCATATAATAAAAATCATTTAAAACTCGTGGGTTCATAAGCATCGTAACTATTTAAGTATTACAAATTTGATATTGTTTTATGGAATAATATTAATCATTACAAAATCATGAATTTTAAATTATGTACGTGTAAGATTAATGTAAATAGTTTGTTGATTAATAATGAAGATAGAACTATTTAAAATAAAAATACCGAAAGTAAAAATAGTATGAAATTCGAAAAATAAAAATTGAGGCAAGTTTATATTAATTTACACGGTGCACAGGCATTAAAACTAGTTCCTTGCATGCACGGGCATTAAAACTAGTTCGGATATATGGTGTTTGGGCCAATTAAAATAAAGAAACAGGAAAGAAATAGATAAGGACTAGATAGTAACCTAGTCGTATTAGGATTTATCTAGTTTAGCTTATAAATACAACCCTAGACCCCCATAAACGAATTTCTCTTCCCTTGGAATCCTAAATCAATCGATCAAGCCTAAGGATGAAGAAAGACCCGAAAATTAAATTACGGTTTAAGGTATGTACTTAAAACATGTTCAAATAACTTTTAATTTATGTATGTAATCTAGTATGATGGACTAGGGTTTAGGATTCATGATTTTCGATTAGGTTTTGTAATTAGGGTTTATGAATCTATTAATTAATGATATTAGGATGATGTTTGATCATTCTTTTAGGTCGTTGCATGATTTGGTAAGTCGATTAGGGCTTAAACATCTAGATCTAGTCAAATTCGTGTGAGCAGAATTAGGTGAGTGTTGTAATAATCATAACTAAATGATAAACTGCTTTTATGACGTGGCATAGTAAAAAATTTTAGCTATAGAGAGTTAGCTATATAAAAATAGTGGGGAGTCGTTTTGAGATTGGGAAGTCCGTCTTTTAAATTTTACAAGAAAAGTGTCCATAACTGTGATTTTCTAGACGAATCTCAATTATGGTTTTATTTTTGGTAAAATTACTTAAACATATTTTTGGAGGCTAAAACTTGGTGCCAAGTGATTTCATATATTTTTTGGGACCTGAGAATTTTTACAAAGAAAGTTGATAGTTTTAAAAGGGTCCGGTCACACTAAAATTTTAGGGTACTAGTTCAAGACGAAATTAGAACACTTTGTGTTCATGATTTTATAAATGGTATTTATAAATGGTATTTATACATTGAATATAGGGTTGAGATTCACACATGTGTTATTTAAGAAATATAGGTAACATGTGTATTTTTCTCAATAGTTATAGTTAAGTGTAAGTATTTATTTAGGACTTGTAAGTGATAGTAAAATCTACCCAAAATGCAGGAAATATAAAAGGTTAAATTTGTTAATGCAAATGATGCCTAAAAATATTATTTGTGATACCAAATCTTTCTTAGTTTTGATCCAAAGTGTAAAAACATTTATCGTTAAAGATAAAAGCAAAACGAATTATTTAAAGAACATTGTCATTTAATTAATGATGATTTAAGTCTTACACAAACATATCTTACATGTTTAGTGATCATTAAAAGTGATTAACCTTAATACTCATATTTAATTAAATGTGACAAAACATTTTGAAATATACTTTATTTTTAAGAAAATGTTTAATGAAAATGGAAAATGGAAGTTTGAATTTGGGATATTCTAGTGAAATTGGATATTCCTTGTGAGGTATAACCCTCAGATGGACTTTTCTTACTACAGGACAAAGAGGAGCACAGTCTAGAGCTCGCGGTTCCTTATAGGTACCCGGCCCGCGGTTCTTTATTAATATTGAACCGTGGGAACAATATTGAACCGTGACCATGCTAGCCGTTGGCTCCTTGTCCCTACAAATAGTGGATCATTTTCTCATTTTCCTTGAACCTTTTTGGACTTCCTTTCTGCTTCTAAATCTCTTTTCTATCTTTCAATCATTAGTAAATGATCACTTATTTGTTAAGTACGTTTACTTATGATTATATCCTTGATCCTCTTCTTCATATGTCCAAAGGGAAGATCACTCACACACTTGTGATGTGTTAAAAGATGAAGCCCTGATGAAGATCATTCTTCCTTAGATCTAGTCATGTTAATCACATTTACTCATTTGAGTCTTGTGTAGATCCAAGGTATATGTGTATACTTGGATGAGTCTTGTGTGTTAGTTCTCTTGGCTCTAAAGTGATGTGAGTATGAGTATTGTGTGTGTTAGTTCTCACTTAGCTCTAAAGTGATGTAAGTGATAGTGTCTTATGTGTAAGTTCTCATTTAGCTTTAAAGTTATGTAAGTGTGAGTATGAGTGTGTTAGTTCTCACTTAGCTTGAAAGTGATGTAAGTGTGAGAGATGAGAGTAGATAGGTTCTAGCTATGATTAGAACTCGATATCTAGCCTTGTGTCGGTAAAAGAAATGGGCGAAGAGTGTAGATTGTTTCTAGCTAAGATTAGAACTCGACATATAGCCTTGTGTCGGTAAAGGAAATGGGCGACGAGGTGTAGATAGGTTCTAGCGAAGATTATAACTCGACATCTAGCCTTGTGTCGGTATAAGAAATGGGCGACGAGTGTAGATTGGTTCTAGCTAAGATTAGAATCGACATTTAGCTTAGTGTCGGTAAATGTTGTAAGCGACGATGTAAGATTTTCTCCGCCAAGAATGGAGCTTGTGGATATAGTGAAAATCTTGAGTAGGTGTACTCATGGAGTGGAGTAGGAATGAAGAGAGAGCTTCGTTGCCGAACCACTATAACTCCTTGATGTCTTCCTTTAGGTTGTTTCTTTCCTTACCTATTTCTTATCATTGTCATTATCTTTAGTCATTCATTATCATGATCTCTTGATATAGAAAATTCTTTTGAAACATTGTTATTGGCCTAACTATTATGAAACAAGTTTTCAATTAATAGTCACCTCAAATGACAAGCATAATTGTAATTAGGGAAACTATTCACCCCTCCCCCTTCTAGTTTCTACAAAAATGAAGTATAACTTAGTTGTGCAAGTGTTGGAAAAGGTATAAAATTGGCTTAGAGATATGATAGATACGATTAGATATCCATCATAGTAAGGTTACATCATATGGGTTTTGAGACCTCATTGATGTTAACTTTTGTATTTATTATTTGTTTAGACTGTTTGTGAAGCGTTGAAGCATATGATTTGCTTTCCTTTGCTAAGGTGAGTACTATAGTATATTTTTACTTATTTTTGGGATGGAAATGATGTTGTTTTAAAATGTTTTTCAAATAGTACCATAATCTTTGTGAACATATGTGTATACATGCTTTTGTTTTATATATGCTAGTTTGTGCATATGTGATTGTGATTGTGATATTGTTTGGTGTGGGAGATACGCCTATCTCAAGGTTACGACATGTGTTGATGTACAGTCCGATGAGTAATGTCGGCGTGTGGAGCACGAGGTCCGTTGGTTAGGTCCTAAGAGATTGCAACTCATGTGGATAGTCTTGCGCAGTGACGGATGGGTATTGTAGTCCTATATACGAGAATTGATATGATTTGAGTTTTAGTTACGATTTATATGCTATGTTATGCATTATGTTGATTTAACAGTTTAGCTTGTATTGTATATGTTCACTACACTTGCGTTTTAGCTTATTGCGGTACATATTGCGGGTCTTAAACCTGTAGTATCCCACCAACCTTTGTGTTGACAATTTAACGTCATTTTCAGGTTTGCTAAGTGATGATAGAAGCTATAGCGAGCGAAGGATTAGAGAGACCGTAGGCTTGCATTGCAGATTACATGTTTATTTGTTTTGATTGAGGTTTATGCACTATATGAATTGATGTATGTTATTGGCGTTGTCATAACACGCTTTGTTAATTAAATCTCATCTTTTAGTTTTCTTTATTATGACGCCATGTGTTGTGATGATGCCTATCGTTCATGCCTTGTAATTTCGCCTTGGTGGGGTGACATTCCTGACCCCCAATGATGAACATAAAATAGAAGGCATAAAACCTTCATCATACATTATGGACCGTGACGTAAATTCAGATGTGCCAAATCTTGAATCAATGTGTAAATAATATGAAATTATTTCTACTCCACGGATGGTAAACCAGTTTCATTTTTATGCTCAACACCAGAATTGAAACTTAAAGCTACTCAACTCAGTTCTTTCACTATAATCCATCGAAAAATGACAATCAAGAAGCCTGATGGAGATGAGAAGTTAAAAAAAGTTGAAGAGAATGCGCAAAAACAAACGAAGACATGGAAAAAGAAAAGAGAGCAAAAAAAGCCTATTGAAGCCCTCAAATTTCCATACAAGTAGAGAGTTATGGTTTAGGAAATCAAATTACAAGAGATTGATAAAAAGGTGGAAAACACAATTTTCTCCGCACCAAGAAGTGTTGCGTAAGCATTTCATAATATGCTCATCATAACAATCTGAGTAAGTAATTTTTTTTCTAAAATATTATCTTATTGAAACTGCAATGATATTTTGTTTCATTCATACATTGTCGACGGACTGCCAATTCATTTTGAGAGTATGAAATTTGGAAATGAAATTCGTAAGTCATATCCTTTTGCTACAAAGTTTTTCCATATATTTTATAGTCACCAATTTTTGTATGTATTAATTTATATCCGATGAACAACAAAAGAGAGATATGCTAAAAATGGATTTAGATAAGGATGTGGTGAATCTAAAATTTGATGATAACATGGCACATGTTTTTAATATCACCTTATCACAGCATGATAAGTAACATTACTAACTCACTTTTACTTTACTAACCCAATAATGTTTAAAATTTATATCATATTACATTCAAACAAGTGTTCTTTCTGCTGATATTGAATGAGGAACATTATTATGTTGTTTGCTTCAATCTGAAAGAACCTCAAATTCATATTATTGACGACATTGTTCACGCATTACGTCTCACTGATTTACCCAAGTTATCGATTCACGCTTATCAATGCAACCCCAATTAAACCAGGTTTTTTTTGTTGAAAACCAATTTTTATACAATTTACAATCTAAACTCAAAGAAGTTTAGACTAATTATATGGAGAAGTTACATAATTATATCTCTTCGGCTACTTACAAACCCGTTAGACCCAACATAGTTTTATAATAATTTTGAAATTAACGCAAGTAGACTCGTTAAGTGTTAAGACTAAATGCTGATGATCACATTTATCATTGTAAACTCAATGTCATATAATTTTTTACCAGTCACCACCAACTTGATAACATCACCAAAATATATCTCATGTTATATCCACATTACGAATCACACATCTTCGCGTTTACACAACCAACATGAACCTAAAACATAGCCTTAGACACCTGGTCTGAGAGTTGGTTTAACAGTTTGAGTTTATGCTAACTCGTGTGGGAATAAAGCAACTAGATTTGCAATGCCTTAGTCCTTACAAGAGTTTTCACTATTTGAAATAAACTATCAAAAGAATTGAAACGATAGGACAACTTTAGAAAGACTTGGAATCAATCGAGCTTTTTATAGAAAAAGTCATTATCATTTATTGTATATTAGTATACAAACTATTTATGAGAATCTTTTGAAAAGCTTTTGTGATTTGAAGAAGATTTATATTAGAAACTTTTTAAAAAAGTAGTAATATTCAAGCTTGTAAAAATCATGAATTTTTAGTTGGAAGGACGACCACCTTGTAACTTGTAATCATTCTAGTTGGGATTAATTGATGATAAATTTGATCGACATTTTTAGAAAACTTTAGGTATTTTCGGTAAGTTTTGGGTATTTGTAACGAGTTTTATGTATTTTCAGCAATATTATTCTTAAAATCCAACTTATATACATACAAATAGTTATTATAAGTGATTAACACAAGTTTACAGTGAGTTTTCGGTATTTTCAGCAAGATTTAAGGTTTCTAGCAAGTTTGATCTCCCTTGATTGTCGTTGATCATAGTTGACCACCATTAATCATCTTTTACATAAATCGGCAAAGTTTATGACCTTGTATCGATTAAGTGGCGACATTTTTTGCAACACCGGTAATATTTAATGAAATATCAATGTAAGAAAAAGAAAAAGAAGTCTTTTAACGGTCGAAGCATTGTGAATGCTTTAATAAGAGACGTGAGGTGTTCTAGTGAGTGGCTCACGTCATTCATGATTGGCCGGCGGGACGAAACCACAACGACATTGGACCTTCTGTTGTCTGAGGTGTCGTTGTTGCTGTGACAACCATGGTTTTGGGGTTCGTCACTTAGACTATAGTTTAGGGTGTTTGTGCAAATATGTGCTTTTATGTGCTTATTTGTTTATTTTGTATGTTTGGAGTGAGGTTTGGATATCGTTTATGGGTATATGGTACTCATAAGTAAATTGAGGAACGGTTATTTCATGTTCATGAGCTCACAAGGTAGTGACTATGAAATGAGATGGTGTTATTTCGTGGTTTTACGTATACGTATATGTATTATAGAAAATCGTATTTTTACGATTTAAGGTTTAGCATTAAGAGGTCTCGGATGAGGTAATTAGTCACGGGAATAATTTACGAGATGGTTTTAAGTCATTTAGAACTTATTTGTATAATTTATTTCATATTCTAAGAGTTTTATAAAAATGTATATTTTTACGTCTTTTACGGTATACGCGTAAATTGACTAGTTTTACGGTTTAGCGGTTGGAGGTTTTAGGAGCTGAAATAAATTAAGGAAATTTAAGGTAAGGATAATTAAAACTTAATTTACAGTAAATAATAAATAAAATAAAGAAAAAGGCTATTTGGGTCGGTTATGGGCCAATTTGGTGGAAGAGGGGGTTAGAAAATATGGAAAGTTTTGGTTTTAGCCTTAAATTTGGATTAGGAAAGGTGTTTTAATATAAATTAAGACCCCTAAAGGCCATGAACGACTTATATCAGCTACAGGGTCGAAAATACATCAATGGAGGTTAGGGTTTTCAAGAGAAATCAATCCCTTGAAGATTAGAGGTAAAAATCATGTTCTAATTACGTTTTTATTAACTAAATCATGTTTCTAATTCATGTAAACATCAATTATGATGGATTTAGGGTTAGGGCAAAATTAAAATCTGAGGATTTATGTTATTATAATGATTAGATAAATTAGGGTTTGTGATTAAATAAATTATGAATAATTAATTAGGTTAATTCAATTAAATTCGTAATTAAAAACTGGGCAGAATTTTTGGTGCATTATTTTGATCATATCTAGAGTTCTACAAACTTTTAATTTTCGAATCTTATATCCCTGAAAAGGTAATTGAATTGGTTTTCAAATGCAAGAAACTAGAACTGAATTAGAGGTTGGGAAGCGGGTCAAAAGCAGGTTACAACAGTCGGAGGGCAAAGTAGTTTTGAAATCAGTCGGGTTTAAATTAATATTTTAAGATGTTTAGGGTACTTAGGAGTATAATTGGACCTTGAAACGAACATGAGACTTATAATATATATTAAATAAAAGATTTAGAGGAGGGCTAAACAAATGGGTTAGGGTAAGACCCTCTGATCATAACAAACTTTTCATATGTTCAAAATCAGTAAATTCTGGATAGGTAAAAGTTTATATATATATATATATATATATATATATATATATATATATATATATATATATATATATATATATATATATATATATATATATATATATATATATATAGGTAAGAGTTATATGCAGAATCATTTAAGGTGTAGAACTATGTAGAACTATTTAAATGAATTTGAGCCTTTAGATGATCTTAATCAAAGGTCAAGATCAAAAGTGTCAAAAATAAATTTAAATAAAAGATCAAGGGTGTTTTCTCAATTAAAGAAAAGACTAAAAGGGTATTGTAGGTAATTGATCTTCATTCCTAAAAAGTTGCCATGGAATCGATGTATCTCATTTACAATTTACATGTTTCCTCTCTCATCTTTAAACTAAGAAACCACCATCCAACACCGCATCTCTCTCATTAGGTTGGCTGATCCCAAAGGAAAAAGATCACCAGCTTTTAGATCGACGAAGTATTCTACGAAATTCTATACATCTCTTTGGATTTAGCAAGTGTCTCCGCAAAAAAAGATCTTTCACCCGATTAATCAGGTACATGTTTAGATCTAATCAAATAATTGTTTAGATCTAATCAAATAATAGAAGAAACGTTTAGATTTTATTTGATATTTTTTGTTATAATTCGTGTATGATTTATGAACCCTTTTTATTTGTGCTTTCCTTTATGGTTTAGATCTAATCAAATACCCTAAAGATCGAAAGGTTAAAGAGCTTATCTTGATATCAATTCTAAAATATTGAGGTGGTTATTAATTTATTATCATGATATAGTTATTAAGATATTCGAAAAATAAATTCACAAAATGGTATATGAATCTTTTATGAACAAGAAACTCGTTGTTCATCTTATTATAAAAAATGTGAAGCTTGATGTAACTTTCTTCCAATGTCACTTTCTTTCAATCCATATTGATGTTTTCAAAGGGATATCTACACTTCGGTCAAAGGTATTAAATAACTAATTAAGTTGTGATTATTATTTAGTTGTCAAAATGTGTCAAGTTTTATTATATCTTCATTAACTTGATTATAAAAAATCATTGACCATATCACTAACTCATAATGACAATTTAAGATTATTTTATTTATTTATTTTCGTGTTTATTTTAAAGTATTTTAATTTGTATAGTCGTCGATTGCAATAGAGGGTATTTGGGTTGGTTAAATTTTATATCCACCGAATAATATTGATTTAATATAACGATCTATATCATATCTTGATTCTTATATGAAACATACATGTTCTCGTTTTGTTCTTTTTAATACGTTTTAGTCTATTTTTTATTGACATGAGTTGCCTTTTTTGTGCTCTAGTTATGAAGCTTATGGGTCACAACAAATGTACATATTTCAGAGGGCGTGCATAAATGTTCTTGGCATGGTGCATAAATGTTCTTGGCATGGTGCATAGATGTTTTCAGAGGGTGCATGGATGTTCTTGGCAGGGTGCATAGATGTTCGTGGCAGGGCGCATAAATGTTTTTAGTAGTGTGTGCATATTTTTTTATAACGACGTGCATATTTATATTTTAGATATATGTGTATTCAAATTGTATTTCATTTCATGTTAAATTTTGTGTGTAACACTTTAATTTTTTTAGTATGTTATAAATTTAGATGTTACATGTATATTTTTGTATGTTTGGTAATAAATTTCGAATATTAAAAAACTTGAACTAAACATATGTGCACGTATTATTTAAGCAGTTTAAAATCTGAACAATTGTACTCAAATGACATATCACTAGTATTTTAACATGTTATAAATTTATATGTCCAATTTCAAAAATAACATGTATGCACCGTATTTTAGAAACATCAGTGCTAAAAGATTTTATTTTTTTCAAATATGAAGTTATTAAAAATTGATTTTCATATAAAATATTCAAAAATAAAGTAAAAATGTTTTTTTTACTATTATACCCTTTTCAATTAAATATAATTGTTTAATAATACAAATTTTTGATTGGTTAAAAATAGTTCTGCAGAGTTCTACACCAAAAATAGGTTCTGCATATAATTCAACCCTATATATATATATATATATATATATATATATATATATATATATATATATATATATATATATATATATATATATATATATATATATATATATATATATATATATATATATATATATATATATATATATATATATATATATATATATATATATATATGGAAGCCTTAACAGTAGCTTTAAGGTTGCAGCCAAAGGGGAAAGTTAGCTAACACATGTAAGGGCATAGGGTTTCTTTTACAGGGCATGTTATTGTGGATAAGGGGGTGTTCGACCAATAGTTTGAAGTATGAAAAACGGGACTATTTTGGGTTAAATGTTAACGGGACGAGTTATGAACTAAACTAAGTTAAGGGCTTTATATAAGGGTGTAATGAGATTCATATGTCATATAAATGGGGTTAAGTTGTAGGAGAATGTTAGATATCCATCATAGATTGATGAGCCATTTTGGTATGTGGTTCATGTCTTGATTGTATACGTTTGTGTGTTTAGATTTGTGCTAGAGCGCGGGTACTTGGAGAAGCTTGTTCAGGTGAGTTTCATAGTCCCATGTCTTTTTATGATTTGGTTTCCAGATGGGATGGAAGAGACACTGTATGGTTTTGTAAAGAATGTTGTGAATGTTTTTATAGTTTGTGATGGACTTGTGTGTACGCTTATGTGATTAACTGCTATGTGATTAACTGCTATGTGATTTTTGATTGTGTTTATGATTTGGTTCGGGGTACACGTACTGTCTCAGTTATTGTGGTTTGACTTGGTACCAAGGGGATGTTGACAAGGCGGGGCCTTGGGATTGGTTCATAGGTGTATGGGCGCCTATGGGACCATGGTTATTGGTAAGGCTTGAAGCCTTGGAATTTTAGTTATTGGTAAGGCTTGGAGCCTTGGATTTGTGGTGATTGGTTAATCGTGAATGCTAGTTGTTAATACATAATTGTAGCACATTGTCCATATGTTCTTTTGTTAATGGTTGTTATTCACAGCTTATAACTGATTTGGCGTTGGAGTCTAAACCTATGACTCTCACCAACTTTATGTTGACGTGTTTTAGTGTCTCTTTCATATGAGAATGTGGTTAAGCGTGAGAATAGGAGTGGCTAGCTGGAAGGCTTAGGATTGCATTTGGAGGAACCTCCTTTCCTCTTAGTCGTTATTTATGTTTGAATAAGTGATACTTTGTAGACACCTATATGTTTGTTATTTGTTAATTGTATGTATTTGGTAAGAGGTAGACCTGTTACCTACTTACCTAGACGCCTGCATTGTTTGAGATATCTTCATGACATTGTGTCACCATTTATGATATTTCCATTTCATTTAGTTATCTCTATAGACACGCTATTGTTGTGATGATATCCATATGTCGTGCCCCATATTCCACCATGGTGGGATGTGACAGAATGGTACCAGAGACAATGGTTATAGAGAATTAGGTTGCCTAGCCTAGTCTATAGCTGAAGGATCCCTGCATATAGGCTTCATAGGATTACGTGTGGTCTTGATTGTATTTTCCTAAAATTTATTTTTTGTGAATTTTGACTAGTATGAGTTGAACTGTAGTTTCCCATACTTAGTCACCTGTTAATTTTTGTTTTGCTTTTGATATATAAATTACTTTCACCACAGTAAGTTATTTGGTGTACCTAATGTATAGTATTTTTCTTTTGGTGTTTAAGTCATGTTCCCTAAGAATCATGGGATGATTCAGTTACTAGGAGTAGGTGGATAGGAAGGATTTTAAGTTATTTCCACTCTTATGGGCGACATGACTTATAACTGATTATGATGTTGTGTTGGATTTTGTCTATGATGTTTTAGCTAGACTATGGATTTATGTATTCCAAGAGTTTGACTATATTATTTTAATAGATGGAGTTTTGGACCTTATTGTTTATGTGGTTATGAGCTTATGTGAGTAGATGGATTTATGTGTTATATGTTGTATTGATTCTTATAAGTGTCATCATAGGAGGGAGTGCATTGAGGAAAGGGTAATTGTATAAGTATGCGGGCCAACATAGTTATACAAGTACCACAACTTCAATGGGTTCTCAAGTATGATTGTATGAAAGAGGGTTAGTACATGCTTGTATATGATGAGATGTGGATTTTTGGATATATGTATAATATATGGGTTTATGTAACGGTTGTCTACCATATGGCTATTTTTGAGTGTGTTATATGTTATGGGTTATACTCATGTTGTGTGATTATGGGGTCACATGATATGGACTGGTTTTAGTGATGGGTTTTATGCCTTATGGTAAGATGGTATGGAAAAACGAGTGTATGACGCGATTGATTGACCTGACATGTATGGTAACGAGTATGTTTTGGGTGATTTAATAGGTATATATATATATATATGCGGATGTATATATATACTAGTATGTGTTAAGTTATGATATATGGTCGTTCAGTAGTTATTATAACTTGAACGTACCTTATGTTTGCTCGTGTTTCATGGTGCTAGAGTTTGATGGAGTTCCAACGATGTTTTGAGTCTTTTGATGTGTGTCTACATTCGGGTATGTATTTTAATTAATGAGAACTACTAAATTTTCTTACAAATAAGTGTGGCTAATTATAGGAAAACGGTTTTGAAAATAATTTGTAAGTGTATGGTATGATATCGTGACTTACATATTTTTTTTAAAGTTTGTGGTAGTCAGCTATAAAAAAAATTTGTCTTGAAAATAATTGGATTAGTTTTCTATGTAACATGTGATAATACATTTTAAAGGGGTAAAGAAATTTTCAAAATTTTTCTTAAGTGAAGTTAAAATTTTAGAAGTATTTAACTAGACGGAAAGAGTAAAAAGGGAGATTTTATTCTAGTAATGATAATAATAACACCACACCTTGTAAACGTGTAGTAGTTTAGTTATAACCAGCCAAAATGGATTTAATAAAATAATAATAATAATAATATAGAATAAAATGAAAAAAAACACTATATTTTATAAACATGTATTGGTTTCATAATAACAAGTGAAATAAGATTAATACAGATAAACAAGATAATGGTTAGAATAAGATTGTAGTATACTAACTAGTTGACATCTTTATATAACAACCCGAAAATCTTGACCAACGTTTAAATTAAGATTTTTCGAACATTTATGAAGCTTGTTATCTATTTTCGATAATTTAACGAAGATCGTGTTAGCTAATTCAAATTCATTTTGAATATTTTCTTTTAGTTTATGAACTGAGGAATTTAAAAAAAAATTACGTTTACATTTAATAAATTAAATATTTATTATCTAATTACTTGTAGTATTTTTCGACGTTTTAGAATCGGAATGAGTAAAAATAACAAAAATAAAAGTTGAAACGATTCAAAACTAAAACTTTGAAAATATGAAGAAATAGTATTTTTCATTATATTCTAAAACGTTGTTAATAACATGAGTATTAGAGTTTATGCTTTATTTTACGGTGAAATCTAACCGAAATAGCTAAATTAATTAAACGAGCATTTAAATAAATAATAGAAAATATTTTCGAAACGCGACGAAGTAAGGACTTATTTTTATTGGAAAAATTATTATAAGAACGATGGCGCAAGTCTCGTGTCTTGAATCGTCTGTTAAGTCGTCCGAACGAGTCCCAAACCGTTTATTATTAAACACATGATAAAATGTTACACTTTAGGCCCTTGTAAAATAACTGCAACCCATGCCCCTCAACTATTATAAACCTTGCAATTAGATTATAACTTTGAAATGGGTATAAAAAGGCAATTAGGGTTTCATCTCTTTCATTTTCATGCCAACCCTAGCCTCCATTTCATACACACACACTAACCCTAGCCTCCACTTCTCCTCTCTCACTCTAAAATAGCATCCGCCACCCTCATTTCTAATAGATCTAATGGATCTATGCATGCACCATGTAAATCCACCATCATCCCGTGGCCCCTAGCCACCAGCCGTGACATCATCATCACCAAATCACCATTTTCATAATTTTTACAAGCTCGAATCCTATCATAACTTATTCGTCTATGATCATCACAACCAATGGCGATATTAGTTTAACCATTTGGAGCCTTGAAGAAGGAGATGCATACACTTCGTGGGGCTGAAGTTGAGGACCATGTTGAAGGGTTAATCCATGTCTAGATCTTAGTTAGATCTATGATTATACGGGTCTAACCAAGAAGATCTATTTGGTGTATCCGTCCTTTCGTTTCTAGATCTCGGATCTAAGGTCTACTCCACTTTTCTCTTGATTTTGATCTTTTCATTTTATTTCTTATATTAACTAGATCTCATATATTCTGAAAATATATATGTAAGAAATAATTAATGAGTATTTGGACATTGTATATGAGTTTTTGACACAAAAATCAAGCTAAACAAGCCCAAGTAACGATTTGATTTATAACGATTTTGGAACCCCGTAGCAAAAACAGATTGCATGTCGAAATCAGTAGGTTTGGGATACTAAAAACATAAATATTAAGATAGATAATTGTTTTGTGATTAAATCCCCGGGTGGCTTGTCCCGTGACGAATTTTAGAAAGCAAGATATGACCAAAATAGTGAAAACTAGTCAGATCTTAACATACTATTTTGATGGACTGTTTTCTCGTAAAATTTGTATACTGACCTATGAATATGTAAAACTAAAAGTTGTATATAAAATCATGAAGAACTAGAATCAATTGGATGATTTACCAATTCCTTACGGTTTGGAAATGGTGGCCAAAATAGTGAAAACTAGTCAGATCTGAACATACTGTCTTCACGGACTGTTTTCTCATATAAGAACTCAGAATCATTGAAAAAGGTAAAACTGTAGGTTGTAGAACAAATCATGAACAAGTAGAATCAATTGGATGGTTTACCAATTATTTACGGTTTGGAAATGGCAGTCAAAATGGTGAAAACGAGTTTGGCTGCCCAAAAACAGCCAACTCTTCTAAGTTAAGAAATGGGTTAATTAGCTATGAAAAGTATAAATTGGGGATAATTAGACATATAATCAGTAAAGTACATGAGTTAATAATGATTTTGGTAAAAAGAACACACTTAGATGATTTAGGGTTCAAGAGATATGAACAAATTAGCGGGACATGTCGGGAAAATTATGATAAACGGATTATAACTCATTAACGTAAAATGTGATAATTTTTATATAAACCGACGTGGTAGGACCCACTTGTCGGGGATCTTAGACTTAATTATATACTGATAATTATGGAACCCGAGACCCGACCAACATAAAATATTAAGTGTACGTGTTTATGATGCGTTCTAGAACCCAAAAACTATATAAAGTGAACTTGGGCCATAAAAGGCCAACTTACACTTGTAATGACTTTGGGCCATTATTGGGCCTGAGATTTATAACCAAGATAAAAGTGAAATACTGATTTTAAATGGACCTAAGTTATATAATCTTGTAATGGGCCACTATTGGGCTTAAGATGGGCTAAAAGTGTCAAATTGGATATTACACTAAAATGGTTAAGTTTTCATCTAAAAGTTTTATATAAAATCATAAAACTTATGCAATGTCCAAGAACTTATTAAAATATACTTATTACATATATGTACGATTCATTTATCGTCTCGAGTCTAAGATGTGCCTCGTATCTTTATGTCTCGTATGATAATGTATCAACCATTGACATTTATGCTCGATTGACGTTTGTTCTCTATTAACTATTGTGACGATTGCATCTAAGGTAAGTCTATAGTCTCGCTTTTATACTATCTTGTAAATGGTTTTTAAACCCGCGAGGGGGAATACATGTTTTTATTAACTTAGAACATAAGTCTTTTATGGTATGCTTGTCCCTCTATGAATGGACCCGTGGTTGCCTTTAAATTGCATTAAGTGATTGCCATTATTAAAACCTAAATTGTGGACCGTTAATTAACCTATGATGGGTTAACCGCTAGTACAATTAATAGATCTATGGGGGAAGCCGCCCCGGTTCAGTTTGTGTGGACTTGTCACAGAAGCTTAGGCCCGACCTCCACACTGTTTGAACATATTGTATTGAGAAGTCAGGTATACGGCAATGTACCAATAATCTGGAGGTAATTGACAATAATAAATCTCTTGTCTTATCAGACCTCTAAAGGGAGTGTCTAAGGGCTCGGTTCCATGAGCTTATTGCAATTTATGCTATATACAATTATTATTGTTGATGCAAATTATTAGATGCTTGTTGACTTCAAGTATGCCACAAACTTATAATATTTGCTTGTGTTCAAAATGATTTGTAAAACCTATAGACTTGCTCAACCTTTGTGTTGATGATTTTACACATGTATTTCAGGTAATCAAGATGGATAGCAGCGGAGCATGCGAGGAGGAAGTTGGTGCTTACTTGTCTAAAATTTATAATTGTTTTCCATCCTTTGAATTGAATAATGAATTTTAAAAAGTCTTTAATGAATGTGATTTGTTGGTAACGATTTTTGGGACTAAACGCTACTCTGATTTATATAGTGAGATGGGAAACTTTTTAGACAAAATTATATAATATTTTAACGTCTCTTTTGAGGTCGTTTTCGATGATTGTGTGTGATGTGCTATGAGTAGCACCCCAAAGTGGTATTCTGCTGCGTGCTAATTTGGGGGTGTTACAGATTAGTATCAGAGCCACAAGTTATAGAGAACTAGGTCGCTTTTTAAAAACCTAAACTATAACTTTTGGTATGTTTTAAAAGGTTTTAAGCATGCAACTACTTCGCATGGCTCCGGTAAGGCTATTCTTGTATTACTTATGATTGATTGTGATTATGTGAACCTATGTGTATGTAGGAATAGTAGTATGTATATATATGAATATACTATGATATTTAAAGGCATTGCACGCGAAGCAATGTTCCTTGAATGATTGTCGTACATTTTATAATACGGTTTATATTGGATTTGGTTTCACTGCCAATCATCAATCTTGGTGATTATGTATTATCTGAATACGAGTGTGAAACTTGTTTGATATTTGAGTATGTAAATATGGTTTCGTAACCTATCGCATATCGACTTGTTTAAGTTCGATTGTTATCATCGTATCGTGATGTGCCATTTTTGGACATCTCCTTTCGAAACGAAATTGATAAATGCGATGTTCGTATTTTCCTTACTACTCATGATTTTGAAGAATCATTTATCCAAGGCGATATCTCCTACGTAATGCGACGTGTGATTTAATTTTATATGACCACGTTTTATTGGTGAAAAGGAGGATGCCAATATTGGACTTAAGATATATATATCCTAATCAAATATATATAGTTTAGGTATAACAATGATATGCTCATAGTAGTCATTCGGTTGAGTGACTTAATACTGTGTATCTAAACGGAATGGGACATTTAGATATATAGATTTTAATCGCCCAGCTAAGAGTTGTTTAAGGTCGTCTTATTTAAATGGATTAGGACATTTGAATAAGAAAATTTTAAACCACTAGACCTTAGATTGTCATGTTTTCCCTATTCAAATGGAATGGGGCGTTTGAATATAGAAATCATGATATAAGTTTATTAACACCTTGTATTTACTATGGTATTTTGATATGATATCGTGTTGAGAGGTAGCGATACTTGAGTAGGATGACTTATAATTGTTTTGTTGAAATGGATTGGGACGCCCTTTCATTTGAACAAGAAAGTTATAAGTTCCCGAACCGTAAATTTACAAATTCTTGTATACATGGAAGGGGACGCCTTTTGATGTAGACAAGGAGTTATAAATGAGTGGGCCCAAGTATGTCTGGCTCGATTTGTGAGTGTATGGTATGCGTACGTCTTTCTTCGAACCCTATTTCGTTGATAAGAATCGTTCAGTGCTATCGTCATTATGATGATTGTCGATTAGCATCTATGTACGAATCACCCATTGTATTTCTCTCAAGTTGTGATTTGTTTTGATGGACCATTTCTAATGTGTCTTGATGATCGACAGCGGAAATCTGTATTTGATGTTTATGTTTGACTTTTGCTTTTAGATACTTATGTGGCATGTGATCTAGTCGAATGATCGTAAGTTGTGAGAACTTGAGACGGCATTGTCCAATGACGTCCGATCATGGAGAACGTGTACCATATAATATCTTTTGACCTTCCTTGGAAATCTAGACGATGACTTGTCTGTTTTCACTTTTCACTGTTAGACTAAATACTGTTATATATAAGCGTCGGGACGTCGCTTCCTAAAGGAGTGGATGATATAACAACCCGAAAATCTTGACCGACGTTTAAATTAAGATTTTTCGAACATTTATGAAACTTGATATCTATTTTCGATAATTTAACGAAGATCGTGTTAGCTAAATTCAAATTCATTTTGAATATTTTCTTTTAGTTTATGAACTGAGGAATTTTTAAAAAAAAAATTTACGTTTACATTTAATAAATTAAATATTTATTATTTAATTACTTGTAGTATTTTTCGACGTTTTAGAGTCGGAATGAGTAAAAATAACAAAAATAAAAGTTGAAACGATTCAAAACTAAAACTTTGAAAATATGAAGAAATAGTATTTTTCATTATATTCTAAAACGTTGTTAATAACATGAGTATTAGAGTTTATGCTTTATTTTTACGGTGAAATCTAACCGAAATAGCTAAATTGATTAAACGAGCATTTAAATAAATAATAGCAAATATTTTCGAAACGCGACGAAGTAAGGACTTATTTTTATTGGAAAAATAATTATTAAAACGATGGCGCAAGTCTCGTGTCTTGATTCGTCCGTTAAGTCGTCCGAACGAGTCCCGAACCGTTTATTATTAAACACATGATAAAATGTTACACTTTTGGCCCTTGTAAAATAATTTCAATCCATGCCCTCAACTATTATAAACCTTGCAATTAAATTATAACTTTGAAATGGGTATAAAAAGGCAATTAGGGTTTCATCTCTTTCATTTTCATGCCAACCCTAGCCTCCATTTCACACACACACACACTAACCCTAGCCTCCACTTCTCCTCTCTCACTCTAAAATGGCAGCCGCCACCCTCATTTCTAATAGATCTATTGGATCTATGCATGCACCATGTAAATCCACCATCATCCCGTGGCCCCTAGCCACCAGCAGTGGCATCATCATCACCAAATCACCATTTTCATAATTTTTACAAGCTCGAATCCTATCATAACTTATTCGTCTATGATCATCACAACCAATGGCGATATTAGTTTAACCATTTGGAGCCTTGAAGAAGGAGATGCATACACTTCGTGGAGATGAAGTTGAGGACCATGTTGAAGGGTTAATGCATGTCTAGATCTTAGTTAGATCTATGATTATACGGGTCTAACCAAGAAGATCTATTTGGTGTATCCGTCCTTTCGTTTCTAGATCTCGGATCTAAGGTCTACTCCACTTTTCTCTTGATTTTGATCTTTTTATTTTATTTCTTATATTAACTAGATCTCATATATTCTGAAAATATATATATAAGAAATAATTAATGAGTATTTGGACATTGTATATGAGTTTTTGACACAAAAATCAAGCTAAACAAGCCCAAGTAACGATTTGATTTATAACGATTTTTGAACCGTAGAAAAAACAGATTGCATGTCGAAATCAGTAGGTTTGGGATACTAAAAACATACGTATTAAGATATATAATTGTTTTGTGATCAAATCCCCGGGTGGCTTGTCCCGTGACGAATTTTAGAAAGCAAGATATGACCAAAATAGTGAAAACTAGTTAAATCTGAACATACTGTTTTGATGGACTGTTTTCTCGTAAAATTTGTATACTGACCTACGAATATGTAAAACTAAAAGTTGCAGATAAAATCATGAAGAACTAGAATCAATTGGATGATTTACCAATTCCTTGCGGTTTGGAAATGGTGGCCAAAATATTGAAAACTATTCAGATCTAAACATACTGTCTTCACGGACTGTTTTCTCATATAATAACTCAGAATCATTGAAAAAGGTAAAACTATAGGTTGTAGATAAAATCATGAACAAGTAGAATCAATTGGATCGTTTACCAATTATTTGCGGTTTGGAATTGGCGGTCAAAATGGTAAAAACGAGTTTGGCTGCCCAAAAACAGCCAACTCTTCTAAGTTAAGAAATGGGTTAATTAGCTATGAAAAGTATAAATTGGGGATAATTAGACATATAATCAGTAAAGTACATGAGTTAATAATGATTTTGGTAAAAAGAACACACTTAGATGATTTAGGGTTCAAGAGATATGAACAAATTAGCGGGACATGTCGAGAAAATTATAATAAACGGATTATAACTCATTAACGTAAAATGTGATAATTTTTATATAAACCGACGTGGTAGGACCCACTTGTCGGGGATCTTAGACTTAGTTATATACTGATAATTATGGAACCCGAGACCCGACCAACATAAAATATTAAGTGTACGTGTTTATGATGCGTTCTAGAACCCAAAAGCTGTATAAAGTGAACTTGGGCCATAAAAGCCCAACTTACACTTGTAATGACTATTGGGCCATTATTGGGCCTGAGATTTATAACCAAGATAAAAGTGAAATACTGATTTTAAATGGATCTAAGTTATATAATCTTTTAATGGGCCACTATTGGGCTTAAAATAGGCTAAAAGTGTCAAATTGGATATTACACTAAAATGGTTAAGTTTTCATCTAAAAGTTTTATATAGAATCATAAAACTTATGCAATATCCAAGAACTTATTAAAATATACTTATTACGTATATGTACGATTCATTTATCGTCTCGAGTCTAAGACGCGCCTCGTTATCTTTAGGTCTCGTATGATAATGTATCAACCATTGACATTTATGCTCGATTGACGTTTGTTCTCTATTAACTATTGTGACGATTGCATCTAAGGTAAGTCTATAGCCTCGCTTTTATACTATCTTGTAAATGTTTTTTAAACTCGCGAGGGGGAATACATGTTTTTATAAACTTAGAACACAAGTCTTTTATGGTATGCTTGTCCCTCTATGAATGGACCCGTGGTTGCCTTTAAATTGCATTAAGTGATTGCCATTATTAAAACCTCAATCATGGACCGTTAATTAACCTATGATGGGTTAACCGCTAGTACAATTAATAGATCTATAGGGGAAGCCGCCCCGGTTCAGTTTATGTGGACTTGTCACAGAAGCTTAGGCCCGACCTCCACACTGTTTGAACATATTGTATTGAAAAGTCAGGTATACGGTAATGTACCAATAATCTGGAGGTAATTGACAATTAATAAATCTCCTGTCTTATCAGACCTCTAAAGGGAGTGTCTAAGGGCTCGGTTCCCTGAGCTTATTGCAATTTATGCTATATACAATTATTATTGTTGATGCAAATTATTAGATGCTTGTTGACTTCAAGTATGAAACAAACTTATAATCTTTGCTTGTGTTCAAAATGATTTGTAAAACCTATAGACTTGCTCAACCTTTGTGTTGATGATTTTACACATGTATTTCAGGTAATCAAGATGGATAGCAGCGGAGCATGCGAGGAGGAAGTTGGTGCTTACTTGTCTAAAATTTATAATTGTTTTCCATCCTTTGAATTGAATAAATGACTTTTAAAAAGTCTTTAATGAATGTGATTTGTTGGTAACGATTTTTGGGACTAAACGCTACTCTGATTTATATAGTGAGATGGGAAACTTTTTAGACAAAATTATATAATATTTAAACATCTCTTTTGAGGTCGTTTTCTATGATTGTGTGTGATGTGCTATGAGTAGCACCCCAAAATGGTATTCCGCTGCGTGGTAATTTGGGGGTGTTACACTTTGATAAAATAATGAAGATAAAAGATGAGTTTATTGTTCAAAACGAGTATGATTGATTTTAGCAGAATTGAAGTTTGGTTCTAATGAGGAGTAACTAAATGGGGCGAAAGTTTAAAATTTTCTGAGGTATCAAAATCTGGTAATACTAACCGTGACGAGGATAATTTTTCGTTGTTGGCACACTCCATTGAATCTTTTGGATTACATTGTTTCATTTTCGGTTGTTTTGGCTAGGGTTCATTATGGTTGATCTTTCGGTTTACCCTATATTTATTATGGGACGCGATCGTTGGAATTCTTTTGGTACACGTCATGGTTGATTTAGTTATGCGGTTGTGGAAACGTTAGGATGAGAGGATAGAGTTGGGTAGTATTACTTATAGTTAGATATTATAATATAGAGATGTGTTTTGGTTTAAAGGTTGTGTTAAAGGAATGATTAAGATTTGTGGAGTTTTGAAACTTAGATTGGTTACGGGAATAAGGGAGTAAGTAAAGTTAGTTGACTGGTCGTGGGAACGAGATGTTATGCTATGAGAAGTTGGTTGAAGTACCATTAGGAGATTGATGAAAGTACCAGCGGATGTGAGGGTAGAGTAGAAATTTTCTACTAATGGAAAGATTGGGCAAATAACACGCAAGGGAAATTGGTATAGTTATGGAGTCGAGGTATTAGTAGACACGCTATTGTTGTGATGATATCCATACGTCGCGCCCCATATTTCGCCATGGTGGGGTGTGACAGAATGGTATCAGAGGCAGGTTGCATGCAGCCTATATTTTATTCAAACATAAAATAATGGCTAAGAGGAATGGGGGTTCCTCCAAATGCAATCCTAAGCCTTCCAGCTAGCCACTCTTATTCTCACGCTTAACCATAGTCTCACCTGAAAGAGACACTAAAACACGTCAACAATAATGCTGGTGAGAGTCATAGGTTTAGACTCAAACTCTAAATCAATTATAAGCCGTGAATAACAACCACTAACAAAAGAACATATGGACAATGTGCTACAATTATGTATTAACAAATAGCATTCAAGATTAACCAATCACCACAAATCCAAGGCTCCAAGCCTTACCAATAACCACAATTCCAAGGCTCCAAGCCTAACCAATAACCATGGTCCCATAGGCGCCCGTACACCTATGAACCAATCCCAAGGCATAAAACCCATCACTAAAACCAGTCCATATCGTGTGACCCCATAATCACACAACATGAGTATAACCCAAAATATATAACACACTAAAAAATAGCCATATGGTAGACAACCGTTACATAAACCCATATATTATACATATACCCAAAAATCCACACATCATCATGTACAAGCATGTACTAACCCTCTTTCATACAATCATACTTGAGAACCTATTGAAGTTTTGGTACTTGTATAACTATGTTGGCCACCATACTTATACAATTACCTTTACCTCAATGCACTCCCTCCTATGATGACACTTATAAGAATCATTACAACATATAACACATAAATCCATCTACTCACATAAGCTCATAACCATATAAACAATAAGGTCCAAAACTCCATCTATTAAAATAACATAGTAAAACTCTTGGAATACATAAATCCATAGTCTAGCTAAAACAGCATAGACAAACTCCAACACAACATCATAATCAATTATAAATCATGTCGCCCATCATAGTGGAAACAACTTAAAATCCTTCCTATCCACCTACTCCTAGTAACTCGAACCACCACATGATTCTTAAGGAACATGACTTAAACATCAAAAGAAAAATACTATACCTCAGGTACATAAAATAACTCAACAAAAGACATAAACTACCATGTACCAAATTATGTACTATAATGTACAATTTAAGCAAAATACAACAATGACTAGCATGGACGATTATGGTTCGACCCGCACTAGTCATAACCCGAAAAGAAAATAACATGTGGCTAATTATAGGAAAACGGTTTTGAAAATAATTTGTAAGTGTATGGTATGATATCCTGACTTACATATTTTTTTTAAAGTTTGTGGTAGTAAGCTATAAAAAAAATCGTCTTGAAAATAATTGGATTAGTTTTCTATGTAACATGTGATAATACATTTTAAAGGGGTAAAGAAATTTTACAAAAATTGTCTTAAGTGGATTAAAATTTTAGAAGTATTTAACTAGACGGAAAGAGTAAAAAAGGAGATTTTATTATAGTAATGATAAAAAACCACACCTTGTAAACGTGTAGTAGTTTAGTTATAACCAGCCTAAATGGATTTTATAAAATAATAATAATAATAATAATAATATAGAATAAAATGAAAATAAAACACTGTATTTTATAAACATGTATTGGTTTCATAATAAGAAGTGAAATAAGTTTAATACGGGTAAACAAGATAATGGTTAGAATAAGATTGTAGTATACTAACTAGTTGATATCTTTGATAAAATAATGAAGATAAAAGATGAGTTTATTGTTCAAAACGAGTATGATTGATTTTAGTAGTATTGAAGTTTGGTTCTTATGAGGAGTAACTAAATGGGGCGAAAGTTTAAAATTTTATGAGGTATCGAAATTTGGTAATACTAACCGTGACGAGTCTAATTTTTCGTTGTTGGCACACTCCATTGAATCTTTTGGATTACATTGTTTCATTTTTAGTTGTTTTGGCTAGGGTTCATTATGGTTGATCTTTCAATTTACCCTATATTTATTATGGGACGCGATCGTTTGGAATTCTTTTGGTACACGTCATGGTTGATTTAGTTATGCGGTTGTGGAAACGTTAGGATGAGAGGATAAAGTTGGGTAGTATTACTTATGGTTAGATATTAGAATGGAGAGATGTATTTTGGTTTAAAGGTTGTGTTGAAGGAATGATTAAGATTTGTGGAGTTTTGAAACTTAGATTGGTTACGGGAATAAGGAATAAGTAAAGTTAGTTGACTGGTCATGGGAACGAGATGTCATGCTATGAGAAGTTGGTTGAAGTACCATTAGGAGATTGATGAAAGTACTAGCGGATGTGAGGGTAGAGTAGAAAGATTCTACTAATGGAAGGATTAACACGCAAGGGAATTGGTATAGTTATGGAGGCAAGGTAGTAGTAGACACGTGAAGGAAAACATGGATGTGAAAGAATGATTGGTAGGAGGCTGATTAATGGTGATTACAACAAGTAAGGAAGAGTGAGCCATTGAGGGGTTGAAGTACCTTTAGAAATATTGTGGTAGATGAGTTGAAGTTAGAGGCTATTGGGTAGTGTGAAGTTCCTAGGTAACATCATAGAGACGAGAAGGAGTGCGTGAAGAGCTACATCGTGAATCAAGGAGCTAAAAGGACTACGTGTCGGCTGCTAGAAGGAAGCAAGATATTTTGAAGGAGTCACATAAGTTGCAAGGACTGGAAAGGTGACAAGCACCATGATGGGAATCTCCATATAGTTCGTGACGAAGAAGGACAGATCGAGTACCGGAGTGGAGTTACAAAGAGCTGAACTAGTGGATCGTGATGAATTGAATACATAACATGGGAGATTAAGAACTCGTGGAGGTAACAAGGGGAGTCGAGTGACTACGCGGATAGAATTTTTGTGGCAATCAATATCGAGGGATGAGTAGTGAAGCTGAGCTGAATAAGTTCATGGAGAAGTGATTAGAGAGTCGGTTTTGTGAAGGTGTTATGAAAGATCTTGGGAAGAGACAGTTATGCATTATCCAATGCACTAGCGATTCCATAGATTTGATGAATGAAGTATGGAATTTCTGTTGGACGGGATAGTGTAGGAATTAGGGATAACCATGGAAGGAGAGAACCAAGTATTCCTAGAAGATGATGACTGAAAGTACCTCATGTTGGGTGGAAGATCAAAATAGAAGTACGAGATTTGAATAAGAATTTACAATATGGCTTAGTTTATACAAATGGGAACTAATATGGGTATAAGATGAGAGTGTGATCCGCATGGTATCACATAAAACTCTAGTCTGTTCCTATTAAGAGGGAGTAGGAGAACTGATCGTGAGGAAAAACAAGTGAAGCTACTTGGAAATTTTTTTGAGGTATAGATGACTTGAAAGACGGGAAGCATAACATCGTGATGTATGTCATGAGATGAGGAAGAAGAAGGAAGTGCGGATAGATGCGAATCATGAATGAAATAGGTCGAGATAGGAACCGAAGGTAAAACTTTGGTATAGCCTAATGAGTAGACTAAGGCACCAAGCATGCTAATATTGTTGTAGTGTGGAAAGGAAATGGTACTGACCTATACTGTTTGATTGGAAGGCTTAGTATCAATAATCGAATGGTTGAGGAGTTATAGATGTGATGTGTCATGAGAGACGAAAGGGCTTGGTCTAACTGAGACAAGATGAGGAGCACTATGACCTTGAAGGTAAGACATTGTGTAGGTATAAGGGAAGTGTTGAGTATCAGGAAAAGATATCTTTCATGGAGAAAAGTGAGAAAGAATTGTACAGGTGCTACTAATGATCTATCCAAATTTTATGGAAGTAGTTGTATCATGGGTTTGGATGGCAGTTGATAGACTAACTAAGATAACCGTCCTTTTGGTGATGTGTATAGATCATAAGTTGATTTGGATTGGAAGAGCCTCGTTGTGATAAACTAATCAATATGTGAAATATCATCATAGGTCACTTGTGTAAGAAAATTGGAATTTTTAAGTAGTTTGCGGTATGGACTAAAGGGAGTTGATGAACATGATTGGATATGAGTATATCAAGCTAATTGGAAAATGATGGACGAGGTGGGAAATTGATACAAGTATAGGAGTCGTGTTGAGAGCTTGGGTGACTGATTTAGAGGAATGTGGGAAACTCGTTAGCGATGTCTGAGTTTTCATATAATGATAGTTATCATACTAGAAGTCGATGAATGCCATTTAACACACTATATGGAAGGATAGGGTGAGTTGTCCTTATGGTGGACTAAAATTCGTGAAAGAGACTACTAATGTGGAAATGGTGTTTGTGGAAAGGATGAGAGTAACAAGAGATGATATGTCGAAAATAGGAAATCACTAGAGTTTAGTGACAAAGTTATGTAAGAAGTTTCACCTATAGTAATGGGTGGCATGTTTTGGTAAGAGGGAAAAGTTGATGACGAGTTTTGTAGGTCCATTTATGATATTTGGAAAGATTGGACCAGTATATTATGGGTATAGAATTACCTAGGGAATTGAATGGTATACATGATATATTTCATGTATTAAGATTGGTAAATGTTGTTTGAGAATGCGTATTTGCATGTATGGTTATTCGGGATTTATGTTAATAAGAGTCTTCGTTCTATCAAGAGTCATTTGTGAGATTTATTGGCTGTGAGGTCAAGAGTTTGGGAATGAATTTAAATATTGTTGCTTAGTATATGTGGTATATTGAGTCATGAACTAAGGTACACATGGACATGAGAAGAGTTCATTTTGAACAAGTATCCTCATGTGATTTGTTGTTTGTGTGTTTGATCCTAAGGAGTAAATCTCGGGACGAGATTTCTATTAGGAGGGAGTGATGTGACAACCATGGTTTTGGGGTTCGTCACTTAGACTATAGTTTAGGGTGTTTGTGCAAATATGTGCTTTTATGTGCTTATGTGTTTATTTTGTGTGTTTGGAGTGAGGTTTGGATATCGTTTATGGGTATATGGTACTCATAAGTAAAATGGGGAACGATTATTTCATGTTCATGAGCTCACAAGGTAGTGACTATGAAATGAGATGGTGTTATTTCATGGTTTTACGTATACGTATATGTATTATAGAAAATCGTATTTTTACGATTTAAGGTTTAGCATTAAGAGGTCTCGGATGAGGTAATTAGTCACGGGAATAATTTACGGGATGGTTTTAAGTCATTTAGAACTTATTTGTATAGTTTATTTCATATTCTAAGAGTTTTTATAAAACTGTATATTTTTACGTCTTTTACGGTATACGCGTAAATTGACTAGTTTTACGGTTTAGCGATTTTAGAGGTTTTAGGAGCTGAAATAAATTAAGGAAATTTAAGGTAATGATAATTAATAGTTAATCTACAGCAAATAATAAAAAAAATAATGAAAAAGGCTATTTGGGTCGGCTATGGGCCAATTTGGTGGAAGAGGGTTAGAAAATATCGAAAGTTTTGGTTTTAGCCTTAAATTTGGATTAGGAAAGGTGTTTTAATATAAATTAAGACCCCTAAAGGCCATGAACGACTTATATCAGCTATAGGGTCGAAAATACATCAATGGAGGTTAGGGTTTTCAAGAAAAATCAATCCCTTGAAGATTAGAGGTAAAAATCATGTTCTAAATACGTTTTTATTAACTGAATCATGTTTCTAATTCATGTAAACATCAATTATGATGGATTTAGGGTTAGGGAAAAATTAAAATATGAGAATTTATGTTATTATAATGATTAGATAAATTAGGGCTTGTGATTAAATAAATTATGAATAACTAATTAGGTTAATTCAATTAAATTCGTAATTAAAAACTGGGCATAATTTTTGGTGCATTGTTTTGATCATATCTAGAGTTCTACAAACTTTTAATTTTCTAATTTTATATCCCTGAAAAGGTAATTGAATTGGCTTTCAAATTCAAGAAACTAGAATTGAATTAGAGGTCGGGAAGTGGGTCAAAAGCAGGTTACAACAGTCGGAGGTCAAAGCAGTTTTGAAGTCAGTCGGGTTTAAATTAATGTTTTAAGATGTTTAGGGTACTTAGGAGTATAATTGGACCTTGAAACGAACATGAGAATTATACTATATATTAAATTAAAGATCTAGAGGAGGGATAAACAAATGGGTTAGGGTAAGACCCTCTGATCATAACAAACTTTTCATATGTTCAAAATCAGTAAATTCTGGATAGATAAAAGTTTATATATATATATATATATATATATATATATATATATATATATATATATATATATATATATATATATATATATATATATATATATATATATATATGTATATATATATATATATATATATATATATAGGTAAGAGTTATATGCAGAACTCATTTATGGTGTAGAACTCTGCAGAACTATTAAAATAAATCTAGACCACTAAATAAGTTGATCAAATGGTTAAGATTAAAAGTGGCCAAAGTACAATTAAACAAAAGATGAGGCATTATTCTGCAATTTAATAAAATGCAGGAAGGGTAACATGGGTAGTTTACATTTTTATAAGTCTGCCACTTGAGTTAATTAACAATTTTTATTATTAGCATATTAAAACAAAAATTCACTTAAATCTCATCCTATCCCATTTTCCTCCATAAAAAAACCCAGATCTATGTTCAGTAGCTACACCCACACCGAATCACGAATCACTAATCACCAATCACCGTCCCCCTTGTATTCCGATATAACTTCGTGTGATCCTTGTTATCTTCGATATGATGTTCGATTTTTATAAAGGTTTTTTTATAGATTTTGCGATTTAGTTCTATTTTTAAATTGTTTTTTTGTTAATTTGGTTCATGGATTTTATGTTTATATTGTTTCTTATTTTTGATCCGTTGATATCAATGTTCTAACCGCTCTAAATCACCATAATTAGTAATATGATCTATGAATACCATTTAAGTATTAAAGAAAAAGGTAATTGATCCTTAATGAAATATACTTATTTAATCTTCTTATGTAGAGTCATGAAATCTACGCTTCTTAAGATTTTGGTTTCTAGATTATTGTTGAGATCGTATATTCCATATGATTGTGTATATATGTTGAATCCTTCTTCAATTTACCACAAACCGACTTAATTTTTAAAATATAGATAAAACATCCTTCTTTTAATTTTAAGATCTGATATTGGTTTTTTGCCACATCATATTCAAAACATTTTTCTTTAAATTTGCAGATCTATGTTGATGTTAAAATCGATTTTTCGAAATTACGTTTAAAAATCGTTTTATAATAAGCATGCCAGCATAGTGATGCATCTTTGATGTGAGTAATGATTCATTCGGAGAGATCTATTGCTACTTTTTCTCATCATTTATTATTATTAATTCGTATTCACTATTGTTTTTTTAGGTACCTCTTCAGACTAAATAGTTTCGGTTGAGGTCAGTAGTATTTAATGTGGTTATTTATTTAGTCATAGTTTTTTACTTTTGATTTTATAGTCTTGTTTGATAGCTATAACTTTTGAAATTGTTGCAAGCGAATTGATATTGAAATACAAAAACCTATTTATAAAAAGGTTATGAAATCATAATTGCTATAAAGCACACACTTAATTAGACTTTTTAGAATGCGTGCATTAATGTTTTCAGCCGTGGATATGTGTTTTTTGAAGGTGCATTAATGTAATCAGTCTAAAACATACGTTTTTAGAACGCGTGCATTGATGTTGTTTACTAGTTTTATTCTATCAACTAGTTTTAAAATTAATTTAGCATTGCATTATTAGATATAACAAGTCTTTTTTTTGTTTGTTTGTTTCAGTGAGAATGGCTCAATCATAAGAAAGACATGTCTGACGAAGATGATCAACATGTGCACTTATGTTCTGGAAAGGCGTGCACTTATGTTCTTGAAGAGTGCACTTATGTTCTTGAAGAGTGCATGTATGTTTTTGAAAGAGAGCATGTATGTTTTTTAAAAGAGTGCACCCATGTTTTTTAATGAAATATGCATCTATCTTTAAAAAGATATATTTGTATTTGAATTTTATTTTGTTGTGTATTATTTTTTATACTATTTATGTTTTTATATTAATGTATTTTTGTTTTTTATTATGAATTTTAAAAATCAAAAGATTACACTAAAAACATATATGCAATTAACATTTTAAACAAACAATTTTGATGTTTAAACAATTATGCGCAAGAAACTTATGTAGATTTTCGAAATAATATATGCACTTTATTTTTCTTAGAACATCAATGATAAAAAAACAAAAAATAAAAAATTGAAATCCAAAAATTAAAAAATATTAAAAACGTTTTTAATTAGAAAAATTCAAAAAAAAATTGAAAATTTGTTTTACTATTTTACCTTTTTGAATTAAATAAAATTATTTAATAATACTAATTTCTTATTGGTCCAAAATAGTTCTGTAGGGTTCTACACCTAAAATGGGTTCTGCATATAACTCGCCCCTATATATATATATATATATATATATATATATATATATATATATATATATATATATATATATATATATATATATATATATATATATATATATATATATATATATATATATATATATATATGGAGGCCTTAACAGTAGCTTTAAGTCTGCGGCCAAAGGAGAGAGTTAGCTAACACATGTAAGGGCATAAGGTTTCTTTTACAGGGCATGTTATTTTTGATAAGGGGGTGTTCGACCAATAGTTTGAAGTATGAAAAACGAGACTGTTTTGGGTTAAATGTTAACGGGACGAGTTATGAACTAAACTAAGATAAGGGCTTTATATAAGTGTGTAATGAGATTCATATGTCATATAAATGGGGTTAAGTTGTAGGAGAATGTTAGATATCCATCATAGATTGATGAGCCATTTTGGTATGTGGTTCATGTCTTGATTGTATACGTTTGTGTGTTTAAATTTGTGCTAGAGCGTGGGTACTTGGAGAAGCTTGTTCAGGTGAGTTTCATAGTCCCATGTCTTTTTATGTTTTGGTTTCCAGATGGGATGGAAGAGACACTGTATGGTTTTGTAAAGAATGTTGTGAATGTTTTTATGGTTTGTGATGGACTTGTGTGTACACTTATGTGATTAACTGCTATGTGATTCTTGATTGTGTTTATGATTTGGATCGGGGGACACGTATTGTCTCAGTTTTTGTGGTTTGACTTGGTACCAAGGGGATGTTGACAAGGCGGGGCCGTGGGATTGGTTCATAGGTGTATGGGCGCCTATGGGACCATGGTTATTGGTAAGGCTTGAAGCCTTGGAATTTTAGTTATTGGTAAGGCTTGTAGCCTTGGATTTGTGGTGATTGGTTAATCGTGAATGCTAGTTTTTAATACATAATTTTAGCACATTGTCCATATGTTCTTTTGTTAATGGTTGTTATTCACATCTTATAACTGATTTGGCGTTGGAGTCTAAACCTATGACTCTCACCAACTTTATGTTGACGTGTTTCAGTGTCTCTTTCAGGTGAGAATGTGGTTAAGCGTGAGAATAGGAGTGGCTAGCTGGAAGGCTTACGATTACATTTGGAGGAACCCCCTTTCCTCTTAGTCGTTATTTTATGTTTGAATAAGTGATACTTTGTAGACACCTGTATGTTTGTTATTTGTTAATTGTATGTCTTTGGTAAGAGGTAGACCTGTTACCTACTTACCTAGATGCCTGCATTGTTTGAGATATCTTCATGACATTGTGTCACCATTTATGATATTTCCATTTCATTTAGTTATCTCTAGAAACACGTTATTGTTGTGATGATATCCATACGTCGCGCCCCATATTCCGCCATGGTGGGGTGTGACAGTTGCCAGCCAAGTGGTTTCGGTAATTTCAATTCTTATATCTTTTTTCTCTTTTATTAACACGACGACACAACTTTTTGCAAGACGACCGTCACTTAATACGAAAAATATATATTTTTATGTTGTAATAAACCATAATCTCTCCAACGGCGGCTGGTGATCAATAACCCTAATTTTTTTCATTCCAAATCGTTTAATCCTTCTTGTGATTGATTCAAAAATGTTATAACATCTTGTTATTGCCTTCTTTAAAGTTGCTCGAACAATTTTTATACGGGTGCTGATTAAGTCATATTAGGGTTACGATTTTTTTTCTTTTTTAGGGTTTCGATTCTAGTGTTGTTATAGGTTTTTTTTGTGTTGATTCATATATGGTTTATCAATCATTATGAAGGTGGGTTAGAGTGATTGAGTGAGTGGCTTGGAACCCTAGCTTTTTAGGGTTTCTTTATTGATATTTGGTTGGATGACTGGTGTATTGTGTGGATAGGAGAGTCGTCAAAGGAGGGGTGGGGTATTCCTGTTGATGTGGAAGGTCTTGCTACTCGAAAGAAACTGTTACGGGAAGGAGATCATGCGAGAATTGGTGGACAACAACCATCTACTGGTGGTCTTGCTGGTCTATCAATGGGTGATGGGAGTCTTGATCCAAATGTCTCGGTTGGGATGTTAGATCAGAGGTTGGATATGGACATAAACATGGAAACACATAACGAATCGATCCTCCATATCTTGGTTGACGCTTCGACTGTTGATCATGAACGGTCTGCTCATGGTCTTGCGAGTTCTGGTTTGAAGAACTCTTCACCAAAGGCTACTACATTTCCTATTAAAGAAATTGGTGATGTTGCTAAGTTTTTTCGTGTTTCTCTTAATTCTTTTGTTAAGCTAAGTGCTTTTTTTGAGGAACTTGATGCGGGCTCAAACCAGGCGTGGGAACGTTTGTCACAAGAGAATCGTGATGGAATCATTAAGATTATTGATCAACATTTGAGCTTTCTTGAGCAGTAAGCTGTTGACGAGCCTATTATTGAGTATGTGGATATCAATAATGAGACTTCTATTGTGGCTGATCCTATTTTCGAAGGGGTTGATGTTTCTGTTCCTCGAAGAGTGGTCCAAAAGGTTGGTTCTCGCTTTGAATATACCTTGTATGGTTATTTTCTCGGTCAGAGATTGGCGTATCTAGTTGTTGAGTTTTTTTGCTAAAAACAATTAGGGTAACATGGGTTAAAACGAATTATGATGAATAATAATGGTTTTTTATTCTTCAAGTTTGATTCACAAGCTGGTTTGGAGGCTGTTTTGGAAGGTGGCCCTTGGTTGATTCTCAAAACTCCTATCATTCTCAAGACATGGTCATTGGGGACTCGCTTGTTTAAAGAACATTTGACTAACATTCCTGTTTGGGTGAAACTACATGATGTTCCAATTCAGGTTTTTGAAGAGGAAGGAATTAATCTAATTATTTCTTTTCTTGGTAAGCCAATTATGTTTGACTCGTTTACTAGCTCTATGTGCAAAGATTCATGGGGTAGGGGTAGTTTTGCTAGGTGTCTCATTGAAATTAATCCAGATGCTGATTTAGTTGAGGTTGTTACTATTGGTGTCCCGTCTCTTAGTGATGAGTATACCAAATAAACAATCCGGGTTGAATATGAATGGAAGCCTATAAGGTGTGATACATGCAAGATTTTTGGTCATGATACTGATGTGTGCCCAAAGAAGGTTGTGCCTATTTCCAGTGCTTCTACGGTTCATACTAGTGCGCCTGTTGAGACATCTAATGATGCTTTCAATTAGTGGGTAAGAAGACAAAGAGAAATAGAAAGTCTAAGTCTAAGTTTACTGGTCCGTCGGTTCAACCGAATGTTCAGTTTTTTTCCCAAAGCAACTTCTAGTGCACCCAAGAAAGGTGGTACAAATGTGGGTAATGCTTCACCTTCCAAGAGGAAGGAAGTGGATCCTTTTTCAACTGATGGTAATGTGATCACATCTAATTCGTATGCTGCTTTAGATGAAAATGGAGAAGAGGTTGCTCTTGTTTATGATGAATCGGCTAATCTTCTCAACTCCAAAACAGGTGGAAGCTCCTATTCCACTTATGCTGTTGGCTAGATTGATTCATTATGGTATTTTTTTATAGGTGCATTTTACGTTTCTAGAATTGTTAGTGGTTATGGCATGTCATAAGCAATAGATTACATGGTTTATCAAGCTTGTGAGTTTGAGGCTAATGTGGTATCTCGGCCACATTTCATTTGTACTTTATTTTCTTTTGATAATATATTTACCGAGGAAACCCATTACAAAAAAATATATTTTTGATGTTGTAAGAGAAATCTTATGAGAAAAAAATGCTCATGTGACATCACCTGTTGTCACAAGTCAAATTAGTAGGTCAAAGCAGACTACTAAATCGACTATTTCAACATACTTTTGTTTATTTTACGTCTGTTTCGGTCTGTGTTTTGGAGTCTTTGTCCCTCTAGCCCGTAGTCTGTCTATGAGAGCGAGTTCATGTGCTTGAGTTGTGTTTAAAAGGCTTTTATAAATGCGAGAGTTTTTGGTTTATATATGTTGTTATATAGATGGCTGGTCTTTATCGGTGTAAAGACGTTGCGTGAGATTTTAAAGATGATGGATGCTCTCGCCATTTGACTTTTAGACGAGGTTAAACCGTTAGTCATTATAAACAAGTACAGTAAAACCAATTGACATTTTGACTCTAGGTTAATTCAACTGGTTTGACACCATTGCTGATATCATCATAATTCTACCACCAAATAAACACACACCAAAAACCAAAACCCATTAAACAAATCACACACACAACAACACATGTCAAAGTCATCATCTCCTTCACTCAATCAAAACTAAAACAAAAACAGTTAGTGACAGACAGCAGCAGCGCAAGTAATAAAGATGCCACGTGTCACTCCACCGGCGGAGGTACAACGGCGCGTGCTCAGAGATATTTCACTCTCCGACGAAGCCAACGCTAAAGAAGGAGATACTTTTTGTCTCATCACTCAACGGTACCTACCTACCTACCCCCCCTTTTTTTACTATATATATGATTTCGTTATGTTATTGTTTGATTGATTGTTAAATTTGTGCAATTTTAGAAAAAAGATTAGGGTTTTAGTGTCGATATATCCGTCGTTAGGTGCGTATGTGGAATGCGGCGTTGTACGGTGTGTTGTGTAGCTTGTATAAATTTGGTGTAGTTGAATTATGTTTTGAGTTGCCTAGTGGTAAGGTGCGCCCAAAGACTCGGAGGAGACTGAGATTTTATATGTTGATTGTTGAATTTTGTAGTTCTTAAAAAAACCTTAGGGTTATAATTTCGATTTATTACTGTATGTGGTGTGGTGTTGTACGGTGTGTTGTGGAGCTTGTACGAAATTGGCCTTAGGTATCGGTTATGTTTTGGTGTAGTTGAATTATGTTTTATGTGGCATAGTGGTAAGGTGTGTGAGAGACGAGAGATTGAATGCCGTTAGGTGAATATATTGGAGTGGCTAGATGAAAGTTTGAACATGGATCCTTCTCTAAAAATTTAACGGTATCGAATCCCGTCTTTCGTGAGGTATTATGGAGGAGGTGAGATGTAGATAGCTTTACCCCTACCTGAAGGTAGAGACTCGCCTTTTTTTTGTAGGGACGAGGGTCGAACCCTCACATATGTCTCCAAAGGAGAGGGATTTTTCCAATTGCTTGTTAACATGGATCCTTCTCCGTTTACGTGTTTTTGTTTAGCGTAGATGCTTAGAGTAGTGGTACAACAATGTTTTGCCGGAGTGGGTGGGGTAATGCTATGATTAGTGTGAGTATGCATGTGTTTTAGTAGGTCCTAATTTTTAGTGTTACCACTGCGGGTAAAAATAAGTTTAGTCTTATGCAGAGGTGACAACACTTTTTGATGACTTTGGTTAGTTACCACATCGCGTGCTCTCAAGGTTCTTAGAAACTGTTGTGAATTTGATTTGGTAGTTATCGAATAATAAAAGTTGAAGGAAGTGGACTTGAATGAGGTGAAGTGAAATTCCTATTTGACGACTTTGGTGTTACCACATCGTGTAATCTTAGGGTTCTTGAGAACTATTTTGATATTAGGCTAAGAATCAAGGTTGAAGGAGTGGATTTGAATGAGGTGGAGTGAAGTAATATTGTGTATGGTAGCGGTTTCTACGAGAACCAATGCACATCTGCACGCCTGATAATTGACACATGCACACTTGCATTAGTCGCATATGAAAATTCCCCTTATATGATGTATCACGCTGATCCTATGTAGACATGTATGAATGAATGTGATATCGATTTTTAAGGTAGCAATTTAGTAGAAAGCATTAAATTACATTTTTAGCTTTGCATATTATGATATGCATATATAAAATTTGACTATTGGACTTTGATAAATAATGATGACAAATCGTTGAATTAGAGTTGTAAGTTTAGCTATCTTTCGTGCGTTGCTATTAGTTTTATTTTCCAACTACCTTATGTTGTTCGTGCTATCAGCTATTACGTATTTACCTATTAATGTTCTTTTAGTTGCGTTTGCGTCTTCTCTTTGACTTAAGATACATTACTAGAATATGATTGAATAGCCTTGTTCTTTTACATATCCATTAATAATTACGCCTTGAAAGGCTTGAAGTTTCTAGGGTAATCTGGTTTTTTTGTCATTAAGTTATGTGCGTTTGGTTTTTTCTAAATGGATGTAGACTTACCACTCCAACAATTTAAAGAAAAAGAACTCCTTTGTGTAATGCCAACGCCATTTATTAACCAAATCAGAATACACAAGTATGGATTTGCTGCCAAACATGTAAAAGTTAGAGGTGGCTCCGTTCCTACTTTAGGAAAGAGAAGTATAATTTTGGTCGGGAAAATTACGGGAAAAGCGGTATTCCTGTTAGGATGATTTTGCCATAACAGTATCAAAGTTAAATCTTTTATCCAAATTTAACCCGTGTTAGGACTTCCACCAACTCATTGAAATAATAAAACCTTCCATTTTGGAAACTTCATATAATTTAGAGCAGTTGTTTTACAAGCTAAGTTTCTCTGTTCTCCCCATAGCGTATCTTAAAGTATGCACACCATTCAGTGTAGTTTACAGTTTTTCTTGATAATACACCTTTAGATTCAATTGTATTATTTTCCTCGAGCTTGGAGGGATTTCAGGACTATATCTTCTACTATGATTTTCAAAGCTCAAAACTTCTGAGTTTAGAGAGATTTGATACGATCGGTTTTTGTGTTTTTGTTTTGAAGTGTTTTAGTTTTTGTAGTATATAAGTATATTGTAGATATACTAATGTAATACTAAGCTTTATTTAGTATACAATCTGATCTATTTATGGGATAGTCATCGTTGAGTGGAGCTAATCTGACCAATCCTATGTGAATGCAATTGATTCTCTCGTAGACTAAGTACACACTCATACTCAAGCGCAGCAAGATCTATTGGAGGTTGACAGGCTAATGCTACTTATTTGCCTAAGTGTCATTTACAGAGTGCACTCAGTGTTGAGTTTGGTTGATAGTAGTTACCTTGCTTGAAAGTCCTAGTCATGCTAGTACACTTGAACTTATCTTACCTTTAGACCAAGGTAACATTGCAACCTATATCTGTTGTATAAATTACGAGTCGTTGGTAGTAGGCACTAATAACCTTCCACCACTTTTAGTAACAAGGTTATTTAGGCTAGTTTCTTACTTTGGGATTTGGACATTACAAAAGATATATGAACTTAGGTTTGATTTTGTAGATTTGCTTTCGACTTGTCATGTTAACTAGTAGATGTTCTAACATTCATTCCACGTTAATTGTTACTACGAATAATGAGGCTATGTAATCCCATTGGTAATGGGCTACTTTTATTTTTCCAGTATGGCTTATCTGTTTGGAGGTTTTAGGCCCGATTGCGTTGGGCTTGGGGCACTATAATGGTGAAGTATGTTAATTGGTGCTAATACATGAGATCAATTTATAATATTTTCATGAAATGGAGTATTATTTCATTAAATCACTCCATTTTTTATAACATGGGAGTTTCTAGTGTTAAATTGCTTCATTATTGACTCATTGTCATAATTTATTGTAGACTATCTTCTCTACTATAAAAGTTATAAGAGGGTATTCAGGAGTGCTTATTTTAAAGCAAATGAGCCCACAAAAATAAGCAGGCTGCTTGCTACCTTTATTTTAAGTAGAAATACAGGTTAAAATAAGTTATCACAAACACCCCCTAAGAATATCTTTTTGGCTTTCAATCAAATGTGGGTTGTTTTAGAAAAATAGGGTTATTATTTGCTTAGCTAGAGAGTATTAAATAGTGGAGCGGGGTATAAGTTAAAGCCGCCTCTTCAGAGCTTTATACCATTTGAGGGCCGATCCTAGACATTGACTCAAAAATCTTTTTGAGATTTAGGGATGTCAGAGAGTGAAGTCGTGACAGAGATTACAACAACAAATGGTAGTCTGACAATTGGTAGTATGGCACACCTGTCATGGGAGCAAGAAAAAGAAGTGATAACAAAAATAGCACATGACGGTGAATCTCAAGCCAAAGAAGGCGATACCTTTTATTTACTTTCTCTGAGGTAATCACAGAAACTTTGTATCTTTTGCTTCTTGTATAGACCTTATTTGACGGCAACTGAATTTCTTGATCGATTTTCGGTTGAATCTAGATGTATAAAAAGTTAGGGTTTTGTTATTCGTCTTGTGGATCGTGTATCTTTTACGATATACATACCTCTTTTGGACGAAAATTGCATTTTTTTGATCCAATTCCTTACAACTGTAGAGGTTATGTAAAAATTAGGCTTTTGTAATCTAGGTGTTTCAGCTTGGTGTTAAGGTAACTAATTCCTGAATCCATGTGCGATTGGGTTTTCATTTGATCATAAGTTGCCGTTGTTGGTTTTGAGTCTTGGTAGAAGTTTAAAGCAGATAGTTTTTGAAGCCATCTAAATGGAATCTAAAATTTCACTCATGATGTTCTATGGTATGGAATCTAACCAAAGGTAGATCTATAAGATTATATGCTGCATCATTCGCATTCAGTGTTAAATTCTAAGATTAGCAGTTCAAGGCAATTAGGAAACATTTGTTTTCATATATTTTGTGTTAAAGAGGAATTAGTATGTGTGTCTTGCTTAAAGAGGGAGCATAGTATAAAGAAAGAGGGACTTGTATGTCTTGAATAGTTCTAGGGTATAGAATGCATTGAATATTTGAATGAATGACAGAATCTTTCTAGATAATACATATAGTTGCAAGATTTTGTCGAGATGAGAACTTGGAAGAGTTTGGTTGATGGAACTTTAATCCATGCTTCAAAGTGATTTGGAGAGGATCCGAATTCTTTACTTATTGGTTAAAAAAATTGTATTGTTTACAAGGTTTGTATGTGAACATAGAGAACTTAAAGAGTAATCTTCAGTATAGAATTTGGAAACCATCTTAATTCAACTTGGCTTTTTCTTTGACAGCATTGTGTTCTGTAGTGATCGACTGTATAATCCTCTGTTTCATGCTTATCTGTTGCTTCTGATCGACATATATATGTTTAATTATTTTCAATTTCAAAACGGTAACTTTGTAGACTTAGCCATACTTGTAATGATTTGCAGATGGTGGCGAACTTGGTCTGCATTCGTCAATCAGGACCTTCCGATTAGCACAAACGATGGGCCATCTTTGGAGCACCAGGGTTCTAGCGTCTTAAGTAATGTGCAGAGACCACCAAGCATTGACAATACTGATTTGATCAGTAGATCAGCATCTGAAAATTCACCTGAGTATGAGATCTATGATACATTAGTTGAGGGCACTGACTACATATTGGTCCCAGAAAAAATGTGGAATCAGTTTTACGAATGGTTAGTCTGGACTTGCATACCTACTCTCTCTTTTATTGTCATTATATTGTTTAATGTACGGAAGAGACAAGTATCTTCTTTCATGACCCTGGTTGATGCTAAGTTGGATCTTTATTGTAAGTTTAATAGTAGCAGTAGACAGTATTAAACAGTTTACATCTTCATGAAATTTTAGGAATAGAAGATATATCATAAGTTGGTCTTTGCGAAACATTCAGGTGAACTTGTGTTGGGATATATTCTAGAAAGTTACATTTATGTTTAGATAACTTGTCCTAAAGGCCCCTTGCTATTAAAGAGTGTGTTAGAAAGGGTTCTTATAAGAAAAAAAGAAAAAGAAAGGTTATTATAAGAAACTTTTTTGTTAATATGTATAAGTATTATGCACAGAATATGAGGATTCATAGAAGAATTATTGTGGTACAGGTATGGTGGAGGTCCCGCATTGGCTCGAAAAGCTATCACTCGTGGTTCATCAGAATTGACGGTTGAGGTTTATCCAGTACGTCTTCAACTGCATTTGATGTCTAGGGATGACCAATACGCCATTAGATTAAGCAGAAAGGTACAGATGTGCTCATTACATGGTAGCCAGTTTCTGCATTCTATAGAAAACATCTATGATAATATGTTCAATCTTTATGGACAGGAAACACTTGGACAACTACACATGATGGCTTGTGAGGTCTTTGATCTTAATCCAGATCAAGTATATTTTTTTCTTATATCAATCTTTTACCTTCCAATTATATTTCTTAATGATTGTCTCCTAAGTGTTTTTTTTCCTGCATCCTGTTAGGTGAGAATCTGGGATTATTATGGCCGTCAAAAACATGCTTTGTTGAATGACTTGGATAAAACACTTGATGATGCTAACATTCAAATGGATCAGGATGTGAGTTCCTTAATATTTTCAGGCTTCATTCATTATCGAACCACTATCTTGTAGCCTACATCTGTTTCACAAAATGTGTTATCAGCAACATGAAACATGCAGGATTGAGAATTTTAATTTTTAGATAGCAATAGAAGAGATTTTTTTTTGGGTAAAGGGTTTCCCCGGTAAAAGACAATAGAAGAGAATTGGAATAACTTATATGCATTAATATTGATACAATTCATACGTGACTCTTTTGGATTGTAAGGTGATGAAGTTTGATATGCATTTCATCTCCTTTTTGCGTTATATTATCAAAGATGAAATTACTATATTCAGTTCAAGCATTGCCAAAAACATCTTGAAAGATGTAACCTAAGTTTGTGTATAGATACAGTTAATAGTAATATTATGTATAATACATGCGAGTTTTTTCTGTTACTTGACTGCAAGTCTGCAACTATATAAATTGTTTTTGAGTACTTCTTAAGAATCTTGAAAATAGTGAATTTGTTTTCTAGTTAATGGCTTGTTGTGTGGTGTTGTTGCTAGTTAATTTGTTAACTTGCCTAAACATATTAGAACAATACAGTATGCTAGAATCATTGACTTAAGGTTGTAAATGTTGTTTCTTATAAACAATGGTTAAAGAAAAACTAGCATTGGTGACTTTCGACTGACCCACTTTCTATGCTCTTTCTTTACCTGGCGTCACTTAAATAGTATTAATTTTTGTCTGTGAACATGCTGAATACAGATTCTGGTGGAAGTCGTTGATGAGAATGGCAGCAACACAACTGCTGTTCAGGTGAATGGTGATTCAGAGAACCAATCTTTAGCATTTGCGAGACCTTCTAGAACGAACCATTCTAATGCAAGAGGTTCCTCTGCTAACAACGGTATTTCTGGAAGCTCCCATCCGGGATTGTCCGAACTCCAAAACTTGTCTTCTGCAAAAGAGAACGGATCCATGTCTGTTGGTGTTAATACGAGGGGTTCTTGTGTCGGTTTGATTGGATTGCTGAATTTTGGAAATACATGCTTCATGAATAGTGCAATACAGTGCCTTGTTCATACACCTGAATTTGCTAGTTTTTTCATTGGAGATTTCCGAAAAGAAATTAACTTGAAAAATCCTTTAGGCATGGAGGTAATATAACTCAAAGATTGTGTTATACTGCTAGTACTCTGTTTCTAATTAACAATATGCTTACATTTCGAGAAATTCATGGTTAGTTGAATTATAAACTTTAACCTTAGAAGTATTTTTTATTTTGTTATAATTAGTGACATGTTAAGTATCTGATTAATATCAAACATTTTTATCATATCATGTTATACTCTATATGCACATTTTTATACGAATAAAAAACATTACTGTATATGTTTTTCCTCTTTTCTTGTCATATGCTTTTTTAATTCATTTTTGTATTGGAAACAGCTTTTTACTATGTATATACTACTTTTGCTTTCTACAATAAATTGCTATTTTGTGTTTCTCGTGGTAGAGCTATAAATAGGTTTGATATTGTAACGTATTCTGCAATTATGTTATTCTTTCTGCAACCCCCTTACCGAATTTCTCTTGAAAGAGTTTATGCAAGAACATGGTCACAATTGAATATACTTTTTCTCCAACGGTTTTGAATCGTTGAAAATTCCTCCCCTTGCACTAATGTTGCTGGCAGTGTAGCACACATACACATGCACTCACACATAGATATATGTAAATTTATTAGAAATGCAACATCAAGTATTGATTAACTTTGCAAGAAAATTACTCTGTAATATTTACCTTTAGGGTTAGAGTCTGAACATTTGACTTTTAGGGCGAGCTAGCTATGGCATTTGGTGAGTTGCTTAGGAGGTTGTGGGCTCCAGGTCGCTCTGCATTTGCTCCTCGCGCATTCAAAACAAAGCTTGCTCGCTTTGCACCACAATTTGGTGGACAGAATCAACATGATTCTCAGGTTTGTTGTGCTCCGTAAAGCTTGCAGGACATCAGGTTGATACTTTGTTATTTAAAATAATAACTTTATCTGGCTCAGGAACTTCTTGCTTTTTTGCTGGATGGACTGCATGAAGATTTGAACCGTGTCAAACAGAAGCCTTATGGCAACAATAGAGATGCTGATGACCGACCTGATGAACAAGTGGCTGATGAGTGTTGGGCTAACCACATCTCTCGTAATGATTCAATAATTGTGGATGTCTGTCAAGTATGACTTTGAACTTATCATCACATCTTCTAGTATGAATATGTATAAATAATCTTGTTTTTAGATGAGTCTTTAGTAGAGGTGGAAAATGGGTCGGGTAAAGGTTTAAAATGGGTAAATTTGAGTGGGCTGAATCAGGACAGGTTGGGTTAACCTGAACCACTGTTTGCCCAAAAAGTATAAAATTGTTCAGGGTAATACTAATCAGTGTCTCAGACTGTCAGTTATGATGGCAGAGTAGCAGACATTATATTATTTTATTAATTGTATAGTTTTGTTGAATAAAATGATAATGGAGATGTTTGCATTAATAAAAAAGCTTTGAGCGAGTTTCGACCCACTCGTCCCTTATTGTTTTCAGCGAATGTTTTTCTTTTTTTCTTTTGACCCATTAGAGATAACACAAAAGCCAAACCACCGCATTCATAAGTATTTGAGGCAAAGTTGGCACCTCTAGTGGTTAACTATTTACTAATATCTGTGCACATTTGTTCACAAATCATTTTCTCCATTTGCCAATTGGACAGGGCCAGTACAAGTCGACTTTGGTTTGTCCTGTATGTGATAAGGTTTCGGTCACATTTGATCCGTTCATGTATCTCTCATTACCTCTTCAATCAGCCACCCCTCGTACAATGACCGTGACAGTTTTTTGCTGTGATGGGAGTGTCACACCTGTTACTTGCACAGTAACTGTGCCAAAACTAGGGTGTTGCAGAGATTTGATACAAGCACTTAGCAATGCATGTTCATTAAAACAGAATGAACAGATTTTGTTGGCAGAGGTGAATAATATCTCATATTGTCTTTTGTTATTGCAAGAACGAGTACATGGATTTCTGATTAAACTAAGATTTATTTTTCAGATACGAGATCACATGATTCACCGGTTTTTGGATGATCCTCTCATGTCATTATCCAGCATAAAGCATGATGAACACCTCAGTGCGTACAAGATTCCTCTGCTAATGAGGAACAGTATGTATTTACAGTTTGTTCATCGTCGGAAAGACTTGTAAGTTCATGATGATAGAGTTATTTTGACTGCTTAAGGGTATTTAAGTTTAAATTGTTGAGTTCGTGTACGTTTGCGACTTACTTTGATTTATGGTGCTTAATCAATTTGTTGTAATTGAATTCACACCTGAAATTAGGCTAATTATCAATCGTTAATCCTCAAAGATATGCTGCTGCTATGCTAATAGAACTTTGGCTTCATTAGCTACATATGCTGCTGCTTTTTGCAGTCTATAGTACCAAATTCGTTAGATTACTGATTTTCATAAGATAACAATTTTGTTGATCTTTATGCTGTTTCGTGTTGAGGCTGTTTTTTTTTTGATGTTTTTATGATGCTATTTTTTGCTGTTCTTATATGTTGCTGATGCTTATTGGTCATATCTTTATGCTGATCTTAGTGCTGTTTTTTGTCGTTTCTATTCTCTAAATTTTGTCTTTAGTATTATCTTCTTAGAGTTAGGTTATTGCCAATGGAAATGCTGGTGGCTTAGAAACTTCAGTTTGTTTTAAATAAGTATCATCTGGCATTTACCTTCGATATTCCCTATTATTATTACTGTTCTAAAGAGGAAGAGTATAATTTTAAATAAAAATTTGTATAAGATAGAACAAAAAAGAAATACAATTTGTACAACCCTATTGTGAAACTTGGCTATGTTCCATCATTTGAAGCAATGTTTTGAAACCCGGTTTTTAAATCGACCCGTTTGAGTCACCGGGTCCGGGTCAACCCAGTTTTCAAATTTTTTTTTTCTTCATATTTTTAATAATTAACAAAATTTATATATAAAAACCATTAAAACTTTCGTATATTGAAGATATAAATTGTTTACCAAACAATATAATATGTAAAAATAAAATTCCATTGCAAATACGTAAAATTTACATATTTTTTATAAAAAGCCCGAAAAAATCGAAACCCGGCCGGGTCTCGAGAACCGGATTGACCCGGGTCACCCCAAACCCGGCAGGTCTAACCGGGTTTTGAAAATGTGAAACGCGGGTTAATATGACCCGTTTTCGGCCTGAACCGGGTCAACCTGGGTCTGAAAACATTGATTTGAAGACTTCTCTTTTTCGATATATGTATTTACTTTATCTTCTGTCTTCATTACTGTTTATTTGTAATTTATTGTTTATGTATAGAGGTTCATTAATAGTACTGAATTCACGTGTTTCATATCTTTCTTTTGTTTATATCAGGGAAGCTTCGACATGGAAGCTTTATGGAACACCACTTGTTTATCCAGTTTCTAAAGATGCAACTATCACAAGAGGTGATATACAATTAATAGCTCACACAATTCTCTCACCCATGCTAAAAGCCGACTACTCTGATGCCAATACATCGTCAGAAGCATCAAATCCACTTTCCACCAACAATGATAGTGAGCCGTATTCACCTTTTAAGCAGAACGATTATTCATTCATAAAATTTCCTTTAAAGTTGGTTGATGGAAATAACAACCTTATTGATATTTCGGCTGAAGAAGAGAAAACCATAAAATTATCTTCATCTTCCATGTTGGTGCTACTGTATATTGATTGGGCACCAGAGCTTGTGAAGATATACGAGATGCACTATTTAGAAAACTTGCCAGAAGTTTCTAAGAGTCGCCATGGGAAAAAGAAAGCTCGTGTTGAACCTGTGTCTTTGTACAGCTGCATAGAAGCTTTTCTACGCGAGGAGCCATTAGTACCTGAAGACATGTGGTTAGATATTATCTTTTAAATCTTCTTTCTGCTACCTTGTGGTTTATAGATGATAGAGGTGGCTAGTTTAAACAGGTGAAATTTTGAAACTTGTGTAAAAAAGGAAACATGTCAAAATGTCTCCCAAATTTATCAAATGCTTGAAACATCTGAAATCATCTTATTAGAAGAAGAAAAATACGTGTTGTTTTTACATTACAATTTAATAGTGTTACTACGACAAATCGACAATAAGTATTAACAAGATGCAAATAAGTGGACAAAAAAGTATTGACAGGTCAGCTCTACCTGACCCATTTGGCCCGTATTAGAATTTTACATCTCTAATAAGCGAGCTTGCTCAGATACTCCCTTTTCCAAAAAAAATATAATATTTCCGCAGTAAAAGGCTTTCTCAAATCATCGTACCCTTTTTATCGACTAGGCTTTCTCAATTTAGATTACCTTTATTTTCGTCTACCATAATTCAAATAATTTAGTGATAGCGGCTTTGGTCCACAAGATTGGTTTATTTGTTTTTTATTGAAGGATATTTAAGGAGAATCCGAAAGTAGTTCATCATTCTTTGCGATGCTAACTTATATTGGTAGCGTCTTTTTTTTGCTGTTTATTTCCAATTATCTGTTAATGATATCTAATGCTTTTAGGTTCTGCCCTCAATGCCAAGAGCGAAGACAAGCAAGTAAAAAGTTGGATCTTTGGAGGCTTCCTACAGTGTTGGTTATTCATTTGAAAAGGTTTTCGTACAGCAAGACTGTAAAAACCAAGCTAGATAGATTTGTCAACTTTCCTCTTGGTGACTTCGACTTGACTAAATATGTGGCTAACAAACAAGATCCTAATCCTCATGTTTATGAACTTTACGCTGTGGCCAATCACTATGGCAGCATGGGAAGTGGCCACTATACTGCACATGTCAAGGTTTGCTTGTTGCTTTCCTGGAGTTCACAGTTTTACGAATTTTATCTATTGGTTAGTTCATGTTCTATCTCTTATTAAATGTGGGGAAATTGATCCATGGGGACTATGTTTTATCTCTAATGGGTCAGAGTGTCAAATGAACTGAAAAGACATGCAAAGTGTTTAATGCATAAAAAACCATATATCATTTTGATCGGAGTTCTTTCATGTTATCTTCTTATGCTAGCATGTCCTCAGCTCGAAGTAGGGCTGACCTGTGAACCGACTATAGGTAGTCCGGAAATGAAACAGGCTGTAGGAGACGGTTAAAAGCAGAATAGCAGAATCTGCTACTCAAAATAAAAATTATTTTGTTCTAATAACAAATCCAAACACCCTCGTAGAAACAAATTTTTTGCAAAAAACAAAAAAAAATGCTTTGTATGAAGATCTTGTCCACTGGATGTATTTTTATAGATGGTGCGATTTTATTTCGTGTATAACCACTAAAAACTTTCAAGTTTCAATACTAGTAATAGTTATTTTATGCATATTCTCGAGTCCGTTATTTCGATGATTAATTTCACTTTTAATGCCTGCAGCTTTTTAGTGAGAACAAGTGGTACAACTTTGATGATAACCATGTGTCGCCCATTGGTGAAGACGATGTCAGGTCGAATGCTGCTTATGTGTTATTCTACAGGAGGATGAAAACTGATGATGTCTCGTTAAGCAGTGGAGCTCAGTCTTCAGCAGATTAAAACTAATTTTCAGAACTGAAACGTTTGTATGCATTTTTACAAAAGGTTTAGTTTATATTAGACGAGATTGCTGCTCTCGAGAACTTCAAGAACATCTAAAAAAAGTTAGATGGTTTTGCAGGTTGGAATGCTTTTAGAATATTTGAACTTAATTAAACAGTTTATAATTGATTATACTGGGGTTTTTTTGGACTTCCTGGGGATTTCCTTGTCTTTTAAAGTTTGACTGTGAGCATATGTTGTGGGTTAATAATGAAAATCTAACGGTGACAATAATATTATCACAATTTAGGTTGTCAAAAAACCAGACCTGCCTGAACCCGATTAAGCATATTTGGGTTAGGTTACTCGGGTGAAAAAGTTTATTTGGGTCAACCTGAGTGTTAGCATCAAAATATTGAGTCAAACAAGAATGTTCGGTCATATGTTTATTATGTATCGTATTTAAGAACGTTGTAATAGGTAGTAGATTAGTCGTGTTTTACGGGTTTAACTTTAAGCTAAAGTTCATTAATAAGTAACTAAAGCCAAAAGAAAAGCCCGACCCATTATCATATAGCCCATTTTGCCACATGTAGGCAAGACTATAAATACCTCTCTTTATATGTAAGGAGAAGTTGGTTGGTTCAATTTTTCTCTGATTCTTTAATCTAATACTACGTATTCACTAAGTTTCACACACTTCTCTCTCTTTTCTCTCCTTACTTTCTCTCTAGAGTTCATTTATCTTATACATTTCTTTCTTGTTTAATCATCATATTATATGAGACAACAATGAGTACTAGATAGGTTCGGTATCGGGTTGAACATGTTTGGCTAATTTAGGCTCGTGTCTACCGTTTGACCCGAATCAGTTATTTTTTTCGTTGTTGTTGTCTTTTTAGTACATTTTTTTATTATAGATTATCTATCTAACAAACAGGCAATTTGATGTACATTTTATTCATATATTTGGGTTGTGAACTGACCCGATTCGAGTGGACCTGAGTTCAAATAAGATCTTGTTTTAGCATTGACTCAACATTGACCTTAGCCAAATTGACCTGATCAACTCAACTACCCAGCCCGATCAATACCTCTAGTCACAATGATATGGTTCTCATCGCACGTTCCGTGCAGGTAACATCCGTCTGCAAATATCGTCTCTTGTCAGCATTGAACCTGTACTTACAAAGTTTTTATTGGTTCTATAAATGATAATCGCACATCAAAGTTTTTGGAATGGACAATACGTTCATTTTCGAAGATGCATGGAGTATTGGTCACGCACGAAAATTTGCTTTTTTACAAATGTGTTTCCTTAATTCGTTTATCTATTTTGTATGACTTATGTATGGGATGTCAAAATATTAATCTAATAATGCTAGTAACATATTATAACTCGCATGTTTGGCATTTTTCTCAATATAATATAAAAACGTGAGGCATGACGGCAAGGACGGGCGAACAATTTGATTCCATGATACTTTTTTGTCATCTCACTGATAGGTTTTGCCGTCGATTGTTATTGTGTTTATATCTAATAGTGAGATATCTTTTATTATATCTTACTTAATACAATATTTAAGATATTTTTAAAAGATGAAAAACAATGTTGAAAAACTTGATTGAACTAATGGGAATTCAATCGGAATGATTTTTACTGTAATTAGCCGTCCTCCTTGTCACATACGGATTTGGCTTATGTAAAATTTTCATTTTCTTGTTATAACCTGACCAAACAGAACATCATGGTGTTTCGAAGTCAAAATTCTCATAGTAGCTTCTATAAATATTAAATATAGAGAAAAGTTATTTTGGAGCTTTATTTTTTTGTTAGAAATCAAAGACTTAATCCCCACCTTTCATTTAGCTTTCATCTAAGAGGGAGATTAATCTAAGATTTAATTGGTTAATTCTTATTTCTTGTCCTAAAGCTTTTTATTTTAATTTTCACACAGTGTTTCACCAACCACCATTATCACGCTGTCTCACCTCCATCATAACATAATCAAAGAATCAATCGATCTCACCTGTCATAACCGTATACCACCACAATCAATCTCATCTATAATCATCATCGTCATCCTCATCTACCAAATGCCTCTGCCACGTCATCAAACCACCACCACCGTTCGACCAGATGGATAATGAAGATGTTGATGATGAAGTGTTGTTGATTAATCTTTTGTTATCAGAACAAGGAGGTAACTGACATGGTGTTTAATTGAATGAGGGATTTTGAGTTTTCGTCATTGTGGTAACCTTTATGAAGCACGTGAGTTGTTGAGAAAAGTTGGTGAGGTAGACGGATGTTCACCGGATGTAGTGACGTTTCTGCAATGACCAGAGTCGCTACACGTTACTGTGTAATATCATCAGTGATATTTTATCACCGGTGATATTTTTATTGTTTTATCACTAGTGAAGTATCACTAGTAATAAACCAATGAAATATCACATTATTGTGTAATATCATCAGTGATAATTTATCACCGGTGATATTTTTATTGTTTTATCACTAGTGAAGTATCACTAGTAATAAACCAATGAAATATCACGTTACTGTGTAATATCATCGATGATATTTTATCACCGGTGATATTTTTATTGTTTTATCACTAGTAATAAACCAATGAAATATCACATTACTATATCACTGTTGATATTTTTATTGTTTTATCACAATAAACCAATAAAATATCACGTTATTGTGTAATATCACTGGTGATATTTTATCACCGATGATATTTTATCACCGGTGATATTTTATCACCAGTGATATTTCATTATTTTATCACTAGTGAAGTATCACTAGTAATAAACCAATGAAATATCACGTTACTGTGTAATATCACCGGTGATATTTTTATTGTTTTATCACTAGTAATAAACCAATAGATTTGGAGACACAGTTAATGTAAAATCATAAGAAAAGCAATGTGAACGGGAAGGAATGGAGATTAATCTGAATGGCGAAGAATGGAGGTTAAAACACAATATCGAGTCCATAGACGAAGATTGGTTAACCATCATCGGTAATATTTATGAATCGGTTGGTTTTGAATCTTTTTTTTCGAGATCGGTTGTGCTTCGATTGCTCCATTTATGTGTTTGTTATGTGTTTTTTAAGGTTTTGATCGGGTTTTTTAAGGTTACTATTTGATATGATTTAAAGAGAGAAATTAGAGCTTTTGATTGTTTAGAGAGAGAGAGAACGTTTGATCTGGATCTAAAAATGACTGGTTGTTAAAACTTATTAAAGTATTCAGTTTCAGTCCCTTATAAGAAGTTTCAAAGTTTGGCAGTTTTAGCCCCTCGTGTTTTTAATCATTTGATCTGATCCTTGATAATAGATGGTCCAGATCTGTCCCTTAAATTCCATCAAAATAAAAGGTTCTTTAATAACCAGACTCATTAAATATAATATTAAATGAGCTCATTAAACCTCTTAATTGATATGTACAGCTTAAGTTCTTCTTTTGTTTGCCTCACAAGAAATTTAATGTATTGTACTTTTGTTAGTTATTCCTACTGTGGAGATATTTGGTACGACTAAATGGTTGAAAATAAAAACATAATATTAAATGAAGTATAGTGAAAGAGAAAGACCAAAATTTCATAGCATCAATTTCAGTTTAGAAAAAAAGAAATTAAAAAAATTCAATAACAAATGTACCTACATTTTATGTTTTCTCAAAATACTTCGAAATTAACACGTGTTATTTTAAAGTACAATCGTGTAAGTATAATTATACTTGAGTTGTACACGTGTCAATTTGTAATACAAGTCGCCTCGATCCTCATTGCCTCAATTTAAGAAGAACTAGGGTCTTTGCCCGCGCTTCGCCGCGGCGCAGGGCAGGCCGCTGTTGCATGGGTTTTATTATATTTTCGTACACAGTTTGTCGTTTGGGGTGTCGATAAGTTTGTGAGCATTAGGACTGTCACAGAAGGCAGGAAGCTATTATATAAAACACAAAAAAGTACACACGTGGGTGTGATTCGTTTGTTAACTTTTCTATGGCTAGATCAAACGTGGAAGTGAATGCATAAGTAGCCAGCCTTATTTTGAAGACAATTTACATATGATGGCACGCATTGAGTATCAAAAGAAACATTCTCGTTCAATAGAATCGCACAATGTAAACAATTCCATAACAGTTATTAAATGCAGAATATTGGAAACAAAATAGGTACACTTATAGCTTGAAGGAGCATAGAAGTGCCTTTGAATGGTTGAGCATGAAATTACCTTGGATATGTAGGAACAGTTGTCCATGCATAGTTAACCGAACCTTTAAATACCTGACTGCAATTTGCAACAATATCTTCAGTAATGTGCATATGGAGCCATATGCTCTCAGCTTGTGTGCACACAACACCATCGGGACAAAGTGCTTTTGCAATCGACTCAAAGAAAGGCTTCTCAAAAAATTCTTGAGCTAGACCTGAAATATAATTTCCATGTCAGCATATCGAATAAATCATATGAAAGAGGTAGGATCAGGTACAGGTAATACCTATGGGATCTGAAGAATCGACAATTACAGCATCATTTATAGGTTTCAAACTTTCTCGATGCACTCCAACGACATTTTGATGGTGACAGTCCTTCATAAAGATCTTTCTGGAAACCAAGATTAGAGCTTTAGCAACTTACTATATCTACTTGTGGCAAACATATGGACGAACAAAATAAATTTCATCTAAAATGACCTGGTAATTGAAAGCTACTTATTTTACCATAAAATAGTTGATATGCAGAGATAAATAGCTAACCCCGAACACCGCCTCACCTACATTTTATCCGTCAAGTCCAGCATACACATTTACATAACTGATCATTGTTGACCGCTAGGAACCTGCATTGTACGTCCCGTTCACTTTATATAACATTAAAAAAATTGAACCCAAAAATTTAGAATGTTAAACCACATAAATGAACAGGCTTTAAAAGCTAGAAGACATTCACCATACCACCATAAAAAATGTTAACTTGAGGCGAGCAGAAATAACCTTAGAGCTCACTTGCATTTTGTCCGTAGCTGCCAAAACTAAACGCACATGAGTAACCTCAAAAACTAAACGCACATGCCAAAACTAAACGCACACTTTCAATAATAAAAAGTACTCCATAACAGCTTTTTGCTCCTTCAAACTTCCCATGTTCTGATCTTCTGTCATGTTGCTGCTATGATCTTGTATGGCATGTTTTGAACACGTTTATATAGATAGAGTGAATTTACCATATAACTCGCCAACCGACCAACCCGACAACCCACCAATCCGACCCGATAAACACCCGAACCTGATAACCTGATTTTTTTATCGGGTCAGATTGCTGGTCACATTTTCAAAATTCAAAGCCCGACTCAACTGACCTGATTATGTAGATGCAATACATACAAAAAATATGAAAATTATAAGCACAACTTCATTATAAATCAAAAGGTAAACGAATAGAAACTTACGCATGTTTATGTACTCCGCAAAATTTAATGTCTTCAAGCTCTTGAAAGCATATAATGTAATGTGCATACAGCTTGGATCGCTACTTTACACTGCTTGCTCAGCCTGCAATCAAAGTTTTGCTATCTATTATTATCCCAACAGCACCATCAAAGTACCTAAACGCCAAGGCAACTATTAGCGGGCGTCTTCTCATTTGTTATTAATCAATCAAATGCAAGGTACCCACGAAGATCGAGGCTATGATATTTTAACCCCGAGGTTCGTTCCCGAATTTTTAGGATTTTTAGCATAGGCTCAGATAGAATGTTATTTGGGAGAGAAAGTCATAACCTGTCATGGCTGCGACCGTCAAAGGTCGCCCCGCCAAGATCCAGGCTATGTTATGTTTACTCGGGCCTATTTAGCCTCATGACAACCCGACATAATTACAGACGCGTACAAATAATCATGACAGTGTGTTACAAAGATTATCGGCCAAGCAATCAACCAAATGTAAAGTGAAAGTGCACTCTTTCAACACACGGAAGACGCCAAGGCAAGTATCAGCCGACATCTTCGTATTCCTTATTAATCATTCAAATCCCAAGCAATTACTGAGACCTCCAAAGGATTCCCCGCGAAGATTGGGCTTTATAGTGCAAGGTGCAACTGAATACTTTCAACACACCGAAGATGCCGGGGCAAAAATCAAAATCCCTCGCAAAGTGAAAGTAGTAGCTGCAAGCCACTACCATTAAGTGACCTTATATAACCCGAAAAGTATGTAGGGGGTCGCCCCTAGGAACAGTCCCCTCTAACACCGGAATTTTTATATTCACTCTCCTCACACACATTAACATAATCGGCTCTCCCACTGTAGCATCAATCCTTAAGAAACAGTGACACGAATAAAAGTAACTTACAAAGGGAGAAGGTTACAAACCTCGATATTAAGGTCTGAGACGACACAATGTAGTTAACAAAGAATGTGGAAAGCATCTATTTTTGTATTTCAAGGCTCAGATAAGTGAAAGAATTAGTGTGTGCGGCTCAGAAAAGTTTCATCATTGCCATTCCCGTTGTTTGATAAGTAGTTTACGCCACAAAACCAGCATGTCAGTTTTTTACCAACATTCTACAAAGTGGATTAATACGCCATGGCTGCAAAGCTAATAGCTTGCCCCGCCAAGATGCGTGTAACCTCAAACGTTCAAACGTTGGTATAAACATATGATGGCAGCGAACAAACTGCTAATGCAAGATCAGCGCAAAGCTTCTAGATTATCATTAGGGTCTAATAAGTAACGGCTAGAAAAAAGAGAGTATGACCGCAATGGCTGCAAAATAATCAATTTTGCCCCGCCAAGATGCACATACTTGATACTATAGTCAAACCGGTTAAGTATGTTCAAAATTATCGTCATAGCCTTTTTAATAAGTTGTAGCTACCATCTTATAAAGGGTACTTCAAAACGAATGGAGCCATACTTTAGAAAGATATAAGCAATAGCTATATTTTTTCATATCACTCAAACACGAAAACCAAAAATATTGTACCTATAATAAAAGAGTGAAAGTCAAAAGACAAAATGATAAGCAAATCTAAACAACCTGCTTATAAACACCACTAAAAAAACCAATTACTTACATGTAATGAAGATAAGATATTCATGATTCTCATCTTTACAAATAGCCAATAATTCAGATAAGACGTAAAAGGAAACACCCACCAACGCCACTTGCTGAACATCAACGCCGCGCACCATAACGAAGACGGCGGTGGCAACGAAACGGATTGTTGGTTCTGGGTATGCAGTCCAACCCACACAAAATACCTAGATCGCCAAAAATGAGTTGAGACATCATCACATATCACTCACCATAACTGAACCCACCACTCACCATAAATCAATCAATATGCGATCATGCGTTCCTATATAAGCAAGTGACACAGATGAGATGAGATTAATGAGATGCGTTCCTCTCTGTTATTCAGTGATAACGTGAGAGGTGAAAAATAACAAATCAAGACAGATCTAGAAAGAGAGAGAAAATGGTGAGTGGATGGTGGATGTGTGTGAGGTGAGGCAAGTAAACCATCACAAAGATATGTTTATTTTACACCTAAACCAAACGGATTAAAGGGAACGGAACGGAAAGGAAACAGAAAACGGATTGATCCAACGGTCGAGGTCAATTTTTAACAATCACTGTTGGGAGAGACGATTATATTAGTGTGTGTGAGGAGAGTGAATATAATATGTGTTTTGGTGTGAGGGGGGAACTGTTCATTGGGGAACGTGATTCCCCCCTTTTATTAAGGATATAATAAACCAACACTTTTTCTTATTTCACAAATAAAGTTTTCCCTTTAGTTTATCTTCTACAAAAATGTGGTTTGTAGTTTATGAAGGGTTATATACTTATATATACTATACCAAACACATAAAACTAATAATTAAACCAAGTCAACACCAACCTATTCTAAATAATATATTCTCAAACTTATATGTTCAAAACATGTTCTATCATCATCTATCATCCATCATTCACCCACTACTTTGCATTTCAACTCATTTTCATATTACTATAACTCTAGAGAGAACATAATATATCATCATATCATACCTCTAGTGAGAAAAACCAATGTTCAAGAACATGCCCATGATGAGATTGCTCAATAATCTTCCAATATTCTTGATGTTAGCATGTAGTCATCTTTCATTGCATATGATCCATGCACAAACTCAAGATTCATGTAGCTCTAACTTAAATCTTCCCGGTGGCTCGATCTTATTTGACACAACTAATCTCAATTGCTTCTCTGTTTGGTCTTCTGAAGGCTTCATCCTTAGAGTAAGTTTCTTCATCCATCTTATATTTGTGTGTTTTTAGGGTTGCATAATGCAAAATACTAATTATGATTTTAAATAAATATATCTTGCAAAAACATTGATAAGTTCTCAAGAACATGTTATTCAAGTGGCCAAGTTTGGCTCCTTTTGTCATGTCAAGCTGCAAAAAAGAAGTCATCAATATTTGTACTTATTTCACTCCTTTTTTTCTTCTTTTTAGTTTCTAATAGGCTGGTGTTATTAATACCTTAACTTTTTTCTACTACCTTTTAATACTCGGTATACTGACATAAAAAAATTATAGCTATTTATGTTTTTCTCTTGAAACTTTTACATGTTACAATTCTTGAACCGTAAAACTTTATAATCTTCGTTTCGTTTTTTTACTGCAATTTTATTCACTTTATTAACAGGAGAAAGACAACTTCGGTACATATTCATGTTTTAGTACTTTTGATTTATCAAATTTTATAATTTCCGTTCTGTTTTTTAATTTCACAGTTTTATAATACAAACAAAATTATATAATGAAAATAAAATAAAAAGTATTACTTGTAAAAAATAGGGTATACCAAACCCTTCTAATAATCAAAAGAAGAATTACTAAAGTTTGAACTTTCCAATTCTAGCATCTCCACAAATATATTGATTCTCTTAAAATTAAAATCATGTGTAATGGTTACATATATGTCAAGCTTGCAAGATTATTAATTTTGTTTTTCTTCATATTATTCAGTATTCACAAGCCAGCCCAAGTTTGTGGAACTTTGTCTTATCGACGCCAAGCACAAATTCCTATGTAGGAATGGGGTTTTCGCCAAGTGGCAGTATGGTTGGGTCCAGCGCGGTCGTTGGTTGGCTAGATAGCGGTTCATCCGTTATGAGAAGGTATTTTCTTGGTGGCCAAACTCCGAGCCAAGTGTTGGTGGATGAGGGAAACTTGCAAATTTTGGGAAACACGTCGTCTCTTGTTTTAGACTCGGCTTCGTCTAGACTTTACTTGGCATTTCAGTTGGAATCAGACCAAGAACCAAGTGAAAGACTTGTGTTTTCTGTCGGGGACAGCAGCAATCCCCCTCCAAGATCAGCATCCGGATATCGCTTGACTCAACACAGAAACATGGCTGCCATCCGTTTGAACTATGCCTCTGGTGAGTCATCTAAAACATAAACACTACTATAAATTCTGGCTGTCTCAAAACAATCTATATTTGGCAATTAGTTACTCAAGTTGTACCAGAATAAAATTGTTACTTGCATGTATTAATATAAACATAGTTTTAAAACAATTTACATTTCATGACCTAAAATCGGATACGCCTCGTACCATATCCGGCTCTCAAGTGAGTCCGTCACGGTCATGTTACACGTTATATAGAAACTTGCTAAATAATTCATATACATCTGTAGCTTTTAACAAACTTTCAATTAAAGTGGGTGAGTTAGTTTAGTAGTCGCTTTCTTTTATAACTATGCCTCTTTAATGCATAAGGTTTTTATGCATGAATATACACATATCTGAATCATAGTATGAAGTCTTAAATATCTCATGTAACACTATCGAAACTTTAAAACTTAATCTCAGTTATTTGATACCCCTGTATTTTGTGATATTTCTATGAGTTGTTGACAGTTGCTTAGAATATATGCTCCAAGATTGACTTTGACTTTTAAACATGGTTGATGGTGGGGGTTAAGTGGGTCCATTGGCAACTACTTGATAACTTCTCATATTATGATGACTTTTTGAAGGTCGAGGAAGATTTAAATGTGAAAAATTTGTTAAAAACAAAAAAGTACGAGAAATAATAGTAATTATAGATAATAATAGATAGATCAACTTAATTAATATGCATTTGTAATGTAAAGATATATCTAATTCAAGTCGAATCAACTGTGCTTTGATACAGTTAGTATCATTCTTTTATCACAAATGTTTAGTTGACAGTCAAAGGAGGCTATTTGAATATTAGCCTAGGTTCAAACCGCCTAATAGGCCAACTCTGCAGGTGCGAGTGCCTGAGTGCTTGAGGCTGGATCTTTGCAAAAAAGTCCGGTTTACATCAAAAGATGCATGAGATTAGAGTGTTCCCACCATTATGCACTTTTTAGATATCTAATTCAAGTCCACATATAAAATCTGTTGTTATATTTATTTCTCGCTATAATCATTTTAAGTTTCCATGTCACCGGATCTCTAGCAGGTCAAGAAAGCCTAACAACCTTAATATAACTTCGTTTTCAATCAAGCACTCTTTCCATTATCTGTAATGGCTCATACATGCATATGCATTCTTATACCAAATTTAGTTTGTTGCCATGTTGGTAATATCTTGAATGCTTATGGTACAAGTTACACTGACATGATCATATATGGCCGAAATTTCATTTACCTCATTCAAGATTATGATATTTATCTATATGTTTATGGTATAGGTCAAGCTAGCAACATTAAGGCTCCATACTCGAACTTGAAGAGGACTCATGGAATCTTGAACATGATTGGATGGGGGATATTGCTCCCTATTGGTGTAATAGTTGCTCGTTATTTTAAGCATTTCGACCCGTTGTGGTTTTATGTGCATTCGGGGTTACAATCATTAGGATTTATTCTTGGACTATCAGGCGTGATTGCAGGATTTGTTTTAGATGACAAACTCGAGGTTAATGTCCGGAAGCACAAAGGACTTGGCATAACCATTCTTACACTTGGTTGTCTTCAGGTTGATAATAGTCACGAAACCGTATTTTGATTACTATTAGTAAAGTTCTTGATTAACTAATAACTATGAATCTGTTTATTGCAGGTTCTAGCACTTTTAGCGCGTCCATCTATAGATGCAAAAACAAGGATATACTGGAACTGGTATCATTACAGTGTGGGAAGAATCGCTATATTGTTTGCAATGGTGAATATATTCTATGGAATCCATGTAGCTGATGCGGGAAGCTCGTGGAATGCTAGTTATGGAGTTATACTCGGAATATTTGTGATAGCCGTCGTCGTTTTAGAGTTCATGAGGTTAAAGAAGAAATAGACATGCCTTCCTCTTTCTGCTTGCAATGTAGATATGGTAGACTCGTTTGTCTATTTGAACTGATAGCCATTGTTGTCTTTTGTTACGCTTATATGTCATCTCTCAAGCTCATAGGGTTTGAGAATTATAAGCTCTGATCATTTTGTGGTGTTAAACATACGTTATTACCAAATTCCTTAATTGCATTCCATTTATGAAATATCTTTTGTTTGTGTAAATAACTTGATGCCATTCATTTAATTTTTTAATTTAACTTGAAATTACAATCATGTGTTTCTTACAGCTCTAGGTACCATAACATGAAAACCCCATGTTATTTTGTCATATCAACTCAACGTCAGCAAAACACCAAAATAACATCAACCTCTCTTATCATAACACCCACCAACATAATTTTTCCTTTTTTTTTTCAAAAAAAACCCCTCAAAAATTAAAACCTCTTTTAAATAAACACGCATTTCATTCATTAATTAAAATTACAAACTACATTACGAATAAAAAAAAAACGTTACGAATTTTTTAAAAAAACCTACGAAATTTTTAAAAACATACGAATAAAAAAAAGTTACGAAATTTAAAAAAAAATAAGATGATTCGGCACCGTCTTCTTCACCCAAATCGCTCCTCAACTTCGCCCGGATTAGTTGTTTTTGCAACCTAATCAAATAGGCGTCTTCGTCGTCCACCGTATGAATCCGGGTACCTAATAATGGCAACTCCTCCAAACGCGTGAAGGTGCGATCTTTCTCGGTTTGTGCATCAAAAGCCCTTTCGACACCTTCCCGTGAGACGAATCTCGGTCTCCAACAACAAATCAAAATTAGTCGAGCTACTTCCACCCGTGCTCGCTTCGGACTTGGTTTTCTTGGAGGGGCGTGGTTTGTCGGGGGGCCTTGGTCTTGCATCATGAGAGAACAAGCTCTCTTGGCTAGGCCTGGGGACGGGTCCGGTTAAGTCCACCGCATCCGGGGCGTCCCATTTGCTATGGTTTCTCAAAATTTCTCACGCGCCCAATTGAGTAAACGCCCCCCCCCCCCCCTTTATGGTCGCCACGGTAAAAATTGTGTGCCCGTTTCATCACATCCTCATCATTCTCGTCACTTTTCCCTAAACGTTTGGCCCGTTTGTACCTCGTTAAAATTTTGGCAATTGGCATTCAAAGTATGTCATTTGCTAGATATCATATCCTTGTTACGTTTTTGGAAATTTGTGGCGTTGAATACGTTCACCACACGAACCCAAAACGTATTACCCTTTTGACATCGACCAACATTATTATATTCCGAAACTTCAATCCAAGACGATGTTAGCAATTCTTCTTCAACCGGTAGCCAAAGACCCGCGATAATCTGTTCTTCATCCGCAACACCTTTGTTTTTCTTTGAACATTTCTTTTTTTGGGAAGCTTTTTTTGTCGGGGATTCGGTTTGTGTGTGGTCATCATTTTGAGATGTGAATGACGTATCTTGTAGTGTTGCGACTTGAGAATGTTGCCACCGAAAGAATGCTTCTTGTTGTTCTTGTTGATGTAGTTGCAATGCTTCCAACGAAGTAAATTGTGAATTTTGATTCGACGGGTTTCCGGCACAAGCTTCGTTCATCAAGTTAACGAATCCATGGGGTGGGTAATCGGCCATTGTTTTTTTGCTAGGAGTTTGGTAAGAAATTGATATGAATTAGTCAAAATTATGATAAAATAAAGTAGATAAATTGAGGTATAAAAATGTTGTATATGTGGAGTAGTAATTTTTTTAAAATTTTTTTCCGTTTAATTAGCCGTTGGGGGGGGGGGGGGTGTTTCAATGAAATTTGTTTCAAAATAAATAGTCGTTGGGGGGGGGGGTGTTTGTAAAAGTCTTTGAAAACTTAAAATGTTTTTTACTAATTTAGCCATAGAGTTGTTTGTTGCAACACAAATAAGGATATCATTAATTTGATAATTTCTTTTTACACTTTCTTCACCTAAATTAGCTATAAAGTTGACTTATATTAAAGTCTTGTTTCCTTTCACTTTCACAAGTTAAGATGTTAAAAGTGTGACTATGACTGATAAGACTAGCCTTTAGCATAAGTGTTACGCGGCTTGTCATCATATGTTATCCCACGAAATTTGAAATGGTAGCGTACTCTCTAAGTCCAAAGCACGAACCAATGGGTCAAATAATCTTCTAGTTAGTTTGTAAAAGTTTTTGAAAACTTAAAAAAAAATTACTCGTTGCAAAGTTTCGGGGGGGGGGGGGGGAGAAATTTGAATTTTTTAAACAAGGGGTAAAAAGGGAAATGTAAAGATAGACGTTCTGGGGGAGGGAATGCTTTTTTTTAAATTTGCACTCCTAACGGGCGTTGGCCTTTTGGTATGTGGGGTGTGGTAACGCCCAACAACGCGGGGGGGGGGGGGGGGGGGGGGGGGGTGTTTGTAAAAGTCTTTGAAAACTTAACTTTTTTTTTATTAATTTAGCCATAGAGTTGTTTGTTGCAACACAAATAAGGATATCATTAATTTCTTTTTACACTTTCTTCACCTAAATTAGCTATAAAGTTGACTTATATTAAAGTCTTGCTTCCTTTCACTTTCACAAGTTAAGATGTTAAAAGTGTGACTATGACTGATAAGACTAGCCTTTAGCATAAGTGTTACGCGGCTTGTCATCATATGTTATCCCACGAAATTTGAAATGGTAGCGTACTCTCTAAGTCCAAAGAACGAACCAATAGGTCAAAGAATCTTCTAGTTAGTTTGTAAAAGTTTTTGAAAACTTAAAAAAAAAATACTCGTTTCAAAGTTTCGGGGGGGGGGGGGGGGGGGGGGGGAGGGTGAGAAAATTGAATTTTTAAACAAGGGGTAAAAAGGGAAATGTAAAGATAGACGTTCTGGGGGGGGATGATTTTTTTTAATTTGCACTCCTAACGGGCGTTGGCCTTTTGGTATGTGGGGTGTAGTAACGCCCAACAACGTGGGGCAACGCCCGTTGGCGCGTTATTACACTCGAGGCTCTTAGTGTTAGATGCATCCTTGAGGCAGTGGCAGAGCTAAAAAAAAATTTGTGAGAGGGCCGAAAAATTTTTTCTTCGAAAAAACAACAATAATAATGTAAGTCAAACAATAGAAAGTTATAGCTCCATGACCAATAACGATAGTATATACCATATTTGCCAAAGGTTTACACATTAACATGTTTAAATTGACAATCGGTGCATTTGTAATACTGTATTGGGCTTTAGAAACATAAAACTTCAACTTTTATGTAATGGTAGGGCTTGGTTTTATGTGATGGGAGGCCAAATCAAAACCTCTAATTTTTTAACACATAAGATGTAACATATACTGGACTAATGGGCTACATTGTAGGAGGCCCATGGGCTAAATTGTAGGAGGGTCAGGACCCTTCCTAGTCTATATGTGGCTTCGCCTATGGCTTGAGGTATACACTTGATGGTTATGTCTTAACTTGCGCACTCTACTAAATGAAGTAGAAATATACGTTAAGAGACAAACATTTTGAAAGTACACTCTAGTGTGCAAATCACCTCTCATATCCATTGAACATTTTATAGCGTCTAGATACGTTCTTTTATACTAGCTGCATATCCTTTGACAATTTTGATCAGACACTAGTTAGACGACGATATGGTGAATCACATAAGTCCCACCATTCACGTTTTTTTAGATTCCACTTAGGTACATGGTTCAATACAACTTCAGCTCTATTTCGATCAACCCACGAGCCCTTAAAAATTACCCATTTTGAATGATTCCTTGAAACTGTTCGAACCTTTACCGTGTGTTGTTAAGTTTACTCAACTGTTAAATTTTGATAGATGTAGTGTATAATATGAAACATCATTCTCGGGCCATTGGTCTTTTGGTGTTCATGTTGATGCCACTATGCACATTGTTATCAACTGTTTTGTCCGGCATATCGTATTTATGAAAATTTTGTTGTGAGACCCCCAAAATCAGGCAAGGAAACATGTAGGCAGCATGGGGGTGCCATGTGATGGTTCATGAAACAATGATATATACGTGACACAAAATTGACGTAATAAAACATTTACATTACATCATAAAAGATTAGAGTTTTTTTTTAAACAAAGGTCCCAGAGTTTTATAAGCGGAAAAATCTATTATTTAAACATGGTTTCGTAATATATGGTTACCAATAATATATGATAAATTTCTGACAGCTTTTACCAAAACCAAAGTTTAAAAAATAACATAGAAATCTCCAAGCAGCCAAAATATCCTGCGGGCTCCCATCCAAGCAAAACTAAGTATTATTACCTGAGATTAAACCTGTAAAACGTCAACACAAAGTTGAGTGATATTCATAGGTTTAGTAGTAAAGTTGTGGAGCACAAGCATTCATTTGTAAAACAAGTAATAGGGAAAATGGTTATATACGTCAACCATAGTCCGAAACCATTATTATTGCTATTTAGCTCATGACACCGAAGCTTAACAAAAGGTAAGTTTCCCTAGTAAGTATTCAGCCCAAATACTCAAATATAAACAAATGTAATGCTTCAAGGTAATACAGGACGGGAATTGTCAATCCCGATGGATCCACCCACAACATTCGTGCTTAAAAATGTAACACTAGAAAATTAACGGTGCATGAAATCGTAGGGAAACTTAGTGGCTATGGAAACTAAAAGCAATAATACTAATGGTAATCTGTTTTGGAAATTATACAAGTTCTGTATAGAATACAAGTTCCGGATAGCATACAAGTTCTGGATAGCATACAGTTTAAAATAAATGTGTTCCACCATGTAAAATCTCTCCCCACGTTTAGAAACAATGTATAAGTTAAAAAAAGGGGCTATGAACTAACCTAATATAGATATTACACGTTTATCGAGGAAAAATATCTGATAGTCGACAAACGACTTCACAAGATAACAATTACTCGTTGATCGAGAACGAGATGCACAACGGTCGACACATAAACGAACGAAACCTAATAAGTCGAGACGAGTCTTAGGCTCGAAACGAGGAATAAATCACATTATAATGTGTAAATAGTATCTTTTAGTAGATTTTGGACATTGTGTAAGTTTTATAAATTTTTTTATAAAACAAATGATGAAAATTCATCATTTTAAAAGTATTATTCAATTTTTGACAAATAAGACCATCATTAGCCCGCTAGTGGTCCATGAAGTATCTATTAAACTTAAGGTCATTTTAAGATAAATTTTGAGTTCGTATATTAAACTTAACGTTAGGCCCAATAGCCGTTACAAGTGTATATTGGGCTTTTATGGCCCAAGATCACTTTATATAGTTTTCAGGTTCTAAAACGCCTCCAAAAGGTGTCCACATAATATTTCACGTTGGTCGGGTCTCAGGTTTTCCAACCATCAGTATATGAACGGGTCTCGACTTCCCGATAAGTAGATCCTACCACCTCGGGTTTTATAAAAATAGCCAATTTACATATTTTAATGTTATGGTTCAATTATGTTGATTTTACAAGATGTCTCGGTATTTAAGTGATTATTTCTAAACTCTAATGAGTCACAACTCGATTTCTATCCACTAATTACCGTAATCAAGTCTAGTATACATGTAAGGAACTCGCATTACTTATGGTTTTATTACAAAAGGGTCAAAATGATAAAAAAACATCAATCCGTGTCAAGGCTGTTTTTGGACAGCCAGGTCCGGTTTCACGGATTTGGCCGCCATTTCCAAACCGTATGTCCGTAGAAAACTATCCGATTGGTGCAGGTCCTATATAAGTTTACCTCCCTCTCATAGTGTTGACTGTTTCAACTGTTCTGAGTTCTTATAAGAGTTTTCAGTCAGTTTATAAATCATGTTCAGATTCGGCCTTTTTATCGTTTCGGTCATATCTAATTCATCGGGTATCGTCACAAGACAAGTCACCCGGAAAAATCACCATAAAACATAGGCCTAACAACCCATAAATTTAAACCAACTTCAAAACCTACTAATTTTTCATAAGGGTCACGTTTTTCACTAACCTAAACCAGAATGCACATCAATCATTTATGGTTAGTTTAGCTTGCATTTTGGTGTCAAAAAAAATCATATATAATGTCCAACTATTCAATATAAATTATTACATCACTAAATATAGTTACACATAAAAAGGACAAATCTTTCAAAAATGAAATAAAGAGAATGAATCTCTTAACAAAAAAAAAGAAATGAAATACCATCATCAACCACAACTTCAAATTCTTGATCAAAAACACAAACCAAACTATCCATTAAATATTTTTACTAAGGTTTTTGAACCTTGCAAAAACTCTTTTACTTCAGCCCTAAAAATCCCCATTCATATTTGATTATCTTGTTTTAAAAAAAATATACCAAGGATGATCACTAGCTACTAAACCCTTCAATGATCACCAACATAAAGTAGAAATTTAGTTGAGTGAAAGGGGTGTTGTAGCTTGGTGATTAACGTCAACTAGAAAGAAGCAAAAGAAGAGTAAAATATGTATTTGATGACCTATGAGAATTGTTGTATAAAAATTGGTTTAGATATGATATAGTAGTGGTGAACACGTATTTAAAATATATGTAAATTTAACACAAGAAGGACATCTGTCACTTTAGTTTATCCGCCCAGTATAAGTCAAATGGGGTAGTTTATTAATTTAAATTGCTTTATAATTTGTAAATACGGGTATTATCTAAGCCTAATATTTTCAAAGATACGCGATTTAAAAGATACACGTAAAACACGAAAATAAACGCTCAATATAAAATAAAAACGTCAACATTCGGAGAACATTTATATTTCAATAATCAAATAAGACTAATGATTTAATAACATTAAGGTGTCATATAAACGAATGACGCTTAAAGGCTTAACGTAAATTACGAAGAATGCTCGTAAAACGAGAAATTAAAATGACGACAATAGAAAAAATTTCTATGTCATAACGAAAATGTTCACGGTCGATGATGGACATAGAATTTGTCGATAAATAATAACTGGCACGTACTCGATACGTTAAAGCCCTAACCTTTCCGGTTAGTCAAGAATCCCTTATTGTTCGTAAAAACGAACATGATAACTAAAAGTCAATTAATAAATATTGGTGTGAATATAAAAAAATAGTATTAGAACTCGGTATAAATGTTGATTTTAAATTTCGGGTTACTACAGTAATTGAATATAGAAAAATAAATTATTTTTTTTATAATTCTGAATAAAATATTATCAATGATAAGATAAATAATTAAAATACAATTTAATTAATATTCTCGAGATCTTAGAATTTACGTATGAAAAAGTAAAGAGGAATGAGTAAAACATTGAAAAATCGAGAAGTACGAATAAAAGTATAATTTAAATACTGGGAAAAATACGAGTTCTTATAGTCGACCCCCCTAAAGGAACTCTGGTCCCTAAGATTTCAACTGGAGACGGAAAAAGACGGGAACAGATAAGGCTACTTTACTTTGAATTGATCTTTAAATACGATTGTGTATTTACAGATAGAATGAACATGATAAACGCTTAAACGGATAATATGCATTATAACGGATTAAGATTAATGATTGACGAGGAATTACGAATCGCTTAAACCGTAAAACACAATAATTTACTTTACTAAGAAAAATGAGGGTTTTAACTATGTTATATAGAGATTAAGACAAAAATGTATATTTAATGGGTAAACAATCGTTAAGTGTTTTCTTGATCAAGATAGTGTTAAAAATAGAAGTAAACTAGGTTCAAGTCTTACTTTGGTCGTCTTGAGAAACCTTGAGATGATTGTATGAAATTATTGTTAAAACTTAGGTTTATGGTTACGATTAGAGAAAATCTAGTTTCCAAATTATTTAAAATATTTAGTAGAAATGAAGTTTAAGACGGTAATTTCATTAAAATGGAATTAAAATATGATGACAAATCAAAATAGTTCGAAAGGTAATGCATGATGTCATTTTAAACATAAGTTAAAATTTTACAAAGAAAATTTATAGATCTGACATTTTAGCTTGAGATAGTTATTTTAATAATTTAAAAGTTTGGTAAACAGTGTAAAATTTTCGTAAAAGTTTATAATAATATATAGAAATCTATAAAGGTGTTTAATATATCAAATGGTAAACAGGGAACATATTCGGTTTTCAAAAGATGACAAGATAGCAAACGAATATGGAGCAAATAATAGTCAACAATTAGTATCTAAGCAATGGTACAAGGGGATAAAGCGATAGTCGTACGAATTCCTCAAAGGATGTGACGAAATATAGGTGTCGACGATGAGACAATAAGAAACAAAGGATTTAGCAAGTTATTAATTCTTTGAGAATGATTAGTGTCGCAAATCTCGGCTCATTAAGCTCTCGGTGGTCCATACACGATCGAAAAGAAAAGCCAAAGTAACAAATTTTAAATTCGAAGAAAATTCTTAAACAATTACTTGTAAATAAAATCAATAAAATAAACAATGTTAGCGATCAGAGAGCGAAATCAACTCATGATTCACATGAACGAATTTCGAGGCAATAAAGTCTGACACACATCATGACGAATATACGATATCACTATTCATGTACAGTCATAAATCTTTAATCACGTCCGAAGACATTTCGAAGGTATACCAAAATTTACTCAAAGAAATTTGGTCGAGAAGAATGTATAAAAACACTAGAACTTCCAAGTACGATATCAATAGTCAGTAACTAGAAGAGCGGTAAATAGAATTGTATCATGAGAGAAAATGAGGTCACAAGTAGAGCAAAGCTCGTTGAGTAAAGAAAAATAGATTGTACTCGCATGCACGTAATTTGTTCAAGAAAAGATAAGGAAACACATGCATATGTCTTGAACTTGTACTACTTGCATAACGCATAAAAGTTTTCATAATTTTATTCTAACAAGATTTTAAGGTGACTACTATTCAGCCTCGCATGGCTCTTTCTAAATTACGCATAGGTGATCAGGCCATGCATAATTTAGGACTAGCAATGCGATGCTCAGTTTCGTCAAGCTAGTATTACGTGGCATATATTAAAAAAATATATAACATGTCATTTTCAAATAGAAATCGAATTAGTTTATGAAACGTTTTCGAGAGTAAGTAATTCGCTAGATATTTAAATCAAAAACTTTAATGTTACACAAATTCTTTTATAAGGCCAAAGTAAAACAATTTGTGTAAATACATCGTAAAACAATGTCAATTAACTTTATGAGTTATTTTTCAAGTATTTTATAAGGCCCGATAGTACAAATTGGTAAAATTATTCGTAAAAAGAATAACAATTTTATATATATAGTGACATGATGATATCTTATAAAATAGCGAGTGGGTTACACGGGAGTAGTAAAGAGTAATTAATTAGAAAATCGATGAAATGCTTACATGATGATAGAGTTTCAAAAGGTTTAGCCGGAATCATCATGAGACACGTATTAAAAATGATGACGAAAGATGTGAAAATAAGAACTTCAAGTCTCTATCCAAATCGTTGGTACCTATAGAGGAAAAGAAAGATAGAATATAATGACAAATAAGTGACGTATAGAATAAAGGATAAAGGAATCCATACGCGTGCACATCGAAAATTATTCGACATAAGTATGCTTTTAAGAAAGTAAAATATCAGTTTCAACACTAGTTCCTTCGCGTTAGACGTAAAACGACATTCCCGACAACTTTCGTGTTTTGACCGACAACTGTATCCTACCAGAAAATGAAAATTTTACCCCCTGCAGTTCTACATCAGCGCCAAGTTTTCATATATGCAGAACATTAATTCTTAAATTTTACAAAATTCATATGAGCGTAACTTGATCATTCTTAATATTTACAGGTCGAATATTATGTCCAAACAACCGTCTTGACAAGTAGAAACATATTTTTAAGTATAAAGTTTATAAAAATATTTTTTCGACATCGTTAAATTACCCGTAATTTTTTTTGCATAAAGTATATATTTTTGACACACCTCGAAATTTAATCAAACTTCATAACGACCCGAAATTTATGTACACACATGACTTATGGATCTCATGACAACTAAAAAATAGATTGTATAATTGAGCTTATAAAGAAAAAATATAGCATAGAAAGTGGTTTATAGATACCAACGAGAATCTAAGAAAACAAAACATCGCATGACGTCCATGTATAGATTTCGTTATGCAAGGTAGGACGGTCTCCTTGGCGGCATGATTCTACAAAAATACAAGATATATAGGGGAGAAAGAATGAATCAACACTGAGTTGCGTTCCCAAAGCGAGAGGGTATTATGAAAAAGCATGATAGAAGTTTATAGAAGTAAAATTGTATTCCTATCAACTGCCATAATCTAGACGATGAGTTACAAGATAACGATGGTGTTTCCAAGGAATAAGCGAACAATATAATTCGGAGTCGATACGTATACCGGTCAATGAAATAAATCTTCGAATGTCGTGCAAAGCGGTGGTATATATAAAAACTATTAACAAAAGATTATGAAAAATCCATGATATTATACAATACGATTTCAAGGAATGCTTCAAGGTGTGTGACTCACACGATGTCCTTTAGTCTTTTTCGGGGACACATTGAGCTACATAATGGTCTATAGACTATTTTTCAAGACATCCAATCACAAATGATCGAAAAGCAATTTGGATATCTAAATAGATATCTTAAAGGAGTTAAACAGTGAAAGTAACACACACGGTAGTAAAATGGTAATTGGAAGTTTCATCGGACACAATACTTACTTAATCCCAAACAACGGTAACACAGAAGTACGCACCACATCTAAAGTGAGTCAAGAAAATTAGACGGTTCAAAACGAACGAGTATATAAGGTCAGTCGTATCACACATAAACAAGATATCAATAGTATTCAGAAAAGTGAGCATGAAAAGTCGGCAGCATACGCGCTCCGAATACAAGTATGAATGTCATAACAATATAAAATTATTGTAACAAGATCAATTCACAAGAACAAGAATTTAAGAAATATAGTAAGAGCAGATGTAACTACAGTAATATCCAATGATAATTCATTGAGCATAAAGGCTTTGAAAATAGATAGTAATTATCGTCATTAGGGTAATGTAATAATTCAAAATGTAATCAAGTGATGAAATACTACAACGATAATTAAAAGTAAATAATAAGGATTAGAGAGTTACCCGCGCAGATATCGAACAGCAATGGCAGATTCTGTGTTTGACACTTAGAAACATGAAATATTTGAACTTTTCGGTTATAGACTAAGTTTTAAAAATGAATCAGTTCCCTATAACCATCGCTCTGATACCAATCCGTGAGACCCCCAAAATCAGGCAAAGAAACATGTATGCAGCATGGGGGTGCCATATCATGGTTCAGGAAACAATGATATATAAGTGACACAAAATTGACGTAATAAAACATTTACATTACATCATAAAAGATCAGAGTTTTTTTTAAACAAAGGTCCCAGAGTTTTATAAGCGGAAAAATCAAATATTTAAACATGGTTTCATAGTATATGGTTACCAAGAATATAGGATAAACTTCTGACAGCTTTTACCAAAACCAAAGTTTAAAACATAACATAGAAATCTACAAGCAGCGAAAATATCCTGCGGGCTCCCATCCAAGCAAAACTAAGTATTATTACCTGAGATTAAACATGTAAAACGTCAACACAAAGTTGAGTGATATTCATAGGTTTAGTAGTAAAGTTGTGGAACACATGCATTCATTTGTAAAACAAGTAATAGGGAAAATTGTTATATACGTCAACCATAATCCGAAACCATTATTATTGATATTTAGCTCATGACATCGAGCTTAACAAAAGGTAAGTTCCCCTAGTGAGTATTCAGCACAAATACTCAAGTATAAACAAATGTAATACGTCAAGGTAATACAGGACGGGGATTGTCAATCCCGATGGATCCACCCACAACATTCGCGCTTAAAAAGGTAACACTATAAAAATAACGGTGCATGAAATGGTATGGAAACTTAGTGGCTATGGAAACTAAAAGCAATAATAATAATGGTAATCTGTTCTGGAAAGCATACAACTTCTGGAAAGCATACAAGTTCTGTATAGAATACAAGTTCTGGATAGCATACAAGTTCTGGATAGCATACAATTTTAAATGAATGTGTTCCACCATGTAAAATCTCACCCCGCATTTAGAAACAATGTATAAGTAGTAAAAAGGGGCTATGAACTCACCTGGTATAGATATTACACGTTTATCGAGGAAAAACATTTTATAGTCGACAAACGACTTCACAAGATAACAATTACTCGTTGATCGAGAACGAGATGCCCAACGGTCGACACATAAACGAACGAGACCTAATAAGTCGAGACAAGTCTTAGGCTCGAAACGAGGAATAAATCACATTATAATGTGTAAATAGTATCTTTTATTAGATTTTGGACATTGTATAAGTTTTATAAATTTTTTATAAAACAAATGATGAAAATTCATCATTTTCAAAGTATTATTCAACTTTTTACAAATAAGACCATCATTTGCCCGCTAGTGGTCCATGAAGTATCTATAAAACTTAAGGCCATTTTAAGATGAATTTTGAGTTCGTATATTAAACTTAACGTTAGGCCCAATAGCCGTTACAAGTGTATAATGCGCTTTTATGGCCCAAGACCACTTTATATAGTTTTTAGGTTCTAAAACGCCTCCAAAAGGTGTCTACTTAATATTTCACGTTGGTCGGTTCTCAGGTTTTCCAACCATCAGTATATGAACGGGTCTCGACTTTCCGATAAGTAGATCCTACCACCTTGGGTTTTATAAAAATAGCCAAGTTACATATTTTATTGTTATGGTTCAATTATGTTGATTTTACAACATGTCTCGGTATTTAAGTCATTATTTCTAAACTGTAATGAGTCCCAACTTGATTTTTATACACTCATTACCGTAATCAAGTCTACTACACATGTAAGGAACTCGCATTACTTATGGTTTTATTACAAAAGGGTCAAAATGATAAAAAAAACATCAACCCGGGTCAAGGCTATTTTTGGACAGCCAGGTCCGATTTCACGGATTTGTCTGCCATTTCCAAACCATATGTCCGTAGAAAACCATCCGATTGGTGCAAGTCCTATATAAGTTTATCTCCCTCTCATAGTCTTGACTGTTTGAACAGTTCTGAGTTCTTATAAAAGTTTTCAGTCAGTTTATAAAGCATGTTCAGATTCGGCCTTTTTATCATTTTGGTCATATCTAATTCATCGGGTATCGTCACAAGACGAGTCACCCGGAAAAATCACCACAAAACATAGGCCTAACAACCCATGAATTTAAACCAACTTCAAAACCTACTAATTTTCCACAAGGGTCACGTTTTTCTACTGACCTAAACCAGAATACACATCAATCATTTATGGTTAGTTTAGCTTGCATTTTGGTGTAAAAAAAATTCCTATACAATGTCCAACTATTCAAGATAAATTATTACATCAGTAAATATAGTTACACATAATAAGGAAAAATCTTACAAAAATGAAATAAAGAGAATGAATCTCTTACCAAAAAAAGAGATGAAATACCATCATCAACCACAACCTCAAATTCATGATCAAAAACACAAACCATGCTATCCACTAAATATTTTTACTAAGGTTTTTGAACCTTGCAAAAACTCTTTTACTTCAGCCCTAAAAATCTCCACTCATATTTGATTATCTTGTTTAAAAAAAGATACCAAGGATGATCACTAGCTACTAAACCCTTAAATGATCACCAATATAAAGTAGAAATTTAGTAGAGTGAAAGGGGTGTTGTAGCTTGGTGATTAATGTCAACTAGAAAGAAGCAAAAGAAGAGTAAAATATGTATTTGATGAACTATGAGAATTGTTGTATAAAAATTGGTTTAAATATGATATAGTAGTGGTAAATACGTATTTAAAATATATGTAAATTTAACACAAGAAGGACATCTGTCACTTTAGTTTATCCGCCCAGTATGAGTCAAAGGGGATAGTTGATTAATTTAAATTGCTTTATAATTTGTAAATACGGGTATTATCTAAGCCCGGTATTTTCAAAGTTACGCGATTTAAAAGATACGCGTAAAACACGAAAATAAACGTTCAATATAAAATAAAAACGTCAACATTCGGAGAACATTTTATTTTAATAATCAAATAAGACTAATGATTTAAAAAACGTTAAGGTGTCATATAAACGAATGACGCTTAAAGGCTTAACGTAAATTATGAAGAATGCTCGTAATACGAGAAATTAAAATGACGACAATAGAAAATATTTCTATGTCATAACGAAAATGTTCACGGTCGATGACGGACATAGACTTTGTCGATAAATAATAACTGACACGTACTCGATACGTTAAAGCCCTAACCTTTCCGGTTAGTCAAGAATCCCTTATTGTTCGTAAAACGAACATGATAACTAAAAGTCGATTAATAAATATTGGTCTGAATATAAAAAATTAGTATTAGAACTCGGTATAAATGTCGATTTTAAATTTCGGGTTACTACAGTAATTGAATATAGAAAAAAAATTCATAATTCTGAATAAAATATTATCAATGATAAAAAATAATTAAAATACAATTTAATTAAGATTCTCGAGATCTCAGGATTTACGTATGAAAAAGTAAAGAGGAACAAGTAAAACATTGAAAAATCGAGAAGTACGAATAAAAGAACAATTTAAATACTGGGAAAAATACGAGTTCTTATATTTGTTGTCTTTAGGCCTTCGCTTCAAGCGAATTATTGAATGTGTAGTAAAAAAAGTATTTTTTGAGACATCCTTACTTAATCTCAAAGAATAACATGAGTCATTATGTATATGGTGTATGTACAACATCATGCATTCATTTACATATGATCGACTATATGAGTATATTGTTATTTAAAGTCATCCATAATGAGCCAGATATCATACACATAATAGAACATTTTCAAAGAGTGACATAGCATATTAAAATATTAAATACTAGTTTATTTTTAAATATTAATCTAATAATAATATAGAGGAATCACGTTCCTCTAGGAACAGTAAAACCCCTCATTTAAAAAATAAACAAATGTGTTTATTAACACATCTTCTCACAAACATAAACACTCTCACCTAAAAACTATGAATAAATAAATGCATTTATTAACACATTCTTGTCAGATACACTCTCACCTAAAAAACTATATCTCTCTAATATCTCTCACGTACACTCTCACCTAAAACTTAATAGATTAATTTTTGTCTCACCCAACTATGAGATTTGGGAGATGTTGGTGTGTTTCGTATCCATTATTGTGGGTTTCATCTCATCTAACATAGATCTTTGTTGACAAGGTGCGTTAGATCTATAAGTGGGAGATCTTGGTGTGTTTCGTCTCTATTATTGTGGGTTTCAAGATCTTGGTGTGTTTTGTCTCCATTATTGTGGGTTCCATGCGATCTAACATAAATCTTTCTTGATAAGGTGCGTTCGATCTAAAACTGATCAGTTTCATGAAAACTTTGATACCTTGGTAGATATTTGTTGATGAGACGAGTTTCATCTAAAAGTTTAATATTTCTTGATAAGCTAAGTTTGATCTAAAACTGATGAGTTTGATCTAAAACTTTGATAAATTTTATAGTTTCATAAATCTTTGTTCATGAGATTAATTTCATCTAAAATTAATCTTTAATCTATTAATAGGTGAATCACGTTCCTCAAGGAACATTGAAGCTTCTCACATAGAGAATAAAGAAATGCCTTGGAAACATTTGGTGCGTTTCCAAGGTTGTTGTTGGTTACATACGAGTTTTGATGTATTTGTTGACCTGATGACCCAATGTAGCAAAAAACCTCTTCGTTGCCGTCCTCTGCGCTGGGTGACGTTGTTGGTGGGTATGTTTACCAAGGTTGATGGACCTTTTGATAGTTGTTGGTTGCATACGAGTTTTGATGTATTTTTTTGGCCTGGTGAGCCGATGTAGAAAAAACCTTCTTCGTTGCTGCCATCTGCGATGGGTGACGTTGTTGGTGGGTATGTTTACAAGGGTTGATGAAACTTTTGATTGTTGTTGTTGCATACGAGTTTCGATGTATATGTGGTCCTGATGAGCCGATATAGCAAAAAACATGTGTGTGTTCCTATTCATTGTCCGTGGTTGGTAATGTCTATGGTTGGATTCCATGTGATGATCGCACAGGCTAAATTTATTGTGGGAATGTGGAATTCTCTAGGCTGTGATGACCTAGAATAGCCAGGTTAAACCCGAGACTCCACGGACCTTGGCCGAGCAACATTTTGAGGATGCAACCATGCTGTGTATGTCTAGTTTTCCCTGAAGGACGTCCTATCTAAGCCTGATATGGTCCATGTTGCTAAAAAACGGAGATACCCGTTCATATATTTTAGGTATGGTATTTTTAGTCCGCTAATGGAGGGCTGCTGCCACTTTTGAAAGCAATGATCAAAACTTTTTGAGAACTTTTGAGAGTGATAATCAAAACTTCTATAAAATAAGGTTGTGAATATAGGTATCTGAACTTTTATAGGCAGGTTCGTGTAAGCTTTAGTTTACGTGCAACTTGGCAGGACACTTTTGACAGGTTTGAAGCCATTGTGGCTGTATTTTCTTGATAAGGTGAGTTTGATCTAAAACTTTAATAATTTGATGCATCTTTTTGGATTTTGGAAAACTTAAGGATTTTCGATAACGTTGTTTGAGGTTAATCTAACATAGATCTTTCTTGATAAGGTGTGTTCGATCTAAAACTAATTAGTTTCATGAAAACTTTGATACCTTGATAGATCTTTGTTAATGAGATGAGTTTCATCTAAAAGTTTAATATTTCTTGATAACCTAAGTTTGATCTAAAACTGATGAGTTTGACCTAAAACTTTGATAGCTTTTATAGTCTCATAAATCTTTGTTCATGAGATGAGTTTCATCTAAAATTAATCTTTAATCTATTAATAATATAGGTGAATCATGTTCTCCAAGGTACAGTGAAACCCCTCACATAGAGAATAAACAAATATGTTGGAAACATTTGGTGTGTTGCCTCTACCTCTTTGTTGCCACTATCTGTGTTGGGAGTCGTTGTTGGTGGGTTGGCGATAACATGTTATGTTTACCAGGGTGATGGACCTTTTGTTTGTTTTTGGTTGCATACGCTTTTTGATGTATTTATGGGCCTGATGAGTCGATGTAGCAAAAAACCTCTTTGTTGCCGCCATCTGCGTTGGGTGACGTTGTTGGTGGGTATGTTTACCAAGGTTGATGAACCTTTTGATTGTTGTTGGTTGCATACGAGTTTTGGTGATTTGTTGGCCTGCTAAGCCGATGTAGCAAAAACCCTCTTTGTTTTCGACCATCTGCGTTGGGTGACATTGTTGGTGGGTATGTTTACCAAGGTTCATGAACCTTTTGCTTGTTGTTGGTTTCATATGAGTTTTGATGTATTTGTTGGCCTGGTGAGCCGATATAGCAAAAAACACGTGTGCGCTACTATTTATTGCTCATGGTTGCTAATGTTAATGGTTGAATTCTATGTAATGGTCGCACAAGCTGAATTTGTTGTGGGAATGTGCAATTCTCTAGGCTGTGATGACATTGAATAGCCCAGCTTAAACCCGAGACTCCACGGACCTTGGCGGGGAAACCTTTTGAAGAGGCAACCATGTCGTATGTGTCCCACTTTCCTTGAAGGGCATCATATCTAAGCCTGATATGGTCTATGTTGCTAAAAACGGAGATACCCGTTCATCTATTGTAGGTGAAATTTTTTTTGTCTGCTAACGGAGGGTTGTTTCCCCTTTTGAATGCAATGATAAAAACATTTGAAAACTTTTAAGAGCGATAATCAAAACTTCTATAAAAAAGGTTGTGATTATGGGTATTTAAACCTTTATAGGCAGGTTTACGTAAGCTTTGGTTTACGAGCAGCTTAGCGGGCCACTCTTGACGGGTTTGCAGCCATGGTTGCTGTCTTTCTTGATAAGGTGAGTTTGATCTAAAACTTTAATAATTTGATACATGTGTTTGAATTTCAGGAAACTTAAGGATTTTCAATAACATTGTTTGAGGTTTATTGTCTTCTGATGTACTTACCTGTGCATTTCATTGGGTTGATTGTGTACCGGTATACTAAAAACATGTGTGACTTACTATTTATGGTCCGTGTTTGCTAATGTTTGTGGTTAGATTATATAATATAAGCTAAGTTGTGTTTCCTCCTGGTATGTGTATTTATTCATATTAGAAAGATACAATTTTAGGTAAGAGTGTATGTGTTTGTGAGAGGAATGTGTTAATAAACGCATTTTTTTATTCTCTATGTGAGGGGTTTCACTATTCTTAGGGGAACGTGTAGCTTATATTGCATACTTTTACCGAATAAAGCGATAATAAAAAGTTTTAACAAATGATGACGTATAGTCCCTAGTCGGGTTGAACAGTCCGACTCACGGGTATTATCCGTATCCATCAGGAATGGATTCATACTTATGCGATGCGCGCACAGCCCAGGAGGCCCAGTAAGTCGTTGTCGCACATAGGGTTTATTACTTAACCGTATCCTCGTCGCACTACGACAGGATCAGACAAGAATATAATCTATCTTATGATTATATTCGCCTAAGAAAAGAGGATATACACTTACCTCAGTTATGCGATAAATATCAATCTATTTTGAGTCATTATCCTTCCTTTGGCCACAAGAGTAGGAGAGCCCAGCCAGGACTCTCTCGGGTATAAAAGGAACCCCATAGGTTCCACAAAGGTACGATACATACAATACCCTAAACCCTAACATACTCAAATAGATTACTTACTCTCACGCCGGAGTCTAATCGTGGGCCACAAACCCACGGTAAGCCCAACGGTGTCTGTTTTAGTGCGCGGGGTCCTCAGAAAAGTTTCACTTGGTGCAAGAGCCGGAGTCCACAAGACCCCGAATTAATCCTAATTCGGGTCAAGCTCGGTCCATCCAACTTTTGTATCAACAAGTTGGCGCCATTTGTGGGACCCTACACTAAGCTCTAAAGCAATGACGAAAAACGGTGCGAACGAAGGCCATCGAAGATCCTCGACGGTAGATGGTCAGATCGTATCCGAGAATGTTACTCCTGGATCCGCTAGCGAGGCAAACAGTCGGGATGTGACAAATCCACCTCCCAGAGGAACAAATATACTATTCTCAACTCCCCTACTTATTATCTAAGAATGAGATGTGGGACAGGAGTCAGCTCAGCCTCCTCCTAATAAAAATAAAAGAAGGACACCCCCCACATCAGAAGAAAGCGAGGAAGTAATCGTTACTGATGCACGCGTGATGGAATAATATGTAGCGAATAATCTGCAAACACTCATCCCACTAGTTACCAAATACATGAAAAATCAGAAGGGAACAAAAGGAAAGGAGTATGTAGAACACGGTCAGTCTTTTGAAAGCGATCCATCAAGATCGGGTGGTAATCACCCTATAAAGCGCAGGCGTGAGTATTAATCTTCAGATGACCTAGACTTCTCACAACCTTGGAGAAGAGCTAGAAAAAAATGCATTCACAAGACGCATACAGTATTACTGAGATACAAGAAAGCGTCGCATGCCAGCAAACGTAAAAACGTACGATGGCACCTCAGATCCAGAAGACCACTTGAAAGTCTTCGAATCCCAAGCAGGTATTGAGCAATGGCCAGAACCTGTATGGTGCAATATGTTCAATTCCACACTTGTAGGAAACACGCGGATCTGGTTTGATAGACTTCCACCACGAACAATTAATGGGTTTGAAGCATTGCGAAAAGCATTCAAAAGAAACTATGTGCAACAGAAAAGACATGATAGGAGTGCTGTATCACTCGCAAGAATTAAGCAGAACCAGGGCGAATACCTGGAGGACTTTCTAGAATGTTTCAAAAGCGAATGTCTTCAAAGAAAGGAATGCGCAGAGGTTTTAAAAGTATCTTGCTTCATGGTAGGTATACGCAACAGTGATCTAATAAAAAAGCTAAATGAAAAAACCCAGAAACCTTTGATGGAGTACTACGGCGAGTAATATCCTTCATACAGGGGAATCAGCTGCCTCAAAAGTCATATAAAACGTCATGGTTATAGACCCCGTGACGCGCCTAATAAAGGGTCTAGTCGGTAAAGCAGGCCTGGAGGTCTCGACTACCAAGGAAATAAAAGAGAGGGACGAGCCAGTAACTTTAGGTTTACCCCCTTAAGTTAACTCTAAGGGAAATCCTTATATCAAAAGGCGCGAACTTCCCAAGACCATTGCCAATGACCACTCCGGTAGAAAGGCGCATTGGCAACACGTACTGTGAATATCATGACGAAAAGGGAGACACTACAAATGAATGTATTCAGCTGTAGAAACATATCGAGAATATGGTAAAAGAAGGCAAGCTAAAACACCTTGTCAAAGAAACCGCGGAGGATGGGAAACCAAAAACCGCTAACACAAATGTTTACATGGTAGAAGCGTGGCAGCGAAGGACAAAGCAAAAGGTGAGCCAAAAGTTCTCAAAAGGAAGAGACATCTCCTTTCCCCCCCCCCCCCCCCCCCCCCTCAGCGCGAGTAATGTGGCAGAAGGTCCGTTTGTAATAGAAATAAACATCGGTGAATATAATATACATCGTATTTATGTCGATGGAGGCTCATCAGCAGAAATAATGTATGAACACTGTGTTGATCCCAAACTTATATCGATTAAGCTTGTGTATAGGAGATTAGATCAAGTTATACACGTAGAGAAACTTTGTTTATGTATAAAGTAATCTAAGTGTTATGCGGACTTAACACTTAAACAAGAACACACAAACATGTAAAACAAACTTTGACTTGATTGATTATAATGAACTTGCTTACAATGAAAGTGTTTAACGTATGAAAACTTATTATGAAACATAAACTAAAGGTCTTCTTTTATAGACATAAGAAGCCTTGTACAAGAGTCTACGTATCAACTATTCTAGGTAAAGATAATTATAGAAAATACAATGTTGAACTTATCTTTACTAGAAACAAACTAGAAACAAACTAGAAACATAATATGTGTAGACTACATCTTCCTATCAGTGCTTGTCTTCAACCTATCAACGCTTGACTTCTTCTTGTCAATGCTTGATCTGTCAGCGTTTGTTTTCTTCCTATCAACGCTTGTTTTCCTCTTGTCAACGCTCAAGTGGACTGGCTACATTTTATTCCCAACAATCCTCCCCTAAACTTGATATCTACTCTAGTGATCAAGTTTCTGAATAAAAATTAAGAACTAGGAGGAATCTTACAACTCTTATCATATTGGTAATAAATATGTCTGATCAAATCTTTGGCCACGTCACTTGAATAGTCAATCTCCAGCTGTGTTGTCTTCATCTTCTCCAAAACTTCTTTGGACATGGAATACTGACCATCTACAAGAAGATACTCAGCAAACTTTGTAGAGCTCAAATAATATACACCAGCAGCTGAATACAAACGCCATTGAAGACCACTGAGATCATCTTCAAGATCCTTCCAAACAACAGGATCTTCTTCTTTTGGTCCACACATTCTCTTGAATGTGGACCAAAGTTTTATTCCATTGACTGAAGTAGGAGCTTCAGTCTCATACTTGGCCTCCAACAACCTCCAAAGGTCTACCAAGTCTTCTCTATCCAAACTTGCAAAGAGATATATAAGTGTAGTAAAAGTGTGTACCTCTTTCCAATACCTACCAATCTTCCAAAACCCACTTTCATCTTCTTCATAGCTTATAATAGGGTTTCTGGCATCAAGAGGTAACACTTGAACCATATCTGAAGCTTCCAATGGTGAGAGCTTGATGCTCCTTCTTATAACAGCTTCACTTGGTTTCAATCTATCCATATATTTAGGAAACTCAAGAGGAACTCCCTTCTTCAAAGGTCTTGGAACAATCATTGCCTTCTTAAGCTCCATCTCTTCTGCAATTTCTTCTTTCCTTTCATCAGAAAGAAGTCTTAGAGTGTTTTCTTCTTGCACTTTTGCCCAAATGGGATAAGCCTTGTACTCCAACTCTTCAAAGGATAATCCTAACAATTTCTTATAGGTCCATCCTGTTCCATGACATCTGAGTAGCATATAGTACAACTCCCTTCTATCCCTCTTCAACATTGAGAGAATGTTGCTAGCTTTGTGTTTCAGAATTACCTTGCAGTCTTTTTGTACTCTTAGAAGAATCTCCAAACCCCATATTTGGTCTGAAATAGTCAAATCTGGATTCTCCATACACCTATCTTCCCAAGCATGGTACACCTGAACAACTTCTGGCATATCAAAATCTACTTGCAATTTCAACTCATTCAGCTTCTCTCTTGCCAAATCATCACCATATTCAAGTCTCTCAGGTTGCTCAATTATCATCACACTTGAATCTGAACTGGCTTCATCACTTCCTTCTTGTTCCTCTGAAGTGACAACAAATGGTGATTCACCAACCTTCTTTCTTTCTTGTTCCACAAGTTGTGCAACCAACCTTCTATCAAACTCTACCTGTACTGCATCCTTTGGAACTTCTACTTCTACCATGATTCCTTTACCCTTATCTAATGGATCAATTATGGGTAAGGATGATGGTAATACCTGTGAAGATACTTCTTTGATGATGGATGATGACTGGAATACATCAATCTCATCTGCAGGTCTGTCAACGCTCAATTTTCTCATGTCTGCGCCCAATTTGCTCATGTCAGCGCTTGGTGTGTCAGGGTCCAAATTTTGCTTGTCAACGCCCAAATTACTTGTCTCAGCGCCCCTTGTAATTTTCTCCAACATAGCTGTAAAAGACAAGTCTAAATTTGTAGGAGTTACCAGAGATCTGTCAAAACTTGGTTGCTTCTTCAATTCAGTGAGGGCTTCAGCAACACCCAAAGATTCTCCATCATGTGAGCCCTTATCACTCACATTAATCTGTTCATCCTCCCCTTTGGAAGATTCCTCCATTCCACGCCTTGTGCTAGCATTTTCCAAAATAACAATCCTCTCCCTCAATTGCTTGAGTTCAAGGCCTTGTGTACTGACAATTTGTACCAAGTCTGCATTTTACTTTTGCAAGCTAATGCAGACAGCCGCCAATTCTATTAATGTCATTAGTTCCAATCTGCCCTCCTCTATAATGGGTATTTGACCTCCCAAGTTAGATGCATGGGGCATGGATGAGGTCTTAAAGATGTTAGGACTGTCTTGGCCTGCATCTAAGCCAGAACCAATAGTCCCAGCCTCATCCATAGCACCAACCACACTTGTGGTGGTGGTTCTCTCTGCTACATAGCTAGGACCACTAGAGGAGAACACTCCAGTAGTCCTTTGGTGTTTTTGTAACCTATATTGTGGTGGGGTAGAAGATGATGTGAATTGGGTGGATGTGGGTTGGTTAAGGGGTGTTTGGGTCTGTGAAGGAATGGTGTCAACGTTTGGATTACTTGTGTCAACGCCAACATTGAATGTGTCAGCATCAAAGGGTTCTTGGTCAATTTGCGTGTGTTGAGGTGAAGGTAAAGGTTCTGGTATTGGGTCAAGTTGTGGTTGTGGGTCTGGTTGGGGTTGTGCTGCTGCAATAACAGCAAGCATAGCTGGAGTGAGGGGTAAGTCACGGTGAGGGGGTGAGTTAATCTTTGTAAAAATAGCTTTCTTTTGCATAGGGATCTCATAAAAGTCATCATGATCCCTTGTGCAGTAATTTTGCACATCAAAAACCATTTGTAAAAATCTGGGATAAGCCAAAGTCATCTTACTCCCTTTGTTTTTACACATGCCATCAAAAATCATTTTAGAATAATTAAACTTTTGCCCAGTTGCAATGCATACAAGAGCACTAGCAATGGATCTATTAATCTCATTGAATGCAGTACACTTGGGACTCAAACATTGTAAGATGACATGTATGAGGTACTTCCAGGCTGGGGGAAACTCCTGTTTATGATATTTGTTTAAAGTTCCCTCATCAGGGAAAGGATAACCCAAACCCTTAGTCCTTGTTCTATTTCATGAATTGGAAGGGTGGTTATACCATCTACATCATCAAGATGCAAAGCCTGGCGAACCAAGGCTTCAGTAACCACCCACGTACGCCCATGAACAATAGATGATAATGTAGTCACTTTATTAACTGTTAAGGAACTAACAGTGTTCCAAAACTGCTTAATATGTGTGACAGAGATGAGAGGAGCATGAGAAAGAGCATACCTAATTGGGGATGCATTCAAATACGCCACCATCTGGGTGTATTGGGGAAACAGAGCATCATCAGCGTCTAAATATGCAATCATGTTGTGTTGACTCCTGAATCCCAATACCAAATCACTTGGTTTAAATTTTGGTGCCATTGTAGAAGAAAGCTGTTTGTGAATATTTAGAAAGATGAATTATAGGAGAAAATTGTTAGACAAGAATCGTAGATACCCTGTTTAAAAATAGGAGCCAAATATATAGGAGAGATAGATGAATGTGATTGGTAAAAAATGAGGCAACTATTTTCAAAATATCATGATGAAAATATTGAAAAGAAAATAAGTTATCTCATGCATTAATTAAAAGTTATCTGCTCCCAAAATTACGGCCCAAAAATTCGTCAAAAATAACAACTGGGTAGGTCCCAATGGGTATCAACGGTCAAAAATAACCCATCAACGCCCAACGGCTATATTCTTTTCAACGTTTGCCAAAGCCATGTCAGCGTCTAAATTGGTCATAACAACGCTTGAAAAATACTTGTCAGCGTCCAAAAATAAAAGTAATAAAAAATGAAAAAGGACCTTAACAAAGTAATTTATCCTAGTGAAGATAACCTATAAGTTGATAATTATTATAGGGCGGCAAGCACTGTCCAGTTATGCACACTTGCTTATGCAAGATAGACATAACAGTCCTCTAGTGTCCCTTGCTAACCAAAACTCTTAACAACTAAGTTATCTCATAAAATTCCTCGTTACTCCCAGGTAAAACCCATGATAAAATCATCCCCAAGTCTCCCACAGACCACAACCAATTCTAGGCCAAAAATGTCTTGGCAGCATGCATAGTATATCAACTTTGCATGCTACAATGCCTCATGATTTAGTAAAACTAACTCATACTCACCTGTGGACACAATCTAGAATTGTGATAAGAGTATCATAAGAATACCCAAATGTCCTAAAGGTTACTAAAACCTCCCCTTAAACTGTGATACATATGTTGCTCAAAAATATGCATGAACATAAAAAATTTATGTCAAGATAGGAATATAAATATTCCAACCATCATCCATAAAAACATGCTCAATTGATTCTCCAAGGATCCATAAGCAACTCTGTATCCAATGGTATAATGCTAACACCACCTGCACACTTAGATTAAAAACCACAAAACTAACATTGTTGCTGACAACGCCACGATAACACTTGTCAGCGTTAAGATAACCTTTGTCAGTGTTAGAAAAATATAGTGGAAAATCTAACTTCAAAAAGACCAATAACAATGCATTATCCTGTACATACTTTTACATTAAGACACCAAAACACATATTATGTGAGATTGATCATTCCAATACTTGTTACCAAGTATTGAAACCTTCCATCATCAAAAGGTTTAGTTAATAAATCTGACACATTTTCTTCTGTGTCAACCCTATCTGGTTGTATTAAACCCTTTTCAAAACAATCCCTTATAAAATGATGTCTAATTTCTATGTGTTTTGTTTTAGAATGATGTACAGGATTCTTAATAATGCATAAAGTGCTGTTATTGTCAACAAATATCTTGGTATGCATGAAATTATACCCATAATTCAACAGCTGGTTCTGAATCTATAAGACTTGTCCACAACAAGCAGCTGCAGCTACATACTCTGCTTCAGTTGTAGAATTGGCCACCAATGTTTGTTTCTTGCATTGCCAAGTTATCAACCTACTCCCAAGAAACTGACATCCACCAGTTGTGGATTTTCTATCAAATTTATCACCACCATAGTCACTGTCTGAATATGCAATAAGCTCCAATGGTGAAACTTTTGGGTACCACAAGCCAAGATCAGGATAACATCTAAGGTACCTAAAGATTCTCTTGACAGCATAAAGGTGACATTCTTTAGGAGTCACTTGATGGCGTGCACATGCACACACAGCAAACATGATGTCAGGTCTTGAGGCTGTGAGATACATCAATGAACCAATCATTGATCTATAGTGCCTGACATCCACATCTTTTCCATCTCCAACTTTTCCCCAAGGGCGTTCTCTATCCATAGGAGTAGTAGCCCTCTTTTCATGTGGAGAAAAGCTAAACTTCTTCAAGATCTCTGCTACATACTTATCCTACCATCTTCTTTATGCTGAACTTGTAGCCCTAGAAAGAAGTTCATCTCCCCCATTGCACTCATCTTGAATTTGTCTGTCATAAGCTTGGAAAAGTCTTCACTCATCTTTGGATTGGTGGAGCCAAAGATGATATCATCAACATAAACCTGAACAAGTAAGACATACTTACCAACCTTCTTTGTAAATAATGTCTGGTCTATGGTGCCCCTTTTGAATCCATTTTCCACCAAATAAGTGGACAATGTGCCATACCATGCTCTTGGGGCTTGATGAAGTCCATACATAGCTTTCTTGACTCTATACACCTTGTCTGGATTCTTTGGATCCTCAAAACCAAGAGGCTGCATAACATATACTTTCTCAACAATTGTGCCATAGAGTAAGGCACTCTTCACATCCATTTGATAGACAGTGAAGCCCATGCAGGAAGCATAGGCTAGAAACATCCTTATAGCTTCAATCCTTGCAACTGGTGCAAAGACCTCCTCATAGTCTATTCCTTCCTCTTGTGTATATCCCTGAGCCACTAAACGTGCCTTGTTTATGACCACAATGCCTCTTTCATCTCTCTTGTTTCTTATAACCCATCTTGTCCCAATAGGTCTGACATACCTGGGACAATCAACCAGCTCCCAAACATCTTGAATAGCAAATTGGTGAAGCTTATCCTGCATTGCTTCCACCCAACTTGGTTCTTTGAGAGCATCAAAAATCTTCTTGGGTTCATGTTGTGATAGAAAACAGGCAAACAAACATGCTTGAACAAGAGGGGTATCAACCTTCTTATGTATATTGGCAATAAATCCACCAAGATTCTGATGAGATCTTCTAGTCTGAACAGGAGTCATGACATCCCCAATAATTTGGGAAGGGGGATGATTCTTCATTGTAGAAGTGAGAACTCCTCCCTCAAAAAGTCTGTTGTCTTCAATCTCATTCTCCAAGTTGCCAATATCTTCTTCGGACTCTCTTCCATCAATAGTTGTATGAACCTCTTCATGTATATTTGAAGGTTCACCTTGTTCAAAATTGGAAGAGAAAATATGCTCAAAGGAGTTGTCAACACCTGAACCAAGGTTGTCAGCATTTGATCCATCAACGCCTGAATTGGTGCTGTCAACGTTTGATCCATCAACGCCTGAATTTGTCCTGTCAGCGCCAGATTTTCCTTTGTCAGCGCCTGAAGGACCATGCATGTTGTTAACTGGTGGTACTTGGGGACCACCATTTTCCTTTCCAGCAGCAGCAAAAGCATCTGTCCATATGGGAATAGTAACATACTCTTGTATGGGAGATGACTTGTATGCTTGTGATCCAACCTCTTCATTAACCTGTGTACCTGAAACATCAACAACTGGTTCGTCCACAACATTTGAAGTTACCTTCACAATGTCTGGATTAGTAACAGGCATATAATTCAAAGTCCTAGATAGAGGTTCCAAGTCAAACAAACAATTTGGACCACTTTCAGGATCACTAGGTTTACTTTCTAAAAACCTAACATGTACTCTTTCAAGTATACGTTTTTCCTTCTTAAGATAAACCCTATATACCTTACTCTGCACTGAATAACCCATGAAATAGCCTTCATCACCTTTAGCACTAAATTTACCTAATGCATCACTAGTATCCAACACAACTACATGACAGCCAAAAGATTTAAGAAAACCAATATTAGGTTTCCTTCCCCAAAGTAACTCATAAGGTGTTTTGTTCTGTATCTTGTTGACCAATGCTCTATTCTGAACATAACAAGCTGTATTCACAACCTCAGCCTAAAAAGCTATGGGAAAATGAGCATCAGCCAACATAGTCCTGGCTGCTTCAATTAGGGTTCTATTCTTTCTCTCAGCAACCCTATTTTGCTGTGGGGTTCTGGCAACACTAAACTGCCTAGTAATCCCTTTCTTGGCACAAAAATCATCCAACAGTTTATTTCTAAACTCACCACCATTATCACTCCTAAGCATTTTAACTTCATTACCAGTTTTCTTTTCAATCTGAGTAATAAAATCAATTAAAGTATCAGCAGTGTCACTTTTCATAGCTAAAAAGAAAGTCCAAGTAAACCTAGAAAAGTCATCTGTGATGATAAAGCAGTATGATTTACCATTCAAGCTCTCTATATTAGTTGGACCAAATAGGTTCATATGCAGCAAGTGAAGTGGTCTAGAACTAGAGTGCACCTGTTTAGACTTAAATGAGACCTTGTGCTACTTGCCTTTAAGGCATGCAACACAAGAGTGGTCATTGTGAAAATCCTTTTCAGGCAAACCATCAACCAAGCCAAGTCTCACAAGCCTGTTTATATTCTTAAAGTTTATGTGCCCTAGTCTCCTGTGCCATAGATTACTCTCATCAACTGAAGCTTTAGCATAAAAACATGACATATTATTATTCATCCTAATCCCATTAAGATTCACATTATAAATGTCTTTATGCCTAGGTGTTATATAGTCAATGTATTTCTCATCTAGAATTTTAAAATCCTTGCTTAACACCAAGCATTCAGTATCAGTAAACAGAACTTTATTTTTGTTATCACAAACTTGTGATACACTAAAAAGATTGTAATCAAGTTCCTTTACCAGAAACACGTTTTCAAAACGCAAGTTCTTGGTGAGAAGAGTTCCTTTGCCTGTGATAGTTCCATATCCGCCTCCAAAGTAAACCTTATCACCATCCTTAATGGGAGTGAAGTTAGTTAGGTAATCTTCCTTCACAGTCATGTGCCTAGAGCATCCACTGTCCCAATATCCATAATCATTGACCTGTTTTTGAATGCCCTGCACATAAAGAAAACAAATTAGTTTTATTTGGGAACCCAAGCCTGAGCAAACTTGGATTCATCTGGTTGTTCAACAAGAACAGACTTAGTTCTCATAACAACCCCTTGTTCATCCCTTTTTGGATGAAATACCCAGTTAACCCCAATTGGTTTTGTAATGACCTTTGAAATATAATTAAATCTGTTGCAGGTCATAGAAATCCCATTAGAATTAGGGTTTTGATCTTGCTTAGGTCTCCATGTCAAGCTAGAAGAAGCTTTAGACCCCTTACCCTGTGGTTGCAAATATTTAGGTCTGGCAACGTTTCTGTCAGCGTTGGATTTGGTCTTGTCAACGCTGAAATTACCCTTGTTAGCGTTGAACCTAGGGTTTGCTACAGAAACCCATTGCCTATTAGACCAAGTATTGGTCTTCTAAAATGGTCTTTGTCCATGAGTGTTAGACCCTTTAGTGAAAAATGGGGCTGGTCTAACAACTTGTGGACTTTGCTCCACAAAAGTTTTAGGTCTGACAGTGTTTGACCTTTTGACAGCGTTGACCTTGGAAGCGTTGACACACTTATATGCTAAATGTGAAAAGCTACCACAAGTGTAACAGGCTTTTCTAGACACAACCCTAGGTCTAGAAGAGAAGAAGCATGTTCCATTATCACTAACTTGGCTTTTAGGTGACCTAGTATTCCTATACATTTCTGCATACTTAATGCTAGGTTTTCTAACAGTGTTTGAGCCAAGGTCAACAGTCTTGCCAGTGATTGGGTTTATTACCTTAATAGGGTTCGACTCATTTGGACTATCACAAAGCATGCCACCCTTGACAAATAAGGTAGGGTTGGCTTTCTTCCATTCATTCAAGTCAGTCAACTTTTGCCTATACTCTTCAACTGGGGTAAGGACTCTTGGTGGAGGAATAAATTCCTCTTCTTGGAGTTCTGGTAAACCAGTCCAAGATAAGTCCTTTCTTTGGACACCATAGAAGTCCCCAGCTGGTGGTGGAACAACAGTATAGTCTTTCATCCCAATCCCAGTCATGTCCTTAGGACCCCTCTGTTTATTAACACATTCTCCTAGGGTTTGTGAGGCCTTATCAAATCTCTGAATTTTAAGGTCAACATTATCCTTATTCTTGATAGCCTCATCTAACTTAGCCTGTAATTCAGCATTGACCCTTTCCATGATGTTTTTAACATCATTACTAGCATTTAACTCATGTTTTAAGATATTTATTTTATCTTTTAGGTCAAATTCCATTTTCTTATACTCAGAAACTGTCTTCTCAGTTTGAGTGAGAGCAATTTGATAGTTAGACAATTTGCATCTCTCAGTACTCACATCACTTAACAATTTTAAAACCTCTTTGTTAAGTTTTTCAATATTTAAACGACAACCCTTACTACAAAAAGCATCATCATATACCTCATTATCTGATGAAGAGGAGGAGTGTGCCATGAGAGCATATTGAACATGCTCTTCTTCTTCTATCTCAGCAACCAAATCTTTATCCTCTTCCCCATCCTTGGCCAAATAGCTCCAGTCCCATCCAATACCATCAATTTCTTGCACTGCCACCATGACCTTAGGATCCTGAGCCTTAACAACTTGGCTTGAGGGTTTTCTAGCATCAGATCTTCTTGGAGATCAGCATTCCCTCATAAAGTGCCCCATACGATGACAATTGTAGCACTCAACCTTGGATTTATCAAATCCAGCAGTGTCCTTTGCATTAAAGGTCATCTTCTTCTTAAACCTTCTATTCCATATGTTTGCTCTTATACTTGCAAGAGCCATGTTCCACTTTATATCCATCTCTTCCAAGTGCTCATCACTTATTTGCTCAAGATCCTCATATGTAATCACTAAACCATTGGGCAAATAAGCAATGTAAGCACACACAATATCCAGATCTAAACCAGCAGGTTTAACTCTTGGTGAGTCAATCTTGTATGTGTCAGCGTCTGAATGTGAGGCGTTGACAGGACATGATCCAACGTTGACACATGTTGATCCAGTAACTGGGTGCATGTATGAGTCCTTCTGATTAAATTGACCTTCACTATGTGAGAAGAAGGCCATGTTACTATTGGTAGATTTACTTCCATGCTCCAAAAGAGTTTCATTCTCCAACAGCCTTAGTTTGTTGTAGATATCATCAAAAGTAGAACTTTTGTGAGTGTTATTGGAAAGTATAGATCTTGCCTCAATCTTCCACGCATCACCAAGGCTTTTAAGAAAAGTGGCAATAATGTCAACATCACCAACTTGTGTCCCCATGAAGGACAACTTGCTTGTAATGTCAAGCAGTCTGCTTCTCACACTTCTAAGCTTCTCATTAGGTTGAGCCTTAAAGACAGCATACTCATGCATGAGTTGCTTCTTCTTCTCTTCCTTAGTATCAGCATTACCACCATAGGAAACTTCAAGGGCCGCCCGAAGGTCTTTTGCAGACTCATAACCTCTGTATTTGTGCTGATTTTCTTGTCCCAAAGAGAGTTTCAAAATGTTTAGGGTTTTCATATCAACCCTTTTCTTTGCTATGTCCTCAGCAGACACAGCTCTACCATCATCAGTTTTTTCTTTCTTATCTTCTTCTGAACATCCAACAACAGCTGATCTTGTAGCAATGGCATTAGCAATCTTTTCAACTTTATTGAATGTGTTTCCATATTCAATAATCTCCCAGAGAGTGTAGTCATGGATCCCTAGATATTGCTCAAAGTTGAACTTCCACAGCTCAAAATTGTTTGCATCAAGCATGGGATCTTGATGTTTGGTAAGGATGAAGAAGAGGTTACTTCTGGATTGGACATGATGTTTTTAGGGTTTTGTGAAAATTAGGGTTCTTGTGTTCTTTAAGATCAGAAGTTTCTCAACAAGCTCTTATACCACTTGTTGATCCCAAACTTAGATCGATTAAGCTTGTGTATACGAGATTAGATCAAGTTTTACACGTAGAGAAACTTTGTTTATGTATAAAGTAATCTAAGTGTTATTCGGAATTAACACTTAAACAAGAACACACAAATATGTAAAACAAACTTTCACTTGATTGATTATAACGAACTTGCTTACAATGAAAGTGTTTAACGTATGAAAACTTATTATGAAACATAACCTAAAGGTCTTCTTTTATAGACATAAGAAGCCTGATAGGTGTGTAAACACCCATCCTTTTTACCACTTAATTACAATAATAACCGGACCAAAACGTGTATTTTATGTCATTTATGTCGGAATTATGCGTGGTTTGTGTTTTTGTTGTGATTTAGGACGAAAAGGTGAAAAGTGGAGAAAACACGGGCATTTACGGGCTTTTATTGAAGAAAAAGATGAAAGACGAAGTCAAGAAGTCAAGAGTGCAAAAAGAACGGAAGTCCAAGACCAATTCTGAAGATTTATCGAAGAAAAAGTCAAAAGACGGAAGTTTACAAAAAGCCGAAGAACTCGAGTTTTATTTACTGAAGAATTAAAAGACGAGTTTAAAGAAATCCCGAGCCAAAAGTCATTAAAGTCCAAGATTAACAAAAGATTAAGAAGGGAAGGACTTAATGGTGCAATTAAGAAGAAATGAAGGAGGGGAGGAAGCTTCCTCTAACCATCTCCCTAATCCCCTATAAATAGCCTTCATATTCATTTCATTAGTTTTTGTTGGCTAGAGTGACACTAGTTCTTCCACCTTTTTAATTACTTGCTCTTTAAATACATGTCAATTTAAATATTTGTCTTGCACATTAATTCATTTTAATTCCAAGTAAGTGTTTTTAATTTTGTTGCTTTAATCTTTATTTACATTTGATCAAGTTTCTTTTCATCAATCTCATTCTACTTTCTTCTTTTTGGTTCGGTTTAAAATCGGATCAAGCTAGCTTTTGCTTAATCCATTTGCTTATTTGATTAAAGGTTTTGTCTTTTCTTTTCCTTTTAAGTTTTCATACGAAATTAGCCATAAGTTTGACAATCTTATGTGCTTATTTGGTATTTGGCTTAATCGATTTCAAAGTTTTCTTAAAAGTTTTACTTTTTAAATTTTATTTCATTAAGTTTCGTCTCTTAAATTTCGAAAAGGTTTTATCTTTTTACCTTACTGTTTCGTTTGCCTTCATTTCATTTAAGTTTTTGTTACTGCTTATTAGTTCTAGCTTATTTGATTCTTTTGCTTATTACGAATTGTGCTCCATCGGAAAAGAAGGGTTAATTCACATTGCGACGGCTTGCATTTCTCCACATTCCGATAGTGACAGTTTTGGACAAGGGTTTTGCATTCCGATCCGGGATTGCGATAGAGTAACATCACCCTCATTCCGATCTGGGATTGCGATCGCACATTGCGATCGCACATTCCGACGGCTCTTGAGGTTTACTTAGTCGAAGTGCTGCCCAAATTTCCCCAACAACATTCCGATCTAGGATTGCGATCTGACACATTGCGATCTGAACAAACATTCCGATCTGGACTACATTCCGATAGAATTGTACATTCCGACAGGTTGCACCTTTTTATCCCGATAGCCATATTCCAATAGCACATTCCGATCTGGATTCCGATGGGTATGGTGACAGCATTCCGATCTAACATTCCGATGGTTGTGGGTTTGGACTTATAATTTGCTTGGTCTGTTTTTAAGTTACATTTTTAATACTTAGTAAAATTTAATCTACGCTTTAGTTTTAAGTCATTTAATTAATTTACTTTTCAAAGTTTTTAAATATTGCACCCTTTACTTTTAATTAGATTTAGATTTAATTTCACGCCATTATTTTTTAAAATAGATTTAGATTTATTTTAACGCCTTTTAAATTAACGCCATTTTACTTTTACGTCATTTAAATTGTTTTTGCACTTTTTAATATACTACAACGACACAACTTTTGTTTCACCAAAGAACAGCAGAGTCGCATAGTTAACACAGTTTTCAATTCGATTAGACCACTAGAACGATAATTTTTAATTAGGTAAAAACCTAGTTATTAAATGGCGCCGCTGCCGGCTCTTTTCGTAAAGATTAACGGTTTTCTGTGAGAGACGCGTTGCTTTTTGGGATCCGTTCACTTGTGAGCGTTATTTTTCTTGTATAAAAATTTCAAAAAACCATAAAAATAAAAAATTGATAAAAACACATAAAAATTAAAAATTTCAAAAATCCAAAAAGATTTTATTTTTATTGTGTATATATATTTTCTTTGTGTTTGGTATTGTTTTCTTTTGCCTTTGTAGGTGTATGCGTACTAGATCTTCTAATTATCAAGAGCCCGAGACTCGAGAAGATTTAAGTATGTCAGGTGTTAACAACAATAATAATCCACCGCACCTCAACAATAACAACAATGTTCTTCCACAGCCCGATCTTCGGGAAATGGAGGAGCTTTGTCAACCTACCATGTTTGGACGAGGAGGACCGATTGCGCCGATGCAAATCACGGCTCCGGAGTTTTCGTTGAAGCACCACATGATTCAACAAGTGCAAACTAATCCATTCGCCGGAATGCCTGATGATGATGCCAACAAACACCTCGACAAGTTCATTACAATCACCCAAAGCATGAAGTTGCCCGGTGCAACAATGGATGTTCTACGCCTTCAACTCTTTTCACATACTTTATCACATCACGCCGAGAAATGGTTTGATCGTCTTCCAAAGAATTCTATTCACACTTGGGATGACATGACTCAACGCTTTTTGTCGCGCTACTTTCCACCATCCATGGTCACAAGCCTTCGCAATCAAATCAGCGGTTTCATGCAAGATACCGATGAATCTCTCTTTGATGCTTGGGAAAGATATAATGTCTTGATCGATCGTTGTCCAAACCACAACATGCTCCCTGTGACCCTAATTGATACTTTCTACAACGGTTTGACTTTTCGAGATCGTGATACGATTAATGCAGCCGCCGGTGGCACATTCATGAAAAGGAGACCCGAGGAGTGTAGAGAGCTTATTGAAAACATGACTACTCATCACAAAAACTGGGATTCCTCTGCCTCTTCAAGGAACAACCCGAGAGTCAATGTTTCCTCTACTTCAGCAAACCCTGATATGACCAAACTCACCCGCATGATGATTGAAATGAGCAAAAGTATCTTGCTTCTCGCTTCAAACCAACAACAACAAGTTAAAGCGGTTGCACCTTCTTGTGAAACATGCGGCGGTCCTCACTCATACACCGATTGTCCTTCTACACAAGGAAATCCGGAAAATGTGTATGCAGCTTATGGTCATTATTCACCGGAAAATTACCAAGCTCGACAACAAGGGGATAGAAATCTGCTGAGTTACCGATCAAACAATTACCTTTCACCCGGTTTTTCTCCTCAAAACCAAAACCCCGCCAACAACTACACTAGAAGCAACCAAATCCCACCAAGAGCTTCTAATCCTTATCACCCACCCGCTCAACAAACCTCACCCATTAACCCTGATGAGATGGCTTTTATACATGATCTCATCGTTCTTTTCGGGCTTTAAATGCATAAAATGTCATCAAAATACCATATATATGCTTGTGTTTGTTTACTTGTGTATTTTAGGTATGGATATCGTGAAAAAGACAAAAGATCACAAGTTGCAAGGAAAAACGGACACGAGAAACGAAGCCGTACAAAGAACCGGGCCCTAATCATGGAATTTTCAACAAAAACCCTTGAAGACTTGAAGACAAACAAGATTGATCCTCCATTAATGAAGAAATGACACTTAAAACCCTTGTATATTGATAATTACAAGTTTGGTCCCTTAAGTTTGTCAAAATTGCAAAAAGGTCCTTCAACTTTAAAGAAATGACAAGATTGGTCCCTCAACAAAATCAATTTGTCATTTATGGTCCCTCATGAAGATTAAGAAGCAAAGAAGACCTTTGAACATCAATAAAGTCCAAGATCAGCCCTTGAATTATTCAAGAATGGCAAAAACAACCCTTGATAAGCCTTTTCCAAAGTTTGGTGCCAAAAATGTCAAGATGTGAAAGTTATTTGCAAAGGAAAACGGTTTTTAGGGCTGAAAAACCTTATATGCCAAAATTTACAAAACACAAGGACCAAAGATGCCACATTGTAACATTCAAACCAAAAACTGGCGCCTAACACCTTTTCTCCCCTAAAAACGGATCAAAGGGACTTACTGTTCACTTTCACCCCACCCAGAAATTACCCCAACTTAAACTTGGGTAAATTCCAATTACTTGTGCACACGTATGATTCACACACGCAGGAACCTTTCCCACACCTAAAACCCTCAACCCACTCACTGTAGACCCCACCCCCAATTCCCCATTCAACCAATCACATCACACCTTGATCCCCAAGTACTGTGACGTGTCCCAAATCAACAGTGGAGGTTATTTGCTTACTCACAACGCCAAAAGGAACGTCCAGGATCAAATGTGGACAGCTCACCACTCAAACACGTCTAAGGGCATTTTTGAGAATTTCTACTGATTAGGGTTTTGTGTTTAAGCAGCCTAGAATGTTCATTAGAGTAGTATAAAAGGAGACCCAAGCCTGTTGGTGATCCCTTGTTCCAGTTTTCAAGCTTTGCACTTGTAATTCCTTTTTTATGAAATAAAAGTTTGGTGTTTGAGAAAATCAAGTGTAATTCCTTTTTAGGTTTATAAAAAGTTGTGTGTTGTGTAAAAGCTTGATTCTGAGTTCCATTTTCTATTTGGTCAAGTAATTTTGATTTTCAAAATTGTTTGAAGGTTTTCTGAAATTTGAGATTTCTTGTTAAGAAATCTGTTTCAGGTTTTGTTGTTAAGAGGTTCATTAAGGTTGGTGATATAGTGTTATAAAAACGTTTTAAGAAGGTTTAAAAGGATTTGGAAAAGTTTTAAGAAAGAAGAAAAGAAATCAGAATATTCATATTATTGCTTGTTCTTGTTTTTTTCCTTTTTGATTTTCTTAGCAGGTGTTGATTGTTTGTTGATCCAAGGATCTGCATGCACCCGGGTGCATAAGGAGGTGGATTGACATCCACTAGGGCTTTGGATGTAAAGCCCTAAGGTAATTTTCTTTTTACCATTTTGAAAAATCTCAGAAAAGCTGTTTATGTGATCTGGTTTGATTTGGTGTGTTAGATTGTTGGATTTGAGTTGATTTGTGATTGTATGCATGCTATATGATCATAGGATCAGTTTTAGTAAGTTTTTAAAGGAATTGGTTTGTTAAAATTTGGATTCTAAGTTTTAAAAGGGTGTTTGGAAACGTGTTTAAGCAGGGTACTTAATCATTGATTGTGTTTCAAAACGTGTTAGAACTATTGGAAAGGATTGAGAAAGGTTGTTTACTAGTAAGGAAGTAAGTTTGCAAGGTTTGGAAACAAATTTGTGAGAAATAAGTGAATCAAGTTAGCTTGAATCTGCATATCAATTTTATACTTATTTTGGTTGAAAATTTGTGATCAAAGTTCTTAATCTGTTGAGATATAGGTTGAGTCAGGGTTTGATTTGGTTTGTATGTTAAGTTGTGAGTTTGTATGCATGATTTGGTCACTTGAATCTCAATAGGGTGCTAGAAATCTGCATAAAAGTCCACAGACTTCATCTCTTTGTTACAGCAACTTGAAATTGCCCTATGTGCTTGGTTTGTGATCATTTTTGAGTGCTAAGTGCTTATTTGCTGCTAGTCATTGACTCCTTGTGCTTCAATAAGCACAAGGGTGCCCCTTTTGTCCAAAATTACCACCAAATAAGTTCACAGCCAGGCCCCTCTTGGCTCAAAAAGTGCACAAGTGTGTACTCACACTTGTTCATCAGCAATACAGCCTAACTGGCATTTTTTTTTGATCTTCAAATTGCTTAAATCTTGGACAAAAAGGAAGTTTGAATTGAGTTTCTAGCTTATTAAGGTCACTGTTTTGATTGGATAAGAAAAAAAAATAAAAAGAAAAAAATTGTAAAAACTCACCCGTAGCAGGACTCGAACACCAGACCTCTCGTAGGAGGGTTAGGTGTCCTACCGCTAATCTAGATGGTTTTTTACGTTGAAGTTTGTTTTCAACCTTTATTTAACACGTTTTTCACTTTGTAAGCTTATTTAAAGCCGTAGCTTATTTACCATTTTCTAGCTTATTTGCTTTTTGTTTTTGGCTTATTTGATTTTTCCTAGGACCTAGATAAACTTAGGGATTTTTCTAGTTAGTTTTCTTAATTTTCCCTTTATTAAATTATTTTCTTTGCATTTTTCTTTATACGTTTTTTATAAAATCATTAAAAAATAGAAAAAAGATTTTTAATTTTTAGGAAAAATAATTTTTAGTTTTTAAAATAATATTTTGAGGTTTACAGCTTATTAGGTTTTTAATTTGGCTTATTTTTAATTTTATAAGATTTTAGGATTTTTAAGCAACTTTAAAAATTAATATAAAATTAATTAAGAGGTTTTAGAAACTTTAATTTACATTTTCTTCTTAGTTAGAATATTTAGGATTTTTGAGAATTTTTTAGAATTTATTTGAGAACTTTTTATTTTTAGCATTATTTTAATATTATTTTATTATTAAAAAATCAAAATTTTATTTTTATTTCTTTTTCATTTTTCTTAAGATATTTATCATTAATTAGGACTTTTACCATTTTTAGAATAATTTTATAGCTTTTAGATTTATTTTTATAATTATTTTAAGTTTAATTAGTTTTTAATCATTTTAAATCATTTTTAGAGTTTTAAAAATAGTTTTAATAGGTTTTAATTTTTGGAAAATTACTTTTTAGTCTTCTAATAATATAAGTTAAGTAATAGTTCAATAAAATCATATTTTGGACTTTTGAATTAGTTATACTTAATTTTAGGGCTTTAATTAGCATTTAAAATTAAATATTTAATTAATAAAAGGTTTTAAAATATCTTTGTTGGATTTTTATCTTTATTTATATTATTTTAGACTTCTTTTTAGTCTTTTTAATTATTGATTTTGTTTTTGGTCTTAGTATATTTTTTTAATTTGGGTAGTTTTTCACGACTTTACGTCTTTTACGTCGTAGTTTAATTTTAACGTAACCGTCTTTTCATCCTCTCATCCCCATTCTTCTCAATATTAATCTCAAATAATTACAAGTTAATTCACACACATATACCTCCTTGGGAAATGAACTTTCTCTCTTTTTAAGTGATTGGGTCATTAGTGTTGATTTTTCCTAAAATCATCACTCGATACTTACCGCTCATATACGTTCTTTTGTTTTCCTAAACAAGAGTCGTGTTTTAGACTACAATCATTTTGGCGCCGCTGCCGGGGAGGTGTGTTGTGCTTTAATTTGGAAGCTTTTGTTTTTGATATTATCCATAATAAATATTTGTGTTAAGTGGAACTCCCTTAACACGTATTATCGGTTTTCTTGGTTTTTCTTGTATAAATATTACTATATTGTATTAAGTATCACAATCAATATACAATATCTCCAAAAGTGTGAAAACACAACCTTAATTGGGATTTGATCTCCTAATTATTGTATTCGAATCTCAAACAAAAAGAAAAGGCAAAAATAGATAAATACTTTCGTGAAGCTCGATTTTGAAAAATACAAACTATAAGGTGGGTATAAGGCGGGTATTATAAAATATACCCTAAGGAAAAAGGCTCTTAAGTGCTTCGCGCCGCCTCGTTTCCCCGCTTGCTTGTGAGTATTTTGAGATTGAAGGCTAATCGAGGGTTTTGCCGCCCAAAGTATTAATACGTATACTATATTTGCTTGGTTTTCTTTGTGATTAAACCCTCGTGAACAAATTGGTTTTCACCAAAGTTCTAAAGTCATTAGAAGACGTTCACTCCACGTGATCGTTTTCATTCCTTTGAGGCTTCTTTAATCAAGAGTTTGATTCGAGGAGAGATTTTGTAGATTGTTGTCTACGAAGATACACCAAAATCCAAAAAAATTAAATATCATCAAAAACACAAAAAAAACTGAAAATTCACAAAACACCCAAAAGAATCTTCTTTGCTCACCTCCCATTCTTCGTGAAGTTTATGATCACTCGTAATCAAGCAAAACGAGCTCGTAAACGTCTTCAAAAGCAAGCAAATCAAGGATCGTTGATTGTTGAAGAACCTCCAATTGTTGAACCTATTGTAGAACAAGAAGTCGTCATGGCTAATCGTACTATGATGGAGTTGCTACAAGCACCCACCGAGGGTTTTGGAGAGGCTATTGTTATTCCCGCCATCCTTGCGGAGAATTTCGAAATTAAGACGGGTTTAATGTCGATGTTGCAAGCAAACAAGTTTAGAGGTCACGAGAAAGACAACCCGCATTACCACATTAGGAATTTCAACCGTCTCACCGCCACTAGCAAATTCAAAGATGTTCCACATGACGCCATTAAGATGATGTTGTTTCCATATTCGTTGGATGGACCCGCAAAAATTTGGCTCGAGAAAGAACCGCCAAATTCGATTTTGACATGGGCCGATCTCGTTTCTAAGTTTGTGAACAAGTTTTTTCCACCATCTAAAACAACACACTTAAAAAATGAGATTTCACGATTTGTGCAACGTAATAATGAAAGTTTTTCAATGGCATGGGAACGATTTAAAGAGATGTTACATGAATGTCCACACCATGATTTTTCGGAATTGCATCAAATTGATACTTTTTATAATGGGCTTAATGATCATGAACGAGATTATTTGAATGCCGCTGCGGGTGGTAATTTTTTGTGCAAGACGACAAATGAGGCTTTACAAATCATTGAAAATCGATCTAAGGTTTATAGCCCTCGTAACACACCGAGTGTTGCCAATATGGGTTCGTCATCTTCGTCACAATCGTCTCGTAGCATTAACGCCTTACATGATGAAGCTAATGAGGAAAATCGGTTTTTTGATAGATTTGCTAATCTAATGTCCCATTGGAAGGCTCAAGAAGCTTCCAATTCCGCTTCGGTTAAAGCGGTTGCTAAGAGTTGTTTATCTTGTGGGGGAGCTCATGATCTTTCCGAGTGCATTACCGCGGATGGTAACACTTCGAGTGCTTATGTAGCAACGGGAACTTATAACCAAAACGGCCAAGGTTCCCGCCAAAATCAAGCTCCACCCAATCAAAATGTTAACAATTATCGAAACAACAACCAAGGTAATTACCAAGGCAACACACGCAATTACAACAAAGGGAATTATCAAAGTGGGAATGGACAAATCTCTAATCAAAATCAAAACCGTGATTTTCAAAACACTACACAAGGTTTTCAAAATGCTCACACGAAAAATTTGCAAGGAGAATTTTTGGATTATGCAAAAGCAAATGATGCTAAATTTGATAATATGCAACGTGAGATGATTAGCTTAAGATCCGAGTTGAAAAACGAGCTTAAAAATGAACTTGCTAATGAACTTAAAACTCATGCAAACAAAATGGAAGGAAATGTCCAACGTCTTCAACAAAACCAACAAAAGATGGAATTAGGACAACATGAGATTAAGCAAGAGTTATTGAAAGCGGATGCTAGGCAATCAAAATTTGAGGACCGAATGGCTAAGATGTTTGAAGCTATCATGTGTAAGCCCTCTTCCTCGGGTGGTCTTCCTAGTGATACCATTAACAACCCGAGGGGAGAATTGAAGGTTGTTGCTACACGAAGTGGTAAAACTTTCAAGGAACCAATCTCTCGTCCAAGTACTTCTAAGGAGAAGGAAATCGAGAAAGAACCCGAGGTGATGGTCGAAAAGGAGCATATTACAATCCCACGAAGTACCGCTCAAACCACACCTACGGTTGAACCAATACCAATTGTGGAACCCGAGATTCCAAGGCCGTTGCCTAATGACCAACCCACACCACCCTTACCTTACCCTTCGAGACGTAACAAAGAGAAAGCACAAGAACGGAACAATTATCAATTTGAGCTATTTATGAAAATGTTTCGTGATCTACATTTTAACATAAGTTTTGCCGATGCTTTAATCATGATGCCTCGATTTGCCGCAAACTTCAAAAGTATGCTAAACAACAAAGAGAAGTTACAACAATCGTCTAGTTGTTCTTCGGTTTTTCTAAGCCGCATACCACAAAAAGTCGATGATCCCGGTAAATTTTTGATTCCGTGTGCTATACAAGATATGGAGGAATGCTACGCCTTGGCCGATCTTGGCGCTAGTATTAATTTAATGCCTCTCGAGATTTTCAAATCGCTTTCGCTTCCGGCTCTTACTCCTTCGAACATGTCCATCGAGATGGCCGATCATTCTACGATTTTGGCATGTGGAGTAGCTGAGGACGTTTTCGTTAAAGTCGGAAAGTTTTACTATCCCGTTGACTTTATCGTTGTAGACATTCCTATCGATCGAAAAGTTCCTCTCATTTTGGGTCGTTCATTTTTGGATACATCAAGAGCACTTATCGATGTTCATGCTCGAAAAATCACCCTTCGTTTCAATGAAGAAGAACTTGTCATCAATGCAACACAAAACTCCAATCTTTCTCATGTCTATTCTATTGCAACTTTAAACCATGGTGACTCGACCAATGTCATTTGCAAAGAATTTTCACCAAGAGTTTTAGGGAATGTCGCCAAAAACAATTTACCATTTCCTCCGCCGGTGGAGGTTATGAGTGTAAAGCCTACAAAGAAGAAACCATCAATACTTGAATCGAAAAATCCTTCGCCTCACCTCGAACATTCATTCTTGAAAAGTGTTGATAAGTTGCCGGTTTCTACGGAAGATCTTTCGGATGATGAATATGTTGGCCCCGATGGGGAGGTTTTCTTCGTCGATAAACGTTTTGAGAACTTGCCACCACCAAAACCAAAACGGTTTCAAAATGTGAGAATTTTTAGTGTGACTAACATCGTCTTAGAAACACCGAATATTTTCGACATAATCCAAAAGGGTTTTCACAAGGAGAGTTCAAAAGATAAAAAAGGAAATGATTTTAAATGTGATTTAATTGAATTTTCTACAAATCTAACTCCGTCATCACCACGTGTTTTGAGTACTACAAACTCGTCTACTCCTTTTGACGATGCTTTGTGTGGTTCTAGTATGGGGGAAGCCCCTTATGTTCCCTCATCCTTGTCCACCGAGGACGAGATTTTCGATCCCGGAATTTCATGTAAAGGGAAATCTCGGTCTTCCACCGATGCAATAAATGGAAACTATATCTATTTGCTTGGTGCGAGTCTACCTCGAGTAGCTCAAACGTTTGTCTTACCAATTGTCTCACCCTTCTACTTCTCATCTCTTTTCTTCAAACTCTTTGAGTTTATGGCACATGTTGAAGTGGCGTTAAATTGTTTTTCCAATGGAAACGAGAACGCCATTTTCGACCCCGGTATTTTGCATCACTTAAGGACTTAGTCCTTTATACCGGTTGCTTTTTGGGCCTTGTTTATCATGTAAGCCCCATCAAAAATTGACCACACCATGATTTTCCCTAAATGTTCACATTTTGAGGGGATCGAGTCGAGCTCATGACTCGGTAATCAAAAACGAGGTGCCTCGTGGGGGAAATCCCATGCTTATCTTTTATATTCACTAATAAGGGGACTTGTACCCTTCCAACTTGTTGTCTCGTGGTTGTTTGTGATTGTGTTATCTAGATCATCATCATCATCTACGATTGAAGACTCTCGTGTTCGTTTACGTGAGCCTCCATCGTTCGTTTGAAGAAGTTTTTCACGATTCCATGACATATCCTTTATTGTTCTAACAATTATCTTTTAGCATAATTAATAAACGGCTTTAGATATATTGTTGATCACCCTTTCCATGCTAGATCCTAAGCATTCGACTCTTCGTCTCTAGTATGGGGGTGCTCCACCTTTAGACTCGAAACATTGAGGACAATGTTTACTTTTAGTATGGGGGGGGGTGAATAGGTACTTGCTTTGCTACGCCCTCACGCTTTCCAACTTTCAATGTTTTGTTTTGCTAATAAGGCTAAAAATGGCCAAATTTTAAAATTTTTTAGTTTTCATAAGTGTTTTTAAGACACGAATGTATATTTTCCGATGGGTAGAATAAGAGTTAATTTTTGACTTGATGGGCATTTGGAGCCATTTACATTCCTTAACCCGCTCAATTCAAGTTTTGCTAGACTTTTATATAGGGAGCTTTAAAACGCGAAAGTCTTAATTCATTCGGGTTAAGAACAAGAACTTTTCGCAAGTTCCTATAATTGATTCTAGAAAGTCACTTATCAAGGGAACTATAAAACGCATTCTCTAAACTTGAAAAAGTCCAAAAAAAGTGCAAGATCCTATAGGTGGCTTGAAAACCCAAAACTTTGATTTGATATAGTCTTAATGAAAGCTAATCCAAATTTGGCTTAATTTTGACTTGCATGGCTAAGTATTCACGAGTCTCTTTAATTAGAGGTCTTTATATAGTGAAGAACGAGAAATGATAGAGTTAGACAAGTGATCATGCTAAACGTAGAACATGAAAATGTTCTTTCAAAAACTCATATGTTTTTAATTGTGGCTTTTTCTTCCCATAAGATCAATGCATTAGGAATAAAACATAATTGCAATAAGTAAGGTCGTACGATTTGAAAGGTTACTTAGCCTCTAGCGCAAGATCGTTTAAAAGTTGCTCGGGGTTGAATAGAGTTCATAGCCAAGGCATAACTTATTGAAGCGGGACGCGAAGATTGGCGATCATCCAAAAAGGCCCTAACAAGGCATGAGGAGCTCTATTTTTGCTAAAGATCCAAAGATGATGTGAAGTATCATTATTCCTAAATCAATATGAAGGATCGAGACACACGACGAGAAGCAATTACTCCCCTAAAGAATGGAGAAAGTCTATCCAAAAAGACCCTAACAAGGTATGAGGATAAATATATCCAAGTCCGAAAAGGAGGCGGATCGTTGTATATCAAAATCCAAAGTAAAGATTGAAGAAAAATGATGAAGTCGTGGTCCAATATGAAGAATCTCTCAAAAACGTCAAGTGAAGAAATTCCAAAATATGAAGAGAAGACCATTATTTCAAGAACGTCTTCCCAAGATTTGAAGTATGAAGTACATGCCAAATATCGGTTCGAGAAAGGTCTCAAATCGTGAAACGAGTTATGCCAAGATATGAACTTAAGGAGATACACGAGAAGCCGTTTTAAAAGATTTTGTCCTTCGGCTAACTATTGATCAAATCGTGCTACTTTGCTTTCGGACTAATAACTACTCAAATAAGTCAATATGAATCACTTGTGATCCATGACAAATAGATAAAAAATGCTAGTAACCCATTTCCTTTTATAATAACTAGGATTGCGGGGAGAAAAAGTATTACACAATTTGGACGTATGAGTAGTGTTAGCATTGTGACTTGTACCAACAATGATCTTGTTTTTGCACTTAGCATGGAATGTATGACAATCAAGGATGACGAAATTTACTCTAAGGGACATTAATTTGTTTCTATTCTTTGACCCTAAAAGTCACTTTTTAGTGATGAAAATCATACATTATGTCTTTACACATTCTCGTAGTATGTTGCAAGTCTTTTACTCTTCAATAAAGGTTAATAAAATTGAACTTTGGTGATGCTTAGATACTTTATTCTAGCATTGCGTGAGGGCACGGCAATGGCTTAGTATGGGGGAGTGATGAGATGGCTTTTATACATGATCTCATCGTTCTTTTCGGGCTTTAAATGCATAAAATGTCATCAAAATACCATATATATGCTTGTGTTTGTTTACTTGTGTATTTTAGGTATGAATATCGTGAAAAAGACAAAAGATCACAAGTTACAAGGAAAAACGGACACGAGAAACGAAGCCGTACAAAGAACCGGGCCCTAATCATGGAATTTTCAACAAAAACCCTTGAAGACTTGAAGACACACAAGATTGATCCTCCATTAATGAAGAAATGACACTTAAAACCCTTGTATATTGATAATTACAAGTTTGGTCCCTTAAGTTTGTCAAAATTGCAAAAAGGTCCTTCAACTCTGAAGAAATGACAAGATTGGTCCCTCAACAAAATCAATTTGTCATTTATGGTCCCTCATGAAGATTAAGAAGCAAAGAAGACCTTTGAAGATCAATAAAGTCCAAGATCAGCCCTTGAATTATTCAAGAATGGCAAAAACAACCCTTGATAAGCCTTTTCCAAAGTTTGGTGCCAAAAATGTCAAGATGTGAAAGTTATTTGCAAAGGAAAACGGTTTTTAGGGCTGAAAAACCTTATATGCCAAAATTTACAAAACACAAGGACCAAAGATGCCACATTGTAACATTCAAACCAAAAACTGGCGCCTAACACCTTTTCTCCCCTAAAAAACGGATCAAAGGGACTTACTGTTCACTTTCACCCCACCCAGAAATTACCCCAACTTAAACTTGGGTAAATTCCAATTACTTGTGCACACGTATGATTCACACACGCAGGAACCTTTCCCACACCTAAAACCCTCAACCCACTCACTGTAGACCCCACCCCCAATTCCCCATTCAACCAATCACATCACACCTTGATCCCCAAGTACTGTGACGTGTCCCAAATCAACAGTGGAGGTTATTTGCTTACTCACAACGCCAAAAGGAACGTCCAGGATCAAATGTGGACAGCTCACCACTCAAACACGTCTAAGGGCATTTTTGAGAATTTCTACTGATTAGGGTTTTGTGTTTAAGCAGCCTAGAATGTTCATTAGAGTAGTATAAAAGGAGACCCAAGCCTGTTGGTGATCCCTTGTTCCAGTTTTCAAGCTTTGCACTTGTAATTCCTTTTTTATGAAATAAAAGTTTGGTGTTTGAGAAAATCAAGTGTAATTCCTTTTTAGGTTTATAAAAAGTTGTGTGTTGTGTAAAAGCTTGATTCTGAGTTCCATTTTCTATTTGGTCAAGTAATTTTGATTTTCAAAATTGTTTGAAGGTTTTCTGAAATTTGAGATTTCTTGTTAAGAAATCTGTTTCAGGTTTTGTTGTTAAGAGGTTCATTAAGGTTGGTGATATAGTGTTATAAAAACGTTTTAAGAAGGTTTAAAAGGATTTGGAAAAGTTTTAAGAAAGAAGAAAAGAAATCAGAATATTCATATTATTGCTTGTTCTTGTTTTTTTCCTTTTTGATTTTCTTAGCAGGTGTTGATTGTTTGTTGATCCAAGGATCTGCATGCACCCGGGTGCATAAGGAGGTGGATTGACATCCACTAGGGCTTTGGATGTAAAGCCCTAAGGTAATTTTCTTTTTACCATTTTGAAAAATCTCAGAAAAGCTGTTTATGTGATCTGGTTTGATTTGGTGTGTTAGATTGTTGGATTTGAGTTGATTTGTGATTGTATGCATGCTATATGATCATAGGATCAGTTTTAGTAAGTTTTTAAAGGAATTGGTTTGTTAAAATTTGGATTCTAAGTTTTAAAAGGGTGTTTGGAAACGTGTTTAAGCAGGGTACTTAATCATTGATTGTGTTTCAAAACGTGTTAGAACTATTGGAAAGGATTGAGAAAGGTTGTTTACTAGTAAGGAAGTAAGTTTGCAAGGTTTGGAAACAAATTTGTGAGAAATAAGTGAATCAAGTTAGCTTGAATCTGCATATCAATTTTATACTTATTTTGGTTGAAAATTTGTGATCAAAGTTCTTAATCTGTTGAGATATAGGTTGAGTCAGGGTTTGATTTGGTTTGTATGTTAAGTTGTGAGTTTGTATGCATGATTTGGTCACTTGAATCTCAATAGGGTGCTAGAAATCTGCATAAAAGTCCACAGACTTCATCTCTTTGTTACAGCAACTTGAAATCGCCCTATGTGCTTGGTTTGTGATCATTTTTTAGTGCTAAGTGCTTATTTGCTGCTAGTCATTGACTCCTTGTGCTTCAATAAGCACAAGGGTGCCCCTTTTGTCCAAAATTACCACCAAATAAGTTCACAGCCAGGCCCCTCTTGGCTCAAAAAGTGCACAAGTGTGTACTCACACTTGTTCATCAGCAATACAGCCTAACTGGCATTTTTTTTTTGATCTTCAAATTGCTTAAATCTTGGACAAAAAGGAAGTTTGAATTGAGTTTCTAGCTTATTAAGGTCACTGTTTTGATTGGATAAGAAAAAAAAATAAAAAGAAAAAAATTGTAAAAACTCACCCGTAGCAGGACTCGAACACCAGACCTCTCGTAGGAGGGTTAGGTGTCCTACCGCTAATCTAGATGGTTTTTTACGTTGAAGTTTATTTTCAACCTTTATTTAACACGTTTTTCACTTTGTAAGCTTATTTAAAGCCGTAGCTTATTTACCATTTTCCAGCTTATTTGCTTTTTGTTTTTGGCTTATTTGATTTTTCCTAGGACCTAGATAAACTTAGGGATTTTTCTAGTTAGTTTTCTTAATTTTCCCTTTATTAAATTATTTTCTTTGCATTTTTCTTTATACGTTTTTTATAAAATCATTAAAAAATAGAAAAAAGATTTTTAATTTTTAGGAAAAATAATTTTTAGTTTTTAAAATAATATTTTGAGGTTTACAGCTTATTAGGTTTTTAATTTGGCTTATTTTTAATTTTATAAGATTTTAGGATTTTTAAGCAACTTTAAAAATTAATATAAAATTAATTAAGAGGTTTTAGAAACTTTAATTTACATTTTCTTCTTAGTTAGAATATTTAGGATTTTTGAGAATTTTTTAGAATTTATTTGAGAACTTTTTATTTTTAGCATTATTTTAATATTATTTTATTATTAAAAAATCAAAATTTTATTTTTATTTCTTTTTCATTTTTCTTAAGATCTTTATCATTAATTAGGACTTTTACCATTTTTAGAATAATTTTATAGCTTTTAGATTTATTTTTATAATTATTTTAAGTTTAATTAGTTTTTAATCATTTTAAATCATTTTTAGAGTTTTAAAAATAGTTTTAATAGGTTTTAATTTTTGGAAAATTACTTTTTAGTCTTCTAATAATATAAGTTAAGTAATAGTTCAATAAAATCATATTTTGGACTTTTGAATTAGTTATACTTAATTTTAGGGCTTTAATTAGCATTTAAAATTAAATATTTAATTAATAAAAGGTTTTAAAATATCTTTGTTGGATTTTTATCTTTATTTATATTATTTTAGACTTCTTTTTAGTCTTTTTAATTATTGATTTTGTTTTTGGTCTTAGTATATTTTTTTAATTTGGGTAGTTTTTCACGACTTTACGTCTTTTACGTCGTAGTTTAATTTTAACGTAACCGTCTTTTCATCCTCTCATCCCCATTCTTCTCAATATTAATCTCAAATAATTACAAGTTAATTCACACACATATACCTCCTTGGGAAACGAACTTTCTCTCTTTTTAAGTGATTGGGTCATTAGTGTTGATTTTTCCTAAAATCATCACTCGATACTTACCGCTCATATACGTTCTTTTGTTTTCCTAAACAAGAGTCGTGTTTTAGACTACAATCAAACCCCGATGTTGGAGCCATAATGAGAACCCAAGGTGAGCAAATCAAGAATCTACAGAGTCAAATTATCAATCTTAAAGGAGATATTACCAAGCAAGGAAATGAGATAAGATCCGAGCTTCGAGATAATATTCAGTCCTCCTTCAGCAATCAAACAAATGATTTGAAGAATATGCTTGCTAGCTTCTTGCCCGCCGCTCAACCTTCTACTTCGAGTTCTCTACCTTCAAATACCGTCACCAATCCGCGAGCAAATGTAAGTGCTATTACTACCCGTAGTGGAGTCACCATCGTAGGACCACCGATCCCGCCCCCATCATCTACACCTCCTCCACCACCATTTATCCCTACTCCTCCTACACCTAGTATTAGTGCACCATTACCGTATCCGCCTCGTCATGACGATGTACCTAGGAAGGACCCTTCAACATCTCAACCTTTCCCTACTACACATGCACCTTCACCACCCAAACCCAATATCCCTTATCCCTCTCGTTTAGGCAAGACCAAAATGCTAACCAAGGATGACTCTGAAGTGTCGAGCTATGTGAAGATGATCTCTCAAATGAACTTCAACATTAGCTTTCTCGAAGCACTTGTCCACATGTCGAAATTTGTTAAAGCATTTAAGGAATTGCTTAACAAGAAGGAGAAGCTGATTGAGCTCGCCAACACACGCTTAAATGAAAACTGCTTTGCAGTTATTCTTAAAGAAATTCCGGAAAATCTTGGTGATCCCGGTCGTTTTGTGTTGCCTTGCGTCTTCAACAAAACTGAAGAATTTACTGCCCTTGCTGATCTCGGGGCCAGTATTAATCTTATGCCTTTGAGTGTTTGGAAAACACTATCATTACCCGACCTCACTCCAACGAAGATGACTCTTGAACTTGCAAATCGCACTCTCGCTTACCCCGTTGGTATTGCCGAAGATGTGTTCATCAAAATTGGCACATTTACTTTCCCGGTCGATTTTGTCGTTGTTGATTATGAAATGGACCCTCGTATTCCTTTAATACTTGGTCGGCCATTCTTGTGAACCGGACGAGCTTTAGTTTATGTGGCCGAAGGTGATTTAATCTTAAGAGTCGGGAATGATTCACAAGTTTTTAAAATGGGGAAGCTTACTAGCAAATTCTGTGGACGAGAATCAGTGAATATGATTAATGTGCTGGATGATTTTGTCGTCTACAACAATCCTCTATTCGATTCTTGCATCGATAATCCACTTTTTCATGATGATGTGGATGATTCTCGCTCCAATTTGGAACCTTCTCCCATTTATGACTCTCCACCGATCTTTGATGCTTATGATGATGATTCTAGCTCAGATTCGGATGATTATGATGATTGTACTTCCGAGTATCCCGATCTGCCTACTTACGATGATTCTGATGAGGCCGATACTCTTTCGAGCGATTCTTCACATGATGAAGATCCTCCGCCATCACTCGATCCTACTTTGTACGATTACTCATTTGAGGAAGACTTCTCTGCATTTCTCAACACTCACTTCCCTCATGAGAGTGATGCTCCTCCTTTTGACTTTGAAGATTATCGTCTTGATCCTACTTTGGATTTGAAGAACATTCTTTCAAAGGAGAAGAAACCGGTCGACACCATTATTCGCAACACATATGATTTAACACCTCTTTGTCCCCCTTCTGAGGACGAGGTTGTGCTTCTTCGCGGATCTTCTTCACACTCTGTTGAGCCTGAGTGCTATTTTCCCTTAAAGGAAAAGGTGTTCGACCCCGGTATTGATATTCTGCAGCCATCTCAGTATCCACCTGATGAAATAAAAGGAAAAATCTTGGAACTTATGGAAATCTGCTTGCACCGCTTCACCCTTGCTTCCACCGTGCTCCATCGCTGCTTAAGGGAACCTTGCCTATTCTTCTTTGGCTTGCCTTGTTCGCCTTAAGCCTGTGCTATTTGATGGACGAAAACTATGTCTTTGATCCCGGTGGATATATTTCATACTTCTTCCTATGATGATCAAGGTCGAGTCAGGCTCACGACTCGGTTAACAAAAATCAAGCACTTCTTGGGAGGCAACCCATGCATCTATCTTTTAGCTTTCTTTATCCTAAGTGTAGGGGAGACCCGTTGGTTTGCTATTTCCTCTCCTCTCCTCTCTTAATCAGGGATTCGAGCGCTCAATGATCCACTCTTGATGATTCTTGACGACCCGTGATTCCGTGCTCACTTCTTCCCGGTTCTATCCTAAACTCTTTTCGATTCACTATTTTATATTTCTCAATATTAAAATAGGAATCTCTTTAGTTGTCTCTTCCTTAGCGAGATTTAAACAAAGTGCACAATGTCCTAAGTGTAGGGGAGTTTACTCCCACATGCTTAAACATTGAGGACAATGTTTATGTTAAGTGTAGGGGGACTTCTATCGAAGTTAAGTGGTCTTTTCCTTGTATTTGTCCTCATTTTAACCGGAAAATCAATTTTTCGACATTTTTCAAAAATTTTGATCTATTTTGGCCTATTAGTTTTTACTTTTGTATAGTTATTTTCTTTCTTTGCTAGAATAAATCTTTAATAATGTGGTTTTAATTTTCAGATGTTGTGAATCTTTTGACTCAATCCGAGTTTACTTATCTAAGTTTACTCTAGCTAGTATCCTTAACGTGTTTAGGTCAAGTTTTGCTAGGCTTTTATATAGGGAGCTATAAAACACGAAAGTCTTAACTCTCACGGGTTAAGAACAAGAACTTTTCGCAAGTTCCTATAATTGATCCTAGAGAGTCGTTTATCAAGGGAACTTTAAAACGCGATTTCTAAAACTTGAAAAAGTCTAAGAGTTTGCAAGATCCTATAGGCGACTCGAAAACCCAAAACTTTGATTTAATAGGCTAAGTATCCACTAGTCTCATTCCTTGAGATTTTAAACTGTGGAGAACGAGAGATGATAGAGTCAATTATAAGTTTGGTATTCTTTCGTGAAGTTATGTGAGTTAATTATGAGCCTATTCTCCCATCGCTTGTTAATAAATTTATCTGCAATAAATAAGGTTGTACGATTTGAAAAGTTACTTAGCTTCTAAGCCCAAGATCGTTTAAAAGTTGCTCGGTATGGATTAGAGTTCATAGCCAAGGCATAACTTATTGAAGCGGGATGCGAAGATTGGCGAGTCCAAAAAGGTCCTAACAAGACATGAGGGCTACATTTTGTTGCTAAAGATCCAAAAGTGATGTGAAGAATCATTTGTCGAAAATCAATATGAAGGATCGAGACACACGACGAAAAGCAAAAACTCCCCAAAAGTCATGGAGAAGTGTATCCTAAAAGACCCTAGCAAGGTATGAGGATAAATAGATCCAAGTCAAAAAGGAGGCGGATCGTTGTATATCAAAGTCCAAAATAAAGATTGGAGAAAAATGAAGAAGTCGTGGTCCAAGTATGAATCTCTCAAAACTTCAAGTGAAGAAATTCCATTATGAAGAGAAGACCATAATTTCATGAACGTCTCTCAAGGTTTGAAGTATGAAGTCGCTGCCAAATATCGGTCCGAGAAAGGTCTCAAATCGCGAAACGAGTTATGCCAAGATATGAACTTTATGAGGTCCCGAGAAGCAGTTTTAAAAGATTTTGTCCTTTAGCTAACTATTGATTAAATCGTTCACTTTGTTTTCGGCCTAAATAACTATCGAAATAAGTCAAAAATGCATCCTCGTGATCATTCAAGACAATAATAAAATTAAGAGATACCCATAGGAATAAGGGAGTCTAAGTGAATAATTGGCCCACATAAGTTCGTGTTAGTTTGCTAACTTATAATAAAAATGATCTCGTTTTTAAGCTTGGTTTGGAGAAAGTGAAAACTTGAGGATGATGATTATTCATGACATTTCCAAAACCCAAGGTATGTTTTTATTTTCTTTACTTTAAATGTTTATAGTTTTCTATCTCTTTAATAAAGGCCAAGGTGGATTGATTATGATGAAAAATGTAAACGTGCTTTGTAACTTATACATTGCATGAGGACATTGCAATGGTCAAGTGTAGGGGATTTGATAGGTGTGTAAACACCCATCCTTTTTACCACTTAATTACAATAATAACCGGACCAAAACGTGTATTTTATGTCATTTATGTCGGAATTATGCGTGTTTGTGTTTTTGTTGTGATTTAGGACGAAAAGGTGAAAAGTGGAGAAAACACGGGCATTTACGGGCTTTTATTGAAGAAAAAGATGAAAGACGAAGTTAAGAAGTCAACAGTGCAAAAAGAACGTAAGTCCAAGACCAATTCTGAAGATTTATCGAAGAAAAAGTCAAAAGACGAAAGTTTACTAAAAGCCGGAGAACTCAAGTTTTATTTATTGAAGAATTAAAAGACGAGTTTAAAGAAATCCCGAGCCAAAATTCATTAAAGTCCAAGATTAACAAAAGATTAAGAAGGGAAGGACTTAATGGTGCAATTAAGAAGAAATGAAGGAGGGGAGGAAGCTTCCTCTAACCATCTCCCTAATCCCCTATAAATAGCCTTTATATTCATTTCATTAGTTTTTGTTGGCTAGAGTGACACTAGTTCTTCTACCCTTTTAATTACTTGCTCTTTAAATACATGTCAATTTAAATATTTGTCTTGCACATTAATTCATTTTAATTCCAAGTAAGTGTTTTTAATTTTGTTGCTTTAATCTTTATTTACATTTGATCAAGTTTCTTTTCATCAATCTCATTCTACTTTTCTTCTTTTTGGTTCGGTTTAAAATCGGATCAAGCTAGCTTTTGCTTAATCCATTTGCTTATTTGATTAAAGGTTTTGTCTTTTCTTTTCCTTTTAAGTTTTCATACAAAATTAGCCATAAGTTTGACAATCTTATGTGCTTATTTGGTATTTGGCTTAATCGATTTCAAAGTTTTCTTAAAAGTTTTACTTTTTAAATTTTATTTCATTAAGTTTCGTCTCTTAAATTTCGAAAAGGTTTTATCTTTTTATCTTACTGTTTCGTTTGTCTTCATTTCATTTAAGTTTTTGTTACTGCTTATTAGTTCTAGCTTATTTGGTTCTTTTGCTTATTACGAATTGTGCTCCATCGAAAAAGAAGGGTTAATTCACATTGCGACGGCTTGCATTTCTCCACATTCCGATAGTGACAGTTTTGGACAAGGGTTTTGCATTCCGATCCGGGATTACGATAGAGTAACATCACCCTCATTCCGATCTGGGATTGCGATCGCACATTGCGATCGCACATTCCAACGGCTCTTGAGGTTTACTTAGTCGAAGTGCTGCCCAAATTTCCCCAACAACATTCCGATCTAGGATTGCGATCTGACACATTGCGATCTGAACAAACATTCCGATCTGGACTACATTCCGATAGAATTGTACATTCCGACAGGTTGCACCTTTTTATTCCGATAGCCATATTCCAATAGCACATTCCGATCTGGATCCCGATGGGTATGGTGACAGCATTCCGATCTAACATTCTGATGGTTGTGGGTTTGGACTTATAATTTGCTTGGTCTGTTTTTAAGTTACATTTTTTATACTTAGTCAAATTTAATCTACGCTTTAGTTTTAAGTCATTTAATTAATTTACTTTCCAAAGTTTTTAAATATTGCACCCTTTACTTTTAATTAGATTTAGATTTAATTTCACGCCATTTATTTTTAAAATAGATTTAGATTTATTTTAACGCCTTTTAAATTAACGCCATTTTACTTTTACGACATTTAAATTGTTTTTGCATTTTTTAATATACTACAACGACACAACTTTTGTTTCACCAAAGAACAACAGAGTCGCATAGTTAACACAGTTTTCAATTCGAAGAGATTGGTTCAACGATATTTTTAACTGAGTAAAACCTAGTTATTAAAGCCTTGTACAAGAGTCTACGTATCAACTATTCTAGGTAAAGATAATTATAGAAAATACAATGTTGAACTTATCTTTACTAGAAACAAACTAGAAACATAATATGTGTAGACTACATCTTCCTATCAGTGCTTGTCTTCAACCTATCAACGCTTGACTTCTTCTTGTCAACGCTTGATCTGTCAGCGTTTGTTTTCTTCCTATCAATGCTTGTTTTCCTCTTGTCAGCGCTCAAGTGGACTGCTACATTTTATTCCCATCACACTGTTTCCTAAAACTCAGTGTAGAAGTAAGGAGCCAGATGGTACCTGCAACCTCACCGCTCATCGGATTCAGTGGAGAAGCGGTGTGGCCTTTGGGCCAACTAAAGCTAGTAGTGAAAGTGGGAAGCGACGAATATTCGACAAAGGTCTCAATGAACTTCCTGATAATACGGTCACCATCGTAGTATAACGGAATCATTGGGCGACCTGCCATACTAACAATGCGAGCAGTACCTTCTGCGGCCCATGGCATGATGAAGTTCCCACTGGAGGGAGGAATCATAACGATCTTCAACACAGCCATCGCACTCCCAGAGTGCAACACGATCGCGGAACCCCCTCGGGTTACAACGGAACCAAGGATAGATTCACCACCGAACCTAAAAGTGATAGTCCACCCATAATATCCGGATCAAGAGATAATGATTGGAGGGACATTGTCTGACAAAGGAAAGGCTAACATGTGCCGCCTCTTGAAGGATAAGATAGACATCTTCGCGTGGGAACCTAAAGACATGACGGGGGTACCAAGGTCAATAGCCGAACACAAGCTGCAAATCCGCGAAGGATATCCCCCAGTTAGGCAAAAGAAAAGAGGACAGGCTCCAGAGCGTGGCAAGGTAATACTTGAGGAAGTGAAGAAGCTGGTGGATGCAGGAATCATGCGAGAAGTCTACTACCATGATTGGCTTGCTAACCCAGTGATGGTTAAAAACATGATGGCAGCTAGCGCATGTGTGTTGACTTCACAGACCTCAATAAAGCTTGTCCCCAAGACTGCTATCCACTCCCAGAGATAGATTGGAAGGTACAATCGCTATGCAGATATCCTTTTAAATGCTTCCTAGACACATACAAGGGATACCACCAGATATAAATGGTAGAACAAGACGAGGAAAAACATCATTTCATACCAGTCAGGGTGTGTATTGCTACACAAAAATGCCATTTGGACTTAAGAACGCAGGAGCCACGTACCAGCGATTGGTTGATAAGGCGTTCGAAGGTCAAATTGGGCGAAATTTGGAGGTCTATGTTGATGACCTGGTGATAAAAAATCACACAGAGGATGAACTTATCCGGGATATAGAGGAAACATTCTCAACACTTAGAAGAATAAACATGAAGTTAAACAAAAAAAAGTGCACCTTTGGGGCAACAGAAGGCATGTTCCTAGGATACATGATTGAACCCAATGGCATCAAACCCTGCCCAGAAAAGACAGACGTAGTCATTCAGCTTCAAAGCCCAAAGACAAAAAAGGAAGTGCAATCGCTAAACAGGAAGCTCCCAGGGTTGAACTGGTTCTTGTCAAATTCCGCAGAGAAATCGCTCCCTTTATTTAAAACACTCAAGAAGTGTATAAAAAAGGGAGACTTCAATTTGACAAAGGAAGATGAAAAAGTCTTCGAGGAACTAAAAAGGCATTTAGCGTCGCTCCCTATGTTAGTCGCACCACGCCCAAAAGAAGAGCTGATAATGTACTTGTCAGCTACACATGGAGCGATCAACGCGGTGCTAATGACGGATAGGGAGAATGTGCAAACACCAGTATACTTCATAAGCAGATCATTACAAAGCTCAGAACTGAATTATACCCCAATGGAGAAGTTGGTACTCGCACTAGTATTTGCGGCAAAAAGGTTGCGCAGATGCTTTCAAGCACATCCTATAATGGTGATTACAGATCAACCCATAAAACAGATAATATCCAAACCGGATGTAGCGGGTAGACTACAGAAGTGGAGTGTTCTACTTGGGGAACACAATATTACGCACAGACCGCGCAACACCATAAAAGGACAAATTATGGCAGACTTCATCGTCAAAAAACCAGAAGAAGGCGATCATGAGCCAAAACAGGAGGAAGAAGACCAAGACCCATGGATCTTATTCACTGATGGATCATCCTGCACTGATGGATCTGGCGCAAGACTCATACTAACCAACCCTGAAGGAATGGAATTTACATACGCACTGCGTTTTGAATTCACGGCTACAAATAATAAGGCAGAATATGAGGCGCTTATAGCAGGACTAAGAATCGCAACCCGAATGGGCGTGCGAAACCTCGAAGCAAATGTAGATTCTCGCCTGGTAGCAAACTACATACTTGGTGAATATGAAGCAAAGGAGGAGAATATGATACAATACTTGCAAAAATCCAAGTCATTGATTGAAGGATTCAAAAAGTTCCTAATACGCCAAGTACCTAGGGGGAGAACAATAAAGCAGACGCACTCAGCAAGATAGCGTCCACCAGCTTTGCACACCTATCAAAACAGGTCTTGATAGAGATCCTTAAAGACAAATCCATAAAAGAGCAAGAAGTCACATCGGTAGTGGAGGAAGAAGGTCCTACATGGATGACACCGATCGTGGACTATTTGACAAAAGACTCACTCCCACATGACGAAACTGAAGCACGACGAATACGAAGACGCTTGAGGCAATTCGAAATCAGGGACGGGATTCTTTACAAATGCTCATTTCTTCAGCTATGGCTAAGGTGCGTAGGGCCACGACAAGCACAGTATGTCATTAGCATTCCAATCAACATTCCAATCAGCATTCCAATCAACATTCCAATCAGCATTCCTTTCGCATTCCTTTTACATTCCTATTAGCATTCCAATCAGCATTCCAATCAGCATTCCAATCAACATTCCAATCAACATTCCAATTAGCATTCCTATTAGCATTCCAATCAACATTCCAATCAGCATTCCAATCAGCATTCCAATCAGCATTCCAATCAACATTCCAATCAGCATTCCAATCAACATTCCAATAAGCATTCCAATCAACATTCCAATCATCATTCCAATCAACATTCCAATCAGCATTCCAATCAACATTCCAATCAGCATTCCAATCAACATTCCAATTAGCATTCCTATTAGCATTCTAATCAGCATTCCTATCAGCATTCCTATCAGCATTCCTTTTAGCATTCCTTTCAGCATTCCTTTTACTTATCGCAATTTACATTTTCATTTTACTTAGTAATAGATAACCAAACCATTTTCATTTCCACCAAGAACAATTGAGTCTCACTTTGAACCGGAAATCAATTCGAGAAGATACCGAGAAAATGAACTTTTTCAACTAGTAAAATCTTTACATTAAAATGGCGCCGCTGCCGGCTCTTTTTGTGAAGATTAACGGTTTTTTGTGAGAGACGCGTTGACTTTTGGGATCCGTTCACTTGTGAACGTTATTTTTCGTGTCCAAAAATTTTCAAAAATCACAAAAACATTTGTAAAATCATAAAAAGCATATCTTTTTCAAAGTTTTGCACCAAAAATATTCTTCTTGCTTATCTATCTTTCTCCATGGATTTTTATGTCCATTGCGTGGGGTGTGGGAGACAACTGTACAGGAACGACTCTTGTCAATGGTGTACATGTGAGCGGTGCGGAAACGATATCGACAACACACAATTCGGATTTTGTCCCTTGTGGAACTCGACTAATTCATTCTTTTTGAACCCACATCCTGTTCCCCTGTGCATCTATTGTGGAAGCGATTCTCATTGGCATGTTTCGTGCCCGGTTCGATACCCGTATGGTCACGGGCAAGAACCAGGGTACAATTATGACAATGAAAATAGCTATCCACAAGACGCACCCAGTCTTTTTCCTCACCCGTTTTGCAACAACTGTGGGGGTCCTCACGAAAGTTTTCACTGCCCTACAGGGGATCAAAATTACTATAATTATACCCCTTCCAGTTTTGTCCAACCCATGCAATACCCAATTGATCATCAGCCTCGTCACGAGATGAGTTACCAAGAACCAATTGACGATCTTGCTACAGCCTTTCAAGAACAAAGAAACGATCTTGCTATAGCTTTTCAAGAACAAAGCAAAGAGCTTTTACACACGCTGCAAACTTGTATGGAGTCATTTTTACAGCAGCGAGATTAGACGAGTACTCATATCCCTGAGCTTATTATTGGCCCTTTAGGTAATGAGGAGAGCGATGACGATATTGAGGTTATTTTCGACGAGGAGGAATTTCTAAAGCAAAGTAAGACTTCTTCCCTTCCTCCTTCGTCTATTGCTATCACACCCGAGGAGCCCGTTGGCTCTCTCATCATGGAGGATGAGCATATTGACGTTATCTCGGCAACTGAATCGGAGAAATTCCTAAAGTCTCGTGTCGTGGAACTTGTCGTCATCCCAAGTGAGCCCGCAGGTATTCCGGAAAATCTGCGTGATGTGCCGACTTTTGCGAAGCTTAAGGACGAGGTCGATTTGACAGTCATTGATCACATAATCACAAATCCACAAGTGCTAATTGATTTTCCCAACAAGAGTTCAACATGTGGTGAGTATGATGATTTCGTCTTCGAGCCCGAGATTGAGGAAATTATCGACCGAGAGCTAGCTCTTTTACCTCTGCTTCCTCCTACAAGCGAGGTCGACTTTTCCAACATCGATGCCGAACTTGATGAGTTGGAACGTCTTATTTTTCATAATAATGACGAACCAACTAACATGCCCAAACATCCTATTCTCGAGGAGTTACCTAATCAACACTCCTCTTATGAGAATTATGTTTACCACATTCGTGAGGATTTACCTTATCAACAATCCCCACAAATGAATGATGGTTTCGTACTTGATCATGATCTTTTCAACCGAGTTTCTACACTCTTTATCCACGATGATATTCACAAGATCTACTTTCATGAGGATCAATGCTTTGACCCGGGAGGTGACATGGACCATTCTATTATTGATAACTTTACGGCTTTGCCAATTGGTCTGCATCCATTGTCTTTGGAGGATGACAATGTGATTCCCTTACCCACCCCACCTCCCGTCAATCTGGATTTCACTTGCTTTTCTTATATTGAGCAGACTTTCCTACCATTCAAGACTTATCCTCCCGCCTCTCCTTTGTTAATGTCCTCCGGGAACGAGGACAAGGACTTTGATCCCGGTATCACATTCGAGGCTTCCCCATGGACCATTTAATTCGGGGACGAGTCAGGCTCGTGACTCGGTTAAAAAAAAACAAGCGCTTTTTGGGAGGCAACCCAATTATCTATCTATCTTTCCTGTTTTCACCATAAGTGTAGGGGGAACCCCGTTGGTGTTTCTTGTTCTCTTTCTTATCATGTGCAGGGATTAGAGCTTCAAAGACACACTCTTGATGACTTTTGACGAACCGTGATTCCGTGTTCCCTTCTTCCCGGTTCTATCCTAAACTCTTTTCGATTCACTATTTTATATTTCTCAATATTAAAATAGGAATCTCTTTAGTGGTCTTTTCCTTAACGAGATCTAAACAAAGTGCACAATGTCCTAAGTGTAGGGGAGTTTACTCTCACATGCTTAAACATTGAGGACAATGTTTATATTAAGTGTAGGGGGGGACTTCTATCGAAGTTAAGTGGTCTTTTCCTTGTATTTGTCCTCATTTTAACCGGAAAATCAATTTTTCGACATTTTTCAAAATTTTTAATCTATTTTGGCCTAGTTGTAGTCTCCTTTATTTTTGTTACTTTCTAGCATTTTAATAAAATGGTTTTAGCAAGTTTAGATATCTTAGATATATTAGGCCCGTTGTGAATATTTTGACTCAACCCGAGTTTACTTATCCAAGTTCACTCTAGCTAGTATCCTTAACCATGTAGACCTTAATTGGTTTATTAAGCTAAGCATCCACGAGTCTCATTCCTTGAGATTTTAAATTGTGGAGAACGAGAAATGATAGATTTGGTTACAAGTTTGGTATTCTCTCATTAACTTATGTGAGTTAATTATGATCTTTTTCTCCCATCGCTTGCTAATAATTATCTGCAATAAGTAAGGTCGTACGATTTTATTGAATAACTTAGCTTCTAGCCCAAGATCGTTTAAAAGTTGCTCGGTAATGATAAGAGTTCATAGCCAAGGCATAACTTATGAAGCGGGGCGCGAAGATTGGCGAGTCCGAAAAGGCCCTAACAAGGCAAGAGGATTCAGTTTTATTGCTGAAGATCCAAAGTGATGTGAAAAGCATTATTCCCAAAATCAATATGAAGGATCAAGACTCACGACGAAAAGCAATCAACTCCCATAAAGATCATGGAGAAGTCTATCCGAAAAGACCCTAACAAGGTATGAGGATAAATAGATCCAAATCCGAAAAGGAGGCGGATCGTTGTATCTCAAAATCCCAATTAGAGATTGAAGAAATAATCATGAAGTCGTGGTCAACAAAGCTGGAGTACCCCTCAAAGGTCTCCAAGTGAAGAAACTCTATAACGAAGAGAAGACCATTATCTCAAAAACGTCTCTCGAAGATATGAAGTATGAAGTACATGCCAAATATCGGCCCGAGAAAGGTCTCAAATCGTGAACCAAGTTATGCCAAGATATGAATTTTTTGATATCCCGAGAAGCAGTTTTAAGAGATTTTATCTTTTAGCTAACTATTGATCAAATCGTCCTACTTTGCTTTCAGCCTAAATAAATTATCGAAATAAGTCAACAATGCATCCTCCTGATCATTCAAGACATCAATAAAATATAAGAGATACTCGTAGGAATAAGGGAGTTTAAGTGATTAATTGAACCACATGAGTAAATGTTTGTTATGCTAACTTGTGCTAACAATGATCTTGTTTTTAAGCTTGGCATGGGGAACGTGAAACTTGAGGGTGATGAACATTCATGACACACAAGCCCTAATGTAAGTCTTAGATTTCTTTACAAGTTTCTTCCTTGTTGCATCTTGTTATTTTCTATCTTTTTGATTTTCCTTAGTTGTTTAATAAAGGCCAAGGTAGGTTGATTATGATAGAAAATGTAAAACATGCTTTGTAACTAATGCATTGCATGAGGACATTGCAATGGTTAAGTGTAGGGGATTTGATAGGTGTGAAAACACCCATCCTTTTTACCACTTAATTACAATAATAACCGAGCCAAAACGTGTATTTTATGTCATTTATGTCGGAATTATGCGTGGTTTGTGTTTTTGTTGTGATTTAGGACGAAAAAGTGAAAAGTGGAGAAAACACGGCATTCACGGGCTTTTATCGAAGAAAAAGACGAAAGACGAAGTCGAAAGATCAAGAGTGGAAAAAGAACGGAAGTCCAAGACCAATTCTGAAGATTTATCGAAGAAAAGTCAAAAGACGGAAGTTTACTAAAAGCCGAAGAACTCGAGTCTAATTTACGAAGAAAATTCAAAGACGAGTTTAAAGAAATCCCAAGACAAAATCATTAAGTCCAAGATTAACAAACAATTAAGAAGAAAAGGGCTTAAGTGTGCATATAAGGAAAAGAGGAAAGAGGGAGGAAGCTTCCTAAGCTCCTCCCTAATCACCCCTATATATAGTTTAGGCTAGCTTCATTTTCATGTTGTTGGTGGCTTGACAAGCCACACTTCCACCATTTTCATTTCTTGTCATTTAATTTCTTGCAATTTAATTTCATGTTATGCACTTTTAATTTCTTCAGTTCAAGTAAGTCTTTTTATTTTGGAATCTTTTCTTTTAATCAAGTTCTTATCTTTAATCATCTCCTTCTCCCTTTCTTACTTTGCTTCTCTTTGATTCATGTTCATCCTTGATTTGTTTTTATCTTAATGCTTATTTGATCTAAAGTTTTCTTAAAAAGTTCATCTTTTTAAAAGTTTGATTTGAAAGTTTGCTTATTTTTAAGTTTGATAAGTTGTTATTCATGCTTATTAAGTCAATTTCGATTTAGATTCGTGCAAGTTTTAGTTTGAGCTTATTAACCATAGCTTATTGCTTTTGCTTAATTTTCGGATCAAAAAGTTAGATCGGAAAGGGTAAACCCCTTTCCAATCACGTATTCCAATCACCTTGATTGGAAAAGGGTTTTACATTCCAATCAGCATTCCAATCAACATTCCAATCAGCATTCCAATCAACATTTCAATCAGCATTCCTTTCGCATTCCTTTTACATTCCTATTAGCATTCCAATCAGCATTCCAATCAGCATTCCAATCAACATTCCAATCAACATTCCAATTAGCATTCCTATTAGCATTCCAATCAACATTCCAATCAGCATTCCAATCAGCATTCCAATTAGCATTCCAATCAACATTCCAATCAGCATTCCAATCAACATTCCAATCAGCATTCCAATCAACATTCCAATCAGCATTCCAATCAACATTCCAATTAGCATTCCTATTAGCATTCCAATCAGCATTCCTATCAGCATTCCTATCAGCATTCCTTTTAGCATTCCTTTCAGCATTCATTTTACTTATCGCAATTTACATTTTCATTTTACTTAGTAATAGATAACCAAACCATTTTCATTTCCACCAAGAACAATTGAGTCGCACTTTGAACCGGAAATCAATTCGAGAAGATACCGAGAAAACGAACTTTTTCAACTAGCAAAAACCACACATAAATATTTTTAATTAAAAAATTAAAAATATAAGGCGACCGCAACCTGCTTAGCTACCGCTCCAACAACTATCTCTCACCACCCGGTTTTCCTCCTAACAACCAAAACCAACAACAAAACCTCAATCGCCCTCCTCAACAACAACAACAACCTCGTACACCATACATACCACCTCACAAACAACAAAGAAACAACCAAGTTTACCAGCAACCTGCTTATCAACCACCCGCATACAATGCTCCTTCCAACCAACCCACCGCTTTCACCAAGACATCGGAACCTACATGAAGACTAACGATGTGCTCATGGACAATCTCCAACAGGAAGTGCACAACTTGAAAGCAGACCTGGTAAAACAAGGGAACGATCTGAGAGCTGATATGAGAAACACTATGGATAGTCAAACGAATGACTTAAGAAACATGATGGCTAGTTTCTTCCACGGTAATCAACCCTCTTCTTCGGGTACTCTTCCGAGTAACACCGTTGCGAATCCAAGAGGGGAGATGAAAGCAATCACCACTCGCAGTGGCAAAGGTACCAAGGAACCCGAGCTTCCTATACCTCCACCGGTGGTTGTGACTAAGGAGAACGAGTCACCTGCTCCTATTCCCCATCCTTCTACTTCCCCAATTTCTCCACCTCTTACTGCTACCCCTCCTCCACCCAAGGATGTGAGTGATCCTTCGATCCCAAAGACTTCCTCTTCTTCCGATATACCTTATCCATCTAGGTTGAGGAAAGAGAAGCTCAAAAGCAAGGATGATATTCAGGTTTCGAACTTTCTTAAAATGTTCAAACAATTGAATTTTAACATCTCCTTCGCTGAGGCTCTCGCTCACATGCCAAAGTATGCGAAAATGTTCAAAGATCTTCTTAGCGACAAGGAGAAGCTTCTTGATATTGCTAACACCCAACTTAATGAGAATTGCTCTGCAGTACTCTTAAGGAAATTGCCAACCAAGCTTGGTGATCCGGGTCGTTTCTTAATCCCTTGTAACTTCCCAGGAGTAGAGAGTTGCATGGCCTTAGCTGATCTAGGTGCCAGTATTAATTTAATGCCTCTAAGCGTTTGGAAGCAATTATCTCTCCCTGAGCTAGTCCCCACCAAAATGACTTTGGAATTAGCTAACCGTACGGTTGCTTATCCAGTGGGGATAGCTGAAGACGTCTTTGTAGGAGTCGACAAATTCACTTTTCCTGCCGATTTCATCGTCGTCGACTACGAGATGGACCCTCGTGTGCCATTAATTGTTGGTCGTCCATTCCTGAGGACCGGTCGCACTCTCATCGATGTTGAAGCCGATGAGCTTATCATGAGAGTGGGTGACGATAAAATCGTCTTCAACATGGGAAAGTTGTCTAAACAACCTTATTCATACGAAAGTGTTAATTGTATTGACGTTCTTGATGAGGCTTGTGAAGAACACTTCCAAATTGCTTGCAAAAGTATTCCTACTTCTCTTCCCAATGTTGAGATTGTTTCCTCTATTGATTCATCACTGTCTCTATTTGGAGAAAGTGATTTCTTTTGGAAAGACCTTGAAGCCACCATGGGGGATGTGAATTTAACTAATGACGAGTCTCCCACCGATTTTGCTGACGACATGAGTTTCTTTGAAAACCTTCTCAAAGAAGACAATCTTTCTCCACCATCTCCCACGGTTATTGCTATCGATGCTCCGACTTTGAAAACGCCTCCCATCGAAAATCCTCCAGATTTAGAACTTAAGGAGTTGCCGCCCCATCTCGAGTATGTGTTCCTTGAAGATAAGAAGAAGTCGCCCGTCATCATTGCCAAGGACTTGAAAGAAGAAGGGAAATCTCGACTCATCGTCGTGCTTAAAGATCATAAGAAGGCAATTGCTTGGAAAATTTCCGACATCCGCGGAATTGATCCAAACTTTTGTACTCACAAGATTCTCATGGAAGATGACTTTAAACCCGCAATCCAAAGCCAAAGAAGGGTTAATCCTAAAATTCATGACGTCATCAAACAAGAGGTTATCAAACTTCTAGATGCCGGCTTGATTTACCCTATTTCGGATTCGCCATGGGTAAGTCCCGTCCATTGTGTGCCCAAGAAGGGCGGAATAACCGTTGTTTCCAATGAACACAACGAGTTGATTCCCACTCGTCTCGCTATTGGGTGGAGAGTTTGTATTGATTATCGCAAGCTCAATGATGCCACGAGAAAAGACCACTTTCCTCTTCCTTTCATGGATCAAATGCTCGAGCGTCTAGCTGGTAATGACTATTACTGCTTTTTAGACGGTTTCTCCGGGTATTTTCAAATTCCCATCGATCCCAAGGACCAAGAAAAGACCAAATTCACTTGTCCCTATGGAACATTTGCTTACAAACGCATGCCTTTTGGTTTATGTAATGCTCCTGAGACATTCCAAAGGTGTATGATGGCTATATTCCATGACATGGTGGAAGACACTATGGAAGTATTCATGGATGATTTCTCGGTTTATGGCGATTCTTTCTCTGCTTGCCTTGCCAATTTAGAACGTATGCTTAAGCGGTGTGAAGACACTCGCCTGCCATTTCATGGTAAAAGAGGGCATCGTGCTAGGACACAAAATTTCCAAAGCCGGTCTCGAAGTAGACCGTGCTAAAGTCGATGTTATCGCTAAGTTGCCTCCACCTTCAACAGTGAAGGGTGTGCGAAGTTTCCTTGGTCATGCGGGCTTTTACCGACGATTCATCAAAGATTTTTCTCAAATCGCTCGCCCGATGACTCATCTCTTAGAAAAAGATACTCCTTTTATCTTTTCCAAAGAGTGTATTGACGCCTTCAACTCGCTTAAGGATAAGCTAACTAAGGCACCCGTCTTGGTTACCCCTAATTGGGAGCTTCCCTTTGAGTTAATGTGCGATGCTAGTGACTTTGCTATTGGTGCGGTTTTGGGCCAAAGAGTGAACAAACACTTCCAACCAATCCATTACGCTAGCAAGACAATGACAGGGGCTCAATTGCATTACACGACAACCGAAAAAGAGCTTTTAGCTGTTGTCTATGCCTTTGAAAAGTTCCGCCCTATCTTGTCCTTTCCACCACAATCGTTTACACCGATCATTCCGCGTTGAAGTACTGTTGACTAAGCAAGATTCCAAACCAAGACTTCTTCGCTGGGTTTTGCTACTCCAAGAATTTAAAATCGAAATTCGCGATAAAAAAGGAGTTGAAAACCTAGCCGCGGATCATCTCATTAGACTTGAGGATCCTTACCAAGGTGATCATCCGAACAAAGAAATCAATGATTCTTTTCCCCTGGAGACCTTAGTGTCTATCAACTCGACTTCTGATGAAACCCCGTGGTATGCGGACATTGCAAACTACTTGGCGGGTGGAATTCTCGTTGACGGGTTAACATCCTAGAAAAAGAAGAAGTTCTTTAACGACATTAAGACTTACTTTTGGGATGACCCGTATCTATTCAAACAATGTGCTGACTTGATTATTCGTCGATGTGTTGATGGACCGGCAGCTTTAGAAATCCTTGACGCTTGCCACAAAGGACCCACCGGTGGTCACTTTGGTCCCAACTACACCGTCAAAAAAGTGTTTGACTCGGGATTTTATTGGCCACCATCTATCGTGATGCTCACGAGATGGTTAAACGTTGTGATGCTTGCCAAAAACAAGGCAAGATCACACATAAAGACGAGATGCCGCAGAATTTCATTCAGGAATATGAAATCTTTGATGTTTGGAGTATCGACTTTATGGGGCCATTCCCTTCATCTAAAGGAAACAAATACATCCTTGTAGCCATTGACTACGTTTCAAAGTGGGTTGAAGCCAAAGCTTTACCTACTAATGATGCAAGGGTGGTTTGTAACTTTTTGAAATCGCTGTTCGCTAGATTCGGCATTCCTCGTGCTATTATCAGTGGCCGCGAGACTCATTTTTGCAACGATCAATTTGCAAGAGTCATGGCTAAATATGGTGTCAATCACCGTCTTTCCATCGCCTATCATCCCCAAACCAATGGGCAAGCCGAGATATCCAACCGTGGATTGAAGCGAATTTTGGAGCGTACTGTGGGAGAGCATCGTGCCGCGTGGGCCGATAACTTAGATGATGCTCTGTGGGCTTTCCGTACTGCTTATAAGACCCCGATCGGTTGTACACCTTATCGTCTTGTGTATGGGAAAGCATGCCACCTTCCCATCGAGCTGGAACATAAGGCGCACTGGGCCTTGAAGTGGGCTAACCTCGACATCAACAAAGCCGGTGATCATCGCAAGATTCAACTCAACAAGCTCAACGAACTGAGGAATGAAGCTTATGAGAACTCGCTAATCTACAAGGAGAAGACGAAGATCCGTCATGACGCAAAAATCAAGAACCGAGAGTTCCACATTGGTGATCAAGTCTTACTTTTTAACTCTCGGTTGAAGATATTCTCTGGCAAGTTGAAGAGCCGCTGGTCTGGTCCATTCACCGTCGCCAAAGTCTTTCCATATGGGACCATTGAGCTTTCTCAGCCAAATGGGCCCAATTTCAAGGTGAATGGCCAGTGTCTGAAGTTGTACTTTGGTGAGGACATCTCTCAGGAGATGATTCCATCCCTCACCACGTTCCCCATGAACTAATTATGGGTCGAGTCAGGCTCGTGACTCGGTTATCAAAAACAAGCGCTCCTCGGGAGGCAGCCCGAGTATCTATCCTTTATGTTTTAACCTCTTAAGTGTAGGGGGCCCTATATAGGTGTTTGTATTTGTGTGGTGATGTGATTACAGGGATAAGTGCACTCTTGGAATCTCTGAAGAACCGTGCTCCCGTGTTATCCGAAATCCGGTTCTATCTCTCAACTATCGTGATTCAATTTTCTTTATACTCACATTTGAAATTGATCACTTTAGTCGTCTCTTCCTTAACTTGAGTTAACCAACGTGCACAATGTCATAAGTGTAGGGGGGACTTTTCACACATGCTTAAACATTGAGGACAATGTTTATCTTAACTGTAGGGGGACTTCTATCGAAGTTTTAAGTGGACTTTTCCATGAAAATGCCTTCATTTAACCGGAAAATCATCTCTTTCAACATTTTTCAAATTTTTAATTAACTTTGGCCATATAGTCGTAATTTTTAAATTTTTATCGTTGCTTTCATATGTATATATCCCGCAATAAAGTCAAAAATATTAATAAAGTGGTGTAGCTAGTTTAGAAGTCTTTGACATATTAGGCCCGTTGCGATTATTTTGACTCAACCCAAATAGACTTATCTAAGTTTATTCTAGCTAGTATCCTTAACCATGTAGACCTTAATTGGTTTATTAGGCTAAGCATCCACGAGTCTCATTACTTAAGATTTTAAATTGTGGAGAATGAGAAATGATAGAGTCAATTATAAGTCGGTATTCTTGGGCAAGCTCACTTGGTGTAATTATTTGCCTATTCTCCCATCACTTGCTAATAATTTATCTGCAATAAGTAAGGTCGTACGATTTGAAAAGTTACTTAGCTTCTAGCCCAAGATCGTTTAAAAGTTGCTCGGTAATGATAAGAGTTCATAGCCAAGGCATAACTTATGAAGCGGGGCGCGAAGATTGGCGAGTCCGAAAAGGCCCTAACAAGGCATGAGGATTCCATTTTATTGCTGAAGATCCAAAGTGATGTGAAAAGCATTATTCCCAAAATCAATATGAAGGATCAAGACTCACGACGAAAAGCAATCAACTCCCATAAAGATCATGGAGAAGTCTATCCGAAAAGACCCTAACAAGGTATGAGGATAAATAGATCCAAGTCCGAAAAGGAGGCGGATCGTTGTATCTCAAAATCCCAATTAGAGATTGAAGAATAATCATGAAGTCGTGGTCAACAAAGTTGGAATACCCCTCAAAAGTCTCCAAGTGAAGAAACTCTATAAACGATGAGAAGACCATTATCTCAAGAACGTCTCTCAAGATATGAAGTATGAAGTACATGCCAAATATCGGCCCGAGAAAGGTCTCAAATTGTGAACCGAGTTATGCCAAGATATGAACTTTTTGATATCTCGAGAAGCAGTTTTAAGAGATTTTGTCCTTTAGCTAACTATTGATCAAATCGTCCTACTTTGCTTTCAGCCTAAATAAATTATCGAAATAACTCAACAATGCATCCTCGTGATCATTCAAGACATCAATAAAATATAAGAGATACTCGTAGGAATAAGGGAGTTTAAGTGATTAATTGAACCACATGAGTAAATGTTTGTTATGCTAACTTGTACTAACAATGATCTTGTTTTTAAGCTTGGCATGGGGAACGTGAAACTTGAGGGTGATGAACATTCATGACACACAAGCCCTAATGTAAGTCTTAGATTTCTTTACAAGTTTCTTCCTTGTTGCATCTTGTTATTTTCTATCTTTTTGATTTTCCTTAGTTGTTTAATAAAGGCCAAGGTAGGTTGATTATGATGGAAAGTGTAAAACGTGCTTTGTAACTAATGCATTGCATGAGGACATTGCAATGGTTAAGGTAGGGGATTTGATAGGTGTGAAAACACCCATCCTTTTTACCACTTAATTACAATAATAACCGAGCCAAAACGTGTATTTTATGTCATTTATGTCGGAATTATGCGTGGTTTGTGTTTTTGTTGTGATTTAGGACGAAAAAGTGAAAAGTGGAGAAAACACGGCATTCACGGGCTTTTATCGAAGAAAAAGACGAAAGACGAAGTCGAAAGATCAAGAGTGGAAAAAGAACAGAAGTCCAAGACCAATTCTGAAGATTTATCGAAGAAAAAGTCAAAAGACGGAAGTTTACTAAAAGCCGAAGAACTCGAGTCTAATTTACAAAGAAAATTCAAAGACGAGTTTAAAGAAATCCCAAGACAAAATCATTAAGTCCAAGATTAACAAACAATTAAGAAGAAAAGGGCTTAAGTGTGCAAATAAGGAAAAGAGGAAAGAGGGAGGAAGTTTCCTAAGCTCCTCCCTAATCACCCCTATATATAGTTTAGGCTAGCTTCATTTTCATGTTGTTGGTGGCTTGACAAGCCACACTTCCACCATTTTCATTTCTTGTCATTTAATTTCTTGTAATTTAATTTCATGTTATGCACTTTTAATTTCTTCAATTCAAGTAAGTCTTTTTATTTTGGAATCTTTTCTTTTAATCAAGTTCTTATCCTTAATCATCTTCTTCTCCCTTTCTTACTTTGCTTCTCTTTGATTCATGTTCATCCTTGATTTGTTTTCATCTTAATGCTTATTTGATCTAAAGTTTTCTTAAAAAGTTCATCTTTTTAAAAGTTTGATTTGAAAGTTTGCTTATTTTTAAGTTTGATAAGTTGTTATTCATGCTTATTAAGTCAATTTCGATTTAGATTCGTGCACGTTTTAGTTTGAGCTAATTAACCATAGCTTATTGCTTTTGCTTAATTTTCGGATCAAAAAGTTAGATCGGAAAGGGTAAACCCCTTTCCAATCACGTATTCCAATCACCTTGATTGGAAAAGGGTTTTACATTCCAATCAGCATTCCAATCAACATTCCAATCAGCATTCCTTTCGCATTCCTTTTACATTCCAATCAGCATTCCAATCAACATTCCAATCAGCATTCCAATCAACATTCCAATCAGCATTCCTTTCGCATTCCTTTTACATTCCTATTAGCATTCCAATCAGCATTCCAATCAGCATTCCAATCAACATTCCAATCAACATTCCAATTAGCATTCCTATTAGCATTCCAATCAACATTCCAATCAGCATTCCAATCAGCATTCCAATCAGCATTCCAATCAACATTCCAATCAGCATTCCAATCAACATTCCAATCAGCATTCCAATCAACATTCCAATCAGCATTCCAATCAACATTCCAATTAGCATTCCTATTAGCATTCCAATCAACATTCCAATCAGCATTCCAATCAGCATTCCAATCAGCATTCCAATCAACATTCCAATCAACATTCCAATCAACATTCCAATCAGCATTCCAATCAACATTCCAATCAGCATTCCAATCAACATTCCAATCAGCATTCCAATCAACATTCCAATTAGCATTCCTATTAGCATTCCAATCAGCATTCCTATCAGCATTCCTATCAGCATTCCTATCAGCATTCCTTTTAGCATTCCTTTCAGCATTCCTTTTACTTATTGCAATTTATATTTTCATTTTACTTAGTAATAGATAACCAAACCATTTTCATTTCCACCAAGAACAATTGAGTCGCACTTTGAACCGGAAATCAATTCGAGAAGATACCGAGAAAACGAACTTTTTCAACTAGTAAAATCTCTACATTAGGGCCCCTGAAGGTTCTTGGTGAGACTCGAACTCGAGACCTCTCGAAGAATACCTCCACAATGTTACCCTTTGGTGGCCAACTGAGCTAACTCAGCTGGTTAGTAAACGAACTTTATATATTACCAATATAACTATTATAACTTTTAAATTTCAAACTTTATACTTTTATAGTAAACTTTCTTGCTAGCAACCTCCTACAACAGGTCACATAAACGGACACGTCATATTTATTAAAAAAAATATTTGTTTTTGCTGACTTGAAACTTTATTTATTACCAATATAACCATTATAACTTTCAAATTTTGAACTTTATAGCAAACTTTATTAAAAAAATTTCAACTTTAAAAAAAATTGTAATTCTTCAATGTTTTTAGAAAACAAACTTTTTTTTTCAAAAAGTTTTTAATAAAATTAGAATAAAAGTTTTTTCGAAAAGTTTTAAAAAAAAGATATTTCGAAAAGTTTTTGAGAAAATTATTTACAAAGATTCTTCGAAAAAGTTTTAAAAAATCCAAATATGTTTTTAAAAAGTTTATTTATTGTTTAAAAAAAGTTTATTCCAATTTTATTTTTTTTAAAGTTAATTTCAATTTATTTTTATTTTCGAAAATACCAAAATTTTTATTTTCGAAAAAAAAAATTCGAAATTTTTTTTAGAAAATTATTTACAAATTCTTCGAAAAAGTTTTAGAAAAATCCAAATATGTTTAAAAAAAAATTATTTAGTTTTTAAAAAAAGATTATTTCAATTTATTTTTTAAAAAAAGTTTATTTCAATTTATTTTTTTAAAAAAGTTTATTTCAATTTAAATTTTTAAAAAAATTGATTTCAATTTATTTTTTAAAAAAGTTTATTTATTTTCGAAAATACCAAATATTTTCAAATTTTTAATTCTTTTGGTGGTGAATTTATTTTTTAAAAAAGTTTATTTATTTCCTTTCTTTTAAACATTTTCTTTTTAACTTTAACTTTTTTTTGAAAAAATTATAAAACTGGTACAACCGGTAACATTAGTGTATTTAACCCAAAACAACAAGTTACAATGGTTATATTGGTAATATATAAAGTTCGTTTATTATAATTGTAAAAAATGGAAAGTTCGTTTCTATTTTATAGACTTAACCCTTAGTTTTTAGTGGACTTTTCAATTATTTATGCACTGTTGTTAATTATGCCTGGTGTAACTAAAACATAGGTTCATTGTGTGATATAACTTAACGACATGGGCGTTTGTATGTGTGGATCGAAAGTGGTTGTGTACACATCATGAAGCATTAAGTTTGTTAAACAACCCGATGTATGTAAAGTTTACTGGTGTGTTTATGGGTCAAAATGGTTCAGGTAAAAAAGATTCATTTTTTTACAAATGGTTTAATGAGAGTTCTTCATGGCACTTGAAGTAGCAACTCTTATACATTGGGTGGAATAACAAGCTTTCAAAAGAAAACGGGTATAAGAACAAGCTTTGTAAAGAAAATGGATCACGGTTTGCTCAATGTGTATTCTAATGCATACAACATAATGAATATCTTGAAACTCTTAATCTACAATAACATGCAACATAACATGCAACTATAAGGTAAGCTATGAGCTATTCGTAGATGGTTACCAAAGATTGTTTCAGTAAGTTCTACTAAAGACTTATAATGCTTCTTAATTAAACAGAAATATGTTTATAAAAAATTGGTTATGAGGGTGCAATTTCAAACGGAGTATAATTTTTTTGTTGTTTGATGGTTTGGCTCATGGCCTTTATTATAATGGTTGTGATTGGGTATAGACGAAGGCACGGGTCATCGATAATTTCATATTAAGAGAACAAACTTCAAAAACTGCAATGGACCGATATGAATGAAAATAAAGTTATACATGTCCTTATCTATGAACCAAGCCAAAATATGTATATCAATTTTTCTTATCTCATTTCATATTTCTGTTCCAAAACTTCTTTGAGATTGTGTATTTATTTAGAAAGTATAACATGGATTTCTGATTATATAAAATTGCCAATTGTAGTGATTTTATACGTAACTTAATATCATGAAAGTAAATTTATAATATTTACTGATTTTACATATTAACGTGATTTTTTATGCAATCTTCGTTATGAGACAATCATTCTAAAGTGATTGGGTTTAGATGTTTCATTATCGTAACACTTTTTTGTTAGTAGTTATGCATTAGCATTAATACTTTCTTTTATATTAATAGATGACCCAGTTTAACGTGTTACTAACCATCCCTTTTTATGTCTTATTTTTATATTTTTAGGTTACCTCATGGTTATTATTGTTATACTCTTAGATCGGACGTCTAAGACCGTAGGTCTTGCACTTGATGTTGGACCAACAATGAAAAGCCAATAGAAGATATTTGCAAGTCACAATGCAAAAATACAATATACTTCTTGGATGACATAGGTTATCAATAATAACCGAAGAGTGTTTTTCTTCTTCGTAATCTACTTCATCATACTTGATACGCATGTCTATTTCTTATTGCATATTTTAATTATCAACAAAACATGTTTGTATTTGTTTCTTTTTTTACTTTATTCACATACATAAATTGTTATGTTGATATTTTTTAAAACATCCCGTAATTCTACGGGTCTTTATTCACATACATAAATTCTTATGTTGATATTTTTTTACTTTATTCACATAGGTGTTCACGCATTGAAATTTCCAACCAACTACGCATGTATGGCAAACATCGTCTCATACTCAACATCATCAACTTTGGAATTAAAAAACACATGAAAATCTTTATTTTAATTTTTGCAAAAATAATATTACCGTGTAATGATACACATATTTACTCTCGGTTTTTCTTTATTTCATATATTAATGCTTCATGCTTAGATTATTCATTGTGTATTTCTCTTAATTTACTTTCTCATAACACTTCTTACAAAATATTTTTTCTAAGATATCCCGTGATTCCACGGGTCTTTAAGCTAGTTAACTAATAAACCAAAATAATTTACAAGTCTTTTAAGCTTGCAAAATTAAAAACATTACCTTAAATAACCCATATGTACAACTCAATTATGCTTGAACATTAAAAATGTTATAAAAACATTTCTTAATTTAACCAACTTTTTGCAAAGTCACAATTTAACTAAACCGGTTTAAAAATTTTACAATGTACAAAAACTTACAACTTTAGCAATAAAAACATTACCATATATAATAAGTCAACTAAACCGTATTCTTTATGCTACAAAATATTAGCATTAAATATATTATCATATTCTTTATCTTTATACTACAAAAGACGTATTCTTAAGATTAATTTTCAAATCTTGGTGCAAGTCAAAACCTTTATATACAATCATCTTAAAAAAATTGTCATGAAGCATCACCACAATTATTTTTTTTAAACTAAAGTACACAAAATAAATATTTTAACAAATTTTATAAAAACAAATATGTAAACGGATGGTAAGAGCAAAGTTTATAAAAAACAAATTTAAAACGACTTTTTTTATAGATAATTTTTAATCTTTTACAAAAACATATATATAATTCTGGCAAGTCATAATAATTGTCTAAATTTTGAGAATAAAATTAATTTAATTTTAGAAAGTAATAACAAATATTTGAAACGTATCAGCATTTTTAAGGATTTGTTTGAAAATTTGAAAAAGAAAACGCGTTATTGAGTTTTGTTAATTATGTAAAGTAATTAAAACCTACTTAAAAGTTTTAATAAAAATGCTTATAAAGAACATTAATTACGGTGTGAAAAGTTTATAAAAATAATTTAACAAAGTTTATAAAAAAAATTATAAACATCCGGTGTACAAATTTTGCAAAAAAAGCACAAATAATTTAAAATTTTGAAGATAACAATTAATATATTTATTAAATCAAATAAAATTAAAATTATGTAATCAAAGAAAGTTATAACAAAAATTTGAAGCTAACAAAAAATAAAATTAAAATTATGTAATCACAAAATATTTTTCAAAAGGTTTTTGTAAAAATTTTACAAAAAAAAAAACTCATCAGTCGGTGTACAAACTTTATAATAATTTTTTTGTAAACGAATGGTATGAACAAAATTTATAAAAAAATTTAAAAAAGCACAGTTTTTTTAAATAAGTGTTAAAATTATTTTGCTAATAAATATATAATTTAAATATTTTTTATATAAAAGAGGAATGAAAGTTATTTAAAAAAAACATAAACTAATTTTAGTAAAAGTGAAAATAATTTTAAATATATTTTTAATAAAATAAATAGAAAAATATAGCAAGTCATAATTAAATAAATATTTTCGATTAAAAAAATTACATAATTATAGCAAGTCATAAAAAATTTAAAATTTTGAAATAAAAATTAAATACAATTTGAAATTATTTTAAAATGTATAATTTAATATCACTTAAATTTGAAAACTATTTTTTTTTTAAATAAAATTAAAACCAAAATTAATATCCTCTAACAAAACAATCAATAAATCTTCATAAAAACAACTTTGAAAATAAATTGATTGAAGAAAACCGGTTTCAATCATAAAAAAACATCATAAATAGCGCTCCTGACTTAATACTTTCGGTGCAAGGCATTTTACTTCACCGGTTGTAAGCCACATTCTCACATCAGATTATATCAATCCGTAAAACGTTTATAATTCATTCATATTTATCATCTCATTTTTCAATTTTTGGTCACTTTTGATTCGGTTCCAACTAATTTTGTTTTGATCTTTTGATTTTACAGGCTTCATATATCATCCCTAATGTACACATACAAAGAACGATTCTCATACTCACCTTCCTCGGCCACTAACACATTCAGGTATGATACCCACAATCTATCCGTATCTAAAGTTAGCATGTTTGTTGTTGAAATGTGCATACTTTTTATAAGGTTTAAAATGTAGAGGTATAGTATCAAAAGGTTAATATTAGTTTGATTCATTTATTTATTTTTTATCACCACCCATAAAGATAGATATGACATCAGCTCAAAGAAATTCACTAATAGTGTCATTAACCTCTTCTGTGAAGGTACTTTATGTTATCATGTATCTACATATATTGGGTGGTCATAAGATAAAGATTATGGTGAGTCAACTTCGTCTTTATTCATTTTTCCTTTTGTTCATCTTTATTGCAGTGTGTGGTCATTGTTGCTCCTAAACTTGCTTATGGAAGTAAACATGTACAGGGGAAGAAAAGCTTGCTATATGTATTCATGTCAAGGTAGTTTGTGAACAGACCCTTATATATCAATAATTTTTGTTATCGGTTTATTAATATTGATGTATTTTTCTTTTTGTTGTGCATCACAAATTTTTAGGATTGTTAGTAAGAGGAGCATGCCATTTTCCTTTATCCTCGGCTTCATTTGAATTTTCTTTTTCACTCTACATCTTCACATTTCGGGTTGTCAATCTTGATAGCTTCCCACTAGCCATCTTCATCCGCATCCCAATCTCATGGCTTTATGGCTTTTAGATCATCCCAATCTCATGGTGTGTTTTTATCGCCAAAGTAGCAAGCACCAGGACATGAGATAATCTTCCATTGTTAGCAATGAATTTGAGGACATATACGATCCTTCGAAATCATGTGATTCACTAATTTGCTTAGACTTTGAAGGTCATCTTCTAAGAGGTTTGATATCTAAGTGCTGATCATGTGTTAGAACCTTCAAAGCATATGAGGTTGTATACCGCAAGAAAATACATGCAAATGATGTTAACATGTTATTTGTTAAGAGTATATCATGATCCCTTTGATTTATTAAATTAATCATATTTGTTATATATTTGTTTGGCTCTAATTATATGTTCTTCTACACTTTTAGTGCTTTTCCGTCAATATATGGTAACAAAACTCACAACCCTTATGTTATAACCTTAATTCAAACTCTAATCAATTTGAGAGTATTTGGAAGAATGGGTCAAATGTCTCTGTAGAACGGGGTTAGACGAAGAAACATACTTTTTGTCCAACTTTTTTCAAATTTGAATACAATCAGGGTTCAAAATTTGAAAGATGATTGTATTGCGCCAATTTTCTAAGTAAACTAAAATAGTATTAAGAGGTTGTATGCATTTGAATATGCTTAGTAAACTAAAATCAAGTACAGAGTATATGACACTGAAGTTAATGACTGTGAATAGCTACACAAACTCTAATAAGATAAGCTCAAGGTAACCATCTCAACATTCAACTATACTACTATGCAAACGATGCATGGTAGCTTACTATTATTCTATTGAAATTACACGAAGATCAAACACACATGCAAAAGTGGGAAACAAATGGTCAGAAATTAAACCGAAACTACAAGAAAACTCGGCGAAGAACCATTCGACTTTTTATGTATGATATCTTCCTTCCAGATCAAGGAAAAAAAGCCTTTGAATGTGAAGGTGCATTGACTTTGACAATGTCATCGTGCTCATCTCCTTAGAGTGGAAAAGGGGAGCTAATGGAAGAGATGTCGAATAACGGTTGTCTTCCCGATATATGGACATATAAATTATTGGTAGATGGTCTATGCAAAATCGGTTATGTGTTGCTAATAACCTCATGAGCGAATCTTTGGCAAGGTTTTATTCGTAATAGTTTTGTATTTAACACTCTAATACAAAGTTATTCTAAGTAGTTGACCATTCACGAAGCCACATATAACAACACTGTCCTAAATGGTTCGTGTAAGACTAAAAAGTCCAAAGACATTATTGAAAAATTCAAGAAATGGTTGATCTTGATGGAAACATATATAAAACGACTACAAACGTGGTTTATAAGAGCCGACGACTTAACATTACACCTTGTGCTCTAAAGAAGTATTAAATGGTTTATGAACAAGGTTATAAAGGCAATATATATTTTCAAATGTTTTTTTTTAAAATATCTAATTAATTATAAATATTATAATTTACATTTCTTTCTCCTTTTAATTATTTTTACGTTTAACTTTTAGGGTCATGGAATGGGCGTTGGTTGTTCACTTTATTAGGACTCACATACGTCATGAGTGAAAACATGAAAGACTATTTTTATGATTGTTTAAAGTTAAACGCTTATCGAATACCCTATGTTCTTTATATTATTGTTTTCATTTATTACCAGACCCGTTTAATTTCTTTTAATATTAACATCTGTTTATTATTTCTTACAAAAGTCACTCATTAAACTAAACCCAACGTTAGACGGGTCTTTAAGCTAGTTGGTCATATATCAGCCAAATTTAATACTTTTATTGGTCAAACTTAAGCTAATTTTGTCCGTAATATATATGCTTGTTGCCTTGAAGCAAAAGTATTTGCTAAAAAAATACCGATTTCATGATTTGTACATATAAATGCCAAAAGTATTTACTCAAAAAAATACCAAAGTATTTTTCTTCAAAAGATGTCAAAATATATCGAATTCATGATTTAAAAATAAAACATTATTGACGAGTTCAATATTAAAAAAGAGTATATTTCATTGTTCGTTTTTGTCGTTTAGACGAAAATTTTAATCTCGTTCTTAATCTTTATTTTTTCGTGATCTAACTTAATATAATTTTGCAACGTTTTCACGATTGATGAAAAGTTTTTTTTTTATGCACACTCATATATCATTTAAAATAAACAAATAAACAAAAGGTTTTATATATTTGTACATCTAAATGACAAAATATAACGAATTAACGTCGATAACTAATTATTAAATATTTATTATCATTTTAATAAATAAAAAGATTAACAAAACATAAAGAAAGTTGTTTATATCATTTATTGCTAAATTTAGTTATACTGTATTAAGTTTAATATTAAATAATTATAATTATTGAAATCATTTATTGCTAATCTTACATTTTTTTTTGGAAAGTCTAACTATTTTTATAATTACTAATTTAATTAGTGTATAAAAAGTATAACTAAAGTGTTAATTTAGCAAACCCTTTTCATAAAAGCTTGAAGGATGCCAATTTTTATGTCAAAAGCTTTTCAAAAACCTCATGTTGCAATGCTAAAAAGTTTTTACACTAATTTTATGAAAATGAAAAACATTATTTGTGTTTTATGTATTGTACATGCTCTTAAATCATTTATAATATTAACTTTTTAAAAAAGTTAGAACATTTAATGCATTTAATACCATTCTTATTTAATGTTTATAACTTTTGTCAAAAACTTATAAAAAATTAAGCTTTTATAAAAAGTTTTTAAAAAAGCTTATGGACAATGTATAAAAACATCTTCAATAATTTTTGAAATAGTAACATTTTTAAGATTGTGAATGCTCTTAGAATGTTGGTAATAAATTTTTAGGATCGTGCAAGTGAAACATTCCCACTAACCAAACACCCCGACAACAACTTAACTACCGTTCAACTCACTGACTTCAACTTCCAAACCCAAATATAAACAGTTAAACCCTCCTCCGTAACAAATGATAACAGATCCTCTAGACTCAAATGGATAATAATAATAATGACATTGATTACAATGCCATTTTCAATACTAACAATCAAGACCCTAAAACTAAACTTACTAATTTCCCTGTTTATGATAATCATGATGGTATTTTTTATGGGTTAAAAAAGAGTGTCACTGGTTTTGATGATTTGTGAACTCGCATTGCTGCAAACAATACCAGGTCAGGTATTCTGCATTCATCCAGTATTTCATGGAGTATTGAGTTATATGTCTTTGTCATTTATCTACTTTATTAGGGGTGTTTGTTTTGGTTTATATATGGGCTTATCAGCTTATTTCATTTCATAAACCCCATTTTCCGGCTTATTTCGAGACTTGTGGGCTTATGTGATTTCGGTCTTATTTCTTGTAAGCTTGTTGTTTCCAGCTTATAAGCTAATTATTCTCTAAGAGGCACGTGCAATAAAATCCTGTAATTGTTATAGGCGCCACCACATCAGCTAAAAATACCTCATTTACTCAAAAAAAAATAAAAAAATCAAATTGATCGCCATCCCAATAGCTATGGCCCTATAACATGAAACCCCCAGTGCAGTATAGCGGCACCATAGGTGGCATTTAATTGGCACCTATAACATGTTATGGGGCGCCCTCTTAGGTGTTTTTATATGAGGTTAAACTAAGGTGGTGTTCTGGATATTGCTTATTTTTTGTGCTTATGCTTATGCTTCTGCTTATGAATAAGTCTACCTGCGAAATAGTGTTTGAATTTGCTTGTACGAATTCCAATAACACTCTCGAAAGATAAAGTCAAATCTATCTATAAAAAGTATTATTATTAGATAAGTATTTTTGAAATAAGCAGTCTCAGTAGCTTATTTTACCTCAAAATAAACAGATAAGCACAAACACGATCAATCAACCGTAGACTCATAATAAAAGGTTGAAAAGACTTAATTTAATCAACTTACGCGAGGCGTATTTTGATCAGAACACATAATGTTATGCTGTAAATGTTTTAAATCAAGGTAGAATATGTGGAAAAAAGAATTTTTAACATTATGTGTAATCATGGTTGCAAAAATCGCTAGGCGCTAGCTGGGCGGCCGGGTAGCGCCTAGCGATTAATCGGTTAGGCGGTGATTAATCGGATTGGGTTTTTATATATAAAATTAGAAAATTTTGATACTATATGCCTAATTAGGCCGATTTAGTCAACGTTTTTCTAATTTGACCAATTATGTCTGATTTGGGCAAATTTTATTCATGATCGAGTTGGCTGATTTAGCCTATTTTTGTCCGATTTGACCAATTTAAGCTCGATTTGGACTTTTATCCGACAATCGAGATGTTGACCAATTTTTATCCGATAAATCGGTATTTTGACCGGTTTTTGACTAAAGCGATTAATAAGGACGATTAATGAAAATCAAGGCGGTTGATGAGCGCCTAGCGCCTAGGCGGGGATTAATCGGACACCTGTGTAATAGAGAACTTGTTTAAGTTTAATCGTCAATATCGTTCCAGCTACAAGAACCTACCTTTTGATGCGAGTTAATGCCAAATAAGTCGGTTTACCTTCCTTGAAATTATTGTCAAATATGGTCCTACACTCGAAGGCCATAAAAAGTTAAGCAGATCATGTCACTTGCTTGAGCCTACTCTTCTTATGAAAAAATATCCTTTCTTTGAGGTTTAGTGATACGAACCTATCCCATACTAGGCTCGTAATCGGTTTATAAGTCCCAAGTGTAGAACTCACTCAAAAAGCTAGCTTGTTTGAGGAGGGGACACATGGACATTATAAACCATCAACCATTCCCATACTTGGCCGATGTGGGATCATAACATTACCCTACCCTTTGAAGAACCAACGTCCTCGTTGGTCACGGCTATGTTGGTCACGGTTGGCACCCCCTTTGGGTCCAAGCCACCACTCCATAGGCCACCACTCCGAGCTCGTTGGTCACGGCTATGTTGGTCACGGTTGGCACCCCCTTTGGGTCCAAGCCACCACTCCATAGGCCACCACTCCGAGTGTTGGAACCTCGTAAGGTAGGGCTAGCTCTGATACCAATTGATACGAACCTATCCCATACTAGGCTCGTAATCGGTTTATAAGTCCCAAGTGTAGAACTCACTCAAAAAGCTAGCTTGTTTGAGGAGGGGACACATGGACATTATAAACCATCAACCATTCCCATACTTGGCCGATGTGGGATCATAACATTTAGACGGTGACCATATATGCAAAATAAAACTGAATTGGTATGAAGTTGTCAAGATGATAATACGCATTTTAAGGATAGTATTTGTTTCCGGTTTTTTGCCAAAGGTCTTCCTGAAAGCAGCGGTATGGCTGTCCACATCCCACCTCCCCCATTCAACACTACGGCGTGATTGGGTATTTATAAAGGACAAATTTGCCGTTTAATTGTGTAATTAACAAATCTGCAAAAGAATATGAGTGATGGTAGTGTGTGAGACTTTAGAGTTTAAGGTCCTAAAAGGTGAAGTATTACTTGGTTTCCAAGGTTGCATCTTTTACTTTTTGTTTTAGGAAAGCAGTGTAAGCCATGGTAGGAATATGTTAGTAGTACAGATTGAAGTATTTAATACGACCTCCTAGTATTCTCAACTGAAAAGATGCTATCTGTACTTCTTGTTTAGTTACTTCCACACCAGCTCTTTCAACGATGTGGGATTGTACACACAAATAGATATTTAAGTGTCCCCCTTGATGTTCATGCTTTGTCTGTTCAGAAGTAGAGCAATCTCAATTTCACACTTTCACCATAAGGTTTTAGAAAGTATTCTGGGCTGGGCCACCTCTAATGACGTGATCACATGTGGGACGACACATTAACTTCACAATGTTCTATAAGTAGGGTATGGTTCTTTGCTTGAGGATTAAAATTACCATGTATGCATAATAGGCTTTTAAACTTTGCGATGTTCTTGTTTCATCCAGCTTTTAACAGTGAATCTGGGCACTTCGTTTTCATTCCCTCTGGTTGAAATATTGGGTGTTTGGGTTGTAGAAAGGTGGGACAATATAGGGGTTTATATTGTAGTTTTAATTACTTAAAAGTTGTAGATGCATGATGATGTATGAGGATACCCTAGAGTTATTCTTCGAGTAGAAGTTCACACCTTTGCATAAGCAGTAACCCTATGCTGTCATGGAGGCATAACCATATGCGTTCATGGAGGCAAAGATGGGAAATGAGGAACTTTTGAACACATTCTGTGTACATTATTGGCATAAAAATGATTACAGAAATTGATAATTTTATGCATGCTTTTTATTAACTGTTGATATGACATATTCATTTCTAGTATGAGTAGCCAAACATACTGACGGCACTTGAATACGCTGCTCATTTGTAAATTCTGTAATTTTTCTGATCTTACAGATCAAGTTCTGCACCCACCCCAAAATCATCAGCAAATACAAAGGAGATTTCTGATACAGATGATAATCCCTTTGTCGTTCTAGAATCTACTTCAACCGCTCCTAATGCATACCCGAGTTTCCCCACTGATCCGCTGGAAGAGATTCCCAAGTTTAGTGAATCTGGGATCCCGAAAAGCGGAGGATCATCAGTAAGGGGGAGTGTGTTTGACGAAATAGACATCCTTGAAAGTTTTAGTAACATGAATAACACTAAAAAGAATCAGAGCCCTTCAAAAGAAAAATCAGGTATGAGTAGGGATCGAAGTTCTGTTAGTAAAGATTCAACGCAAAAAGCTTCTTTTAGATACTCTGAAAGTCAACCGCGAGATACGTCTTTTGATGGTAATCAAGAATCTCATCATACATCTGCTAATCAGTCTACTTCTCCACCTCCGTGTACATCAGAACATGTCCAGCCGGCTGATGAAATATGGCTCACTGTGTCTGAGGTACCTCTGGTCACACAACCAACTAGAGCTCCACCACCTTTGAGACCCCCTCCTCCAATACCAAGGCATATTTTAAAGTCTGAAAGAGGGTCATTACGTTCAAGATCTAGCAAATTTGGAAATGGTTTATTTTCTCCAAATTCTCCTAAATACCCTCAAAGTCCTAGGTCATATCAACCTGCAGTGAATAGTCCTTTATCTTCGCCCTTAGATGACCTTGATAGTTTTTCCACTAATAGGATGCCAAATAATAGTCATGCCCAATCAGCTGAACAGAGGGACTCAACTTTAGCTGCTGCTGCTGCAATGAAGGAGGCTATGGATAGAGCTGAAGCTAAGTTCAGGCATGCAAAGGAAGTAAGAGAGAGAGAAAATGCAAAGGCTTCTAAAAATAAAGAATCCATCCAGCAAGATAGAGATGAACAGCGTACACGAGAAAGGTTAAGGCATCAGAGAGCGAAAGACGAGGAAGAGAGAGAGCAAAGGCGGCTTGACATAGAGAGGATAAGGGAAGTTGAAAGGCAAAGGGATAGGCAAGCTGTAGAAAGGGCTACTAGGGAAGCTCGTGAAAGAGCGTCTTCAGAAGCACATGAGAGACAATCTGCTGAAGCCCGTTTAAAAGCTGAGCGGGCTGCTGTTCAGAGAGTCCTAGCTGAAGCCCGTGAGAGGGCCGCAGCTGGGGCAAAGGACAGAGCAGAAAGGGCTGCTGATGAAGTTAAGGAGAAAGTTGAAGCAGAAACGAGGCGTAGAGCAGAACGTGCTGCCTTTGAAAGGGTTGCTGCTGAGGCTAGAAAGAGAGCTGCTGCCGAAGCTCGAGAAAAGGCGTTCGCTTTGAGGATGAACCAACAAAAGAATGATAATGACCTTGAATCCTTTTTTAGTACTAGTTCCCGACCAAACAGTGCTCCTAGACCAAGGACAACTTCCTCTGTGAGTTGATTGTAAACATACAAATGAAAAGTTCTTCAATATTATAAAAGTTTCTTAAGTTGATATTTTGAGCCTATGTTTGCTTCCCAATTTAGGACTCTGTGTCTGATCCACTGTCTCAGAACAGACGAAGAACAGAAGGGGCTGACAGGACTTCAACCACTGGTGTACCCTCCAACTTGAGGAAAGCATCCTCCACCTCTAGTTTTGTTGATGATCTTAGCTCAGTTTTTTAAGGGTATATATTCATTCAAATCTGTTCTGACATAATCTATGTCTGAGTTTCTGTTGTTATCGCTTGCTAATACCTTTTCTTTCCAAAAGCTACTTCAACATCTGCACAGTTCCAAGAAGTTGAAGGGGAATCTGAGGAAAGACGGAGAGCAAGGCTGGAAAGAGAGCAACGTACTCAGGAACGTGCGGTATGTGATTGTGGAAATTTTTCATCGTTTTAATCCAATCATGCATGTCATGGTTCGATTTGACATATTAATGTATTAAATGATTTCTAAACTCATAACTGAGATGTGTGTACATAGGCGAAAGCGCTGGATGAAAAGAATCAGCGGGATCTGCAATCTCAAAGAGAACAGGAAGAACGAAACGTAAGTATGCGGATATCTTTTGTTCTTTCCTTATCTTTATCAATATTTCATATATCAAGAATATAAATGTAAAAATGGAGCATAAAGTCAGCATTGGAATACTTCCATTTTTTGCTTTGCTCAGTATCATATCATTTCATGTCATTTTTATTTTCATTTTACTTCTGTGATCATTTCAGAGGATTGGTGGAACTTTAGATGCTGAAGTTAAGCGTTGGGCAGCAGGGAAAGAAGGGAATTTGCGTGCTCTACTGTCCTCACTACAATATGTATGTTTCGCCTTCTTGTCCTTTGCTTCTTTATGTAGAGGTGGCAATTTAGACCCATTTACTTATGACTAAGTTGTTGGGGGTTATGATTTATCTCTAGTGGGCCAGTGTGTAAAATTAAAATAATACGGGGTGACACCCAACCCACACCACAGTTTTACCCATCTGACGTGACACCCAACTTGCCCATTCTGTCACCTCTACTTTTCTGCTTAAGGATTCAAGTTGCTGTAAATATGTTTAAGTTGTTGGTCACAGGTAAAGCCTTGTGGGAACTGCGGTTATTATGACTATAGCGCTAAAAGTCAAGAAACACCTGATATTTAAATATCTCACAAATGATACTGATTTATACTATCGACTATGCTATAAGCCTTTTTATTGATCATTTAGTTTAAAGAAATCAGTACATTTAACAACACTTTTGTATATCCTTTTGTACGTCTACTCATTCTTCTCTGAATTGATTTCAGGTTCTTTGGCCTGCATGTGGTTGGCAGCCTGTTTCACTGATCGATCTGATATCTGGCGCCAATGTCAAAAAAGCATATAGAAAGGCGACTTTATGTATCCATCCGGATAAAGTGCAACAAAAAGGAGCTACTCTTCGACAGAAGTATGTTGCTGAGAAGGTCTTTGATATACTTAAGGTACTTAATTAATCTACTTAAAGATACAATGTGTACTCGGGGGTGTTGAATCTGAGTTTTGGATTTTCTGCTTATGATTATTTAGCAATCAGTTTCAGATAATTGTTTTCGTACTTGCTACAACAATACAGTAAAGACTTTATTTACACTTTTTTTAAATCTAAACGAGTGCTTGACATCATGATGGGTTTTTTTTCGTGGGTATTCGTGTTATTATATTTTAGATATACAAAACTAGTAAATTATTATGGTGGGTTTGTCATAATTTTGAGTTTGATATGTTAACAGGAGGCTTGGAATAAGTTTAATTCAGAGGAACTCTTTTAAGTCCATCACCTTTCTACCAATTACTTATCACTACAAGAAATAACCTTTTTCATTGGAGAAAATGACGTGCACATATTTTTACCAAGTGTTGCACATCTAAATCCTCTGCACGTGGCTCACAAAGCTTATAGCGCTAACTTCTTCACGTGTGGGCTTGAGTGACACAGTCGAGGATTCAACAATCTTGTATGTCTGTATATTATTTACTTTACTTTATATGCTTAAGTGTTGGCATATAGTAAGGATGTTAGGTGCCATCATAAGCAAAAGTTTCCGATTCTTTTTGCTTCTCTTTTAAGAGTCCCTTGTGCTGTTGTTGGTCCAGAAACAATGTAACGAACTAACGGATTCTGTCTTGGTGGTATAAGTTTCAGACTGAATAGTATTTGAATGAATTTCAAGGCACATTCTTCTGGGATTTCATTTCTGTTCAATTTTACTCAATTTGAATTTAGAAGATACATAAATATCATTTATTGTTGTCATTTTCTCTTAATATCAATTTGCAAAAAAAAAATAAATAAATAAATAAATAAATAAACCGTTCATTTTCTCTGTTAAGTTTTAGAGTCCGGTTATTTTGGATACCTTGTATCCAAAGGATACAAGGGGACCAATTTCCACCTTCCATCTAATCTTGATTAAAGGCCCAGATTAATTCTCATTTTTAAATTAAAAAAAAGGCGGAGGGGTATTTTCGTCATTTTACCCCTCCACCTAACACCACCTACCACTCCCACATTCATAGATCTGGATCGATACTTTTTTTCTTCTTCTTCTTCTTCTCTCTAAAACACACACAAACACACACACACACATACACATATTTACATCTTAATTTATCAAAACAAACATCAAACGCATCGATCATCCACTTCATACATAAGGTAAAGTTCATTCGATTTATTTTGATTCATCTTTTTTAGCTTATTCGATGTGAATAAGCTTATAATTCATCTTATTCTTTTATAGCTTATATGAGAAACTACGTGAATTTAAAGCTAACTCATGTGAATAACGTTATAGATTATCATCATCTTTATTATGATGAATTATAAGCTAACTTATTAGCTTATTTTCGTGAATCATAAGGTTTTATGGCTTAATCTCGCTGAACAGATTTAGTATGACCTGTTTGTAAAGTATCATATATGATATAAGCTAAAGTATCATATATGATAAAAATATATCATATATGATTATGTGGTTGAAAATTGAATTAACTCTTTTTTTATGGCTTAATCTCGCTAAAGATATTTAGTATGACCTGCCAGTGACATATCATATATGATATAAGCTAATATATCATATATGATAAAATATATCATATATGATTAGTGCTTGAAAATTGAATTAAATCTTCTTTTTTTTGTGTAGAGGAAGCTGTTTACAAGGCATGTTGAATATTACAAGCATCCAAAAGGCCAAGAAGCTTAGTGAAGAAGCTCATGAATTTTTTACGTTTATTGTTTGTTTTTTCTTTGTAATCTCCTAATGGAGTTTGAAGTATATGGACGATTTTATAATCCATTGGTATCTGGTACAACGTCTTGTTAATATGATTAACTTTCTTTGGTATTATGTCATGATGATTTGATAAATTAAGCCATATATGATAATGCACTATCATATATGATAATGAATTATCATATATGATACTCAAAGAAAACTTGGATATATTAAACAAAGAATCTGATGAATTAATGATTACAACAAAAAGTATGCACAATTAATAACTAAATACTTGTTCATAATATAAAAAATTATACTTTTGAACAGAATCATATATGATAATTCAAATAGAACATAACCTAATGTAAAATCATACATGATATACATCTGATATCGTATATGATAACCATTTATACAAAATCAAAAGGTGCTAACAACATTATTATTGAAACTACTCCTCTTTTTCAATAATACACTATAACAAATTATCAAATGATGAATTCATGAACAACGCATGCTCCGTCTTGATCCTTAAAACATATCCGTGCACATCCTCTTGTTATAATCAACATCCCTCTCTCCTTTGCTCCAAATAGGGCAATCACACCATCTCTATTTGACTGCATTTATAAAAGAAAAAAAAGAACATATTATGCAAAATTTTAATACCAAGTGAATTACTCATATAGAAGACAGGTTTCAAGAGTTTATACATATTTTTTAAAAGATACTCATACAAAATCTGTTTTTTCTTATGATTTTTTTTATATATCATATATGATGTATATATATCATATATGATATATCATCAGTTATCATATATGATATATCTATCATATATGATAAGAAATGTACATCATATATGATAACATCAGAAAGTTAAAAAAATCATAATAATACAGCTTATTAACATGAAAATAAGCTTATTCATAACTATCTTATTCACAAAAAAGTATAACTCATTAAAATAATCTAATAAGCTATCTTATAATGCAACACAATAAATTCAAATCATTTAAGTTACAAAGCTTATTCATAACTCCACTATTATTAAAAAAAGCTTATTCATAAGCTTATTCAAACTAACTAGCTTATTAATCCAACTTCATAACCTATTCATAACTTCTCATCTAAGAACTTAGCTTATAATTAAGAACAATCAATCCAAAAAGATTCGTTCACAATAATCCAATTAAAAGCTAATGATAATACATTAATAAGCTTATTTAAACCAAATAAGCTAAAAATAAAAATACAACTTAATCAAACCTGGTGATGGATGAATCAATTCGTGATTATAGATGTTCGTGATGAATTCGTCATGGATTCATCATGATCGCGTTTCGATGGATTCATGATTAATTAGTGATGGACTAATGGTGGATCGGGGGTAGAGAGATAAAGTAAATCAGAGGTAGAGAGAGAAAAAAAGATTCGGTGTGTGTTTTTTTTGAGAGAAAAAAGAAGAAAAAAATTATATAGTAGATGATGAAATGATCGAAATACCCTTGCAGTGTAAATTGGGGATTTAATCTTAGTCATTGGATGAAAAAGAGATGAAGGGTGTGGATGAGTCCCCTCATATCTTAGATAAGTTTGGTATCCAAATGAACTTAAATCTAAGTTTTAACCTTTAACTTTTCAAAAAATTTCTTTTGAAATAAATTCTATATCTTTAACTTTCTCATAACTACAAGTTACTCTGTTTATTTACAGGTGTACAGTAGTAATCAAGTTTGAGATTTGTTTTAATTTAAGAAATTACACAAGAAACAGTTTTGAAACTTTGATAGTCGGCTCGTAATGTAAAGTCGAAAACTCAAATATACCGGAAAAAAATATATACAAATTTTAAATTACCTAATGTAACTAGCAGCGGACCTCTATAGGTGTTGGGTGCTACACCCGTTTTAAGGTCACGAAGTGCAAAATATCTTCATAACTGTTGTTTTTTTGTGCATAACCAAAACCCTAAATATAAACAAATCTCGTCTATATTATTTACCGAGCTAAATGATTTACCTACACGTATTGCAAATATATGAAAAAATAAAATAAAAAAACTAACTTATTGCAATTTGCAAATATATAAAAAATAAAAAAATACTGTTTTTTTTAAGTTAGTGTGTTATCATAACTAACGTATTACAAATATATGAAACAATAAGAAAAAAGCTAAATATGGAGTTTTTAGGTGCGGTGTATGACAATTTAACTTATGTAAATTAAATGGTCTTACACCGTACCAAACAACTTTATACGCATCTTCTTGACAGATTGAAATATAATTAATCATATAAACTAGTGAAATTTCATTTTGGATCAGGGGTGGACCGAGGAGGTTCCCGGGGTTCACAGGAACCCGATGGATATTTGTCTCGTAATATAAGTTTTTGTAAAAATTTACGATTTTTCCAAATAAACATGGTCCAAAATTTTGTATTGCATATGTACTTCTTAATCCGAAATTTTGAATATTCGTAAATACAAAACTTCTAATCGAAATTTTAGATATCTAAAATAATGGGTATAACATATAACCGTCATCGCAAATTTCGGATATCGAAATTCATTATATATCTTGTTATTAACAAGTCACTTAAATGATTTAAATAAACAACAAAAAATTATCGTCAAAAATTTCTCATTTCATATTTACATTTAGCCCACTTGGATATGACTCTTATAATAAATGTCTCACGCGATAATTGTTTGTGAAAAATATTTCAGACTTGTAAAAGATATAACATTTAATGAAAAAATAGAAAGCATAGCAACAAAAAACCAAGAACAAAAAAAACCAAGCAAAACTTGTGGTTCGAGGTTTGGTTTTAAAAACTTATAGCCGAAAGTTTAGTTCTATACAAAAACTGACTGAAACCGCCTCATATTCATTCATATTCAAAACCCTTTATACTTGTAAAAGAAATTATGTGCACCTGATTTAGCTAAGTAAACTGGGACAATTGATTAGGTCTTTCCATTCATTTTCATTAAATTACAATAACCTTGAGATACAAACTAGCATATTTAGATTTGCATATTAACGAGAAATTGTGTACACGTAAAAAAACAAGTAATAAAAAATTAATGTATATTATTGTTTACTTTGGTAACAACAAAAGTAAATAGTCAAATTGTTTACTTTTAGTTTTTTATAAAATATATTGATATTCGTCGTTAGTCGTTATTGTTATTGCTAAAAAAATTTGGGCTCCCTTTAACTCAAAATCCTGGCTCCGCCCCTGTTTAGTAATGTGTTTTTTTTACCTAATGTCAGATGGAAGGAGAGACTGAGATGACCCATCGTGGTGCCATATTGCCGATGACTGGGGCACAGTTCGAGAACGCCGTGGTGAGTCACCTCCCCAATTATCCTTCATTAATTAGTGCGCTTACAATTAATCTGACATTTGTTTTTCTATATAGCCAGCGGAAGATACGACGCACCCGTATAACTGTCTCGAACAGGCTATACAAAGGCGCTGGGTGATCCTTGGAGCCTTAGTTGGCATTCGTGCCCTCCTGGTCATCTTCTTTCTCGTCATGGTGAACTATGCCATAACTTGGGGCAACATGGACGTCGATCATGTCGGCATACAATCCGATGTCGGCATACAATCCGCGTATGCCGACATCGATATCACGAGTCCTACGTCGGCCAGCTTCCGAGCGAACGCCACTCTGCTACCTTCTGTCAACACCTCTGTCACATTAGGAGGGTGCCAGGTACCTTCGGCATCGAAGACCGAAGGTACAGGAAGATTAGTATCCCCTGTCACAGCACAGTTGAGACATGTGAGGGTGAAGAAGAGCGGGTTTTGCTGACTTATGGGCCGACGGAGATTCACCTTCAAAAAGACGATATAACGAGGCTTGCAGAACTGCTCAGAGAAAACCAGGTCTGGGTTCGAATATTCGGGTCATTCAAGTGGCTTTGGATTTGCAAAAGAAACACGTAGATTACACGCAATATATGCTCTAAAATTTGTTACAAATGAAATATACATCTAAACACAAACTGTCGAATCAAAAAAGATGCTACATAAGCGCATAAGGTAGTTAATAGTGTGTGTTTAGATATGGCACCACGTAACAATGCGTGGGAGTTTTTGGACTCGAATTTTCGATCTGAATATTTTATAAGTAAAAGAGAGAATAGGGTAAGCTTAATAAGAAAAACATATCTTACTAAAAAGAATAGTATTGTCCTAAATGCTCATAATATATTCTTTTCAAGATTATAAGGTTATTAACTAACAGCTAAAAAAGATAATATTAGATTTAGTTACGTAATGTACTCTCCACTCAATCTTAAAACATATGAATGTTAAATTGTTAATTGATGGTAATACGTACAAATTGCTTTATACTCCCTCCATATATTATTTTGGGACAACCTAAAATTATAGTCCCCTTCTAAAAATAGATTTAAGTAATGTAACGAATTTACCATATTGCACTTAGTGGTACTAGAAACTACAAACTATGTATAAAGTTTTAATTAATTGCATAAGGGTAAGAGTGTCATTTTTCGAAAAAGTAAGAGAGAGAATGCAATGATATTGATGTTTTTTAAAACAATGTGTTTTTTGTCGAGAGACTATTAATTTAAGACGGAAGGAGTAATATTTAGTTAAAAGTCAAACTATAAGCATAACTTCCAGAGTGCACTCATCGGTGGATGTCAATGTGATGCTGTTAATACAATAATGCCTAAAAACGTTACTTGCATTTTTCAGTCTCGCTTAGTTTTAATTACGACAATATTTAAAAACAAGCATTTACAAAAACAACGGAAAACGAATTCTTGAGTTCACGTATTTTTCATTTTACCCATTTTCACTTAAGGTATGAATAAACAAGTACTAACCTTAATCAAGTGATCAAGTGATTTAATCTTTTCTTAAAACTCACTTTTTATTAAGTGTGACAAGTTTTTAATTAAACTTTCTTTTTAAGAAAATATTTTATTAAATTAAATATTTGAATATTTGAAAATGGCATATTCCCTTTTGATTTAGAATATCCTTTCTGGATATTTTTATAACCAGATATGACCTCCACCACTAAAGGACAAAAAGAGAGCGGAGTCTAGCCCGGCGGTTCCTTAGTGCCTAGGCGGTTCCTTATCGATAAGGCACCGCCGGCTGAGATAAGGAACCGCGGGCAGATATAGCCGTTGGTCCTTTGTACTATAAATAGTGGACCTTTCTCAGATTTTCAATCCACCTCTTTTGCACACAAATTTCCAGATTCAAACATACTTCTTAAATCACTCAAATCCTTGATTATTTGATTGATTACTACTTGTTTAGAAGTGAATCTATCTCATCCATCCCTTCCTCTTCAAGTACAAAGAGAAGAACACTATCATTGTGAAGTGTTGAGTCCACCACCAAAGATCCTTTGAAGATCAAATCTTATACATTTGTTGTTGTGTAATAGTTGTGAAGATCCAAGTAGTTGTCTATTTGGAAGTTGTGTATATACTAAGTATAGTTGTGTAGATTGGTCCTAGCTACGATTAGGGCTCGACTTTTAGCTTAGAGTCGGAAATTGGTTAAGCGACGTGTACGGTTTTCTCCACCATAAGGAGCTTGTTGTGTAGTGAACTCTCAAGTAAGGAGTACTCGAGGAGTGGAGTAGGAACGAGGAGTGAGCTTCGTTGCCGAACCACTATAAATCCTTGGTGTTTGGTTTGATCTTTCTTTACCCTTAACTCTTTACATTCTTTATTATTTGTGCATATACATTAGTTACTATTAGTTTTAAATTACACTATCATTGTTCATATTGTGTATAAGAAGATTTCACTTATTTTTTTAAGTGTAAGTTTTTGGGAAAAAGGATTTTTTGAAAACCATCATTTAACAAGTAAATATAAGAAACTATTCAACCCCCCCCCCCCTTCTAGTTTCTACAATTGGTATCAGAGCGGGTTGCTCAAGTATTTTTAAAGTATATTGTATTTTAAAACTTGAATCGATCTATGGATTCCAACAAGTACCTAGAAGGGCAATCTATGCAAAGATCACCACTTTTTGAAATCGATAGTTTTATTTATTGGAAAAATAGATTTGAGACTTATGTGAAATCAAAAGATTTAGATCTTTGGCATGTTATTACCAATGGTGATTTTTTACCTTATCAATTTAATGAAGTTTCTAAAACAAAGGAATTGGTCACTTTTGACAAAGCTAATGATGATACTAAAAAGAAACTTTCGAAAAATAATGAGTCTAAAATGGTGATTTATAATGCTTTACCTAAGAAATAGTATGAAAGGATTTTTATGTGTGGCCGCTAAAGATATTTGGAACACTCTTTTAGTAACCCACCAAGGTAATAGCCAAGTCAAAGAAAGCTATTGATAGTGCTTTTGCTAGATTTAACACTATTATTACTAGTCTAAAAGCACTTGATGAAGGTTTTTCTAGCAAGAACAATGTTAGGAAATTTCTTAGGGCCTTACATCCAAAGTGGAGAGCAAAAGTCACGGCGATCGAAGAATCGAAATATCTCTCAACTTTATCACTCGATGAACTCATAGGCAACTTGAAGGTTCATGAGATGATAATTTTGAAGGACTCGGAATTGGTAAAGACCAAGAGTGAAAGGAAGTCTCTTGCACTCAAAGCCAAGAAGGCACAAAGCGATCATGATAGTTCCTCGGATAGTGATGACGAGGAGTATGCATTGGCGGTGAGAGATTTCAAGAGGTTCTTCAAAGGACGAGGTCAACACGTGAGCAACCCAACAATGACAAGAAACCATTCTTAAAGAATCGGTTTGCCAAGAACGAAAAGGGTGATAGGAATTTCTTTAGATGTGGTGCTCCAAATCATTTCATTAATGAGTGTCAAAAGCCTTCACGCGATAAGAATCACATGGCATTCGTTAGTGGTTCTTGGAGCGATAGCGGTGAAGATGTTGATGACAACCCCAAAGAGGAGAAATGTCTCATGGCTCACACTTCTAAAGAGGTACATTCCGAAACCGAATATTATAGCAATGATAGCTCCACCTTAGATGATATTGAATTAGAAGGCCAATATGACAATTTACACAAACTTAGCCTTAAATTCATAGAAAGGAACAAAACACTAAAATCAACTAAAACTAAGCTTGAAAATGAGATTAATGAACTTAGGGAAAAATTAGGCAAGCTTGAGAAAAATAAAGAAGTTGATATAGGTTGCTTAGGTTGTGAGAAACTTAGGTTAGAGAATGAAGATCTCAAGAGCACCTCCATTAAACTGGAAAAGTTCATGAAAAGTACTAGTGCTCTTGATGATATGTTAAACAAACAAATTCATTCTAAGGAAAGACTTGGTGTAGGTTTTAACTCAGATGAAGCATCAACTAGTGAACCTAAACAAGTCCGATTTTTAGAAAAACTATCTGCTGTACGCGGTCCCAAACTGTATGGGGCGGTTCCCTATCGATATGGAACTGCCGCCATAGATAAGGTACCACGGCCAGAAAGCGTTTTTGATGAAAATCCTGAACTTTCTGAAAAATCAAATTTAGGTGAACATCCTAAGCATCTTATTGTAAACAAAGTGAAATTGCCCATACTTGACGACAATGCCGTTGATAAGTTCTATAAGCCTTTGAGTAAACCTCTAATGGGAAATAGAAGTTTATCAAGACCATCTTCTACTCCACCAAGAGTACGGAATGAGTCTAGGCCTAGAAGTAGAACGACAACACCTAGAAAGGAATGACCATAACTCTAAACCAAGATCAAATACACCTAGGAGAAATAATAAACAACAAAATGGTTATATGAATTATTATCCTCCTCCCTTTTGTTCCCCATAGGGAAACTCTCCTCAATTCATGCATCCCAACCAAATGCAAGGGATGTTTAGAACTAACAATTTTGGACCCATGAGATATTAGGGACCAAATGTTTGATCTTGTATGTTGTTACCTAGATATGCTTGGGAATTGATTTGGAACCCGACGAGTGGATTAAGGATAGTGGTTGTTCTAAACACATGACGGATAATCGAAGTTTGTTCTCACGGTACAAAGCATATGATGGAGGTAACGTCACATTCGCTAGTAGTCTACGTGGTAATATCATTGGCAAAGGTACAGTTTCTCTTGACTCCATGACTATTGAAAATGTTGAGCACGTAGATAATTTAGGGTTTAACCTTTTAAGCATAGGTCAAATTTGTGACAATAAGTGTAAGGTCATCTTTTCAGAAAATGATAGTGAAATCGTTAAAGATGGAAAGGTCATTGGAAAAGGTGTTAGAAAGCATGGGCTTTATGTCATGAAGGTCAATAAGAAGTCAAAAGACAACGTATGTCTTGCGACTATAGATGATAGTTCTACTCTTTGGCATAGGAGATTAGGTCACGCTAATATGCGTCTAATTCAATCTTTAGTCTCTAAGGAGTTGGTAAGACACCTCCCCAAGATGAAGTTTGATAGTCACTTTTGTGATGCTTGCAAAGTTGGAAAGCAAGTTCACTCAAGTCACAAAGCTAAGAATTTGGTTTCAACCTCTCGGTGCTTAGAACTCCTACATATGGATCTCTTTGGACCTACCTCCATACGGAGTTATGGAAGTAACCTTTATATCTTAGTTATAGTTGATGACTACTCTAGATTCACTTGAACTAGATTTTTGACATCTAAGAATGAAGCTTTCGATCATTTCGAAATCTTTAGTCGAAGAATTCAAAATCAACTAGGATGTCCAATTGTCTCTATTAGGACGGATCATGGTAGGGAATTTGATAATGAAGTGCAATTTGGTGCCTTTTGTGAAGCTCATGGTATTACCCATAACTTCTCGGCTCCTCGCACTCCACAATCAAATGGGGTAGTTGAAAGGAAGAATAGGACCATCCAAGAGATGAGTAGGACGATGTTAAACGAGCAATCTTTGCCTCAAAAGTTTTGGTGCAATGTCGTGGACACATCGACTTATATTCTCAACCGAATTCTTATTCGACCCTTCCTAGGAAAGACCCCCTATGAGATTCTTAAAGGTAAGAAACCCTCATTGGAATACTTTAGGATGTTTGGAAGCAAGTGCTTTATCCTCAACACCAAAGACTACCTTACCAAGTTTGACCCAAAGTCTTACGAATGTATCTTTTTAGGTTATTCCCAAACTAGCAAAGCCTACATAGTCCTTAATAGAACCTCGGGCGTAATTGAAGAATCACTTAACGTGACTTTTGATGAAACCCCTCCTTTAACCAAGACACCACCATTGGTTGATGATGACTTGGATGAAGTAGAATTAGTTAGAGCCAAAGAGGTTAGAAAAATAGGAGTTGAAGACCTTAGTGTCGAAAAGGAAGTAGACATTAAGGAGTCTACGGATCATACTCTCAATAATATCATTGGTGACTTAAATCAAAGGACCCTAAGATCTTGTGAGAACCCGTACTTTCCCACCATTATTCTATTCTTTTTATTCGTGCTTCTTGAATTTTTTTCCAACGAATTACGTTTTCTTGTATTTCTGTAAATCCTGAGATTTTTAAATTATACTTTTTAAGTATTTTCTAATCATCGATAAATACTTTGTACGGAATTATAAATTTTTATTTTATTTTTCCATATTTATTTTAAATCAATGTTTTTGATTTAAAATCACCCGCGTGCGTTTTATAACGAGTTTATTCAAATCAATGTACTACGAGAATTTCCTAGTGATCGCGATACCGACGGATGCCCAAAAGTTTACATTTATTTATCGATTGTTTCGATAATTAATATTTTCGACGATTTCGTTTTAATTACGTATTAAGTCGTGTCGGGAAGTCGTATAATCATTTTTATGATGCATTGAAACTTTTGAAAAGTATTTTTACGAAACCCGAGCCCCGTAAATATTTTCAATATTTACCAATAACCATTTTCTACCCTTTAAAACTATTAATTGTTTTTAAGTCCACAAGTTTACAAATTGGCAACTTAGGTCCCTCCACTACCTACCATATATAAACCATTTCTTCTACTTCCACTCACACATAAACACATTTAAAAAAAATCACCACTCCTCCCTCCCCTCTCCATTTTACCGCCACTCCACCACCACAATTCAGCACCATCCATCATGATTTGACAAAAACTAAAACAAGACCCATTCATAAAATTCAATGGTGATTCTTTTGATACTAAAATCACCCACATGCATCAAGATTTCAAGAACTTTTGATTTCATGATTGTATGATGTTGTAATCATCTTGCATATGTTATATTTGGTAAGATTATCATGTTTTGATCCTTAAAAGTCTTGTTTTTAATCTTTGATTTTTGTTAGATTTTTCATACAAGTGTTTTTAGGAGTGTTTGGTTGATGGGTATGATAGTATAGTGATCCTAGGGGTATGGGAATGATTGGTTTTGAGTGAAAAACAGATTTGTCATGTTTTTTAAAAAACTAATTTGGGACAGCAGCCTTAAACAGTATGTTTCGTGGGTTTAAGGTCTGTGAAAGACTGAGATTATTTGAAATTGTTGTAGAGTTTTCCGAGACGGTCGTTTTGGTATAAGATAGAGCTTATAACTCATTACGAGTCAAAAGATATGCTAGTTTTAGTTTTCGTGTACCGGGAGACACAAATCGGCACAATCCGAAATTGTGGCTGATTTTGGGTCGACTCTCGGGGACTTTAGGCTTGGTTAGATAGTTGATACTACTGATTTTCAAAGTTTACAAACTGAGTTTGGTGAGTCTAGTAGTGGTTTCAAAAGACGGATCGTCGGGTTAGTACTTTTAAAGTGGTCCAAACGGTTTTACAAAACAAGTGTACAAATCTGTCCTAAAATTTGGAGTCGAGTAAAGCGTCGAGCTGATGGATTTTAAAGTGTGAACTTTGGCTCAAATTTTTGTGAGGTCTTATACAGGTTATAAGTGACCTTGACACCAATTTTCATATAAAACGGACAAGTCTAGACAGGGTAGATCGGTGTGTACATTCGGGGTGTACTTGCTGATTTTATTTTGGACACTTAGTTCAATGTTTGTGTTGCGTGAGTTTGAGTGTTCACCATCGGACATGGTGACTTACTCAAGTGCTTAGTCATTATATAAATGACTTAGCTACTGGTCCAAATAAGGGTAAAGGATAGTTTGACTTGCGTTGACTTGGCGTCGTATGACGAATCATTTTCAAGTGTTCAAGTGTTTTAATGAGTAACGTTGGATAAATGGGTAGTATGAATTCATTTGATTCGTGTCAATGGTTTTGAAACGTGTATACTTTGAAAACATTTGAGTCATGTTATATTTGGTATATATATCGATATTGAGTTCGAGTCTTAACGCGCGCCTTATTGTGATAGGTTGCGGTTTTCGTGTTTTCCCCGGGCATCCATATCGTCGGTGATCGTCTCACTACATTGTTTCTACTCAGTTGATGAGTACCGTGACTGACTTAACACGTGGCTAAGGGCCACGAAATTTCTAAGGATCAAGGAGGAGGAATTGTTTAATTTGCGTGTTTGGATTAATTCCTACTTGTTATGAAGGTATAGTCACTCCTAGCAATTTAGTTTTGATGTTACTAGTACTTTGATTCTTTTATTCATGAATTTTGAATTCCTTGGGTGAAACCCACTGAGATTATAGATACTTAGGGCATATTAGGACTTAGGACACTTGTGTGGCGATTTGGTATAGCCTAAGTGTTGCTTGACTGAGGTTAGGTAGCTAAATGGAGTCGTTTTTGTAGTATGGAAATCACCACAGAAACAAACAGGTCATGACAAAATTTTCTTAAACATATGACCTTCTTTTTATTTGAAAAATGGATACCCACTGATGTGATTATTATGTGTTGAGTTGGATGGAAACGGTAAATGTCCGGATGAGCCCGAAACGGTCGTTTTACTAAACTAGGTCAAATCTGAATGTTATGCTTAAAACGTGGGTAAATTGACTTGGGTAAAAAGGATTAATTTATGATTTTATGACTTTTTACAGTAGCTACAAATATAATAAAACTTCTCTTTTTGGTTTCGTGTCAAAATCTTTTACCGATTGGGATTTATGCTTAATCTACCGTAAGGTACGAAAGACGTTTACAACTTTCTGTTTTGATAGTCTGTCACTAAAAGTGCATTTCCTGTTGATTGAAAATAGTTCTAGGGCTGTTCTTTCCCAACTTTTAAAGGTAAGAGAAATACCTATACATGTCAAGAAATTTCACCTCCTGTACTATTATAGATTTTTAGATATGACCAAATCTTCACAGCCTTTTTCAGAAAACTGAATGCAGTTCCTTGTTTTGGTTTTTCAAACCGAGTTTTAAACGTGTTCGGAACCCACACATAAATGCTTGGACCATCATACAAGGTTGAAATTAGGTTATTACAGTAGGTTCAAGGTTTTGGGTCAAAATTTTAACTTAAACTTAGGTCTCGCCATCGCACCCAAGTTACCTAGTCATACTATGTCCCACCACTTCTAAAACGTTATTGCTTCATTGAACGCATTCTTATTACGCGTCACCATTGCATAGGTCCGTGAAGACTTCTTTTTGCTCAGCCCCTTTTACCTTGTGATTACTTACTAAAGGTGAGTTCATAGCCCCTTTTTACTTAAACAATGTTTCTAAATGCGGGGGAGATTTTACATGGTGGAACACATCCATTTAAAACTGTATACTATCCAGAACTTGTATGCTATTCAGACTTGTATGCTTTCCAACAGTTTTCATTGATATTATTGCTTATAGTTAATAGCCTTAAGTTTCCTCTCTTGATCATGAACCGTTAATTGTCCCGTATGCTTTGCGCTAAGCGCGAATGTTGTGGGTGGATCCATCGAGATTGACAATCCCCGTCCCGATTACCTTGACGCACTTACATTTGTTTATACTTGAGTATTTAGGCTGAATACTCCCTAGAGGAACTTACTTTGAGTTAAGCTTCGGTTCATGAACTAAACAGCAATAATATTAGTTTCAGACTATGGTTAATGATCATAACCATTTTCTCTATTTACTTGTTTTACAAATGAATGCTTGTGTTCCACACCTTTATTGCTAAACCTATGAATTTCACTCAACTTTGTGTTGACGATTTTACATGTTTAATCTCAGGTATTATTACTTAGCTTTGCTTGGATGGGAGCCCGCAGGATATTATCGCAGCTTGGAGATTTCTGTGATGCTTTTAAAAGACTGGTTTTAGTATAAACTGTCAGAAATTTATTATATCTTTTAGGCAACTTTATGTTATAAATCATGATGAAATAATATATCTTTCCGCATATAAAACTCTGGGACCTATGTTTAAAACTCTGATAATTTATGATGTGATATATATGCTTTTATTACGTCAGCTTTGTGTCATTTGTAATTCATTGTTTCTTGTACTATGACGTGTTACCCCCTCGTTGCCTAGTTGTTCCATGTCAGATTTTGGGGGTCTCACAGATTGGTATCAGAGCGATGGTCATAGGGAACTGAGTCGTTTTTCAAAACTTAGTCTATAACCGAAAGTTCAAATATTTTATTGTTTCTAAGTGTCAAACACAGAATTTGCCATTGGTGTTCGATATCTTCGCGGGTAACTCTCTAATCCTTATTATTTACTTTTAATTATCGTTGTAGTATTTCATCTCTTGATTACATTTTGAAATATTACTTTACGCTAATGACGATAATTACTATGTCTTTTCAAAGCCTATGTGCTTCATGAATTATCATTGAATGTTACTGTGATTACATCTACCTATACTGTATTTCTTGAATTCTTGTTCTTGTGAATTGATCTTATTGCAATGATATTATATCGTTATGACGTTACATACTTGTATTCAGAGCGCGTATGCTGCCGACTTTTCATACTCATTTTTCTGAGTACTATTGCTATTTCATTTATGCGTGATACGACTGACTTTATATGCTCGTTCGGTTTGAACCGTCTGTTTTTCTTGACTCGTTGATACGTGTTGTGCATACTATCGCGATACCATTGTTCGGGATTGAATAAGTGTTGTTTTCGATGAACTTCTGATTTTCATTCTACTACCGTGTGTGTTGCTTTCATTGTTTATTTCCCTTAAAATATCTACTTAGATACCAAATTTTCTTTCTGACCATTCATAATTGAATGTCTAGTCTATAGACCATTGTGTAGCTCAATGTGTCTCCCAGAAAGACTAAAGGACACCGTATGAGTCTCACATCTCGAATAATTTGTTAAATCAGTGCTGAATAATATTGTGGGTTTTCATAATCTTGATTTACCTTTACGCCACCGTTTTACGCGACACTTGTACATGGATTACATCTTACTTCATTGACCATTCTACGTTTCGATTTCAACTTAGAACATCTGTTGTACCTTGAACACATAATCGTCATTTATTATGTGATGATCGTTTGGAATACGATCCTACTTGTATCCTCCCTTTTCATTGAACCTCTTTGCTCCAGGAATGCCACTTGTTATTGTCCCGTTTCTTTCTCGATATATCTTGTGATTTTGGAAATCATGCCACCAAGAGACCTTTCTGCATTGCATCTTGCAGCCGAAGACACGGATGATATGCGTCGTTTTTTTTATGTCTCCGATTATCGTTGGCATTCTTGAACCATTTCTATACTGTGTTTTCTTTACATGACTAATTATACAGTTTACCTTCTTTCGTCTTTATGGAATCCACAAGTCCTATGTGTACATTAATTTTGAGTTATCATGAAATTTGGATTTAATTTCAAGCTGTGTCGAAAAATATACTTTGTACAGAAACTTTACAGGAAGTTTAACAGTGTCGAGAAAATATTTTTATAACTTTAGACATAAAAATATATATATTTCTACATGTTGAGACGTCCGTTTAGGACATAAAATTTGACCAGTAAACTTTAAAATCGAGCAAGTTACGCTCATTTGAGATTGTAAAATCTAAGAAGTTATTTTCTGAATAATGCAAAAATATCATTTTGTTAACAGATTTAATGCTAGGGCATTTTCGTCCATTTTTATTCCGTTTCAAGTCTCGGGTAAAACTAGAAAGTTGTTCAAAACATTGTTTTACATCGAAATGCATTAGACTTTGAGTCTTAGAATATTGTTTAGTGAGTTAATTGGTCTAGTCAAACCCAAAGGTCAAAACTAATAAAAGTTAAAAACATGGATTTAAGCGTTTTTGAGTTCGTTTGAGCTCGTAAAACTTTAACTAATGATATTTTGCAAACTAAAAACAATGATTGCGTTTGAAAAGAATAGAATGGTAACTTTGAGTTCGGTCATACATGTACCTAGATCTTGAACTTTTGAAATTCGGTAACTTCCTAATATAGAAGCTTTTCGAAGTGATTGTACTATTTGTTAACTGATACCCTACTTTCTTAAAAGTATATTTTTGTCAAATAAATTACGATGTGCACATACGGATTCCTTATTCCTTCTTTTATTTATGACTTATTTGTCATTCCATTGTCTTTCTTTGCTTCTATCGTACCACTGATTTGGACCGAGATTTGAAGATCTTTCTTTCATATCGTTTGTTATCATCTTGACACGTGTCTCCTGACGATTTCGGCTAAACCTCTTGAAACCTAATCACCTTGTAACCATTTTATTGGTTGTCTTGAACTACTCCTTATTTCCCTCTTGTAACCCACTCGCTACTTTATAAACTATTGTCATGTTACCATACAACTCAAACTGGTCTTTGCGAATCATTTAAAAAAAAGGTTTCATTTGGGCTTTCTTAAATAACTGAATGCTATCTTACAAAATTAATTTATATTAATTTTACAATGTATTTTCACAAATTGTTCTAATACGGTCTTATAAAGAACCCTTGTAACCATAAAATTGTTGATTTAAAAAGTTAGCCAACAACTTATAGGCGAAAAGTTTCATATGTTAATTGATTCCTGTTTTTACAGATGCTATTATATACATATTTTAAATCATATGATATGTAACACTTATTTGACGAAGCTGAGCATCGCATTGCTAGTCCTAAATTATGCATGGACTGATCACCTATGCCTAATTTAGAAGGAGCCATGCAAGGCCGAATAGTAGTCACCTTAAATATTTAACTAATAATCAACTTTTTTTTAACTATGTTCCTTAAAAAGTTAGATAAATAAAATTTTGAAAACTTTTACATCTTATGCGAGTAACAACAATTCATGACTTACACATAAGAACCCTTATCTTTTCTTGAACAAGATACATGCCTCAAGCACAGATTTCTTTACTCAACGATCCTTGCTTTACTTGTTACCTCATCATCCTCATGATATAATTTTCGTTACCATTTGCCTAAATTCTTACCATTGATACCAGACTTGAAAGTTTCAACGTTATTATGCTTCTACATCGATCCGGCTCCTCTATCTCTTTTGGTAGACCATTGAGACGTCTCTGGACGCGAATAGTGATTTATGACTGGACGAGAACAGTGATTTCTTGCAAGTGACATGATGTGTGTTACATACTATCATCTTGAAATTCATTCGTGTGAATCATGTGTTGGTTTCGCCTTTCATTGCTAATGTTGTTTATTTTACTGGAATTACTCTCAAGTAACTTCTTAAGAATTTTCTTTGATTCGAAAATTCATTGTGTGGTTTTTTTCTTTCGATCGTGTATCGTACACCGAGAACTTAATAAGCCGCTTTTGGTGTCACCAACTGCACACAAGAAGTGATGACTTACTATAATCTTTGTTTCTTATTTTTTTTACCATTGACGCGACTATTCAATCATGTTTGTTAAGAATTGATACGACTTTCGTTTTATTTCCTCGTGCTATTGCTTGTATACTAATTGTTGATCGATATTCGTTTCATAATCGTTTGATATTTTGTCACTTTCTGAAAACCAAAAACTGTTACGTGTCTATCGTTTTATATCTTAAACGCTTTCTTGAATTTCTAAAAAATTATTATTAATCTTTAAGAACGTTTTATACATTTTACCAAATGTTTAAGTTGTCAAAATACCCATTTCAAGTTTAATTTCGAATCTGTACATCCACTTGGGTAAATTTATAACTTATATCTAAACAGTGTCAAGTTGTATCTTTTAAAGTAATTGATTTTATCATACTTTACTGTCAACCTAATGAAATTATTAAATTAATTTATAATTTCTAACAATGATTCTAAATAACCTGGAAAATCTGATTTTCTCTAATGGTAACGTTAAACATGAGTTTTAACAATAATTTCTAACAATCACCCAAAAAGCTCTTAAGCTGATCAAAATAACTATTTGAACTGAATTACTTTTACCTTGAAGTCCTGATCAAGAAAAAGATTTAACAACTGTTTACCCATTCATTTTATATAAAGTTTGATTTTTAAATCACTACACCTTGTAAAATTTTCTTATAATAAAGAAAATATTTGAAACTAAGTTTTAAGTAATACCAAAATCCTAGACGACTGATTTTGACAGCTTGTATTTTAAATGATCATATGTTATTCATTTTCCCTTCTATTTCGCTTGTGACTAGATTCTTACGTTTTAAGACTGTCACGTTTTATAGTTACACGATTTGCGACCCCTTGTTGATTTACAATCTTGGTATATTTTATCGCACTTTGCCTGCTTAAGCGATTCTTGTGTCCATTCTTGTTAGTGTATCGTACGTATTCCAACAACTCTATCTCTCGATGTATCTCCGTATTGAAAGATCGTTATCCTAATCCAAGACTGAAAAGTTATACAAAAAGGAGATAAGAAACTGAAGCATAGTGAATTCTAACCGTTAAGATTCGTCATGGTACGGAAGTTTACCTGAGATGCAATGAATTTTGTTCTACACTTTGTACCTCCTCTTGTTTGCATCTTCTACTGTTTTCAGGAGAACTCTAGGGACCAGAGTTCCTTTAGGGGGGAAGACTGTGAGAACCCGTACTTTCCCACCATTATTCTATTCTTTTTATTCGTGCTTCTTGAATTTTTTTCCAACGAATTACGTTTTCTTGTATTTCTATATGTAAATCCTGAGATTTTTAAATTATACTTTTTAAGTATTTTCTGATCATCGATAAATACTTTGTACGGAATTATAAATTTTTATTTTATTTTTCCATATTTATTTTAAATCAATGTTTTTGATTTAAAATCACCCGCGTGCGTTTTATAACGAGCTTATTCAAATCAATGTACTACGAGAATTTCCTAGTGATCGCGATACCGACGGATGCCCAAAAGTTTACATTTATTTATCGATTGTTTCGATAATTAATATTTTCGACGATTTCGTTTTAATTACGTATTAAGTCGTGTCGGGAAGTCGTATAATCATTTTTATGATGCATAGAAACTTTTGAAAAGTATTTTTACGAAACCCGAGCCCCGTAAATATTTTCAATATTTACCAATAACATTTTCTACCCTTTAAAACTATTAATTGTTTTTAAGTCCACAAGTTTACAAATTGGCAACTTAGGTCCCTCCACTACCTACCATATATAAACCATTTCTTCCACTTCCACTCACACATAAACACATTTAAAAAAATCACCACTCCTCCCTCCCCTCTCCATTTTACCGCCATTCCACCACCACAATTCACCACCATCCATCATGATTTGACAAAAACTAAAACAAGACCCATTCATAAAACTCAATGGTGATTCTTTTGATACTAAAATCACCCACATGCATCAAGATTTCAAGAACTTTTGATTTCATGATTGTATGATGTTGTAATCATCTTGCATATGTTATATTTGGTAAGATTATAATGTTTTGATCCTTAAAAGTCTTGTTTTTAATCTTTGATTTTTGTTAGATTTTTCATACAAGTGTTTTTAGGAGTGTTTGGTTGATGGGTATGATAGTATAGTGATCCTAGGGGTATGGGAATGATTGGTTTTGAGTGAAAAACAGATTTGTCATGTTTTTTAAAAAAATTAATTTGGGACAGCAGCCTTAAACAGTATGTTTTGTGGGTTTAAGGTCTGTGAAAGACTGAGATTATTTGAAATTGTTGTAGAGTTTTCCGAGACGGTCGTTTTGGTATAAGATAGAGCTTATAACTCATTACGAGTCAAAAGATATGCTAGTTTTAGTTTTCGTGTACCGGGAGACGCAAGTCGGCACAATCCGAAATTGTGGCTGATTTTGGGTCGACTCTCGGGGACTTTAGGCTTGGTTAGATAGTTGATACTACTGATTTTCAAAGTTTACAAACTGAGTTTGGTGAGTCTAGTAGTTGTTTCAAAAGACGGATCGTCGGGTTAGTACTTTTAAAGTGGTCCAAACGGTTTTACAAAACAAGTGTACAAATCTGTCCTAAAATTTGGAGTCGAGTAAAGCGTCGAGCTGATGGATTTTAAAGTGTGAACTTTGGCTCAAATTTTTGTGAGGTCTTATACAGGTTATAAGTGACCTTGACACCAATTTTCATGTAAAACGGACAAGTCTAGACAGGGTAGATCGGTGTGTACATTCGGGGTGTACTTGCTGATTTTATTTTGGACACTTAGTTCAATGTTTGTGTTGCGTGAGTTTGAGTGTTCACCATCGGACATGGTGACTTACTCAAGTGCTTAGTCATTATATAAATGACTTAGCTACTGGTCCAAATAAGGGTAAAGGATAGTTTGACTTGCGTTGACTTGGCGTCGTATGACGAGTCATTTTCAAGTGTTCTAGTGTTTTAATGAGTAACGTTGGATAAATGGGTAGTATGAATTCATTTGATTCGTGTCAATGATTTTGAAACGTGTATACTTTGAAAACATTTGAGTCATGTTATATTTGGTATATATATCGATATTGAGTTCGAGTCTTAACGCGCGCCTTATTGTGATAGGTTGCGATTTTCGTGTTTTCCCCGGGCATCCATATCGTCGGTGATCGTCTCACTACATTGTTTCTACTCAGTTGCTGAGTACCGTGATTGACTTAACACGTGGCTAAGGGCCACGAAATTTCTAAGGATCAAGGAGGAGGAATTGTTTAATTTGCGTGTTTGGATTAATTCCTACTTGTTATGAAGGTATAGTCACTCCTAGCAATTTAGTTTTGATGTTACTAGTACTTTGGTTCTTTTATTCATGAATTTTGAATTCCTTGGGTGAAACCCACTGAGATTATAGATACTTAGGGCATATTAGGACTTAGGACACTTGCGTGGCGATTTGGTATAGCCTAAGTGTTGCTTGACTGAGGTTAGGTAGCTAAATGGAGTCGTTTTTGTAGTATGGAAATCACCACAGAAACAAACAGGTCATGGCAAAATTTTCTTAAACATATGACCTTGTTTTTATTTGAAAATGGATACCCACTGATGTGATTAGTATGTGTTGAGTTGTATGGAAACGGTAAATGTCCGGATGAGCCCGAAACGGTCGTTTTACTAAACTAGGTCAAATCTGAATGTTATGCTTAAAACGTGGGTAAATTGACTTGGGTAAAAAGGATTAATTTATGATTTTATGACTTTTTACAGTAGCTACAAATATAATAAAACTTCTCTTTTTGGTTTCGTGTCAAAATCTTTTACCGATTGGGATTTATGCTTAATCTACCGTAAGGTACGAAAGACGTTTACAACTTTCTGTTTTGATAGTATGTCACTAAAAGTGCATTTCCTGTTGATTGAAAATAGTTCTAGGGCTGTTCTTTCCCAACTTTTAAAGGTAAGAGAAATACCTATACATGTCAAGAAATTTCACCTCCTGTACTATTATAGATTTTTAGATATGACCAAATCTTCACAGCCTTTTTCAGAAAACTGAATGCAGTTCCTTGTTTTGGTTTTTCAAACCGAGTCTTAAACGTGTTCGGAACCCACACATAAATGCTTGGACAATCATACAAGGTTGAAATTAGGTTATTACAGTAGGTTCAAGGTGTTGGGTCAAAATTTTAACTTAAGCTTAGGTCTCGCCATCGCACGCAAGTTACCTAGTCATACTATGTCCCACCACTTCTAAAACGTTATTGCTTCATTGAACGCATTCTTATTACGCGTCACCATTGCATAGGTCCGTGAAGACTTCTTTTTGCTCAGCCCCTTTTACCTTGTGATTACTTACTAAAGGTGAGTTCATAGCCCCTTTTTACTTAAACAATATTTTTAAATGCGGGGGAGATTTTACATGGTGGAACACATCCATTTAAAAATGTATACTATCCAGAACTTGTATGCTATTCAGACTTGTATGCTTTCCAACAGTTTTCATTGATATTATTGCTTATAGTTAATAGCCTTAAGTTTCCTCTCTTGATCATGAACCGTTAATTGTCCCGTATTCTTTGCGCTAAGCGCGAATGTTGTGGGTGGATCCATCGGGATTGACAATCCCCGTCCCGATTACCTTGACGCACTTACATTTATTTATACTTGAGTATTTAGGCTGAATACTCCCTAGAGGAACTTACTTTGAGTTAAGCTTCGGTTCATGAACTAAACAGCAATAATATTAGTTTCAGACTATGGTTAATGATCATAACCATTTTCTCTATTTACTTGTTTTACAAATGAATGCTTGTGTTCCACACCTTTATTGCTAAACCTATGAATTTCACTCAACTTTGTGTTGACGATTTTACATGTTTAATCTCAGGTATTATTACTTAGCTTTGCTTGGATGGGAGCCCGCAGGATATTATCGCAGCTTGGAGATTTCTGTGATGCTTTTAAAAGACTGGTTTTAGTATAAACTCAGAAATTTATTATATCTTTTAGGCAACTTTATGTTATAAATCATGATGAAATAATATATCTTTCTGCATATAAAACTCTGAGACCTATGTTTAAAACTCTGATAATTTATGATGTGATATATATGCTTTTATTACGTCAGCTTTGTGTCAACTGTAATTCATTGTTTCTTGTACTATGACGTGTTACCCCCTCGTTGCCTAGTTGTTCCATGTCAGATTTTGGGGGTCTCACAGATCTCAAGTCCAAAACCAAAGTAACTTCTTTTGTTTCGTCTCCTTGATTGAACCAAAGAATGTTAAAGAAGCTTTGACGGATGAGAGTTGGGTCATTGCGATGCAAGAAGAATAGAATCAATTCGTTGCTAATGATGTTTGGGAACTTGTTCCTCCACCTAGAAGTTCTACCATTATAGGAACCAAATTGGTATATAGGAATAAGCTAGATGAGAATGGTGTTGTGTCTCGTAACAAAGCTAGACTTGTAGCACAAGGCTATAATCAACAAGAAGGGATTGATTATGACGAGACATGTGCACCGGTAGCTAGATTAGAATCTATTAGAATCCCTTTAGCCTACGCTTGTGCCTTAGATATTAAGCTTCAACAAATGGATGTAAAGAGTGCGTTTCGTAACGGTTTGATCAATGAGGAGGTATATGTGGCTCAGCCTCCCGGCTTCATTGTATTTGAGAAACTGGATCATGTTTACAAGCTTAAGAAGGCACTTTATGGTCTTAAACAAGCACCCAAAGCTTGGTATGATAGACTTAAAGCATTTCTTGTTAAACATGAGTATACCATGGGAATGGTAGACAACACTCTCTTTACAAAGAAGAAAGGTTCTCACCTCATAATCGTGCAAATATATGTTGATGACATTATATTTGGCTCAACTTGTCAAGAATTGTGTGATGACTTTGCTAAATCATGCATGATGAGTTCGAAATGAGTATGATGGGAGAACTTAACTTCTTTTTAGGACTCCAAATTAAACAAATGGACGATGGTATTTTCTTTAGTCAATCTAAGTACGCTAAATAAATGCTAAAGAAATTTGGATTAGAAGAATCTAGACCAATGAAGACCCCTATGGCCTCAGATACTAAATTCACCGTAGATGATGATTGTGAGTCGGTAGACAACGCCAAATATAGAGGTATGATTGGTAGTTTGTTGTACCTAACGGCAAGTCGACCGGATATCATGTTTAGTGTTTGCCTTTGTGCTCGCTTCCAAGAGGCTCCCAAAACCTCTCACCTTGAAGCGGTTAAGCGTATCTTCCGATACATTAAGGGCACTATACATTTAGGATTATGGTATCCTAAAGGAACCGGTGTAGAAACCATTGTCTACGTGTACTTGGATCATGCGGGAGACTATGTGGACCGAAAAAGCACTAGTGGTGTTTGTACCTTCATGGGTTGTTGTTTAACTTTTTGGTTCTCCAAGAAAAAAACCGCTCTTGCGATATCCACCACGGAAGCCGAGTATGTGAGTGCCGGAAAAGCATGCCAACATGCTCTATGGATGAAGCAAGCGCTTGTTGATTACGGGATTTGTCTTGATGATGTTCCCATCATGTGTGACAATAAGGGTGTTATAGACCTTAGTAAGAATCCCGTGCAACATTCGCGAACCAAGCACATAGAAATTCGTCACCATTTTCTTAGGGATAATGTTCAAAAGGGGAACATTTCAATTGAGAAGGTACCCTCCGAGGATAACTTAGCCGACATCTTTACTAAGCCACTTAAGAGGGAACTTTTTAATTACTTGCGTCTAGGTCTAGGATTAAAGGAACATATTCCTTAATTGCTTTCCTTTATTGAGTCTCTTTCTTTACTTTGAGTCTTGTATCACTTTGAGTCTTTGAGTCTCCTAAACTCTTCTTGAAAATCTTCTCTTCTCCTTTTAAAAATCCTCAAAGTCTCTTTCAAAAATGGTTGAGAAATGTTTGACATTGTTAATTTAATCTAAAAACGTTTTTCATAGATTCTTGCTATTAATCTCGAGCTTACATAATTCATATGTATGATTCTCTCAAACATAGCAAGAACAAGATAGAATCATGGAGGATCATTGTGTCATGACTTAAGGTCTTGCCTTACACACTTCCTACATCGATTTTTAAATCCATGTATTTTGGTCAATCCCTATTTGGTGAGTTAGTATGTGTTCTCTTTGTCTATCTTTGCTTTTAAGCATATCCCTATGATAAGTTAGACTAGAAAAATAAGATTTGCTGAGAAATCTTCCTTCACCACCAAAACTCAACCACTGTAGGCGGTTCCATATATGAACCACGGTTCCTTATCAATAAGGAACCGCCGGAAGCAATAAGGAACCGCGGACAGTGCTTCCTTATTTTTCGGGTATTTCTGAAATTCCAAATTTGTTCCAACATTTTTGAGAATCTTTGATTCAACCCTTTGACCACCCTAAAAATACCTTGAGCCTTCCCTATTAAACCATAAGCATTTTGCCTTACTTCACATCCCAAAATGTCTTACTCTCCTAATGAAAGCCTTGATTCTCCTTCATTCTCCCTAATTGCTTTCAATCCCAACTCACCCAAGAACAATTTCAATCCAAATTCACCCAAGAACACTCTTAATCACATCTCTCCTACCAAGAATGTTGATTGTGGAACATCTTTTCTTCCACCACCATCCTTTAGTGTTCTTCCTCCTTCTCATGATAATGTCATGCACCATGGGACATATTGTCATTGTTGTCAATATCAACATCTTGCTATGGCACACATCTATGAGGAGTTGAGCTACATCAAGAGTCTCTTAATCAAGCCTCCTCTTCACTTTGATTATGAGATCTCCACCAAGCCACCACCACCACATTCCGCCACTACCTTGTCTTTCATATAAGCATTGGTTACTTATCCACAAGACATTTTTTAATCAAATCTTAGAATTCTAGATTCACTAGGATTAGATTTATGCTTTTGGCTTGTTTTCTATTTCATACATCTTTGTATGACTCTTTTCTTATTTTTATATGACTTCACTTGGATCTTAGTCTTTGTGTTTTCTTCTCTTTTATTCTTTTAGTGTGACCTTTAGCTATGTCTTGTTGGTTGTTTCTTTTGTTCAACTAACCCTTCTATGTAGCTTGTCACCATATCTCGATTCCTCGATGCCCCAAGCTAGGGGGAGTAAGCACCAAAGGGGAGTCTTTGCAAAGTCCGTCTCTTCAACACCGACTTGTGCAACCTTTTTGCTTCGACAAAGGGGGAGAAATGAATAAACTCGTCTTCAAAAATCTTGTGTTTTGTGTGATTGAGTTTATATATTGTCAGAATCAAAAAGGGGGAGATTGTTAATGCAATAATGCCTAAAAATGTTACTTGCATTTTTCGGTCTCGCTTAGTTTTGATTACGACAATATGTAAAAGCAAGCATTAACAAAAATAACGAAAAACAAATTCTTGAGTTCAAGTATTTTTCATTTTACCCATTTTCACTTAAGGTATGAATAGACAAGTACTAACCTTAATCAAGTGATCAAGTGATTTAATCTTTTCTTAAAACTCACTTTTTATTAAGTGTGACAAGTTTTTAATTAAACTTTCTTTTTAAGAAAATGTTTTATTAAATTAAATATTTGAAAATTTGAAAATGGCATATTCCCTTTTGATTTAGAATATCCTTTTTGGATATTTTTATAACCAGATATGACCTCCACCACTAAAGGACAAAAAGGGAGCGGAGTCTAGCCCGACGGTTCCTTAGCGCCCAGGCGGTTCCTTATCGATAAGGTACCGCCGGCTGAGATAAGGAACCGCGGGCAGATATAGCCGTTGGTCCTTTGTCCTATAAATAGTGGACCTTTCTCAGATTTTCAATCCACCTCTTTTGCACACAAATTTATAGATTCAAACATACTTCTTAAATCACTCAAATCCTTGATTATTTGATTGATTACTACTTGTTTAGAAGTGAATCTATCTCATCCATCCCTTCCTCTTCAAGTGCAAAGAGAAGAACACTATCATTGTGAAGTGTTGAGTCCACCACCAAAGATCCTTTGAAGATCAAATCTTATACATTTGTTGTTGTGTAATAGTTGTGAAGATCCAAGTAGTTGTGTCTATTTGGAAATTGTGTATGTACTAAGTATAGTTGTGTAGATTGGTCCTAGCTACGATTAGGGCTCGACTTTTAGCTTAGAGTCAGAAATTGGTTAAGTGACGTGTACGTTTTTCTCCACCATAAGGAGCTTGTTGTGTAGTGAACTCTCGAGTAAGGAGTACTCGAGGAGTGGAGTAGGAACGAGGAGTGAGCTTCGTTGCCGAACCACTATAAATCCTTGGTGTTTGGTTTGATCTTTCTTTACCCTTAACTCTTTACATTCTTTATTATTTGTGCATATACATTAGTTAGTATTAGTTTTAAATTACACTGTCATTGTTCATATTGTGCATAAGAAGATTTTACTTATTTCCTTAAGTCTAAGTTTTTGAGAAAAAAGATTTTTTGAAAACCATCATTTAACAAGTAAATATAAGAAACTATTCAACCCCCCACCCCCTCTAGTTTCTACAGATGCCTTCAAGTTGTATTGTTCCATTTTTTAACTGAAAATGAATAAGAAATAAAATGTTAGTTGTGGATATGCCATTGTCATTTAGCAGAAAAAGAGATAAACAGTGAATATGAAAACTAATAACATAGCTAAGATCACGTATCTTGAAGAAAAATACCATAACTTTACTAAGCTGAGTGATTCCTAAACTTCATGGTTAGTCAAAAAGTGTTCCTCTCGTATAAAATCAGTTAAAATTTACATTCAATAAAATATTTGTCTAGTAATATAAGTTTTTATAAAAAATTACGATTTTTCCAAATAAACATGGTCTAAAATTTTGTATTGCATATATACTTCTTAATCCGAAATTTTGAATATTCGTAAATACAAAACTTCTATTTGAAATATTAGATATCTAAAATAATGGGTATAACATATAGCCGTCATCGCAAATTTCGGATATCGAAATTCATTATATGTCTTGTTATTGACAAGTAAATGATTTAAATAAACAAAAAAAAATTATCGTCAAAAATTTCTCATTTTATATTTACATTAAGCCCACTCAGATATGACTCTTATAATAAATGTCTCACACGATAATTGTTTGTGAAAGAGATTTTAAACTTGTAGAAGATATAACATTTAATGAAAAATAGAAAACATAGCAGCAAAAAACCAATAACAAAAAAACCAAGCAAAACTTGTGGTTCGAGGTTTGGTTTTAAAAACTTAAAGCCGAAAGTTTGGCTCTATACAAAAACTGACTGAGACCGCCTCATGTTCATTCATATTCAAAACCCTTTATACTTGTAAAAAAATTATGTGCACCTGATTACTTAGTGTTCTGAGTCCGCCTCTGTTTCGGAGGTTTATGTGAGATTAGTGTTGGGAATAAAATATAGCCAGTCTACTTGAGCGCTGACAAGAGTAAATCAAGCGTTGATAGGAAGAAAACAAACGCTGACAGATCAAGCGTTGACAAGAAGAAGTCAAGCGTTGATACATTGAAGACAAGCACTGATGGAAAGATTTAGTCTACGCGTATATTGTTTCTAGTTTGTTTCTAGTAAGGATAAGTTCAACATTGTATTTTCTATAATTATCTTTACCTAGAATAGTTGATACGTAGACTCTTGTACAAGGCTTCTTATATCTATAAAAGAAGACCTTTAGGTTATTGTTCAATATAAGTTTTCATACGTTAAACACTTTCATTGTAAGCAAGTTTGTTATCATTAATCAAGTGAAAGTTTGTTTACATCTTTGTGCGTTCTTGTTTAAGTGTTAATTCCGCATAACACTTAGATTACTTTATACATATACAAAGGTTTCTCTACGTGTATTACTTGATCTAATCTCGTATACATAAAGCTAAATCGATCTAAGTTTGGGATCAACAAGTGGTATCAGAGCTTGTTGAGAAACTTTTGATCTTAAAGAACACAAGAACCCTAAGATCACCAAAACCATAATTTTCACAAAACCCTAAAAACATCATGTCAAATCCAGAAGTAACCCCCTCCTCCTCACCTTTACCAAACATCAAGATTCCCATGCTTGATGCAACCAACTTTGAGTTGTGGAAATTCAACTTTGAGCAATATCTGGGGATCTATGACTACACTCTCTGTGAGATAATTGAATATGGAAACACATACAATAGAGCTAAAAAGGTTGCTGCTTCCATTGCTACAAGAACTGCTGTTGCTGGATTTCCAGAAGCAGATAAGAAAGAAAAACCTGGTGATGGTAGAGCTGTGTCTGCTGAAGACATAGCAAAAAGAAGGGTTGATATGAAAACCCTAAACATTCTGAAACTCTCTTTGGGGTAAGAGAACCAGCATAAATACAGAGGTTATGATTCTACTAAAGACCTTTGGGCAGCTCTTGAAGTTGCATATGGTGGCAATGATGATACTAGGGAAGAGAAGAATAAGCAACTCATGCATGAGTATGCTGTTTTCAAGGCTCATCCTAATGAGAAGCTTAGCAGTGTGAAAAGCAGACTACTAGACATTACAAGCAAGTTGTCCATCATGGGGACACAACTTGGTGATGTTGACATTAATGCCACTTTTCTTAAAAGTCTTGGTGATGCGAGGAAGATTGAGGCAAGATCTATACTTGCCAATAACACTCACAAAAGTTCTACTTTTTATGATATCTACAACAAACTAAGGCTGTTGGAGAATGAAACTCTTTTGGAGCATGGAAGTAAGCCTACCAATAGTAATATGGCCTTCTTCTCACACAGTGAAGGCCAATTTGATCAGAAGGACTCTTACATGCATCTAGTTACTGGATCAACATGTGTCAACGCTGGAACATGTCTTGTCAACGCCTCATATTCAGACGCTGACACATACAAAAGTGACTCACCAAGAGTTAAACCTGCTGGTTTGGATCTGGATACTGTATGTGCTTACATTGCTTCTTTGCCCAATGGTTCAGTGATTACATATGAGGACCTTGAGAAAATAAGTGATGAGCACTTGGAAGAGATGGATATTAAGTGGAACATGGCTCTTGCTAGTATAAGAGCAAACAGGTGGAATAGAAGGTTTAAGAAGAAGATGACCTTTAATGCAAAGGACACTGCTGGATTTGATAAATCCAAAGTTGAGTGCTACAATTGCCATCGTATGGGGCACTTCATGAGGGAATGCAGATCTCCAAGAAGATATGATGTTGGCAAACCCTCAAGCCAAATTGTTAAGGCTCAGGATCCTAAGGCCATGGTTGCAGTGCAAGAAATTGATGGTATGGGATGGGATTGGAGCTATTTGGCTAAGGATGGGGAAGAGGATAAAGCTTTGGTTGCTGAGATAGAAGAAGAAGAGCATGTTCAATATGCTCTCATGGCACACTCCTCCTCTTCATCAGATAATGAGGTATACGATGATGCTTTTTTAGTAAGGGTTGTAGGTTAAATACTGAGAAACTTAACAAAGAGGTGATAAGGTTGCTAGATGATGTGAGTACTGAAAGATGCAAACTGTCTAACTATCAACTTGCTCTCACTCAAACTGAGAAGACAGTTTTTGAGTACAAGAAAATGGAATTTGACTTAAAAGATAAAATAAATATCTTAAAACATGAGTTAGATGCTAGTAATGATGTTAGGAACATCATGGAAAGGGTTAATAGTGAGTTACAGGCTAAGTTAGATGAGGCCATTAAGAATAAGGATAATGTTGACCTTAAAATTCAGAGATTTCATAAGGCCACTCAAACCCTAGGAGAATGTGTTAATAAACAAAGGGATCCTAAGGACATGACTGGGATTGGGATGAAAGACTATATTGTGGTTCCACCACCAGCTGGGGACTTCTATGGTGTCTAAAGGAAGGACTTATCTTGGACTGGTCTACCAGAACTCCAAGAGGAATAATTTATTCCTCCACCAAGAGTCATTACCCCAGTTGAAGAGTATCAACAGAAGTTGACTAACTTGAATGAATGGAAGAAAGCCAACCCTACCTTGTTTGTTAAGGGTGACCTGTTATGTGAAAGTCCAAATGAGTCAACCCCTATTAAGGTAACAAACCCAATCACTGGTAAGACTGTTGACCTTGGCTCAAACACTGTTACAAAACCTAGCATCAAGTATGCAGAAATGTATAGGAATACTAGGTCACCTAAAAGCCAAGTTAGTAATGATGGAACAGGCTTCTTCTCTTCTAGACCTAGGGTTGTGTCTAGAAAAGCCTTTTACACTTGTGGTAGCTTTTCACATTTAGCATATAAGTGTGTCAACGCTTCCAAGGTCAACACTGTTAAAAAGTCAAACGTTGTCAGACCCAAAACTTGTGTGGAGCAAAGTCCACAAGTTGTTAGACCAGCCCCTTTCTTCACTAGAGGGTCTAACACTCATGGACAAAGACCATTTCAAAAGACAAATACTTGGTCTAACAGGCAATGGGTTTCTGTAGCAAACCCTAGGTTCAACGCTGAAAAGGGTAATCTCAGCGTTGACAAGACCAAATCCAACGCTGACAGAAACGTGACCAGACCTAAATATTTGCAACCACAGGGTAAGGGGTCTAAAGCTTCTCCAAGCTTGACATGGAGACCTAAGCAAGATCAAAACCCTAATGATAATAGGATTTCTATGACCTGCAACAGATTTAATTATATTTCAAAGGTCATTACAAAACCTATTAGGGTTAACTAGATATTTCATCCAAAAAGGGATGAGCAAGGGGTTGTTATGAGAACTAAGTCTGTTCTTGTTGAACAACCAGATGAATCTAAGTCTTCTAAGGCTTGGGTTCCCAAAGAAAACTAACTTGTTTTCTTTATGTGCAGGGCATTCAAAAACAGGTCAATGATTATGGATATTGGGACAGTGGATGCTCAAGGCACATGACAAGGCTTCACTGTCTATCAAATGGATGTGAAGAGTGCCTTCCTCTATAGAACAATTGTTGAGGAGTTGTATGTGATGAAGCCTTCTGGTTTTGAAGATCCAGAGAATCCAGACAAGGTGTATAGAGTCAAGAAGGCTATGTATGGACTTAATCAAGCCCCAAGAGCATGGTATGGCACATTATCTACTTATTTGGTGGACAATAGATTCAAGAGGGGCACCATAGACCAGACATTATTTACCAATAAGGCTGGTAAGGATGTTTTGCTTGTTCAGGTTTATGTTGATGATATCATTTTTGGATCTACAAATCCAAAGATGAGTGAGGATTTCTCCAATCTTATGACAGACAAATTCAAGATGAGTGCAATGGGGGAGATGAACTTCTTTCTAGGGTTACAAGTTCAACAGAAAGAAGATGGTATCTTCATCTCCCAGGATAAGTATGTGGCAGAAATCTTGAAGAAGTTTGGCTTTTCTCCACATGAAAAGAGGGCTACTACTCCTATGGATAGAGAACACCCTTGGGGAAAGATTGGAGATGGAAAAGATGTGGATGTCAGGCACTATAGATCAATGATTGTTTCATTGATGTATCTCACAGCCTCCAGACCTGACATCATGTTTGCTGTGTGTGCATGTGCACGCCATCAAGTGACTCCCAAATAATGTCACCTTTATGCTGTCAAGAGAATCTTTAGGTATCTAAGATGTTATCCCAGTCTTGGCTTGTGATACCCTAAAGATTCACCTTTGGAGCTTATTACATATTAAGACAGTGACTATGGAGGTGATAAGTTTGATAGAAAATCCACAACTAGTGGATGTCAGTTTCTTGGGAGTAGGTTAATATCTTGGCAATGCAAGAAACAAACAGTGGTGGCCAATTCTACAACTGAAGCAGAGTACGTTGCTGCAGCTGCTTGTTGTGGACAAGTCTTATGGATTCAGAACTAGCTGTTGGATTATGGGTATAATTTCATGCATACTAAGATATTTGTTGACAATAACAGCACTTTATGCATTATTAAGAATCATGTACATCATTCTAAAACTAAATACATAGAAATTAGACACCATTTTATAAGAGATTGTTTTGAAAAGGGTTTAATACAACCAGATAGAGTTGACATAGAAGAAAATGTGTCTGATTTACTAACTAAACCTTTTGATGCTGGAAGATTTCAATACTTGGTAACAAGTATTGGAATGATCAATCTTACATAATATGTGTTTTGGTGTCTTTTTGTAAAAGTATGTACAGGATAATGCATTGTTATTGGTCTTTTTGAGGATTTTAGATTTTCCACTATATTTTTCTGACACTGACAAAGGTTACTTTAACGCTGATAAGTGTTATTGTGACGTTTCAGCAATATATTTGTCTAACGTTGACAAATGTTTCCTTAACGCTGACAAGTGTTATCGGGCCGTTGTCAGCAACAATGTTAGTTTTGTGGTTTTCAATCTAAATGTGCAGGTGGTGTTAGCATTATACCATTAGATACAGAGTTGCTTATGGATCATTGGAGAATCAGTTGAGCATGTTTTTATTTATGGATGATGGTTGGAATTTTCTATTCCTATCTTGACATAAATTTTTTATGTTCATGCATATTTTTGGCAACATATGTATCACAGTTTAAGGGGAGGTTTTAGGAACCTTTAGGATTTTTGGGTATCCTTATGATACTCTTATCATAATTCTAGATTGTGTCCATAGGTGAGTATGAGTTAGTTTTACTAAATCATGAGGCATTGTAGCATGCAAAGTTGATATACTATGCATGCTGCCAAGACATTTTTGGCCTAGAATTGGTTGTGGTCTGTTGGGAGACTTGGGAATGATTTTATCATGGGTTTTACCTGGGAGTAACAAGGAATTTTATGAGGTAACTTAGTTGTTAAGAGTTTTGGTTAGCAAGGGACACTAGAGGACTGTTATGTCTATCTTGCATAAGCAAGTGTGCATAACTAGACAGTGCTTGCCGCCCTATAATAATTATCAACTTATAGGTTATCTTCTCTAGGATAAATTACTTTGTTAAGGTCATTTTTCATTTTTATAAATTTTTATTTTTGGACGCTGACAAGTATTTTTCCAAGCGTTGTTGTGACCAATTTAGACGCTAACATAGCTTTGGCAAACGTTGACAAGAATATAGCCGTTGGGCGTTGATGGGTTATTTTTTACCGTTGACACTCAATGGGACCTACCCAGTTGTTACTTTTTGACGAATTTTTGAGCCGTAATTTTGGGAGCAGATAACTTTCATTTAATGCATGAGATAAACTTATTTCTTTTCAATATTTTCATGATTGTATTTTTGAAAATAGTTGCCTAATTTTTGACCAATCACATGCATTTTTCTCTCCTATATATTTGGCTCCTATTTTAAACAGGGTACCTATCATTCTTGCCTAACAATATTTTCTCCTATAACTTCATCTTTATCAATCATTCAAACAGCTTTCAACAATGGCACCAAAATTTAAACCAAGTGATTTGGAATTGGGATTCAGGAGTCAACACAATATGATAGCATATTTGGACGCTGATGATACTTTGTTTTCCCAATATACACAAATGGTGGCGTATTTGAATGCATCCCCAATTAGGTATTCTCTTTCTCATGCTCCACTCATTCCTGTCACACATATTAAGCAGTTTTGGAACAATGTTAGTTCCTCAACGGTTAATAGAGTGACTACATTATCATCTATTATTCATGGGCGCACATGGGTGGTTACTGAAGCTTTGGTTCGCCAAGCTTTGCATCTTGGTGATGCAGATGGTATAACCACCCTCCCCATTCATGAAATAGAACAAGGACTGAGGGCTTTGGGTTATCCTTTCCCTGATGAGGGAACTTTAAACAAATATCATAAACAGGAGTTTCCCCCCAGCCTGGAAGTACATAATACATGTCCTCTTGCAATGTTTGAGTCCCAAGTGTACTGCACACAATGAGATCAATCGATCTATTGCTAGTGCTATTGTGTGCATTGCTACTGGGCAAAAGTTTAATTATTCTAAAATGATTTTTGAGGGCATGTGTAAAAATAAAGGGAATAAAATGACTTTAGCTTATACCAGATTTTTACAAATGGTTTTTGATGTGCAAAGTTACTGCACAAGGGATCATGATGATTTTTATGAGATCCCTGTGCAAAAGAAAGCAATTTTTACAAAGATGAACTCACCCCCACATCGTGACCTACCCCTCACCCCAGCTATGATTGCTGTCATTGAAGCAGCACAACCCCAACCAGACCCACAACCTCAACTTGACCCAATACCTGAACCCTTACCTTCACCACAACACATGCAAATTGACCAAGAACCCTTCGACGTTGACACATTAAATGTTGGCGTTGACATGCCCAATCCAAACGTTGACACCAATCCTTCACCGACCCAAACACCCCTTAACCAACCCACATCCACCCAATCCACATCATCTTCTCCCCCAACACAATATAGGTTGCAAAAAGGCCAAAGGACTACTGGAGTATTCTCCTCTAGTGGTCCTAGCCATGTAGCAGAGAGAACCACCAACACAAGTGTGGTTGGTGCTATGGATGAGGCTGGGACTATTGGTTCTGGCTTAGAAGCTGGCCAAGACAGTCCTAACATCTTTAAGACCTCGTCCATGCCCAATGAATCTACCTTGGGAGGTCAAATACCCATTTTAGAGGAGGGCAGATTGGAACCAATGACTTTAATGGAATTGACGGCTGTTTGCATTAGCTTGCAAAAGCAAAATGCAGACTTGGTACAAATTGTCAGTACACAAGGCCTTGAACTCAAGAAATTGAGGGAGAGGATTATTATTTTGGAGAATGCTAGCACAAGGCGTGGGATGGAGGAATCTTCCAAAGGGGAGGATGAGCAGATAAATGTGAGTGATAAGGGCTCACATGATGGTGAATCTTTGGGTGTTGCTGAAGCCCTAACTAGTTTGAAGAAACAGACAGGTTTTGATACGTCTCTAGTCTCTCCTACAAACTTAAACTTGTCATTTACAGCCATGTTGGAAGAAATTACAAGAGGCGCTGAGACAGGTACTTTGGGCGTTGACAAGCAAGATTTGCACGCTGACATGAGTAACTTGGGCGCTGACAAAGCAAAATTGAGCGTTGACAGACCTGCAGATGAGGTTGATGTATTCCAATCATCATCCATCATGGAAGAAGTTTCTTCACATGTATTACCATCTACCTTACCCATAATTGATCTATTAGATAAGGGTAAGGGTATTATGGTAGAAGTAGATGTTCCAAAGAATGCAGCACAGATTGAGTTTGATAGAAGGTTGGCTGCACAAATTGTGGAACAAGAAAGAAAGAAGGTGGGTGAATCACCTTTTGTTGTCACTTCAGAAGAACAAGAAGGAAGTGATGAAGCCAGTTCAGACTCAAGTGTAATGATTATAGAACAACCAGAAAGACTTGAGTATGGTGATGAGTTGGCAAGAGAGAAGCTGAATGAGTTGAAATTGCTAGTTGATTTTGATATGCCAGAAGTTGTTCAGATGTACCATGCTTGGGAAGATAGGTGTATGGAGAATCCACATTTGACTATTTCAAACCAGATATGGGGTTTGGAGATTCTTCTAAGAGTACAAAAAGACTCCAAGGTAATTCTGAAACATAAAGCTAGCAATATTCTCTCATTGCTGAAAAGGGATAGAAGGGAGTTGTACTACATGCTGCTCAGATGTCATGGAACAGGATGGACTTATAAGAAATTGATTGGGTTGACATTTGAAGAGTTGGAGTTCAAAGCTTATCTCATTTGGGCAAGAGTGCAGGAAGAAAACACTCTAAGACTTCTTTTTGATGAAAGGAAAGAAGAACTTGTAGAAGAGATGGAGCTTAAGAAGGCAATGATTGTTCCCAGACCTGTGAAGAAGGGAGTCCCTCTTGAGTTTCCCAAAGATATGGATGGGTTGAATCCAAGTGAAGCTGTTATAAGAAAGAGCCTCAAGCTCTCACCATTGGAAGCTTCAGATATGGTACAAGTGTTACCTCTTGATTCTAGAAACCCTATTGTAAGCTATGAAGAAGATGAATGTGGGTTTTGGAAGATTGGCAGGTATGGGAAAGAGGTTCACACTTTTACCACTCTTATATCTTTGTTTGCAAGTTTTGATAGAGAAGACTTGGTAGACCTATGGAGGTTGTTAGAGGCAAAGTATGAGACTGAAGCTCCTACTTCAGTCAATGCAATAAAACTGTGGTCAACATTCAAGAGAATGTGTGGACCAAGAGATGAAGATCCTGCTATTTGGAAGTATCTTGAAGATGACCTCAGTGGTCTTCAATGGCGTTTGTATTCAGCTGCTGGTGTATATTACTTGAGTTCTACAAAGTTTGCTGAGTATCTTCTTGTAGATGCTCAGTATTCCATGTCCAAGGAAGTCTTGGAGAAGATGAAGACAACACAGCTGGAGATTGATTATTCAAGTGATGTGGCCAAAGATTTGATCAGACATATTTATTACCAATATGAGCAAGTTTGGAAGATTCCTTCTAGTTCTTAATGTTTATTCAGAAACTTGATTATTAGAGTAGATATCAAGTTTAGGGGAGGATTGTTGGGAATAAAATATAGCCAGTCTACTTGAGCGCTGACAAGAGTAAATCAAGAGTTGATAGGAAGAAAACAAACGCTGACAGATCAAGCATTGACAAGAAGAAGTCAAGCGTTGATACATTGAAGACAAGCACTGATGGAAAGATTTAGTCTACGCGTATATTGTTTCTAGTTTGTTTCTAGTAAGGATAAGTTCAACATTGTATTTTATATAATTATCTTTACCTAGAATAGTTGATACGTAGACTCTTGTACAAGGCTTCTTATATCTAAAAAAGAAGACCTTTAGGTTATTGTTCAATATAAGTTTTCATACGTTAAACACTTTCATTGTAAGCAAGTTTGTTATCATTAATCAAGTGAAAGTTTGTTTACATCTTTGTGTGTTCTTGTTTAAGTGTTAATTCCGCATAACACTTAGATTACTTTATACATATACAAAGGTTTCTCTACGTGTATTACTTGATCTAATCTCGTATGCATAAAGCTAAATCGATCTAAGTTTGGGATCAACAATTAGTAGCTCAAAAGAGCATTGAGGCCTCCATTTATGTTATGTTATTAACTTGGAGTGTCTTGTAACAGTTGTAATGGGTATACTTAATTAACTTAAAACTATGATAAAAAGCAGATGAGTTTCGGATGAGTGTACAACATGTGCATTTACATAAAATCTTTATTTTAAAAAAATACATATTTTATTAGTTTTGTATATAAATACGTATAATATTAACCATATATGAGTTAAATTATTCAATTTTACATGCAAGTTATCTTTATTTAACGCGCGTAAAAGAGCATATGTGTTGTCATTGCCTAGGAGCACATAAAACAACGAGATAACCCTGATAAAAAGCAACATGTATCGTAGATTTTGAGGTCCCGTGTTATTACTACAAGAAGGTCTTTAAACATATTACACGAGTACCTGCGTGTAATAACGAGAATTGCATAGCGTCATATAGTTGGCGATATGTTAATTTATTTGGTGGTCGAATCGTAACTTGATGACTTGATCGAGTTGACTCGATGGTTGAACCCGTGACTCGATGGTTAAACCTGGGACCCAATTGTCAAACCCGTGACCCGATGGTCGAACCTACAACTCTATGATCGAACTCGTGACCCGATGATAGAACCGATAACCCAATGATAACTTCCATATAAACATTCTTCTTATATAAATTTTCTGATTTATGTTCATTTGGATATTAAACTTTATTTGGATACCAATGATTAATCTCTACCTTGTATATCTATTTTAATTTAATGCATAAAATTAAACATAAAATATATTTTCACCCTCTTTTTTCAAACATTAATATATCTTAAACCGTTAATCGTTATGCGAAAAAATATACCGTTACGAAGACCATTTAATTATCTTTCTATAGATATGCAATATGATATACTTTCGACAATTTTTTTTCTTCATTTTTCACGTTTTTGAAAATTATCATGTATGATACTAATATCATATATGTAAAACCCGCATGCTTTTACCATGAATAGTACCCTTACGATGGTACGTACATTATTAGAACCCTCCTTTTATAACATGTTTACGTTTCACGAACAAGAATTACAAGTAGTACGTACATGTTATAACACGATAAGTATTTATTACGTATTAACTCACGATAATTATTTCAATAATAATTATAATCACGAACATACGAACATGAAATCATGAACGTAAATTAATCACGAGCTAATATTACGTATGTATATATTTATTACGAGCATGAATAAATATATCAAGTCACGAACGATAACTAGTTAAATCACGTAAAAACATGAACACGAGAACACATTAATTATTTAGTCAACGAGAAATGTACGGGTTACCCTTGTGGGCCTCCTTACCCACGGACACAACAAGAAACATGGGCCAAGCCCATGTGAAATTTACTAACTAGGGAAAAACATGTTTTATTTTAACAAAAGTTGGAAAATAATTAAAACCCTAGTTCTTCCTTTGGTTCTTTCGGCCGCCGGGTTTACATCACCAAAAGGGGTGATTCGTTTTGATTTAATGCAAGGATCGTTGTGTGTTCATTCTTCTTGATTTCACGTAATCGGTATAAACCCTAACTTTTTTTATTTTATGTTTTGATTTATTTAATCACATAAAATCATGAATGTTTTTAATAAACTAATTAAAAACAAGTGTAAACATGTTGTTTTAATCATGAGGTAAATCAATTAAGTGTTTAGGGGTGTTTGTTGTTAGGCCGACGCCTAAACCGAGCCCCAAGGGGGTCAACGGCTTGGCTTACTTCGCATCACCGAGATCATATGATCTCGGTTTGGTGGTGGTTTGGGTGGTCTCGGGTCACGACAGCAGCAAGGAAGGGAAAACCCCGACCTAGGTCGGGGTATGGTGGTGATTTTGGATCCGGTTCATGGGTTTTAAACACGGGTCTGATTCACACATGTTTTGAATAAAACACGGTCCGGTATTTTTCAAGGTTTAATATTTTTACAAGTTATATTATTTTTACAAGATTTAAATTAAATCAATTAAAAACATGAACATGATTAATTTAATTTACATGACTTAGGTTATTAATTTTATTATTAACACATGAATTTTAACCTAAGTATTTTATCTTTTAATTAGACTATATAATTAATTAATTATTAAAACCATGACCTATAATTAATTAATTTACATGACTTAGGTTATATTATTTATAGATAATAATACATGTTTTAATCTAAGTATTTATTTTACCTTTATTTAATTAAATCATGTTATATTTAATTAAATACTTTAACCTATATTTTATTTAATTCACATGACATAATTAATAAACTATACTATATAATAATATGACTTAGAATATTCATCAGTAAACACTTAAGCTTATATAATTAGCTTAATTATCCAGCTTATATCTAAATATAGAAACTTTCTATTTTTAGAAACTTATTTATTTAAGGCAGCTAATCTATTTATGGAAACTTTCTATTTTTAGAAACGTATCTATTTTAAGCAGTAATTCTATTTTTGGAAACTTTCTATTTTTGGAAACTTTCTATTTTTAGAAACTTTCTATTTTTGGAAACTTTCTATTTTTGGAAACTTTCTATTTTTGGTAACTTTCTATTTTTGGAAACTTTCTATTTTAGGAAACCTGCTATTTTTAGAAAGTTATTTATTATTACACAACAAGTATAATAATACATGAAATACAAGTAATACTTAATCAGAATAGACAGTATATATGATAAACAGAGTATAAAGCTTAAATCAGTAAAACATGACATGAACATATAAAACAAGCTAAGACATGATATAAACTCAGTTACGTACTCAGTAATCAAGTACTTATACACGTATGTATTTATGTAGCATTAGTGATACCGAAGTAGGACTCTCTTCCGTTCGTCTTCTTCGTTCACTGGACATAAGGTACGGATTCTCCGTCCTTTCAGTATGGACATTCTTCCTTATTAGGATTTCCCGTATGCAGCCAACTGTTTTCCCCAATATATGTTTTGTATGTTTTAATTGCTTATGTTTAATTAGAATACCTAAATCCGTATACATGCATGACCAGTTTCACCTAGTTATGGATGTACCATAACCATAACACTGGAGGCACCAGTGTTATGACTTCACCACGGCGGAGTGATAGCTCGTGACGTCCCTTTCAGCTTTTGGCCATTTATTATATTATCAGGTGGGGCGTATGGGTGCATCCTAGTTTACATGTTTTCAACAGATTACTCAGTGTGAATGTGGTGTGTGCCTTGCATCCTTCACAAGGAGCTGATCCCTCCTACCCAAAACCAGTATATTAAATTAGAGGCAGCCCCTCTAATTTGCATGACGAGGTCACCCCTCCAAGTATTCATGCACGTTGATATTTCATGACCTATATTGGCTAATGGTAAATATGTTAAACAGTTTTTACAAGATAAACGTAAGGCTTTTCAAACTATAAAACTAGTTTTACTAAGATATAACCAGGTTATCGAGGACTTAGTTTCTTCCGTTGTTTCATGTTTATATGCTTATATTATTCATGCTATACTTGTATATTCGTGCACTGAGCGTATTGCTCAGCCGTTTTCCTTTTCATGTTCCCAAAACGGCAGGTACTCAGGGACGCTCGTAGACTTTAAGCGTACGTGCATATGGATTGGAAGCTTTCTAGCCTTCTTTACTTTATGCATTTATCTATACTTTGATACTCATTTCCATGTACATTTTTTAGTCCTTTCATTTACAGTACTTATGTTTGTGTGTGATGAGTTTCTACTTTTGGGATACCGATGTTTGATTCCGGTATTTCCTTTATGGTCATGTAATGTTTAGACATTTATCCTTGTATGCTTTGATGACACGCCATAATCACTCGTGACATTCCATTTATCAAAATGGGGTGTTACAGTTATGGTATCAGAGCCAAGGCTTCGACCTATAGGCTCTCAAAACATGACATGTGATTAGTGGGTAGTCACTATGGTCTTTCTAGAACTGACAGTCGGTTTTCATGCATTCATCATTTTCATGCATACATATATATGTCATTGTCGCTGGTTTATGACTAAGTAATGGTTGGTACAGGACTGGCCCTATTTAGTCACATGTGTTTTATCGAAACTTTTAAATTTGGGACCGACCCATAGGCGTCCCCTCGCCATGTCTTTTGTTTTGAGTGAACTGACCATAGGCGTTCACTCTCACGCATACAAAACTTTTCATAAAACTGCATCATGCATTCATGTACAAATTTTCATGCATAAAATTTTTCTCATGATTTATTGGTATAAACTTTTTTAATGTATATAGTTTATGTTGTGATCAGTTTAATCATGTATTTTATGTTATACTGTCAGATGGTTCTCACACGCGAGTAGGAACAACTCAATGCAGCAATCCAAGCTGCAATGCAAGCTATGCTTCCTCAGCTGAGGAACGAAATCAGGGCTGAGGTTCAGGCTGCCAATAATCAGCAGCATCACCCAGTACTCCTCCTCCTCCTCCAGTGACATTGGCCACATGGCTGGAGAGATTCAGCAAGCTCCGTCCTCGAGCTTTCGAGAGAACAGATAGCCCCAGTAAAGCTGAAAGCTGGTTGGATCACATTGAGTAGATCTTCGATGCTATGGGTTGTGACCCCGTTTTCAAGTCGAGGTTGGCATGCTACCGGTTCGAAGGTGATGTGTTAGCATGGTGGATAGCACTGAAGCAGTCTGAGGGAGGTGATGATTGGGTGGAAGGTTTGACATGGGCTTAGTTCAGGGATAGGGTGATGGAGCAGTTCTTTCCCAACGCTGGGCAAGACAAGCTGAAGAGGTAGTACCATGGGATCCGACAGAGAGCTGGGGAGAATAGCAACGAGTTCATGCAACGCTTTCTTTGCTTAGCTGGTTTCCTTAGTGCAGCAGAAGGTACTCCTGAAGAGCAGGCACACCATTTCAGGTGGGCTCTTCGCACATCGGTCGCAAACAACTTGGTGTGTGCTACATTCAACACGGTAGCACAAGTGGCCGATGCAGCACGTAAGTTGGGAATGCTGCAGGAGAGAGATGAGTTCGGGGAAGCAGAGAGACCCGATAAGAGGTAAACATTCGTATTCAAGCGGTGACCAATCCGTATTCTTTTAGTATATGTCAATATTTCATCTCTTTAAATTGTATCTTCCAGGCAGAAGACTGGGGACCGGTCTCAGCCGGCTACTCAGCAGCAGCCTAATCAGCCCAAGGGAAACGGTCAGACTAACGACCGTTCTGCTACGGATAGGCGTGGCGGTAATGATAATTACCATAACAACGCTGGACACTCCAACAGCAGCAGGTCCTTTTACTTACGCATTTTCTTATGATTACATGTTATAATTCTTAATTCTGACACATTAGCAAATCTTCTACCAGGAATCATGGTAACGGTAGGGACCAGAACCAGAGAGGTTCACAGCCTAACCGTCCAGCTGTCACTGGTATTCAATCTTATGATTATCTGCATGTCCTTTGTACCCTATTATCATGTCTCATGTATAATGTTTTATCAGGTTCTCAGCCAGTCAAGACACCTGTTGGAGGATATACTCATCTTCTTTGCTCTACCTGCCACCGTAGGCACCTAGGGCCATGTCGCCGCGACAGTGACGCATGCTTCAAGTGTGGTCTTCCTGGTCATCGCATGAAGGGCTGTCGCAAGGGCGAGATGGAGGGCACATCAGGACATGCTGATACCAAGCCGCCTCCTACTACTGGACGCGTTTACACGACATCTCGCGATCAGGCCAAAAAGTCTACAGGTACCATCACTAGAATCTTGTATATGTATGGTCAAGCTGCATGTGTTCTGTTTGATACGGGTGCTACTCACTCGGTCATTTCTACTGCTTATGCCAAGAATGTTAGGATACTCCACATGCCACTCGAGAATAGAATCTGTATTTCCACGCCTTTGAGAGACTCTGTACTTATAACCCATGTGTACAAGAGCCTTCCCCTAGAGTTTGACGACAAGGTTCGTCCTGTTGACGCACTTCCGCTGGACATGAATGATTTTGACATGATTTTGGGCATGGATTGGCTATCCAAGCATCATGCTACCATAGACTGTCATTCATATCGAGTGATCTTCGGTGATGTTAATGCACCCGAGTACATTCACAACAGGTTCATACCCGGCAGGTCTGTACAAATCATATCAACCTTGCAAGCACGTGCACTATTTTCACATGGTTGCGAGGGTTATCTAGCTACTGTTCATGACATGGATGTTGAATCCCCATCAATTCAGGATCAGCCGATAGTGTCCGAATTTCCAGATGTATTTCCAGAAGAACTTCCGGGCATACCACCTGCACGTGAAGTGGAATTTAATATCGAGCTCATCCCAAGAGCTAAGCCGATTTCCAAGGCTCCTTATCACATGGCTCCCATAGAGTTAAAGGAACTGAAGGATCAATAACAAGAACTTCTGGAACGAGGCTTTATTCGACCGAGTGCATCTCCATTGGGCGCACTGGTCTTATTTGTTAAGAAGAAGGACGGCAGTATGCGTCTTTGCATAGACTATCACGAGCTCAACAAGATTACCATCAGGAATAGGTATCCACTCCCACGTATAGATGATCTGTTTGACCAACTCCAGGGGGCCAAACATTTCTCCAAGATTGATCTAAGGTCAGGCTATCATCAGCTACGGGTTAAGGAGCAGTACATCGCCAAGACTGATTTCTGTACACGCTATGGCCACTACGAATTTGTAGTCATGCCATTTGGCCTTACCAATGCTCCAGCAGTGTTCATGGATTTGATGAACATAATCTTCCATGAATGTCTGGGCAAGTTCGTCACTGTCTTCATCGATTACATCCTGATTTTCTCTAAGTCCAAGGAGGAACACGAAGACCATCTTCGTACAGTACTACAGATTCTTCGCCAGAAGCAGCTGTATGCTAAATTCTCTAAGTGTGAGTTCTGGTTAGACAAGGTGGCATTCTTAGGTCACATTGTATCAGCAGAAGGAATCACTATGGATCCAGCGAAGGTTGAGGCAATTACTAAGTGGCCGAGGCCGACATCATCGACTGAAGTCCGCAGTTTCCTAGGCTTGGCTGGTTATTACCGTAGGTTCGTGGAGAACTTTTCCCGTCTAGCACTACCATTGACCAAACTGATGCGGAAAGGGGAGAAATTCGGTTGGACTGAAGAACGAGAGAAGAGCTTTGAAGACCTGAAGCAGAAGTTAGTATCTGCACCTATTCTCACTCTCACATCTGGTACGGGTGGATTTCAGATCTATAGTGATGCATCGGGGAAGGGACTTGGCTGTGTTCTCATGCAACATGGGAAAGTGACCGCGTACGCTTCACGGCAGCTTAAGCCTTATGAGGAAAATTACCCTACACATGACTTGGAACTTGCAGTAGTCGTGTTTGCATTGAAGATATGGAGGCGCTACTTATATGGAGAATCATGTGACATTTTCACGGACCACAAGAGCTTGAAGTATATCTTCACTTAGCGTGAATTGAACATGAGACAGAGGAGATGGTTAGAGTTGTTGAAGGATTATGACATTAATCTGCAGTATCATCCCGACAAGGCGAATGTAGTGGCAGATGCACTTAGCAGAAAGTCCGGAATGATCAACGGCATTGAGATTGAGGAGCAAAATCATAAGAGACTTGGAGCGACTAGACATAGAGATCATGGTTCGTGGACAGCACGGTTACTGGGCTAATCCTAGAGTAGAACCCGAGTTACTCTCTAAGATCAAGGAAGCTCAGAAGGATGATGGAGAAATCTAGGCGATAATTCATAATTTGGAGAAGCAGACAGAATTTCGAGTAGATGCAGATGGTATCTTATGGCAGGGCACGAGACTTTGTGTTCCTGATGATCAAGAACTCCGGGAAGCCTTGTTAGCTGAGGCTCATAGCTCCCCATTTTCTATACATCATGGTTCGACCAAGATGTACCATGACATCAAGCAGTACTTTTTGTGGAGTGGTATGAAACAGGATGTTGCCACTTACGTCTCCAAATGTCTTACCTGCCAGCAGGTTAAGATCGAGCATCAGCGATCTGGCGGTCTTCTTCAACCGTTAGATATTCCAGAGTGGAAGTGGGACAAAATCACCATGGATTTTGTTACTGGTCTTCCGCCAACCAAGAGGAAGCACGATGCTATTTGGGTTATCGTTGATCGACTTACCAAATCAGCTCATTTCTTACCGATCCGCAAGGAAGATTCGGCCAGTAAACTCGCCGATACTTATAGAAGGGAGATCATGAGACTCCACGGTGCTCCATCCAACATCATCTCAGACAGAGATCCTCGATTCACTTCGCGATTCTGAAGAAGTCTACAGAAAGCTTGGGGTACACAACTTAAGCTTAGCACGACTTTTCATCCTCAAACAGACGGGCAGTCAGAGCGAACGATTCAGACATTAGAAGACATGTTGAGGTCATGTGCGTTGGAATGGACGGGTGATTGGGACGATTATATCTGCTTGGTGGAGTTTGCATACAACAACAGTTGGCACACAAGTATCAAGTGTGCTCCTTTCGAGATGTTGTATGGCAGGAAGTGTCGCGCCCCAATCTGCTGGGATTAGGTTGGTGAGCGAACACTTGAAGGACCATAAATCATCGAGCTGACTAATGAGAAGGTCGCAGTAGCTAAGTAGAAGCTGCAAGAAGCACGATCACGTCAGAAGAGCTAGGCAGACAAGCATCGTAGGGACATACATTTTAACGTAGGAGATTACGTTTTCCTTAAGGTTTCGCCGGCACGTGATGTTAGATGTTTTGGAATAAAAGGGAAGCTCAGTCCTCGATTCATCGGACCGTTTGATATCATTGAACGAATCGGTGAAGTATCTTACCGTTTAGCGTTACCTCTGTAGCTTTCTCATGTACACAATGTGTTCCATGTGTCCTTACTCAGAGGGTACCAGTATCATCCCCTTCACATGGTTCAGTATCCACTGGAACAGATTCGTGAAGATCTCACTTTCATAGAAGAACCCGAACGAGTTCTTGACAGACAAGAACGAGTCATGAGAAGGAAGACGATTCCATTCGTCAAAATCCTTTTAAGGGATCATACCGAGCGGGAAGCCACTTGGGAAACATAGGAGTCTATCCGGCCTTCTTACTCTCATTTCATATTTTGAATTCGGGTATGTTCTTCTTTTACAGTTTACTTTATATATAATTCGGGGACAAATTATTCTTTTTAGGGGGGAAGAGTTGTAAAACCCGCATGATTTTACCATGAATAGTACCCTTATGATAGTACGTACATGATTAGAACTTTTCTTTTATAACATGTTTACGTTTCACGAACAAGAATTACAAGTAGTACGTACGTGTTATAACACGATAAGTATTTATTACGTATTAACTCACGATAATTATTTCAATAATAATTATAATCACGAACATACGAACAATCATGAACATAAATTAATCACGAGCTAATATTACGTATGTATATATTTATTACGAGCACGAATAAATATATTAAGTCACGAATGATAACTAATTAAATCACGTAAAAACATGAACACGAGAACACACTAATTATTTAGTCACGAGAAATGTACGGGTTACCCTTGTGGGCCCCCTTACCTGCGGACACAACAAGAAACATGGGCCAAGCCCATGTAAAATTTACTAACTAGGGAAAAAGGGAAAAACATGTTTCATTTTAACAAAAGTTGGAAAATAATTAAAACCCTAGTTCTTCCTTTGGTTCTTTTGGCCGCCGGGTTTACATCACCAAAAGGGGTGATTCGGTTTGATTTTGGTCTTTGATTTATTGCAAGGATCGTTGTGTGTTCATCCTTCTTGATTTCACGTAATCGGTACAAACCCTAACTTCTTTTATTTTATGTTTTGATTTATTTAATCACATAAAATCATGAATGTTTTTAATAAACTAATTAAAAACAAGTGTAAACATGTTGTTTTAATCATGGGGTAAATCAATTAAGTGTTTAGGGGTGTTTGTTGTTAGGTCGACGCCTAAATCGAGCCCCAAGGGGGTCTCGGCTTGGCTTACTTCGCACCACCGGGATCATACGATCTCGGGTTGGTGGTGGTTTGGGTGGTCTCAGGTCACGGCAACAGCAAGGAAGGGAAAACCCCGACCTAGGTCGGGGTATGGTGGTGATTTTGGGTCTGGTTCATGGGTTTTAAACACGGGTCCGGTTCACACATGTTTTGAATAAAACACGGTCCGGTTTATGAGTTATTTTTCAAGGTTTAATATTTTTACAAGTTATATTATTTTTACAAGATTTAAATTAAATTAATTAAAAGCATGAACATGATTAATTTAATTTACATGACTTAGGTTATTAATTTTATTATTAACACATGAATTTTAACCTAAGTATTTTATCTTTTAATTAGACTATATAATTAATTAATTATTAAAACTATGACTTATAATTAATTAATTTACATGACTTAGGTTATATTATTTATAGATAATAATACATGTTTTAACCTAAGTATTTATTTTACCTTTATTTAATTAAATCATGTTATATTTAATTAAATACTTTAACCTATAGTTTATTTAATTCACATGACATAATTAATAAACTATACTATATAATAACATGACTTAGAATATTAATCAGTAAACACTTAAGCTTATATAATTAGCTTAATTATCCAGCTTATATCTAATTATGGAAACTTTCTATTTTTAGAAACTTATTTATTTAAGGAAGCTAATCTATTTATGGAAACTTTCTATTTTTAGAAACTTATCTATTTTAAGTAGTAATTCTATTTTTGGAAACTTTCTATTTTTGGAAACTTTCTATTTTTGGAAACTTTCTATTTTTAAAAACTTTCTATTTTTGGTAACTTTCTATTTTTGGAAACTTTCTATTTTAGGAAACCTGCTATTTTTAGAAAGTTACTTATTATTACACAACAAGTATAATAATACATGAAATACAAGTAATACTTAATCAGAATAGACAGAACATATGATAAACACATTATAAAGCTTAAATCAGTAAAACATGACATGAACATATAAAACAAGCTAAGACATGATATAAACTCAGTTACGTACTTAGTAATCAGGTACTTATACACGTATGTATTTATTTAGCATTAGTGATACCGAAGTAGGACTCTCTTCCGTTCGTCTTCTTCGTTCACTGGACATAAGGTACGGATTCTCCGTCCTTTCAGTATGGACATTCTTCCTTATTAGGATTTCCCGTATGCAGCCAACTGTTTTCCCCATTATATGTTTTATATGTTTTGATTGCTTATGTTTAATTAGAATACCTAAATCCATATACATGCATGATCAGTTTCACCTAGTTTTGGAGGTACCATAACCATAACACTGGAGGCACCAGTGTTATGACTTCACCATGGCGGAGTGATAGCTCGTGGCATCCATTTCAACTTTTGACCATTTATTATATTATCAGGTGGGGTGTATGGGTGCATCCTAGTTTACATATTTTCAGCAGATTACTTAGTGTGAATGTGGTGTGTGCATTGCATCCTTAACAAGGAGCTGATCCCTCCTACCCAAAACTAGTATATTAAATTAGAGGCAACCCCTCTAATTTGCATGACGAGGTCACCCCTCCAAGTATTCATGCACGTTGATATTTCATGACCTATATTGGCTAATGATAAATATGTTAAACAGTTTTTACAAGATAAACATAAGGCTTTTCAAACTATAAAACCAATTTTACTAAGATATAACCAGGTTATCCAGGACTTAGTTTCTTCCGCTGTTTCATGTTTATATGCTTATATTATTCATGCTATACTTGTATATCCGTGCACTGAGCTTATTGCTCATCCGTTTTCCTTTTCATGTTCCCAAAACGGCAGGTACTCAGGGACGCTCGTAGACTTTAAGCGTACGTGCATATGGATTGGAAGCTTTCTAGCCTTCTTTACTTTATGCATTTATCTATACTTTGATACTCATTTCTATGGACATTGTTTAGTCCTTTCATTTACAATACTTATGTTTGTGTGTGATGAGTTTCTACTTTTGGGATACCGATGTTTGATTCCAGTATTTCCTTTATGGTCATGTAATGTTTAGACATTTATCCTTGTATGCTTTGATGACACGCCATAATCACGCGTGACATTCCATTTATCAAAATTGGGTGTTACAATATATGACGTAACTCCAGTATCATATATGATATAACCTATCATATATGATGGAAACCAATATCATATATGATTTAACACTGTTATCATATATGATAAAACAGTATTATCATATATGATATTTCACATAAATTTTGACAAGAAGAAAAAAAACGATTTTTTTCTTCGAAAGTATATCATAGTGCATATTGGTAGAAAGATAATTAAACGTTCGTCGTGATGGTATAATAATTTTCGTTTAACACTTAACGGTTTAAATGATATTTAAATTATAAAAAATAGATAAAAAAATAAAATATATTTAATCTCATCCATTAAATGAAAATGAGATGGATGGTGGGGATGAGTCCCCATATATCAAAGAAAAATATAATATCCAAAATAACTATTCTCAAAAAAATCTAATACTTTCAATTTTGATTTTCAACATTCTAAAAATAAATAATTTTCAATATTTTCCCTTTAAAAAAGAAAGCTAAATCCATTATATGTATTATCTATACTCCTTATAAAAGAGCAATCCTATTGTTGAAAAAATGAGGAAAATTAAGACAATTTGTTATTATGGAAACATGAGGAAAATTCAACGTTTTGATATCTATGGAAACTTATTAAACATTTCACCAGCTAGCAAACTTAATATGCAGTTTCTCTTTGACTTTGCATGAAATTAATATGCATGCACTTATGGAAACTATTTCTTTGACTTTGCAAGTATTCACCACATTCAAAACGCACACAGCTCATTGCCTCATTCACACTATTTCACTTTGCAAGTATTTAAAGGATATCAATCACTGTTTTGGTAATGATGTATTCCGGTTGTATCTTAAAAAACTCAGTACAACACCCTTATTAACCATAATCTTTCATTCAGTCCCCCTCTCTAAAACACACACAACACCGAACTCCCATTTATCTTCTCTCAATAACCAAAAACTTCTATCTCTAACCATCACCCACCGCCGCCGCTACTTTTGTTGCCGTTTGCCAAACCAATAACCCTGGTTTCGGTGGACTAGGTAGTTTCAGTGTGCTTGGTGGTTTTAGTGTGCTTGGTGGTTTTAGTGTGCGTGGTGGTATCATCAATGTGCCATTTTCCAAACCAATTATGTTTTTATAGGTTCTTTTATTTTTACTGTATTTTTTTTCTGTGTTTATTGGTTTGATTTGCTTTAATAAAAGGTTAGATTACACATGTAGTTGTTGATGATACAAAATGCTTCAACAAGGAAGATAAATCATATGAACAAGACAATAAATAAATCTCAAGATTATGAGAAGACTCCTACTTGATCCAAGTTTTTGTTTACATGAATAAGGTACTTACGTTTTTGTTGTTTATTTATTTTTATTTATTTTCTTAAACATAAATCTTTAAAATTATTTTAAACAATGATGTTGTACATGATAGTGAATAAGAAAAATGAGACGAATGGCAGGTGGTGGCTAAAGACGAAGGTTGTCAAATAAATTACAGAGGAAAAGGATATGATATAAACTTATAAGGTTCTTTATTGCAAATATGTGTTTACTGGTTTAAGTGAATGTCTGAACACAAAGTTCATTACTGAAAATTAAAATGCTATGACCTACATGGTATATTTTCAACTTTCAGTTTTTAATTGTGTCTAAAACTTTCATTAGCAAACTTGAGTTTTGAAACATTTTATGTAATTCAAAGTCAATAGGTTATGTGTACCAAGTAATATAAATGTAATATTAGATTTCTATTGCAAAAATTAAATTGGCATAAACTAAAGTTTAATTTGGTGTATTTTGATTCATACGTGTTTTATTATTCTTGCTATGACTGCAAATTTAGACATGCATTCATCTATCCAAATAGCTAACATTTGTGTACCTTATGTTGCTGGCACAATGCCACAAAGTTGAAACTCTGACTTGAACCAGAACTCGAAAGACAAAATCCTAGAACCCATGGTGTGTCAAAAATGGTTCAACCGAAGTCCACTGAACCCAACGCCTACTTATTATTGATGTATCTTTGGAGATAAATACGTTAGTTGTATAGTGAGATCAACAAGCTTTCGATAAACAAACTTAAACATCATTAAAGATGCACTACAAGAAAAAGCACCTATAGTGACAGAACCGAATTCGTCACTGACAATATAGAAATTCGTCACTAAGTCACTTAGTGACCAAAATAAAGGTCGTCACCAGTCGTCACTATAGCTGCGTCACTAATTTGTTAGTGACCGATTATATTTCGTCACTGATCTGTGACGAAAATAATGGTCACTGTCTATCCCAGTTAGTGACGAGCAAATTCGTCACAAATAGCAATGTGACGAAAAAATCGTCACTCCTATATGCTATTAATGACGAGAAAGTCGTCACAGACCGTGGAATTAGAGACCAAAAAATGGTCACTAATTATAAACATATAACAAAAAAAAAATATCTGGAACTAAAACATTCGTTTCACTAAAACATTCGTTTCACTGCATAATTACTTTTGCAAACAAACTCAAATCTAGAAATCTCTACAGAAATACAAATACGATCACAAAACACGTAGTATTGTTGTAACTAGACCATAAAGATTTCACCATAAAGATGGAGATTAAAAAAAAGGGAGAACGTATGAAGTTCAGAAAAAACTGGGTCAAAACATTTAATTTACCTCGAGTGCTTCCATTTCTCTTGCCCTGTTCTTCTCCCTTTGCCATTGGATGACATGACTTCCCTGTATAAAAAGTGTATAATCATAATAAGCAAAGTGGCCCTAAAACAAAGACTATCATAATAAGCAAAGTGGCCCTGTTCTTCTCCCTTTGCCATTGGATGATATTAACAGTATGTTCATACTCCGTTTCTGAACAGTATTAGAGGGGAAAAGCACAATGTAATGACCACCGGTGCATAAATCTACACTTAGAGATAAGGTAACTAGCATACGAAGCTTAACGCACTACACTCTATGCAAACGACTTCTGTTAAACCTATATGGGAAAAAGGAAATTCAGCATATGATCATATCAGACTCGATTTGAGCCGTCAGTGGAAGCTCACCAGTCCTCGCCTCATTACCATTCAGTAATCCTATTATCAGAAAACACAATATTAACACCCCTCTGGTTTTTTTCTCATCAAGATCAAATTTGGCATCAGCATTCCCTTGACCAGGAGCAATCACCACTTTACCACACCCTTTAAACGCATACGCATCACTATGAAATGACAACCCAAACTGCAAAACCAGAGTGCCTTTCAGAACAATCCCACCCGACAGCAAAATATAGCAAAAAATGCAAACAGCCTAATGGAAAGATAAAAACAAGCAGCAGCACAAACTAGAGTCAAACCACCAAACGAAATATTCTCAAGCTCAGTTAAACCAAAAAAACATTTCCCATTCATCAAATACTCAAACAATAACGTAACACATGCGAAAACAAAAAAGAAATGCTCCGTCATTGCAATGGGATCATATTGCAGAAACAATGTTGCGATAACACATCTTAGCTTACACAATTTTGTATATTTTGCAAACTCTGTCTGCCAAAGAAATAAGTTCTACACTGTATTACAAATGCAAGTATCTGAATCCACGTCATCAATATCACTAGCTCATTTGGTAAAAACCATCAATTTTTGCGCACAGCCTTAGATGAAACTATTTAAGATTGTGCACACACCATAGGAAGTGTATTAACATGTTAAAGTTTATATACAAGAAAGAGGAAACTAACAACATATTTGCCGGTACCAAAAAGATAATACTGTTATCCTATCTACAACGCCATCAGTTAGGTTTATATTCTATGAAGGATAACAGATTCTTCTTGGATCCCGTTCCTCCACCCAAGTTAGTTTTATATTCTATGAAGGATAACAACATTAGTTACTGATATTGTATCATAAAATCACAATGATTCTTTGGAATCACTTCTAAATGCGGTGACTACTAACATCTTACCATTTTGAGATTTACTACATGATGGTCAGAATGAGAACGTTGAAAGCTTACACGACTCTGCAGCTCAGCAATCTTATCTTGCATTTCCAGTATCATATCGTCCCTTCTCTATAACTGCTGTCTAAGTTTCTGTATTACTTCTCGTTTGCTGACAATTGAACATAAGGACAATTAAAAAAATGTAATGTAAAAGCTAGAAGAGGCAGATCTTTCATGGCAACGTTAATCTTTCCCTTGCATAATAGAATTTAGGCAAATCATCAAACTCATCAGTCACATGTTTACTATTGACTTTGGGCAATTAATAGAATTTAGCCAAATCCCAGTAGCAAGTCATCCAAATCTACCCACATCCACTCTCACCACTCCCCTTACGTTGCCGTGTCACATTTCCTCCAAACAAATCATCAAACTCATCAGTCACATTTTACTATTGACTTTGGGCAATTGATGGAACATATTGTCCTCATCGTAAAGAGGTGTGTTGTTATGACTAGTTTGAGTTTTAATGTTTGTTTGATCCTTATTTTTATTGTTATAAAATAAGATATCCTAATCAAAATCATTGTTATAAAATAAGATATCGTAATCAAAATCAGATACACTAGAAGGTGATGATGAATTATAAAACATAGAGCTACAGTTGTCCCAAACAACCAACTAGTTAGCTCATTGACAGCTTTCTGAAATTTTGCAGGAAATCAGGTTATCTAAAGATAATTACCCTTAGAATTGGTTTAAATTGGTTCTATACTGATCATATCAATATAGAACTATAAAGGACTAATACGACCTAACGTTTGTCGATACATTCTTCCAAAAGAAGTACTAGAACGATGGGATCATGCTTTGTGTGAAACTCTTATTATAGGGTCAATTATACTGTCTGTATAAAGATTACTCAGAACCCTTATTAGTGGAAGAAAATGGAGTACCTACGAAAGATACATAATTCCCACACTATAATTGAATGTTTTGTGCAGTGTAAGGTATCATGGCACTCCAAGATGGACTGCAAGGAGTTTCAATTGCTTAACGAGAATGGAGAAATAGATCAAAGTGATATCAAGGCGCTGAAACTTGCTAAGAAACAGAACTAGCAGGGGTGTCCCAAATGCGACTATTATGTTGGTAGAACCGAAGGTTGTAAGTAGGGGTGAGCAAAAAACCCCCCGAAAAAACCGAAACCGAACCGAAATAACCTATCGAAACTAAAAACCGATGGTTTGGTTTCTTATTTTTCAAATAACTGAACTTTTGGTTCGGTTCCGGTTGTGACATTGAAACTGCACCGAACCGACTTCATTAGCTTCGATACTGATAATGGAACTTGCTAGTGTTGTATATTCCTACTGTTACTTCTAATTTTATATAGTGCTAATGACCTACTGCTATGCTTTATAATGGAACTTCCATTGATGCTACTGTTATACTATAATAGATCTTGTTAATCTTCTATGATTAAACTTGCTACTGTTATATCCTACTTTTAATATTCTATAATGAAATTTGCTACTATTGTATCCTACTTCTAATATCCTATAATGAATTGTTATTAGTGAGTATAGTTTGTCATTTTACTACGAATAGTACATCCTACTTCTAATATCCTATACTTTTACTACTACTAGCCTTATAACATTCTTATCTAATATCGTATTTCATTAGTTAGTGTTGTATCCTATAGTTTGACTACTACTATTGAGCCATAGTACAAGTACAAACTGTTAACCGGAAAAACTGAGAAACCGATCCGGGAAACCGATTGAAACCGGAAAAACCAAACTGTTTCGGTTATAGTTATGCAAAAAAAAACGAACATTCGGTTTTGGTTTTGCCCAAAAACCGACCCAAACCGAACCGTGCACACCCTTAGTTGTAAGCATATGAAATGAAGATTAGTTTCTTTGCATTGGTTTTCGTTTCAGACAAAACTTATTAGGCCTATTTTATAATCGCTAAAATTTCCCCACTAATCGGTTAATCATAACAACTTATACAACTAATAAGCTAATCATTCTAACTTTAACCTAACTAAATATGAATAAATTTTTACCACTAATAAGCTAAAAATTAGGCAAAAAGATTTATCAGAACAACCACTAATAAGCTAAAAATTAGGCAACAAGAGTAAACAGAACAACCACTAATAAGCTACCTGAATAAGTTACCTTAATCAGCAGAACGAACGAATCGGAACACCGTTTGAATAAGCTAAAACGACTCAATTGAATAATCGATTGAACAAATCAGCATAATTAAACGAATCGAATCGATTGAATGAATAATCGATTGAATAAGCAAACAAACAAATCGATTAAAATAAGCGTGGAGTACTGTGTGTCTGTGTGTTTGGGATAAAACGTGGGGTACTGTGTGTTTGGGAGTTTATGTTTTAAACTATTTAAAAAAAATACTAGTTTGATATACGGAGTAGCAGCTTATGGATCTTGTGGTAGGCCTAGTCGGTTTATTCTTTTCAGTTAAACAGCATTTTTTTTTGTTCACTCTTAAGCCGAAATTCTTTTTTTTCAACTGGTGTTATTTTTTTTATAGACTAGACTAGACTGGACCGGACCGACTAAAATCGGACAGGACCGAGGACCGAATCGGTTCAAAACCCCGGACCGAGACCGGACAAAAATGTCTGATGCAGGTCGGTCTGGTCTTGTCCGGTCCCAGTTAGGCAAAATAAATTAATTTTTGTAAGACCGAACCGGACCGGACCGACCGGACGAAGGACCAAAATAGACCAAAATCACGGACCGAGGACCAGACCAAATTTGCTCGGTTTAGTCCGGGTCGGTTCGGTCCAGTTCGATTTTCTAATCCTGTCCGACGATCCAAATGCTCACCCTTATTTCCGCATATATCTAAATCTCCTCATTAATAAAAATAAAAAAAATGTAATTTAGTGACTACATAGTGACCATTTATAAGTTTCGTCACTGACTTTGAACTAGTGACGAAAAATAATGACCATAAATTATATCGTCACTGTTTAATGACGAAATAAAAAAATGGTCACTCAATTTTGATCACTAAAGACCGTTTTTCTTGTAGTGATGTCATAGCCTTCCTAATTCGGTGGGAAGCCACTGCTTGAACAAAAAAAAGGGTGGTGGAAGGATCCATGCGAAGGGAAGACAAAGATTCATATATATTTATTTTAGCTTTTTATTGATGTAAAAATATATATAGGGTAAAGGCTATAAAATACCATCGTACTTATCAAAATGTACCGACTTTAAACACTTACAATTTAATCGCTAGACAATACCATTGAACTTTCAAATTGATCGTAACTTTACCAATATGACCTTGAAATGACGATATTACCCTTGTTTAAAAAAAACCAGATCTAAAATTAAGTAAGTTTATTAAAAAAAATAGAACTCATGATTCACCATTCTTACAGACCACATTCGTAAAACAAAAAAGGTGAAATAGGACTATCCAAGATGTGTATATATATGATAACCATCATAACACAAACTATGTGGTCAACACGACACCAACATAATAAATAGTAAAAAGGTTTAACAGTAAGCATTTACACCAACGGTCGGGGTTGAATCTCAGGAGGAGGTGCAAATATATTATGTACACTGAGTTCCCTGTTCTTTGCATCTATATTTGCTTCTTCAACCTTGCTTATGATTCACTATCCAATGTGCCACTTAGCTCCGGTTGCTTAGCTTCAGAGATTGACTTCTTAGGAGACACTATTCCTTCTTCACCAAATGAGATGTGACTGATTCCAGCAACCACTTGCTGGTACATCCGGATGACAGTTGGGTTAGATGGGGTGTGGGTTGCAGCATCAGTCTCCTCGACATCGTTTTCTCCACCAGCTGCAAAGATAGCGCTTCCAGTAGCAGGTTTCCTTTTATTCAAACTCTCAACTTCTTCATCAGTCACTTGTCCTCCAAACACAACTCTACTTATCCCATCTGATGGCTGATGGGACCTGACAGATGATGATCCAGTAGCAAGAGACTCAGCTGGTAGTGTTTCAGACCAAGTCAATAGATCTGTTGTTGATGTGTTTGGTTTTCTGTTTTGAGACATTTTCCCCTTTTTTTTTAAAAAACCTTAACAAGAACAGAACTGAACAGGATTTATTAATGAATGACTTTTGGTTTTTTTATTTATGTGCGTATTTGTGGAATTACTTCGCATTTCTTACGATCTTGACTTGTTCACAGCAAGTCAAAGTTTGTCCAGCTTTTCAGAATACTTAAATCAGGCGAAAACAATTATATAAAATTACGAGTCATTGACACTAAACATGTATAGTGTTATTTAAAGCTACAACCACTCTGATCATTTAATATTTCTGCATTCTTTGTAGTGAAGGTGAGAGAAATGGTGAATCTGGCAATATAGGTAATTATGTAAAAGAAGATAAGGGTAATATCGTCATTTCAGGGTTATATTGGTAAAGTCTATGATCAATTTGAAAGTTCAATGGTATTGTCTAGCGATTAAATTGTAATTGTTTAAAGTCGGTACATTTTGATAAGTACGATGGTATTTTATAGCCTTTACCCATATATATACTATTACGAGTTAAGTTGAGCAGTCAATGTTGTTGTCTAAAGTGGGCCTTGGTCTAAATGGGCGATGTAGCTGGAAAATGGTCGGTTTCAACTTGCATTTTATAATTGTGTCTTTACTTATTTAGCAAAACATGTGGTATGAGGAATCATCAGCGGAAAGTAGTTAGATTTTATGATTTACTCACTCTTTTGAGTGGCATTTGTAAAACTAGAGTTTAAAAAAATTTGTTATCTGTTAAACTTTAAATGTTATTCGCTTTAAAATGCTCTAAAATGCACTCCAAACAGTACCCTTGAGTCCTTGACAGATCAGTTGTTTGACTTTGAGATGTTCTTATTCGAAATATCTTTTGAGGACATATGATATATCTGGAAAAATCTTTTAGATATGTTACTTTAATGTAACCACGTATGATCATTGTTTTCTTGCTGCTACTCGTTACCAAACAAATAATATGAACTACTTATTAGCTCTCGTACATGAACTACTTAAGTGGATGTTTGGATACAAGCTCACTATTACTTTTTTTTAACATATATGCTTATTTGTTTCCTTGCTGCTACTCGCTAACCAACTCTGTACATGAACTACTTATTACTCCTGTACATGAACTACTTTAGGCATTTTGACCGAAACCAACAACATGGTACCTAGGAAGTTCATAACACACTATCCGCCTTAAAAATGCAACTTTTGCATGTCTTGCATTTACTTATTCAATATCATTTATTCTTGCAAACCTATTGTTTGCTGACGTATTATGCAAATTCAAGTAAGTTGGCTCAATCGACATGTCATTTGTGCATTTCTTAGAGCAACAACTTATGGGCTGCTTAATGTGTTTTGGTACAGTTAAAGAACTTTTGAGTGTATGGATAGAGCCACACAACTTAAGATTATTAGCTTATTTAAGTAGTTCTAGCAAGTTGTTTTAGGGAGATTTAGATCAAAGGACTTATACCTCTATTAAATCAGTTGATAAACAAGTTCCAAAAGCCATATCATATGCTTTCTATTTTAATACACCACAATTTATCTAGCTGGTTTTGCAAATAAGCATAAGGTGTTTACAACATGCTTCCAAAACACCCCTTAGTAATCTATTGATTATTATATGGATGGAAAATTTGGTCATTCGGTAGTAAGTATAATGTTAAAAGATGGAATTGACCTCAATATCACATATCGTTAATTATGTCGCTAAGTAATTTCCGCCGCTTGCGCGGGTACTCGTCTAGTTATAGATAATATACATATGTTTTATAGTGTTGCATAAAATATGAGCCTTATGTTAGGTGCATATGAGGTTACCTATATCGGTAACTAGGTTGGACCATCGTTTTTCTTATCATTTACGGTTTTTTTATTCAACAATATACGAACGATCTATTTTTATACTAAAGCAACCTATATTCCAAAAACACACACTCCATAAAAATATACATTTATTAATTAAACACACACAAACCCACACGGCACTTAATTGTACAGACGGTCGACTAGTGTTTAAATAAGTTGGGGACCAAATCGGAGACGGATTCAAAAGCAACCAATGTGCATAGCATACAAAATTGCGTTAAATTTGATGACCCTCGTCAAATTATGGTCTTACTCCTCTAAAAAGACCAAAGTTTTCAATGTTTTGTCGTAAGTAACGTATTGCAAACATTAAAACGACCAAATTTTTCAATGTTTTATCGTAACTAACATGTTGTAAACATCAAAAAGACCGTATATATAAAGTTTTCAAGTGCGATATAGAAGAACACTCCATTTAAATTTACAAATGAAATTATCTTTTACATCGTACCAAAAAACTTTATATTCATCTTGACACGATAGAATAAAATTAATCATACAAACTAGTGAAATTTCCATTCGGAGGTCTATGTGGGGATTAATAGTTTAAAGAAGCGTTGAGGCCTCTAAATTATACAACTCACGTTTATCGACCTCCATGCGCTATTTACAATTTAACGTGTCAATATTTATAGTTTTAACTTAAGAAGTCTTGTGAAAGTTGTATAAAGTTTTGAAGAGGTTTAAAATGTTTTAAACCATAGTAAACATCTATTTCAAGATGATGTGGCATGAAGAGGTCTAGAATGTTGAACATCTTAATAATTTAATGCATTTGATTATGTTAGAGGTTTATAAATTTTGATAAAGTTTATCCATAGTAGAAATAGGTTTATAAAACAAAAAAGGTTTAGAAATTAATGTTATAACACACTTAAAAACCTATAGGAAAGTTTAGTATAGTGGATGCTCCAAGTATCAATTAGAGATTTAAAATTTAGTAAGTTAATGAACTCGAAAAACTTATGAGTAGTCATAATGAAAGGTGAGGGATCATATTCGCCTTCTTCTCTCACACGCCACTCTTAGAGAGGAGGGTACAGTTTGACGCCGTCGTGTAGTGTTGGATAAAGTGCCCGTTATGTCATTTTTTCATCATAACACCAAAAATCACCAAAACGCCAAAAATGAGGCTTTTTTGGTTAACATAACAAATTCTGGTGTTATAGTGACTCTACTTTTCAAAAAACCAAAAAAAACACCTCACGACGCCGAAACACGAAAAAGCCACACGGGATGTCTCACCTCGCGTTCTCGCTACCATTTGAGCTAGAAAGGACGACGCGAGATGCAAAAACACCACCCGATGTGGTTGCTCGCGTCGTTAGGTGTTGTTTTCGCAAAAGCACTACCCGTAAATAAAATGAATACCAGATGTTCATGATGTTGCTTATGTTGTATTTTAGTCTGAAACATTTTTCTTTAATTTTAAATCTTATAAAGTAATAAAACAAAGAAGTAAGATTCATTGATAGGTGTGTCAACACCCATCCTTTTACCACTTAATTCTGGCTAAAACAAGACCAAAACACGTATTTAATATCATTTGTTTGGAATTATGCGTGGTTTTTGTGTTTATTGTGTTTTCAGAGCCAACCGGATGAATATTGAAGAAAACATGGGATTCCACGGGTTTTACTGAAGAAAAGGACTCAAGATAAAGTCTATTGTCCAAGAGATGCAAAAGATTTGAAGTCACTGGGCCTATTCAAAGATTTATCGAAGAAAAGGACCAAAGATGGAAGATTTACATAAGTCGAAGAAACTCAAGTCTATTAAACGAAGAAATTAAAAGACGAGTTGAATTTAATCGACGACAAATCCCGAATCATAATCGAAAACGTCAACTTTTCTGAAAAGACGAGAAGACAAGAAGAACGGGAGAAAGCCCACTCACCAACCAAAAGACAAGGCTATATAAAGCCCATCCCCTCACACTTTCCTTCCAGTTAGTTTTTTAGTTTTTCTCTCCTCCTTCTTTTTCTCCTTCTTATTCGTAGGTATCACCAACACCACTAGGGTGTTTGGTGATTTTGATCTTTGTTTCTCAAATCTTGTAATTTTAATCTTTGTTTGATCTTGTTAAAACATTAATCATCAATACAAGTTCTTGTTTATTCTTTCCATTTCATCTTGTTCATCATCATCTTTCTTTTCAAGTTCTTAAGTTCTTATTTGGTTGAGTTTTGATTTTAAAAAAAGTTGTTGGATTTGCGTTTTTACTGTTGGGATTTGTTACTTATGGTTATTAGATGATTTGTGGTTAATTTGGTAAAACCTTTTTGAGTATTTAGTTTGATTTTTGATTAACTTCGTCTTCCTTGTTCTTCGGGGTAAGTATCTGTATCTGAGTTTCCCAGACTTCCGGATGAACACCAAAGTTCCGGATGAACAAGAAAGTTCCGAATGAAGGTTATTTCCAAAAGTTCCGAATGAGTAAGAAGTTCCGAATGAATGTGTCTTTGAAAAGTTCCGAGTAAACTTCCTTTAAAATCTTCCGAATGAGTTTCTTTTTGAAAAGTTCCGAATGAGTTTTTTCTTAAAAAGTTCCGAATGAGTATAAAGTTCCGGATGAACCAAAGTTCCGAATAAAGTTCCGATTAAAGTTCCGGGTGAAAGTTCCGAACCAACTTCCGAACCAATCTTCCGAACCAAGTTCCGGGTGAAGTTCCGAGTAAAGTTCCGGATCAACTTCCGAAGAAAGTTCCGAGTGAAGGATTTCTAAAAGTTCCGAATGAAGACTTCCGGGTGAAAAGTTCCGGATCAAAAGTTCCGAATCAAGGTTAAAACTTCCGAATCAAATTTCTTTTCATTTTACTTACTGTTTCTCTTTGTCTGTCTTACTATTTCTCATTGTTTCTTATTTTAAGTTTGATTTTAATTCAAGTTTTGTTAATTGTTATTACTTCAATTGCTTTTAAATTTAAGTTTACATCTTCAAGCATTTAACATTTAGTAGATAGAAAATCACTCCCCTTTTTAGTAACCAAGAACAATCATTCCACTTAAGGCCGAGATCAATTCGAGAGGACTGAGAGACAAAAAATTAAACCCATACAAAATGTGTGTATTAAATGGCGTCGCTGCCGGCTTTGTGTGTAGCGATATTGGCGTTGTGTTTTTTAGTTGGTGACTTGAAGATCCTTTCGTTTTGAAAGTTTATTTTCGTATCTGTATATATATATAATAATAAAAAAAATAAAAAAATCCAAAAAAAAAATAATATATAAAATTTATAAAAATCAAAAATATTTTCTTATTTTATTTTATTTTCTTTATTACTATATATATATATATATATATATATATATATATATATATATATATATATATATATAAACTTTTAAAAAAATATTCTTCTTTATCTTCTATCGTGTTTAATTCTTTTTCTCAACCCCTCTTATTTTTAATTCTTCATGAATTCGTCTTGCGTACGTTGTGGGAGACCATGGCATGGTTTTCAAACATGTCAATGGTGTACTTGTGAGCGGTGCGGTTTTGATATCGACAATACACAATTTGGATTTTTTCCATTTTGCAATTCAACAAATTCGTACTTCTCCTCTTACAATACTTTCTCACCCCCTCCCGTCTATGACAATCCCTATCCGCAACATGCACCGGGTTTTTCTCAATACCCGTGTTGCAATTATTGTGGGGGCCCTCACGATACTTCGTATTGTCAGGCAATGAATTATTATGAGCCAAATCTGTGTCCTCATTTTTCTTCACCGATGGATTATTATGAACCAAATCCGTGTTCTAATTCTTCTCCGATGACTTCCTATGAGCCAAATCCGTGCTATAATTCTGGTTTTCATAACTGTGAGCCCCCACATCCCACCCTCAATCATCAATCCTCTCAGAGAATTCAACAACTCAATGCTTTGAATGACGAAACACACGCCATTATTTTGCAACTTCAAGAAGCCGTTGTTCTTCTAAAAGAAGCAAAGGAGGAGGAAAAGCGACAACGACAACGACATGAGCAAGTATCTAATCTTAGTGATTATACTCCTCCTCTTGTGCGTTCTTACTATTATGATGATGATGATGATGACGATGAGAATTCTATTTCTTGGAATGATCTTTGTGCTCAATGTCCTAGTGCAATTGTAATTCCTTCTCTCGACTTGCCGGCTCTCGAGCCTAAGGATTCAACCACTCCTATTCTCGATTCTTCCACTACGGAGACCGATGCCTCTCTCATCATGGGGGATGAGGGTCTTATCACTATTCCTTGCGATGAGATTCTTATTCCAATCCAAAGTGAGCCTACTGTTGCTTCCGACAGTGACGATGAGTGTGAATCTCTTTCTAGTGATGATTCATTACCTCCCACCGACATCTTGGGAGACGATTCTTTGGCTTTCTCTAATCCCCTTTTTGAACTCGATGATGATTTTACTTCTAGTGATGACGAGTCACTATCCGATGAAGACGTTCAAAAGGAAAATTTCAAGATTTATTCGAACCCTTTATTTGATCTTGATGACGCCTACATCTCTAGTGAGGTGAATCCTCTCTTTGAAGAGGGGATTGAGGACATTGATAGCTACGACTCTCCTGCTATTGATGAGCATTCGTTGTTAGCCATGCCACCTCCCATCGTAGAGGAGGTGGAGAGATTTGACCCTACCTTCCGTTTGATTCGGTCTGGAGAGGTGACGCGGGTGGTCGATATTTCTTTTGATATTTCTCATATTATGTTGCCACCCCGTCCTACTGCGTGCACACCCAAGCAGGTGATGTATCGCTTTTACTCGCCTCATTTCATACCGGGAAATGAGGATGAGTGTTTTGATCCTGGAGGAGACGTTGATGTTGCTATTACTTGTGATGTTTTATCGGTTACCCCATCGACTCTTGCTTTGAGTTTCTATCAAGTGTCCTCGGGTGACACTTTGATATCTTTTTCTCCCACCCTCCCGCCCTTGGCGAAGACGAGTATTCTTAAGGATCGCCTTTATACCTATTTCTCGTATGTTATAAGAATCCTTATGTTTTTCTTCACTTATACTGTGGATTCTTCTTCTTTATTCTCATCCGGTAATGAGGATAAGATCTTTGACCCTGGCATATCTGTTTTGAGCCAGTGGTGATTCTCTTGCTCCCCCATGGACCATTTAATTCGGGGTTGAGTCAGGCTCGTGACTCGGTTAACAAAAACAAGCGCTTCTCGGAAGGCAACCCGATGATCTATCCTTTTTATTTATTTCCTAACATAAGTGTAGGGGTGTGTGCTTCTCTCCATGTGTGCTTGTTGGTATTTGTTTTTGTGTGCAGGGTTCCCTTGGATCGAGAAGACTTTCAGAGGGTTGATGTTGCTGTTTTCCATCATCTTCTTCATTCAGTCTCTGATCGATCTTCATGTCTATATCAGGGGAGTACTCAGTTCTTATCTTTATCCATGCATATCTGATTGTGTTCTCCTTCTTACACTTGGAATTCTAGCATTAGCCTTTTGTGTTCTTAAGTGTAGGGGTAACACCTTATCACTTTTGAACATTGAGGCCAATGTTCGGTTCTAAGTGTAGGGGGTTTATATCATATTGCTCATATTCATGCCTACTTGTTTGCCCTCCTGCATCCTATTTTGATCAAATGTCTGTTTTTATTTTATTTTATTAATAATAATAAAACGTTTTTGACCATGCGTGATTGACTTGTCCCGTAGGCTAGAACAAAGGGGATCCTGACTCTGCCTGAGTGTTGATCTGGTTGCTCCCTTTACTTTTAGACTAAGCTTTTAGGAATTGTGCAAATAAAAATGCTAAACGTGGAGTAGTTGGTTCTCTTTAGAGCTTATATGAGTAACCTGTGGCTTTTCCTCCTAGATTATAATTAGATTAAATAAGTGTGTTTTTTTTAAGCTTTTGAACGTTAAAAATTGTGTTGTTATGCAAAAAATAAATTCTTATGCAATTTTGATATAGAGTCCTAGTTCAACTTTTTATTTAAATTTGAGTGAAAGCATACTTTCTTAAATTTGAAATAATGTTGCGTGAATAAATATGTTGAAAAAAAAAAGAAAAAAAAAAGAGAAAAAAATATATATATCGAAAAAAAAAGAAAAAAAAATATATATATTTGAAAAAAAAAGAAAAAAAAGAATAAGAAAAAAAAAATATATGAATAAGAGTTTTATGTTTTTGTTGCTTTAATTATAATTGTGAGAAACTTGTTTTTTCTCAAATTTAAATCCGAAGTTGAACTAGAATTTGTCAATTTTTTTTATAAGAGTTTAGACGGTAATTGAGAATGTAGAAGTCAAAGGTCCCGTGAGCTCCGATACTATTCTCAAGGGTGTAAAAACCTAGCCTCCTAAGCTTTGCTAAAGGACAAGCTAAGAAGAAAGTCGCTACATGGAGTGATCTCTCCTTTGAATCTTCATTCTCTAATTACCGTCGTTGTTTTTCATCTAAGTGTCCTTTATTAGCTTAGCGGTGATTTCAAGATCTTTGATTTCAAAATCCCGCCAATCCCGGTACTATTCTCCGTGGGGTGTCAAAAGACCGGGCACTTAACCGATTAGGTTGGGACGTTCCGAGAAGAAAGCCGCTACATGGGAAAGGCCATTTTTGAATCTCAAATCTCGTCATTTTCGGTGAGTCTAATATTCCACTTAGATGATTAGCAACCATAACAAATGTCGATTTGAATGATCAAAACTTTGAAAATGAGCACACTTGCCTAGTCTTTATAATTATAAGAGTGAAAAGTTATATTTACATAGGTTATTAGTATAAGTAGTGTTAGCATATTGCTATAACGTTCGCACAAGGAATTTTAGCTTAGTTGGGAGTAATAAAAAGAGGATGATGATATTTATTCCCTGGAGACACCCAGTTTGCGTGTTTCCCGTTCTATGATCCTTATACCTTGAATAAAAAGTCGAGCATGGCGGGTCACTATGAATTTTTATTTTTAAAGCAATTTCCAATAAAGTGGTTTTAGAACTGTTTTTTTGGATTTAACGTTTGTGATAGTAGTTGCTTGGGGGCAAGCAACGTTTTAAGTGTAGGGGTGTGTTGAACACGTAATTATTCATGCATTTAGTGAGAATTTCTCTTCATTTTTCGTATAATAAATAGCAAAAATATATTTTTTATGCATATATCGTTCATATTTGCTATTTATTATTGTAGGTACGAATATTATTGAAAAGGAGTTAAAACAAGGAAAAAGAGCAAAGACGAGCACGAGAAATGGAAAGAGCGCGAAAAAAAAAATCGAGTTTGACGGTGCATTCATATTTTATTGGGCCGGCCCGACACCATTTAAATGGGTCGAACCGACCCATTAATATAACCAAAGTGGACAAAGCCCAATAGCTGGCCCAACAGCCACTGTTATGAAGATGAGGCCCAAAATGGCTTACATGAGCCCAACAAAAGGAATGGACGAAGAAAGCCCAAAAACAATTGAAAGATAGACATGATGGCGTCAAAAACAAGCAGACCATATTTTTTTCCATATTCTTCATATTATAGATAGGATAAGATAGAAAAAAAGAGAAAGACATTAGTTCATTTTTTTTAGTCTGCGTTTTTTTTTGTAGCTTAGGTTGTATGCAGTTTTTTTTTTCTTCCCATCTTTTATATTTATTTCTATAGATAGTAGTAGTCTAGTGGAGATCTAATTGTTTTTCAGATTTTTATTTCTAGTGCAGATTTTATAGATCGAATCTTGTGTTTCTGTTCCAATTGTTTTTCATACGCAGCCTTTTACTTACAGCCATTCATTATTCCATTTTTTTCATTGTTTTTTTTTAGATACTCATCTCCCTGCGTTTTCTTTTATATTTTGAGGATAGACTCACTTTGCTTTAATAATTTTGTTCCCTTTATCCCCTGTATTTTTTATTTAGAAGTATAGATAGATCCAGTTTTTGTTTGTTTTAGTCATTCAATATTTTTTTAGATATTCTTTCCTTGTTTTATTATTTTTCGGAGGAGAATTTATATACGTTTAGACATATGCAGCATCAATTTTTATTGGATCACTTCATTCAATTATCCATTCCCTGTCTTTTTTTTCGTAGAATAGTTGTAGTCATTAGTATATTTTCATAAGGTGTTTGCCATTTTATTAATGATAGTTTTTTTTGGTTAAAACTTTACAACAGATAATTTAAATAGGATTGGTACTAGTTATATTAATTGCTTTAGCAAATCACTTTAATTTCATTTTAATAATTAGTTTTTTTATATATATATTAGTTAATTAAATTTGTTTTTTTTATTTCTATAGAGTATTTAGATTTAAAATATCGATTAGCTTATTTATCGTTAACCGTTTGTTGTCTTGTGATCAAGGCGTATCCGGTTCGACTTTAGCAAGAAGCTTACGGGTTTATTAGACTTCGTTGATAAATAAAGTTTAGACCTTAATTGGTTTAAAGTTTAATTAGCGACTAAGTTTATTAAATCGGGTGGTAAATATTCGCTCGGGTCATTCGCTCGGGTTTGATTCTCTATTTTTTTCTTGTCGTTATTTCAATAGCTTCTATATAATTATTATTATTGCCTTGTTCATGTTTAGCTTTAATGTTATTATTAGAGTAGTTTTGATTATGCTTGTTAGTTTAGCATCTTTATTGTCATTATTATTATTTTAGATATCTCTCGGTTCATAATTGTAGTTTAATTTTCATTCTTATCGCTTTTATATATTTTTATTTTAAATCGTTAAAATTTGTAGATTTAAATATTAAAATCAAAACCTTTTATATTTGAGCATCAAACTTGAGACATAAATGCGGATTTCCATTCACACTTCGCCGGAACTACGATAACCTTCGGGTGTACGAAAACGATTGTATTAAATGGCGCCGCTGCCGGGGAACTTCGGCTCTTCTCGTTAAGATCAAAAGTTTTTTGTGAGAACTTGGATTTTGGGATCCGTTCCCCGTGAACGTTACTTTTTTCATAAAAACTTTCAAAAACACAAAAAAATATAAAATTTTCAAAAATCCTAAAAAGTAAAAAACATAAAAAACCAAAAATATTTTTGCTTTGTTTTTCTTTTGTTAGTTCTTTTGCAGGTGTATGCGCACTCGATCCACGTCTTATCAAGAGCCCGAGCCTCTCGATAACTTAGACATGGCCGGTGTACAAAACAACAACAACATACCACCTCCAAACAATAATAATAACAACAACAACCCGCCTTTCAACAACATGAATAATAACAACAACAATGAGCCTCTACCGGATAATCGCCCGATGATTGAACTACTGCAAGCTCATGTAGATGGCAACACGGATCCAATTGTCATACCTCCAATTGCCGCCAACAATTTCGAGCTCAAATCAGGCTTTATCCAGATGGTCTCCGCTCAACCATTCTTGGGACGTACCATTGATGACCCACACGACCACATCAAGAGATTTTTGCAACTCACCAACACGGTCAAATTCAATGGTGTTCCACAAGAGGTTATCAGGTTACAACTTTTTCCCTTTTCTTTAGAGGGACAAGCCCGACATTGGCTTGCTAAAGAACCGCCACAGAGTATTCTCTCGTGGACGGATTTGGAAACAAAGTTTATCAATTACTTTTTCCCACCCTCTCGTACTACCGCTTTGCGGAATGAAATCATAAATTTTGAACAAAAGTACCATGAGTCGTTCAGTGAATCTTGGGATCGTTTTAAAGATCTTTTAAGAAAATGCCCACAACATGGTTTTACCAAAGTACATCAAATTAATACTTTTTACAATGGTTTAAGCATGAGTGACCAAGATTCACTAAACAATGCCTCGGGGGGGTAATCTTTTGGCTAAGACTTCCAATGTTGCTTGGGATATCATTGAGAATAAGTCTCGTGTGCAAACCAAGAGTGTTCGGACCAATGTCGCTAGTGCTAGCACTAGTGACAGCGACAAGCGATTGGACAAAATCACTACGCTTCTTGAATCGCTTGTCACCCACACCGTCAGCAACAACAACAACAACAACGCTAAAACCGCTCAAGTTAGTGCTGTCAGCCAACCTTGTGAGATATGCGGTGGTCCTCACTCTTACACTACTTGTACTGCCACCCAAGACTACCCTGCTGAGAATGTGAATGCGGCATATGGCACCTATCCTCAACCTGCTTATCAAGCTAGACCTCAAGGTGACCGTAATTTGCTTAGCTACCGCTCCAACAATTATCTTTCACCACCTGGTTTTCCCCAAAACAACCCAAACCAACAACAAAACCTCAACCGCTCTCCTCAACAACAACAACAACCTCGTACACCATACATCCCTCCTCACAAGCAGCAACAACCACCTCAACGTAACAACCAAGTTTACCAACAACCTGCTTATCAACCACCCGCATACAATGCTCCTCCAAACCAACCCACTGCATTACACCAAGAGGTTGCAACCTACATGAGGACCAATGATGTGATCGTGGAAAATCTCCAACAGGAAGTGCGAAACTTGAAAGCAGACTTGGTCAAGCAAGGAAACGATTTGAGAGCTGACATGAGAAACACGTTGGATAGCCAAACAAATGACTTGAAGAACATGATGGCTAGTTTTTTCCAAGGTAATCAACCCTCTTCTTCGGGTACTCTTCCGAGTAACACCGTTGCGAATCCAAGAGGGGAGATGAAAGCAATCACCACTCGCAGTGGTAAAGGTACCAAGGAACCCGAGCTTCCTATACCTCCACCGGTGGTTGTGACTAAGGAAAACGAGTCACCTGCTCCTATTCCTCATCTTCCTCCTTCCCCAATTTCTCCACCTCTTCCTTCTACCCCTCCTCCACCCAAGGATGTGAGTGATCCTATTCTTCCAAAGCCTTCCTCTTCTTCCAATATACCTTATCCATCTAGGTTGAGGAAAGCGAAGCTCAAAAGCAAGGACGATATTCAGGTTTCTAACTTTCTTAAAATGTTTAAACAACTGAATTTCAATATCTCCTTCGTTGAGGCTCTCGCTCACATGCCTAAATATGCGAAAATGTTTAAAGATCTTCTGAGCAACAAGGAAAAGCTCCTCGATATTGCCACTACCCAACTTAATGAGAACTGCTCTACAGTGCTCTTAAGGAAATTGCCAACCAAGCTTGGTGATCCGGGTCGTTTCTTAATCCCTTGCAATTTCCCGGGAGTAGAGAATTGCATGGCCCTAGCCGATCTAGGTGCCAGTATCAATCTAATGCCTCTAAGCGTTTGGAAGCAATTATCTCTCCCTGAGCTAGTCCCCACCAAAATGACTTTGGAATTGGCCAACCGTACGGTTGCTTATCCAGTGGGGATAGCTGAAGACGTCATTGTAGGAGTCGACAAATTCACCTTCCCTGCTGATTTTGTTGTCGTCGACTACGAGATGGACCCCCGTGTGCCATTAATTGTGGGTCGTCCATTCTTGAGGACCGGTCGCACTCTCATCGATGTTGAAGCCGGTGAGCTTATCATGAGAGTGGGTGACGATAAAGTAGTCTTCAACATGGGAAAGTTGTCTAAACAGCCTTATTCATATGAGAGTGTTAATTGTATTGACGTTCTTGATGAGGCTTGTGAAGAACACTTTAATGATGCTTGCAAAAGTATTCCTACCTCTCTTCCCAATGTTGAGACCGTGTCCTCTATTGATTCATCACTGTCTCTATTTGGAGAAAGTGATTTGTTTTGGAACAATCTTGAAGACACCATGGGAGATGTGAATTTAGCTACTAATGATTCTCCTACCGATGGGGACGAAGACATGCATTTCTTTGAAAGCCTTCTCAACGAAGACAATCCTTCTCCTCCATCTCCCACGGTCATTGCTATCGATACTCCGACTTTGAAAACGCCTCCCGTCGAAAATCCTCCGGATTTAGAACTTAAGGAGTTGCCGCCTCATCTTGAGTACGTATTTCTTGAAGAAGTGAAGAAGTCGCCAGTCATCATTGCTAAGGACCTAAAGGAAGAAGAAAAAGCCCGATTTATCACCGTGTTGAAAGATCATAAGAAGGCTATTGCTTGGAAGATCTCTGATATTCGTGGATTTGATCCTCACTTCTGCACACACAAAATTCTCATGGAGGACGATTTTAAACCCACGATTCAAAGCCAACGAAGGGTGAATCCAAAAATCCATGAAGTCATCAAAACAGAGGTTATCAAACTTCTTGATGCGGGTATGATTTACCCTATTTCGGATTCACCATGGGTTAGTCCAATCCATTGTGTGCCCAAGAAGGGTTACCGTTGTTCCCAATGAACACAACGAGTTGATTTCCACTCGTCTCGTTACTGGGTGGAGAGTTTGTATAGACTACCGCAAACTCAATGATGTCACGAGAAAGGATCATTTCCCTCTACCTTTTATGGACCAAATGCTTGAACGTTTAGCGGGTAATGAATATTACTGCTTTCTTGATGGTTTCTCGGGTTATTTCCAAATACCCATCTATCCCCAAGATCAAGAGAAGACAACATTCACTTGTCCCTATGGCACATTTGCTTATAAACGAATGCCTTTTGGCTTATGCAATGCCCCCGGGACTTTCCAAAGGTGCATGTTAGCTATCTTCCATGACATGGTTGAACAAACCATGGAAGTCTTCATGGATGATTTCTCGGTCTTTGGGTCCTTCTCTTCTTGCCTTGCCAATTTGGAACGTATGCTTAAGCGGTGCGAAGACACTCGCCTTGTTCTAAATTGGGAAAAATGCCATTTTATGGTAAAAGAAGGCATCGTGCTTGGACACAAAATTTCCAAAGCCGGTCTTGAAGTAGACCGTGCTAAAGTCGATGTTATCGCCAAGTTGCCTCCACCTTCAACCGTGAAGGGTGTGAGAAGTTTTCTGGGTCATGCGGGCTTCTACCGTCGATTCATCAAAGATTTTTCTCAAATCGCTCGCTCGATGACCCACCTCTTGGAAAAAGATACTCCTTTTATCTTTTCCAAAGAGTGTCTTGAAGCCTTCAACTCGCTGAAGGATAAGCTAACTAAGGCACCCGTCTTGGTTACCCCTAATTGAGAGCTGCCTTTTGAGTTGATGTGCGATGCTAGTGATTTTGCTATTGGAGCGGTTCTGGGACAAAGAGTGAATAAACACTTCCAACCGATCCATTACGCTAGCAAGACAATGACGGGGGCACAATTGCATTATACGACAACCGAAAAAGAGCTTTTAGCTGTTGTCTATGCTTTTGAAAAATTCCGCCCCTATCTTGTCCTTTCCACCACAATCGTGTATACCGATCATTCCGCGTTGAAGTACTTGTTGACAAAGCAAGATTCCAAACCAAGACTTCTTCGTTGGGTTTTGCTGCTCCAGGAATTTAAAATCGAAATTCGCGATAAAAAAGGAGCAGAAAACCTAGCCGCGGATCATCTCAGCAGACTTGAGGATCCTTACCAAGGGGATCATCCGAACAAAGAAATCAATGATTCTTTTCCCTTGGAGACCTTAATGTCTATAAATTCGAATTCTAATGAAACCCCGTGGTTTGCGGACTTAGCAAACTACTTAGCGGGTGGAATTATCAAGGAAGGGTTGACGTCTCAACAAAAGAAAAAGTTCTTCACCGACATTAAGACTTACTTTTGGGACGACCCTTACCTATTCAAACAATGTGCCGACCTGATTATCCGTCGATGTGTTGACGGACCGACAGCTTCAGAAATCCTTGATGCTTGCCACAAAGGACCCACCGGTGGTCACTTTGGTCCCAACTACACCGCCAAAAAAGTGTTTGATTCGGGATTTTATTGGCCCTCCATATATCGTGACGCTCACGATCTGGTTAAACGATGTGATGTTTGCCAAAAACAAGGCACGATCACACATAAAGACGAAATGCCTCAGAATTTCATTCAAGAGTGTGAAATCTTTGATGTTTGGGGTATCGAATTTATAGGGCCATTCCCTTCTTCTAAAGGAAACAAATACATCCTTGTAGCTGTTGACTACGTTTCAAAGTGGGTTGAAGCCAAAGCTTTACCCACTAATGACGCAAGGGTGGTTTGTAACTTTTTGAAAGCTCTTTTCGCTAGATTCGGTGTGCCTCGTGCCATTATTAGTGATCGTGGGACTCATTTTTGCAATGACCAATTCGCAAGAGTCATGGCTAAGTATGGTGTAAATCATCGTCTTTCCACAGCCTACCACCCACAAACTAATGGCCAGGCTGAAATATCCACCCGAGGACTTAAGCGAATTCTGGAAAGAACCGTGGGAGAGCATCGTGCCTCCTGGGCTGATAAACTTGATGATGCTTTGTGGGATTTTCGTACTGCATACAAGACTCCGATCGGCTGTACGCCTTATCGTCTTGGGTACGGGAAAGCGTGCCACCTCCCTATTGAGTTGGAGCACAAGGCTTACTGGGCCTTGAAGTGGGCTAATTTTGATATTAACAAAGCCGGTGACCTACGCAAGATCCAACTCAATGAGCTGAATGAACTTCGGAATGAGGCTTATGAAAATTCTTTGATCTATAAGGAAAGAACTAAGCTCATTCACGACTCCAAGATCAAAAACCGAGAGTTCCATGTTGGAGACAAAGTCTTACTTTTTAACTCTCGGTTGAAAATCTTTTCGGGCAAGCTGAAATCTCGTTGGTCCGGCCCATTCACCATTGCCCAAATTTTTCCATATGGTACTCTCGAGCTTGCTCAGCCTAATGGATCTAATTTTAAGGTGAATGGCCAACGAGTGAAGTTGTACTTTGGTGAGGACACCTCTCAGGAGGTGATTCCATCCCTCACCACGTTCCCCATGAACTAATTTTGGGTCGAGTCAGGCTCGTAACTCGGTTATCAAAAACAAGCGCTCCTCGGGAGGCAGCCCGAGTATCTATCCTTTTATGTTTTAACCTCCTAAGTGTAGGGGGACTTCTATACGTGTTTGTCTTTGTGTGGTGATGTGATTACAGGGATAAGTGCACTCTTGGAATCTTTGAAAAACCATGCTTCTGTGTTATCCGAAATCCGGTTCTATCTCTCAACTATCGTGACTCAATTTTCTTCCTACTCACATTTGAAATTGATCACTTTAGTCGTCTCTTCCTTAACTTGAGTTAACCAACGTGCACAATGTCATAAGTGTAGGGGAGACTTTTCCCACATGCTTAAACATTGAGGACAATGTTTATCTTAAGTGTAGGGGGGACTTCTATCGAAGTTTTAAGTGGACTTTTCCATGAAAATGCCTTCATTTAACCAGAAAATCATATTTTTCAACATTTTTCAAATTTTTTATTAACTTTGGCCATTTAGTCGTAATTTTTAAATTTTTATCGTTGCTTTCATATGTATATATCCCGCAATAAAGTCAAAAATATTAATAAAGTGGTGTAGCTAGTTTAGAAGTCTTTGACATATTAGGCCCGTTGCGTTTATTTTGACTCAACCCGAATAGACTTATCCAAGTTTATTCTAGCTAGTATCCTTAACCAGGTAGACCTTAATTGGTTTATTAGGCTAAGTGTCCACGAGTCTCATTACTTGAGATTTTAAATTGTGGAGGACGAGAAATGATAGAGTCAATTATAAGTCGGCATTCTTGCGCTAGCTCACTTGGTGTAATTATTTGCCTATTCTCCCATCACTTGCTAATAATTTATCTGCAATAAGTAAGGTCGTACGATTTGAAAAGTTACTTAGCTTCTAGCCCAAGATCGTTTAAAAGTTGCTCGGTAATGATAAGAGTTCATAGCCAAGGCATAACTTATGAAGCGGGGCGCGAAGATTGGCGAGTCCGAAAAGGCCCTAACAAGGCATGAGGATTCCATTTTATTGCTAAAGATCCAAGGTGATGTGAAAAGCATTATTCCTAAAGTCAATATGAAGGATCAAGACTCACGACGAAAAGCAATCAACTCCCATAAAGATCATGGAGAAGTCTATCCGAAAAGACCCTAACAAGGTATGAGGATAAATAGATCCAAGTCCGAAAAGGAGGCGGATCGTTGTATCTCAAAATCCCAATTAGAGATTGAAGAAATAATCATGAAGTCGTGGTCAACAAAGTTGGAGTACCCCTCAAAAGTCTCCAAGTGAAGAAACTCTATTAACGATGAGAAGACCATTATCTCAAGAGCGTCTCTCAAGATTTGAAGTATGAAGTACATGCCAAATATCGGCCCGAGAAAGGTCTCAAATCGTGAACCGAGTTATGCCAAGATATGAACTTTTTGATATCCCGAGAAGCAGTTTTAAGAGATTTTGTCCTTTAGCTAACTATTGATCAAATCGTCCTACTTTGCTTTCAGCCTAAATAAACTATCGAAATAAGTCCAAAAATGCATCTTCATGATCATTCTAAGACAAAAATAAAATATAAGAGATACACCTAGGAATAAGGGAGTTTAAGCATATAATTAAGCCATGTGTGTAAGTGTTTGAATTGCTAACTTATAATAACAATGATCTCGTTTTTAAGCTTAGTTTGGGGAACGTGAAACTTGAGGGTGATAAATCTTCGCAGCACCAAAGCCCTAATGTAAGTCATTGGTTTCTTTGCAAGTTATTTCGATCCTTTTGTTTACTTTAAAGTTTTAATTTCTCTTAGTATTTTAATTTTTGTTTAGTAGTATTTGAATAAGGCCAAGGTTGATTAATTATGAGAAAAGTGTAAAATTGCTTTATCACTAAGCATTGCATGAGGGCATGGCAATGGTTAAGTGTAGGGGATTTGATAGGTGTGTAAACACCCATCCTTTTACCACTTAATTCTGGCTAAAACAAGACCAAAACGCGTATTTAATATCATTTGTTTGGAATTATGCGTGGTTTTTGTGTTTATTGTGTTTTTAGAGCCAACCGGATGAATATTGAAGAAAACATGGGATTGTACGGGTTTTACTGAAGAAAAGGACTCAAGATAAAGTCTATTGTCCAAGAGATGCAAAAGATTTGAAGTCACTGGGCCTATTCGAAGATTTATCGAAGAAAAGGACCAAAGATGGAAGATTTACATAAGTCGAAGAAACTCAAGTCTATTAAACGAAGAAATTAAAAGACGAGTTGAATTTAATCGACGACAAATCCCGAATCAGAATCGAAAACGTCAACTTTTCTGAAAAGACGAGAAGACAAGAAGAACGGGAGAAAGCCCACTCACCAACCAAAAGACAAGGCTATATAAAGCCCATCCCCTCACACTTTCCTTCCATTTAGTTTTTTAGTTTTTCTCTCCTCCTTCTTTTTCTCCTTCTTGTTTGTAGGTATCACCAACACCACTAGGGTGTTTGGTGATTTTGATCTTTGTTTCTCAAATCTTGTAATTTTAATCTTTGTTTGATCATGTTAAAACATTAATCATCAATACAAGTTCTTGTTTAATCTTTCCATTTCATCTTGTTCATCATCATCTTTCTTTTCAAGTTCTTAAGTTCTTATTTGGTTGAGTTTTGATTTTAAAAAGTTGTTGGATTTGCGTTTTTACTGTTGGGATTTGTTACTTATGGTTATTAGATGATTTGTGGTTAATTTGGTAAAACCTTTTTGAGTATTTAGTTTGATTTTTGATTAACTTCGTCTTCCTTGTTCTTCGGGGTAAGTATCTGTATCTGAGTTTTCCAGACTTCCGGATGAACACCAAAGTTCCGGATGAACAAGAAAGTTCCGAATGAAGGTAATTTCCAAAAGTTCCGAATGAGTAAGAAGTTCCGAATGAATGTGTCTTTGAAAAGTTCCGAGTAAACTTCCTTTAAAATCTTCCGAATGAGTTTCTTTTTGAAAAGTTCCGAATGAGTTTTTTCTTAAAAAGTTCCGAATGAGTATAAAGTTCCGGATGAACCAAAGTTCCGAATAAAGTTCCGATTAAAGTTCCGGGTGAAAAGTTCCGAACCAACTTCCGAACCAATCTTCCGAACCAAGTTCCGGGTGAAGTTCCGAGTAAAGTTCCGGATCAACTTCCGAAGAAAGTTCCGAGTGAAGGATTTCTAAAAGTTCCGAATGAAGACTTCCGGGTGAAAAGTTCCGGATCAAAAGTTCCGAATCAAGGTTAAAACTTCCGAATCAAATTTCTTTTCATTTTACATACTGTTTCTCTTTGCCTGTCTTACTATTTCTCATTGTTTCTTATTTTAAGTTTGATTTTAATTCAAGTTTTGTTAATTGTTATTACTTCAATTGCTTTTAAATTTAAGTTTACATCTTCAAGCATTTAACATTTAGTAGATAGAAAACCACTCCCCTTTTTAGTAACCAAGAACAATCATTCCACTTAAGGCCGAGATCAATTCGAGAGGACTGAGAGACAAAAAATTGAACCCATACAAAATGCGTGTATCATTCATTTTTCATTAGTTGAACTCGTAATCCCATATAAGCTAGATAAAGCTAGACTAATGAGGCTAAGAAACGAATTAGTGGGGGTTTGGGATTGCTTTTGCAACCAGATTATCTGCTTATTTTATTTTGAAAATGCAGATAAGTTAAAATGAGTGTTTGGATAATAAATGGAGATAAGTGATTATTTGCGTTTAGAAGCTTCCGAGTTTTTAAAAAGTTAGTGGGGAGCTACTTATTTCATTTTCAAAATGGAGTCTTGGAAAAGTAAGCTTTCAAAATGGAGTTTATTATCAAATAATCAAATTTGCCAAACACTCAAAAACTGATTATCTGATTATTGCGATTTCAAACCGGATAATCAAATCCAAACACTATTTTTCAAAATGGAGTTTTGAAAAGGGTGATTATCTGATTATTCATTTTCAAAATGAATAATTTGTTGTAAGGGGGTGTTTTGGATTGCTTATTTAAAACAGATTATTCATTTTGAAAATGAATAATCAGATAATCATCATTTTGAAAACTCCATTTTGAAAAATAGTGTTTGGATTTGATTATCCAGTTTGAAATCGCAATAATCAGATAATCAGTTTTTGAGTATTTAGCAAATTTGATTATTTGATAATAAACTCCATTTTGAAAGCTTACTTTTCCAAAACTCCATTTTGAAAATGAAATAAGTAGCTCCCCACTAACTTTTTTAAAACACCATTTTGAAGCTTCTAAACGCAAATAATCACTTATCTTTATTTATTATCCAAACACTCATTTTACCTTATCTCCATTTTCAAAATGAAATAAGCTGATAATTTGGTTGCAAACGCAATCCCAAGCACGCACTAAATAAGCAATCCCAAACACCCCTTTAATTTCAAATCGAACCGATAAAATCCGAGCAAAATATAAATAAATCTCGTTTATATCATTTACAAAGGTAAATGGTTTACGTAAAGAAGGAAAGAAACCAACTGCTTTAGAGCAGTTGGCCACCTGGGTTCCTCTTGGAGCTTCGGGAGGGGGTTTGGTCATGGGTTCAAGTCTTGCAAGATACAAAATCCATGATTTTCCTTATTAATTTGAAGCCGTAAGTTATAGGGGTTTCTCCTAGTGATTCAGGTCCCGGAGCCTGCCGGTTATGGATGGTATAACTTGGAGGTCACATTTCAGTTAGATTGATGTGGCGTTCTAGAAAAAAAAGGAAAGAGACATTTGTTACCTTACTGTTCCCATTTAGTCGAATGTGTTCTAATGTTTTATCTCAATCTATCTATACTATCTATAAAGTATGCATCCCAATTGTTGAAAGTTGAAATTTTTCAACATATCTTCCCATGTAAGTTTCATTCCAATCTTTAATATACACTGTAAACTCATGTAGGGAAAGTATTTGGTTGAAAAAGTATTTGGTTGACAGGTAGTATTTGGTTACATTTGTACCATTAAGCATATCATTGGAAAGTTTGACATTTACACATGAAACGCATGGCTGGCATATTGATTGCTTATATACTTGGAAGTTATATAGATTAGTTGGACAATTGTTTCATCGCACAATTAGTTTCAAACACTCCTAATATAACCAATCTTCTTTGATACTCATCACATTCTTTTTTATATAAAGGTTTTAGAATCACAACCTTCTTTGCAAGCAACAAAACAACTTCGATCAATATGTTATTCCTCTATTACTCGTATACAAGTTTGTGTTTGCTAAGTTTCATTTCGATTTTGTATTTGTGTTCTAATTATTGTTTTATAAAAGGTAGAAAAGATAATAAAAATAAGTAAGTACAGTGTAATGCTCCTGGACAATAAGACCTTAATTTTCTTGCTTATGTAGTAATATATCACTCTCTAACTAGGTTCAATATTTTCATTAGGTATGGAGCTATTATATTATAATTGTGTTACTGAATCTAATTTGTACTATTTGTGTCTTTTTGTAAATTTCTTCGCTTAATTTGTATGCTCTCATGAATTGTAAGTGATTATATATGTTGTTTCAGCAAATCTTTGAGTTTACAAATTACATCAGCGAGAGTTATTCAATATCAGCAAGCATATATACAGGTAACATATTACTAAAAGCTCATTTTTTTGTTTTCCCCATACGCAGCAGCTTACGTGGAATTGGATGCACCTAAACACATGTATAGCCCATACAAGTTTTGAGTTATTGACTGATTATATTTTTGTTGTGCAGTAGAAGACATAAGACTACATGATGATTATGATTTTGTTTTGTTCGAAACTATACACATAAAAACCCAAAAGTCATAAATATTATTTATTGTCGTATCAAAAGTGTTTTGCACATGTCAATGTTTATTTGCTCATAATGTAAATGCACTATAGGCATTCGATTGTATGTTGTTTTTAGTAAAATGATAAATGAGATGGGAGATCCATATTTAGTTGCTTATCTTCTTGCTTATGAATGTAAATAGCCGCCACAATATTACTTGTATGTACGCATTTGTTATTTTTCTTTGAATTGTGACATTGTCTCTTTAATACATTATCTGTATGATTCTAGGTTGTCTAAACATAAATATCAACTTTATTTTGTTTATATTTTATAATAAGGTTGTGACATGGCTATTATCAAGAATTTCAAATTGACATACTACTAACATGTTTGTATACTCGGATGATCTAAATTACCGAAAACTATCACTAATATATAAATATCTGAAATATCTATATTTAATACAAAGAAATATAAAGTAATAAAATAAACATAGTTATTTTATAATAAGAATTTTGTACCTAAACGTTTTATTTGACTTGTAATTAATTGACGTAAGCAGCTTGTTCAATATGACATAGATACAACTTCTCGACTTTTAATTAAAATGTTTATTTTTATCAAAAAAGGCAACTACACCGAGATTGACAAGTTAGAACAAATGCATTGGTGCAACATGTCCTAGAATTAGTCAAGAAGAAATCTACATTTCAAATGTCTGTGTCTTGATAAGTTTTATGAGACGAGTAACGTGCATTGTTAATTATTTCATAATCGATGTCATGTTCAATTTTCACTTACGTTAAATGTGTTTATATGTTTTTTTATACACTTTAAGTTGAATTATCATATCTTTAAAAGAATAGTCACATTTTGATTATTTTACGCTTTTTGTACAAACGTCACACGAATCACTTAGATATAGTATAATTGTTTTCAACTTTTAATTAATGACCGCGTTCACTAGAGTTCCTTCTCGAGTGTTAGTTAGTGGCTTATGTTATTTATATATTATACAAAAACATAGTCATGTTTTTTTTTCTCCCATTTCATCTTTTTATTGCATTTGATTAATCGAACTAATGTAACTTATTATGCGATAAAAAGTATATATTCATCAAGCGCCCATTTATTGTGACGGAATAAAATACATTCGTGTATCACAATGAACGGGTACTCTATGATATATATATATATATATACTTTTAATGTGTTATTTAGAGGCATATCATGTGCAACTATCAAGATATGAGTCAAACCAGTCAAACATTTTATTCATGGAGGAGTCTACGCCACATGTATCGTGTACCAAAAAGTTTTACGCGACGCGTAACGTGTGCTGTTAGAACTTATCTCAAAACTTATGTGATGTTTTATTTTTAGTTTCATTAAAAAAAATTATATATTGTTTGATGCATGATAATAATTTATCGCATGTTACGAGCGTTTGTCATATCAATTTGATATTTTGGCTTTGTATTTTGAACATTAAACGAAACGCTTACCACGATATCGCGTATCGTTAATTTCGGTCATTGGAAATTTCCATCATTATGCGCGGGTATTCGTCTAGTTTTTTTTAAGTCTGTATTTTGTCATAACTAACATGTTACAAAAATATAAACAAAATATAAAAAAACCGAATATAAAGTTTTCAAGTACAATGAAAAACGATAACTTATGTAAATCAAAATGGTCTTCCACTGTGCCAAACAACTTTATACTCATCTTGACACATTAGAATATAATTGATCATATAAACTAGTGAAATTTCATTTCGGAGGTCCATGTGGGATTAGTAGGCGTTGAGGCCTCCAATCTATACAAGTTCCTCATTGCATGATCTGATCGGTGTCTTGTTAAGATCAACATTTATAGTTTTAACTTGGTATTTTGTAACAGTTGTAATCGATATACTTAATCAACTTAAAACCATGATAAAAAGCAGCATGTATTGTAGATTTTGATGTCCCCTGTTATTACTACTAAAAAAGGCCTTTAAACATATTTGATGAGTATGTGTGTATAGCGACCAGAATAGTTTAACGGAAGATAGTTAACGATATAGTAAATGATAGTGGTCGGACTGGTAATCTGATGAATCGATCGATTGACTTGATGGTCGAATCCGTGACTTGATAGTCGAACCTGGAACCCGGTTGTCGTACCTCGCAACTCAGTGGTCGAACTCGTGACCCGTTTGTCTAACTCTTTATATGGTGGTCGACTATGATCCGATAATTTTCAACTATGCATTTAAACTTTCCTCTCATATAAATCTTTTTTATAGTCGCCATAAATTACAATATTTTCAACAAGTTTTTATTTAATATTTTCAATTTTAATTTCTAAAATTCTAAAAATAAATAATTTTTCAACATTTAATTTTTTAAAAAATGCAGCTAGCTATGGAGTATATAGATTATACATAGCATACATATGGATCCGTAGTGTTGCGAGCATTTTGGATCATCGACCGAACTGGACCAGAAAATCGAACTGAATCAAACCGACTGAATCAGACCGTATAATTTTGGACCGATCTTTAGTACGGGGTTTTGGACAATTTCAGCCTTCGGTCCAATTAAACCGATTCGATCTTACCAAAAACCTTAAGATTATTTCTGATAGAACCGAACTGGACCGGACCATTTCAGTCCAGTCTCGATTTGAGGTTTAGACAATTTTATACTCGGATCGATCCGATCCAAGCCAAATGCTCAACTTTATACCCATTACTTATAAATTAACGAATAAGTGCTTATAAATTACTTATATTATCATTGTCAATGAAATGATTGTCAAATTCTTTACGACAAATATGTATTCCTTCTCAAATCTGGATCCTGCAAAAAGGTGTTTGTTTAGCTTATTTGTCTGCCTTATAAGCATTTTGAACCTACCAAAAATCCATTAGCTCAAATTCTATGCTTAATAAATTTATCAATTAAATGTAGGGGCGGATCCAGAATTTTTTTCGAGTGTTGCATAAATTTTTTAAATAACGTTGCATAGATTATTAGGCTAAAGTGAAGTAACACAAACTTTTTTGGGTGTTGCATATACTTAAAAAGTAATACTTTTTTTTAAAAAATTTACACTTTCGTAACCCCAAATTGGGTGTGACCCGTACTACATCCGGCTCCCAAGTGAGTTCATCCCTCGTTAATTGTCAGTAAGTTAGATGAACTAAAAAACGTTAAGACTAATCACAATGGAGGGTAAGAGATCACTCTAACCTCCTTCCTTCATGCGCCACCCTTACTGATAAAAGTCATAAAACGAATACCAATGACCAAATCTCATGTTGTAGCTTATGTTGGTATTTTCAAGGTTGTAAATAGCGTGAAGCGTGGCGTAGTGTTATTGTCAAGCTACAAGCTACAGAAGCTATAGCGAAGATATGGCGTTTTCCAAAGCGTGATAATATAGCGGCATAAAATATTTATAAACTAGTATTTATATAGCGAGTTTATAAAATTAAGCAATATTTTAATTTTAGTTGAAAACAAAACTGGCTATTAGTTACTCAAGGATTAATCTCTATAGTAAAATTACTAAGTTCAAGTAAACTAAATAGCTAAAAATTAGTAAACGAGCAAAATTCTTGTAAATCAACAAAAATATTTGAAAAAAAACGTCACGTTACGCGCTATAGCGCGCTATATCACGCTTTATGGCGCTTTTTAGCACGCTACGCCTTAAGACGCCGCCTTAGTCTGTTTCGTAACGTAGAGGTCACGCTTCACGCTATAGCCCGCTATAAGGCGCGCTATAACGCGCTATTTAGAACCCTGGGTATTTTACAGCGAAACATTTTTTTATAAGACTATTTTTACAAATTAAAAGAAGTAAAGTTCATTTTTTTTTCTCGATGAATTCGAAGACCCTAACACTTAGAGCACAGAGAATCATTGTGTCACAAAGTTAATGATATCACGTCACATAGTTAATGTCATAGCCGAAAAATGATATCACGTTAATAAAATGGGCTATAACATCATAAATGTTATGACACAAGTTTTTAGTGGTATTGAACTATTAGTGAGCCATACTATTTATGGTGCTATAAAAAATTTAGTCTTTTTTAAAGTAAAATTAAAGGGTAAAAACTACAATACCATCGTACTTATCAAAATATACCGACTTTAAACACTTACGATTTAATCGCTAGACATTACCAATGAACTTTCAAATTGATTATTGACTTTACCAATATAACCTTAAAATGACGATATTACCCTTTTTCTTTTTTTACATAATTACTAAAGGTGCCAATTTCAACTCATTCCACCAAAAAGTTAGTTTCTTTTTTACATAATTACGTAAATTTTCGTCAGTAAATTTACGTTTTCGTCAGTAAATTTACGTATTCGTTAGTAAATTTATGTTTTCGTCAGTAAATTTACGTTTTAGTCAGTAAATTTACGTTTTCGTCAGAAAATTTACGTTTTCGTCAGTAAATTTACGTTTTCGTCAGAAAATTTACGTTTTCGTCAGCAAATTTACGTATTCGTCAGAAAATTTACGTTTTCGTCAAAAAAATTACGTTTCCTTCAAAAAATTTACGTTTTCGTCAGTAAATTTACGTTTTCGTCAGTATATTTACGTTTTAGTCAGTAAATTTACGTTTTCGTCAGTAAATTTACGTTTTCGTCAGAAAATTTACGTTTTCGTCAGTAAATTTACGTATTCGTCAGAAAATTTACGTTTTCGTCAAAAAATTTACGTTTCGTCAAAAAATTTACGTTTTCGTCAGTAAATTTACGTTTTCGTCAGTATATTTACGTTTTAGTCAGTAAATTTACGTTTTCGTCAGTAAATTTACGTTTTCGTCAGAAAAATTTCGTTTTCGCCAGTAAATTTACGTTTTCGTCAGAAAATTTACGTTTTCGTAGTAAATTTACGTTTTCGTCAGAAAATTTACGTTTTCGTCAGTAAATTTACGTTTTCCTCAGTAAATTTACGTTTTCGTAAGTATATTTACGTTTTCGTCAGTAAATTTAAGTTTTCGTCAGTAAATTTACATTTTCGTCAGAAAATTTTCGTTTTCGTCAGTAAATTTACGTTTTCGTCATTAAATTCCCTTTTTCATCAGAAAATTTACGTTTTCGTCAGGAAATTTACGTTTTCGTCAGTAAATTTACGTTTTCGTCATAAAATTTACGTTTTCGTACGAAAACGAAAATTTACTGACGAAAACGAAAATTTACTGACGAAAATGTAAATTTACTGACGAAAACGAAAATTTTCTGACGAATACGTAAAATTTCTGACGAAAACGTAAATTTACTGACGAAAACGTAAATTTTCTGACGAAAACGTAAATTTTCTGACGAAAACGTAAATTTTCTGACGAATACGTAAATTTACTGACGAAAACGTAAATTTACTGACGAAGACGAAAATTTTCTGACGAAAACGTGAATTTTCTGACGAAAACGTGAATTTACTGACGAAAACGTGAATTTACTGACGAAAACTTACTGACGAAAACGTAAATTTACTGACGAAAACGAAAATTTACTGATGAATACATAAATTTACTGACGAAAACGTAAATTTTCTAACGAAAACGTAAATTTACTGACGAAAACGTAAATTAACTGACGAAAACGTAAATTTACTGACGAAAACGTAAATTTTCTGACGAAAACGTAAATTTTCTGACGAAAACGTAAATTTTCTGACGAAAACGTAAATTTTCTGGCGAAAACGTAAATTTACTGATGAAAACGTAAATGTACTGACGAAAAACGTAAATTTTCTGACTAAAACGTATGTTTACAGACGAAAACATAAATTTTATGTCGAAAACGTAAATTTACTGACGAAAACATAAAAATACTGATGAAAATGTAAAAAAATCGATGAAAAACCTAAAACAAAAGTAATAAATTTACGTTTTCGTCAGTAAATTTTCATCGATTTTTTACGTGGGTTTGGCTACTCATCCTTCAGCTACTACGTTTAATGATTATGGTTTGAGAAAGAGTGAATGTGGCATTATTTGTAATTATGTAAAAGAAGACAAGGGTAATATTGTCATTTTAGGGTCATGTTGGTAAAGTGTATAATCAATTTGAAAGTTTATTGGTAAGGTCTAGCGATTAAATTGTAAGTTTTTAAAGTCGGTACATTTTGCTAAGTAAGATGGTATTGTATAGCTTTTACCCAAAATTAAACTTCAAAATTAAATTCATTAATTTAAACATTACATAAAACTTAAATAACACAAACTACTCTTCTTTATTTCATAGATGCCCCACTAGATCTTCTCGGAGATCGTTGTGCACTTTCCTATCTCGAAGTTTCTTTGTCTTCCTAATATGTAAATCTATCTTTCGAGCCAGTTTTTAACATAATATTGGATCCACAAACATATCTCTCAAGTTAAAAATCCCTCGTCTTTCATTATCATGTTATGTAAAATTATACAACAATACATGATTTTTTTTAGTATGTTGAATTCAATTGGACGCGTAGATAGTCGTAAGATACCTAACGACCTTTTAGGACTCTGAATGCCCATTCAATATCTTTTCTTGCAGCTTCTTGGACTCGTTTAAACTTCAACGTCTTTTCGTCTCGTGCAACATAAAAAGCTTTGAAAAACGTCGACCATTATCGAATAAATACCATCGTCCAAATAGTAAACTTTCCTATATGTAGACCCGTTTACTACAAACGGACATGCTAGAGCTATATCAGCAATTTCAGCGTTAAATAATGTGGAACCATATAACACATTTAAATCATTATTCGCTCCAAGAACCCTAAAATATGCATGCCAAATCCACAATTTTTGTTCCGTAACAGCGTCCAACATAACAATTGGCTATTTATGACGAGTATTTTTAAACCGCTCTTGTAACGATTTTGGGCAGTTTTTCCACAACCCACGTAATGTTGATACGACTCGGAGTCGCGCATAAATCGATTTTAGTCGGGTTGAAAGAAAGCATCAAAATAATCGTATGTGTCGGTTTCATCGAAATCATTAACATTATTTGGATTAATATTTGAAAGAAAATGGGAAGTATTGATGTATAATATGTATTGAAAGTATGTGAGAAGTATGAAATAATAAGAGAGTATTTATAGAATTTTTAAATGGGTAAAATTAAAGTTTAGGGTTTTTTTGAAAACGCGCTCCCCAACGGTATATTACCGTTACATTAAAGAAAAAGTTTAAATCGTTCGCGTAAGCTGGTAGCTTTTACGCCAGAACCATAACGCCAAGCTACGGAATGGTGCGCGGTTTCAAACGCGCCATAACTTGACGCTGGGCAATGACACAACCGTTCCCCGCTTTTAAAGTTATTTGATATTCGAAAATTCCAATAAACATATTAAGCTAGATTTAAAGCTAGACTAATGAGACTAAGTAACGAAAATCCCAAACGAAACCGATCAAACCCGACCGAATTAAGAAACATTTTCGAAAAAAACATAAATCGAGAATCAAATCAAAGTTAACCTAGGCAAACCGAAACCGAGCTAAAGTTAACCTAGTGAAACCGATTTAAACTATTTAGTAGTGTCCTTTCCCTTGACCCGAATTAAATCAAAACCAAAAACTATAATTATCTACAACCAAAAACCGAATCAAATAACGTCGGCCCATTTTGATTTGACTCGATTTATCAGTTCAATTTGGTTTTCGATTCATTATGCTAAGCACTAAATGACCCCAAGTTATACTTTGGTCCCGAAAAACACAATTTTGAAGAAGAAATTAGAGTAAATTACATTTTTTGTCCTTATGGTTTACTAAGTATAACAGTTTTGATCTAAACGAATCCAGTCTAGAACCCGAACTCGTAACATTTTTAGTCCCAATGTTAACATATATGGTCCTTATTGTTTGCCATGTAGAACGGTTTTGGTCCCACATTAAAACCAAAAATGTTACGAATCACGGAATTCTAAACTAGATCCGTTACCTTAAAACTTTTAAACCAAAATCATTATACCCGACAAACCATAAACTCAAGAAATAAATTATATAGGGCGAAAAACAGAAATTAAAACGGGTCAACCCACCCAAACCACCATTTGTGTAGCGCGCGAGAAGTGTACCATCAAAACCCCCCTTTTTAATTTCTTCAAATCCACAAAAATGGCAGCAGACGGTGAAGAGACTGTAAAAACAAGGAGATCTGCAATTAAATCCAACATCTCCTTTAATAATTACCCTTTATGGAAACTCAAGGTTACTTTTTCATCATTTGATTTTCTCTTTTTTAGAATTACTGTTTCATTCATAACTCATCTTTTAGGTTTATATTTATAAAATTGTTTAGCGAATTAATAATATCCTTAGTTTATTAGTGTAAAATCGCATTAAAATTTATCAAATTAAAACTCAGATATATTAAGCTTTTGCGTGGTAATCCATTCTATTTAGAAGGGTGTTTAAGTAATTTGACCAACTATAAGCTCCATAAGCCCATTGGCTTAGGCTTATGGAGTAAGACTGTTTGTAATGGGAGTGGGTCCTACCTTTTCTCAACATCCTAATATAAGTTTGTTTAAGAATCAACTATAAGCTCAATAAAATGTTTTGTTTTAGTGTTGTGAATATATGTTAGTATAAAGTAAGTCGTGTGTAGGCTTGAATGGACAAATTGTAGCTGTTTAGCGAGTAGTGACTAACTATCACAGTTGCATCATCATCTTCGGATATATGTATGAGAAATAAGTTCTGTTCACCTTTGACTGATCTATTTAATTGTGTAAAAGTATAAAATTAAAAACTGATAAATGCTAATACGGAGGGTATCAAGTTAAATTAAACGAAAAGAGTGTTTGGTTTATGATGAGTATTAGGCACTGTCAAAGTTATTAATGACAGTGCTTCAGTTTTTCAAACTTGGATTCTTTTTGGGAAAGAGTTTTTTTGGGAAGTTGTTTATTTGTACAAATATTTGAAGGTGGACTTTTTTCTGGAACAAGTAGAGAATTGACCATGTTCTGACCTAATACTCGTGTATTGTAGCTACGAGAGAACTGTTGCAAGAGGGTTCGTGCAGACAGGAATCGACTTCTGTGGAAAACAAGGCTACCAGAATCGGAGGACCAATCTTTCAAACGCGAGGTTTGTATACACGCTTATATGTATATGTATATGTATATGTTAATATGCGTGTGTTTGTAATTATTACTTGTCTTGTTTAGCTCATATGGTGATTGCTGTTCTATTTATAGTTGTTCCATTTCAAACTGGCCAATTTACTTGCCATCTCTTACTAGGGGAGTGTTTGGATTAGCCTTTAAAAGTAATTACAGTATGTGATTTTGAATAGTCGGAATAACAGTAGTTGTCATGAATGGGTTGTAAGAGATTGTGTTTTGAGGAGGCGTGGTTGTTTGATGTTTCAGTAATCTGATAATTAGTTGTTCGAATGTTTGGCAAATTCTGAGTACCAACTGTAGTCCTTGTTATGTTGTGATGTGGATCCTATAATCATCATTTATAGCAACTACTCTTGTGATTCAGGTAAATGTTGTTGCATGAGGTTCCTACTTACTTCAAATTTAGTTTTCCGTTGCAGGAGTTAATTAAGTCATCCTTCCAAGACATCGTATCTGATGAATTAAAAAAAATGAAAGAGACACCAAAGAAAATCTGTTCAGAAACTTTGAGCTCTGACGCAGAAACTAATGATGATATGATATGGGAATATGATGGAGTTCATGAAGCATACCAAGGTGAATGTGAAGAAATTTTGTTGGAAATGCAAAAGATCTTTTATGAGGATCTTGAAAACGAACAGATTGGAAAAGGTAAGTTTACTTTGCTGTATGGTTATGATTCTTTGTTCAATTTCTGAAGAGAATCAGAATGCTTTGTATCATTTACTTCTTTGTCATTGAAATTATATCCTATATGCTGAACCAGATAGCTATATAAATGCATGGGAAGACGAGGAAGATGAATACCTAGCTCGTGCTGTTTTTGAAAATATGCAGCTGAATGATGACAAGGTATGAATGAACCTAATAACTGAAGGCTGAAGCATTAATGCAATGGCACTCTTGCTTGTAGAAAATAAATATTATAATGAAAGTATAGTCAGATGGTATACTTTCAGTCCAGTTACGTATAAGTAAGTTGATCCAGATTATTCTTTGATGGGTCAAAGGGGTAAAATAGAAAAGGTTAGCTTTCAATTGAAACTGTTCAAATGAATCCAAAGGGGTAAAATAAATAGATTAGCTTACTAAGGTTTACTTAATTTTGACACGTTTATTCTTTATTCAGATAGAGACATAATCTTTTTACCCATAACGGCCTGTATTGATGAACTAGCATGTGCTACCTGTTACCCAACCCGTCCACCACGTATCTGACGAACTTAGTGTTGTTGTATAGCTCTTTTTTCTGTGACATGGATAATACCACTAATAAGCATATGTTGTCAATAGGTGGGTAAACAGGTTTGGTGTCCCATGTGCAATCAAGGAGAGTTGCAACAGAACCGGCATCTGATCTTTTGTTCTCTTTGTGAACTTAAACTTAATAGAGGCGATGAGGTCTTAACAACTTTATCCTTACTACCCTTTGATTAACTTGTTTCAGACAGCTGGCAATTTCCTTTCATCAGTAATCCTAGGGTTTACAAAGTGGGCGGGTTGGGTAATGGGTCAAAATTGGTTTGGTATAGTGGTCATCTTATTGGGCATCCACAAACCCTTTTTATAAGTTTATTTTGAGTTTTGTAAATAAATTTTTGTGCTTACTATTAGAAAGTTGTATCACTATAATATATATGATCTTTTTAGCAGGTGATTTAGAAGGTTTTTAGGCTTTTAAATATATTTAGGGTGAGCTGCAAGTCGTTTGACCCACTTGACTGATTCGTCTGTATCCTTGTTAGATAAAATGATTAGCGTAACCAATTTAACGTATATTGATTACATAAACCCGATGTGACTCATTTGTATATAACTGGGTCAACATTCATCATTATCCATCAGTATCAGATTTTGCATTTTGTTTCAGCATGTTACATTAGTTTCACCTTCTGTATCTATCATGGAATATTCATTTTTAACTCATGATTAGGTCACTCTGGAGATTCTGCGTGATAGATTAGCCGAAGCTCATGGACAGCATTTCGATAGGGGGTGCAAAGTGAAACCAAAATTCTGTATCAAGACAAAATTTGATATGACTGCCCTGTACATGGAGTGTCAAGGTTGCAATACTTTTGAGATTGTAATCTAATATTTTTTTTATATCTGGAGGTTTTGTCAGTTCTTTACTCGTAGAAGATGCTCTTCAAAGGCTTAACTTACAATATTACTGTATTTGATAGCACTTGACGCTTGTACATGTCTTGACCTTTTGTTTTCCCAATTATTTCTATAGATTTGTAAGTGGAAAAAATAGTTATAGGTGATAATCTAAACTCACTCCTCACAATGAGTCGATTTAAGATGTATTCTGTAGCATTACTGCAAGAGTCCTAACGTGACTTCTTAACTTCTTATTGTGTTTATTACTGTTTATGACGAGTGGTCTATATTTGTAAACAAGACAATTCGCCTCTGTATATAAGGGCTTGTTGATCTTTGGATTCTTAGATGCAATATGGAATTTAGCTGAGCTGGTTCATATGCTAGCTGTAGTATACCTGCATATTTGGTGCCTATCTCAAGTCTTGCATACTAAAATTTTCTTTAAAACCTGTGACACGTGATATTTCCATTAGGCATACAAGAGTAAAACAAGTAATTTCTCAGAAGTAACACAAAATCTGTCAAAGGTCATGATCAAGCAATAGCATTTCTCAATCTCAGCCTCCACCTAAATCACTGTTAAACCAATGCCCTACAACTTCAGTGAATCGGCACCAAAGTAAAGGCGAAGTAACATTCGGAAACTACATGTTTTTATGCAAGATTGAAACCTTTTTTTTTTAATCTTAAACACCTAATTAACTCATTACAGCAAGAACATAAGCATGCATTCTAATACGGGTGTCCAATCACCTACACAAACTGGTTGCCATTGTGTTGCAACTCACATAGTCACATGTAACAGTTTGAAAGCACTAAAAAAATAACAGTGGTCTATATTTTATTTAATAATTTTAATTAAATACTCTATATAGTTTATACAAATATTACAAATTTGTCTAAATTCATTCATGTATATATTTATACTAGTTGGTAACCCGCGCAAAGCAGCGGAATAATTTTGTTTCACAAAAGACGATTAGTTGATTCCAGACTCGAACGTTTACGGATATACTTCAAAAGAAAAATCACGTAAACTTATAACAATTTATTCAAGTTTTGCATAAATTATGTTTGGGTACACTCAACCCTATAAACAAATGACCAAAAAGTATATCATACTAAATTTACCAACATATTGAATGAAAAAACCACAATTCATTCCGGATGAAATAAAAAATAGTGAAAACCCAATCGAACGGCAACACCATTGCATCGACTAACATGACAAGAGATAATTAGATCTAAGATCCGGTACATCCCCATGTGCGGAGTAGACAATAACGCTCCTTTTCCAAAAATCATTTAACAATAAAGAGTAGCAACTCTTATCCAACGTCATTGGTCGATCCAAAGATTTTTGATGCCTTGAACGAAATTGTCAAAACATGCATCGACTAAATGATGTAAGCGAACAACTAACAGGGTTTGACTTTTAAATGAATTCAAACTAAGAAAAAAATGGATAATATAATCATTTTTTTTTGTATTCGGTAAGATTAACGTGACAATGCTTTAAAACGAATCAAAGTTGACATATAGTGCTTTAGATTTTCGTCTTATATTTATCGATCACGAATAAATTTATATGTATATCTTAAGACTATTATACATTTTAATCATTAGTTATACATTGAGACGATTATCGATTTTGATGTATTTCCGTAACGTTATTTCAATTATTTTTTATTTCAGATTTAAATTTTTAATATTTGTAATTTTAAGTAAAATGATTTTGGTAAGTGAAAATAATATTTGATTTGATGAAAAGTGTAGCGAATTAAAATCTCTAAGACTTTGTATCAGCAAAATAAACAACTGCTCTAAGATTATATAATAAAGGAGAACTTGTTATTGGCATAATAAGCCAATAAGCCAAAACTTAAGCTTATTATAAAATTTTTGGTTGCAAACACCCTTTTTTGTCAATATAGATCTGTTTCAAGTCTCAATAATAAAAATGTCAAAAGTGAACCGAACTTATAAAAAATAAGCACTTTCAAATAATTAGTCAAATAAACCATTCAAAGAATTATGTATCACACTCCTTTTTTATACGTAAATTTTGTTTTCAAAAGTAGAAAAGTAAATGAAAGTTTCATTTTCAAAGAGAAGTCTGTAAGTCAACATACAAATAACACAATAGTATTAATCTATATCTTCTATACTACATTATAAAAGGCTCATCCTCAAAGTTGAAAAAGTTGAAAATTCAACAATTCTTTATATAAAATTCATAAACAAACCGTATATTTGATATTCACATTGGAATGTTTAACATGGGTGTAACAAAATCGAACGAAAGCTAATCATATGGGAAAGTATTTGCTATTCTCGGAAGTTATTGGTTATTATTTGTATCTTAAGAAATTGTTTAAATGACATTAATTTTTGGGCCATGCATAAGTAAGGAATTTTCTATAAGAATTTGCGAATTATGAAACTTATATAAGAAGCTGGAAACTATACAGTTAGAATACAAATTGATAAGCAAGGAAAGTATTGAAAATGACAATACACATTCATAAGCAAGGAAAGATTTTGAAGTATACTTGGCAAGTATTGCATACTAATGGCTAGACATATAACGAAAGGGAGTTGATATGCACACCACATAAAGTGATGTGCACACCACAAAATCCCATATGTGATGCATATGGTACAACATCATATATGCATTTTTGTGGTGTGCATATCACTTTATGTGGTGTGCATATCACTTCCCATAACGAAAATATCATTCGATTTGAAGGAGCATATAATTAAGGAAAGAATTGAAGCCGTATTTGTAACTTTTGACATGGCTTGAAATTAAAAAGTCAGCCAAACAAAAAAATAGCAGCTTCCTCCCTAATTTTTGTTATGATTAATAATCCTATTAAATCAAACCATTCACATTAACATTCATCATGACATAATCAAATGTTACAACTTAAAGGTAAAAACTCAATTTCTCACACAAATAATTTAAATTCAGATTCTATTAATATTTTGGTTTAAATTAGATTGACACAATCCTTTTTGTTTTGTTACTTCTCTGTTATTTCTCAAGTTATTTTTTATTGAAGAACCACAAAAATGAGGTATGTTCAACTACAAGTGGGTTGTTTTTAAAATTTACATTTTCTGAATGTTACTACGATTTTCATTGTAGCATTTCTAGGTTCGAATGTATTCTTCAATCAGGTTTGGTTATGTATGTATCTACAGCAGAATCCCTTTCTCGAAATCAGCTCCTTAAGCTTGTTCACAAAACTGATAGATCTCTATAAACACCCGATCCATGTCATCGAAGTCAGTTAACCAGAAACTTAAAGTGCTTTTGTAAATATCTTTGTAGATAGACAAACTTATGTAAAGTTATAGCCTATTGTGTTATATGTTCGTGTATCCTTGCATGTTCAGTAAACTCTTCAACTAATGATCTCTTATGATAATGTTTAACTGATCACTTTGGATGATAAGTATGTATCGTAATCTTTGATATATTGTCACTTTCATTGTATGATCAATACATTAGCCATTAACGATAGTAATCAATTAAACGTTTAATACATTTAACCATTCATTCTTATCTGTGGATATCACAAAATAAAAAGTTTATTTTAACATTACACAAGATCATTAACCATAGAGGATTATGCTTTGCCAAAAAAATGTTGATATGTTTTTATTAGTATGAAGCATATTTTTGTGCTAATAAAGTAATTAGCGTTGGGATGTAGAACATCAGACAAAAAAAGGTAATGGGGTGTATTTACATATTTTAATGTCGATATTAGCGTGAATATTTTTTAAATGACCCATTGATATATGCCATTGTGCTTCACTCGATAACGGATCGTTGTGTCTACATGTCCAACTATGTTAATAAAAATTAGCATTACGCTTACTTTTATATGGAAGACACAAATGAGATTGTGGCAAAGTTTCTATTCTCAACCTTATACGAAACACTAACCAAAATAACGTATATCGTTAAATTTTTGTCGCTAAAACTTTCTGCCGCTATGCGCGGGTATTCGTCTAGTTTGGCTAAAAGTACTAAACATTGGAAGCTACTCATGTGACTACATAGCATTAATACATAGCATTAAGGGCACTACTCCACAAGTTCATATATTGACAAAGACAATTTTTTTTTTCATTTTCTTTACTCCACAAGTTCATATATTGACAAAGACAATTTTTTTTTCATTTTCTTTCTCTCTCTTGATGTTCCATCTTCTCCGGCCAACCAAACTTTAACCTGCGTGTGTATAATTTCCGATCTCTCATTATACACAGCGGTGAAGACGACAGTGGTGATTAGAATGAGGTGGTGAAGACGACGGTGGTGAGGACGACAATGGTAAGACGACGGTAGTGATGCCGACGGTGGTTACTGGTTAGGAAGACATCAAGTCCTCAAAACCAATCTTTCTATATGAATTAAGTAAGGATGTCTGAATTTTCAGACTTTCTAAAAATAAAAAGTCCCAAATATTTTATAATATAGTAAGATAAGTAAAGCCTACTAGCAAGTATAAACATTTTTTTTCCCAATGGCCCATTTATCTAAGTTTATAGTTAAGCCCATATATAAAAAGTTAATATAAACAAAAACCTTACTTATCTAACTTTATTCATCAGCCGCTTTAACACTGTATCTCTCCTTCATAAACAGTCCACCTAAAAATGTCACTTTTCATCGGAAACACCACCGAAAACGTGTCAAAAGCTTAAAAAACGTTTCTCTGCACGTTTCTTCTCAAGCCTCGACGTTTCCCATCACCATGAAACGTTTCTATTTTTCCCGAAACGTTTCCATCGCGTTTCCGGTGTTTCCAGCCGTTTCTCGTTTCCGAAACGTTTCCGGGACGTGAACGGCTGCTGGGGGGCGTTTCCGTGCAACATAGCTTTTCAGTACTGAAGCTTCAGTAGGTATACTCTTCAGGGGTTAGATGATCCTTCAGTGAGACTGAAGTAATGACCAAAGCTTAAGCTGAACTAGTTATCTTGTAACGGATTGACTTATTCAAGTGAGAGTTATAAATGCGTTAATGACCAGGTACAATTGGTCATGTAACCACTATTCGTGTAATCAGGGAGGATAATAATAGAGAGATTAATGGGACGTTAATCTCTCATAATTCCTTAACTAAGGGTTTGAGTATTCTTCTATAAATTGGAGATAACAACTACATGGGATAGACATAAAAGAGCATAAACACTTGGATGTGGTAGGGTTGTTGATGTGTGTTTAAATCATTAACATATATTTGGTCTTATCTCAAGTAGATATTCTTATTACCTCTTCATTACAATCAAATAGTTTACTTTGGAAACTGATAACATGATCTCAAGTGATATTTGGTAACCATCCATTGGTAATTAGCTAGGATTTGATTATATTAACCATGTTATGGGCTTGTAACCTCCAACAATCAAAGTAAACTATTTTGTGATAATCAATGGCGGCTGCAATTAAGCATATGGTGGCTAATTTCTCCAAGATAGACAAGTTTTAAAGGGTTGATTTCAGGGTAGAAGAAGATGCACTTTCTTTTTTGTACTGTGAATGTGGTGTATGTGCTGACCACCCCCATTCCAGATGATATGGAGATGATGCTACTCTAGAGGACATGAGGAGAAGGTTCAAATGAGAGAATGATGACTACGCGTGTCGTGCTATCATTCTTAGTGGTGTGTCTGATTCCTTGCTTGATATTTATCAAAATGTTGGGATTTGGAAAAGAACTACGGGAGTCCTTTGAAGCCAAATATATGGTTAAGGATGCATCAAGTAGAAAGTTATTTATGAGTAATTTCGCAAATTACAAAATGACTGACTCAAGACCAGTCATGGAATAACACAATAAAATTCTTGGTATACTTGGTAAATTTACACAACATAATATGAACACTGAAGAGACCATTCTGGTCTTTTGTGTCATAGATAAACTTTTATCCTTGTTGGAAAGAGGCATACCTTGAAACATAAAAAGAGGATTTAAATCTTGTTGAGTTAAACAATCATATATGAATTGAGGAATCCCTTCGGGTGACGGATAGTGACAAGGCAAAGAGCAAAAATGTTGCTGGCATCTATTGTTAATATGGTGGAGCATGACAACTCCTTCAGGTACAATGACAACAGGGTTAAACGTAAGCATTAGGTTAACACCAAGGTTAATCGTAATAAGAAGTCTAAATAGACTTGTTAGAAGTGTGTTAAGCCTTGATACTTGAAAAAGAGTTTCAGAGTTGTTAATAATGGCAATAAATCCAATGGTTTAGTAATTGATTCATACAACACACCGACAGGTCAGCATATGTTTAATAAATCTCTCCAGGTTTATTATCTTACATATGTATCTAAGGTTTATTTTGTGTAGGATGGTGACGTTGCGTAGTGGGTTGAATCTAGAGAAAATTTTCATATATGTAAAGATAGACGTTGGTTCAAGACCTATGAGTCAGTGAATGGTGGATATATGCTTCACATGAGAAATGAGTCAACAACCCTGGTGCATGGACGTGGTTGTGTAGATCTCAGATTTAGTTCTTGAAAGATTGTTTCATTGTTTAATGTTTTCCGTGCTCCAAATATTAGGAGGAATTTGGTTTCAAATAGTATTTTGAATAATTGTGGTTATAAACAAATGACTGAATCTAGTAAATTTGTTTTATCTTATGGTGTATTTATTAGTTTTGGTTATTTGAACAATCGAATGTTCAAGCTTAATATTGTTAATAATAATATTGGTTCAGCCTTTATGTCAACCACTAAACTAAATTATTCATCACTATGGCACGTTAGGCTTGGCCACGTCTGCAATAAGAGGATCTAAGATGTAAAACCCGCATAAAATACTCATGAACATTAAATGCATGAAAACCCGATTAAATTAAAACTTCATAATTAATTAATATATGACACGTGTCATGAACATTTAATACAAGAATTACGTATATTAATTAATTACGACAAGTACAACGTATATTATTATTAAATATTGTATAATGCTTAAAACACGACAAGATTAAAACACGAGAGTTAAAACACGAAAACACATGATAATAAATAAAAGACGAAAAGCGGAAACCTTATATGTATGTGTGTTTGGCCGCGGCAAGGAAAGAAGGAAAAGGGCCTTTGGCCCGGCCCATATAAAAATTTACAAGTCAGGAAATTAACAATTTCATTTCATTTATCACCTTTTTATAAAAAAATCACACTTCTTTGTCCTCTTTTGGCTGTCGACTTCACCAAGAGAAAGGGAAAGGGAAAAGTGTTTGATTACAATTGTTACGGGTTTGTGTTCGGGTTCTAAGACCTTTAATCATTACATATTGGTAAAAATCTAATCCTTAATCCTTTTAATTCTTTTTTTTATTCATGAACTTTTGATTTTAAGATATGAACACCCGATGTAAATAATTAAAGCATGGAAAGGATCGGGATTAGTTTGGTTTCGGGTTTGGTTTTGTCACGGAAACCGAGACCTCAAAGGTCTCGGTGTGTAAATGTCTCAGTCAGCCACACCCTTTTTGAGGCGGTGGATGTTTGTCTCGGCCAGTGGCAACACCAAACACCTCAGCGGGGTCTGTTTGGTTGATAACAGTGGAAACCGAGAGTCTATTGACTCTCGATGGGAATTTTGGTCACGACATAGGGAAACCGACTCAGCCGGTGGGAACCCTTTGGCCAACAGTGGCACCGGCAGCAGCCCAGGGCTGCTTGGCCACCGGTTTGAGACCACAGCCGCCTGCTGTGGTGATGACTTGGGGTTTGGTTTGTTTTAGTGCAACCAAGACGGGTGTCTCGGTAGGCTCGGGTTTAAAGGGCTCGGGTACACATGGATGTTTTTATTAAATTACTTTTATTAATTTATTTAATTTAACATGTATATATTAATTAAATTACGATGGACTTAGCATATAATTATTTAATGAAATAATTCATAAAACTTAAGTTATAATTATTAAAAATAATTATTCATGACACTTAGCTTAACTATTTTATTACAAGAGAACCATGGTTTAATTAAATTAAAACTATCATTAATTTAATTATAAAAATATAAACTTGTAGTAAACTATTATTATTTTATTCAAGATTTATTATTAATTAATAATCTTTAATAAACCATGCATTATATTATTAATTAATAATTATCATGTATAGACTAAAGTATTTTATTTTTAATAAACTTTACTATTATGACATTTTTATCATCATGAGTTCATGACTTATAAAATATACTCATCAAGCCCTAGCTTATATTTTTCCTTATTGATCAAGCTTATTACTTTTTATGGAAACTTTTTATTTTTGGAAACTTTCTATTATAGAAACTTTCTATTTTTGGAAACTTACTATTTATGGAAACTTGCTATTTTTAGAAAGTTACTTATTATGATACAACTAGTATAATAACATGAGAATACATGAAATACATTAATCAGAAACACATGAAACATTAAGAAAATACATGATTAAACATGAATAAGTAAAACAAGTCAAGAACACTTACAACAAGTCTAGAACAAGTAAAACAAGTCGGAACAAGTAACAGTAAACTAATAACCAGTAAAGTATACATATAACAGACAACTCATTCACGCCCCTTTTATTATGTAGCTATCGTGAAGTCGGAGTAGATCTTCCGCTTTCGTTTTCATCCTCATTACTGGACACAAGGTACGGATATTATGTCCTTCAGTAAGGGCATTCTCTTCCTATATTTAGGATTCCCCATTTCCAGCCATTTGTTTTCCCCAGTAGCAACTGTAAACATATCAGTACTTAATATGATTAATATTTTAGATTGCCTGAGCTATATACATGCATGCCAGTTTCACCTAGTTATGGAGGTACCATAACCATAACACTTGAGGCACCGGTGAGAGTGATTACTCGCGATGTCCCTTTCAGTTATTTGGCCTTTTATTATTATTATTATTATTATCATGTGGGGATAATGGGTGCATCCTAGTACAAGTTTAGCAAGATTATATGGTAACTGTGGTGTGTGCCTTACATCCGTTACATGGAGCTGATCCATCCCCACAGACTATTATAATTAGAGGCAACCCCTCTAGTTGCATGACGAGGTCACCCCTCTATGTATTCATGCACGTTGATATATATCATGACCTATATGAGCTCCTTGGGCATTTAAAATACAGTTTTATTGAATTAAACATAAGTCTTTTCGGTATAAACATAAACATCAGACCTTTCAGTATAAATAAGTTTTAAAACAACTTCCAGGTTTTCCAGGACTTACACATTATTCTGCTGCACTTTCATTTTCATATGTTTTGCTTATATATCATTATTCATTTCCATGTCATATATTCGTTCACTAAGCGTGTTGCTCAGCCGTATTTTCCTTTCCATGTCCCAAAATGGCAGGTACCCAAGGACAGATTCGAGCATTTGGAGGACGTGCATAGGATGGAAGTTGCCTTAGTCTTCTTCTCCTTTTTGCCTCATATACTTACGCTTGCTTGGACACTTGGTTGTCCTTTCTATTCCATTTACTTTATTTATGTTTTGTGCTTATGTTTAGGAACCGATGTTTAACTCTTGTTTTCCCTTTATGGTCATTTATGTTTTAGGACATTTACCTTGCATGCTTTGATGACACGCCATAATTATCATGTAATGGTCCACTTATCAAAGTGGGGTGTTACACAAGATATGTCTAAATATGGGTTAATCCCAGCCTTAGACATGCACATTGAAAAGTGTAGGACTTGCATGCTGACCAAAATAACTAAGAAACCATTTCAAAATGTAAAACTGAAGTTTTGGAACTAATTCATAATAATTTGTGTGATTTGCATGCCACTCCCTCATTAGGAAATGAAAAATACTTTGTAACATTTATTGATGATGCTTAAAGGTATTGTTATGTTTACTTACTAAATTTAAAAGATGAAGCATTAGATAGATTTAAAGTATTTAAAACTAAAGTTGAATTACAACAAGGAGTCCAAATCAAAAGATTTCGGACTGATAGGGGAGGAGAGTACATAGATACTATGTATTTTTAATCTGTTGGTATAATCCATGAAATGATTGCCCTATATACTCCACAAGAAATGGTATATTTGAAAAGAAAAATATGATGATGAAAGAGATAGTTAATTCCATGTTGTCTTATTTAGGACCGAGTTAAGGGTTTTAGGGTGAAGCTATGTTAACAGCTTCCTATTTATTAAATAAGGTTCTGAATAAAAAGAACATTGAATCAAGGGATGTTAACTTTGATGACAATAGATTTCATTCGGTCCCTAGATCAAACATCTGGACTCTTGTTGGAGCTGAAGACATTAGTTTTTTAGTGGAACCTGAAAAGGACACTAAAGAGGTTGTGGTCCAGCAACCAAAACCTGAGCTTAGAGAGAGCAAAAGGGTTAGGAATCCAAAAACTTTGGACCTAAATTCAATTATACTTAATTAAAAGAACTAGGGATGAGGTCTCTAACCAAAACTTCTATTGATTTAATGTTGAGGATCACCCCAAAGCATTTGATGAAGCAATTAAAGCCCATGAGGTTACTTTCTGGAAAGAATCAATAAATTATGAGACCTCTTGGTTGCAAATGGATCTTCAAAAGAATGTTGAAGGTAGATGAAATTATTGAAAAGTTCAAGGCTTTAGACAAAAGTCAGGGATGGACTAATTTGATACTTATGCTCTAGTGGAACGTATTAGTACCATAAGACTGTTGATTCGTTGATCAATTCACAATTTTATTATTCTTCAAATGGATGTGAAGATAACTTTTCTTTTTAATAGTGAATTGGATGAGGATGTTTACATGAAACAACATCAGGGCTTCATCATGTATGGTAATTAAAACAAGGTGTGTAAATTGATAAAGTCCTTATATGGATTGAATCATGTATCTAAGCAATGACATCAAAAGTTTAATGAGATAGTTTTGTCTAATGGTTATATACTTAACCAAGCTGAAAATTGTGTATATAGGAAATTTGATGAATCTAGTAAAAGAGTCATCATCTGCCTATATGTTGATGACATGTTGACCTTTGGCACTGACCTAGTTTTAGTTGACCTGACAAAGGAATTTTTTCCATCAAGGTTATCCATGAAGGACATGAGGGAGGCTGATGTTATCCTTAGCATAAGGATTAAGCATGTCAGTGATGGTATAACAATTTTCGTCTTGTTATATTGAGAAGGTACTAAAGAAATTCAATCACTTTAACTGTACTCGAGTAAGTACTCTTATGGATACAAGTGATAAGATAATGCCCAGTAATGGAATGGTCAAGTTGTATCTCAACTTGAGTATTCTAGGGTAATTGGTTTCTTGATGTATATCATGACTTGCACAAGGCATGGCATTGTATAAAACCCATAAGACTACTTTAATAGTGAGGACGAAAATTTATTTTTAGAATGGAAGAGTTGTAAAACCCGCATTTTTAATATACCGAAATATGAATAAGTACGATATATGAACATTTTATGAAATTTAGGAATTTTATGTAAATTCAATAGTAGAGATTTTATTTCAATTTATTTAATTTAATTTTTAGCATAGTTTAATTATTTCATAGGTATTAAATAAATAAGGCTTACACTATGAAACCTTTTAATTAAATTATGATATAACCTATAGTTTTAAATGAAGACAAAAATATATATGAGCACTCTTAAACTTATATAAATAAACATTTTAAACCTTAGGTTATATAAATTAAATGTTACATACTTTTTAACATGTACATTATTATGTAAGACTTTTAAAAATGGGAAAGAAGTGTACGTAATTAGTGTGTAATTATATCATTAAAATCAAGTTGAAACACCCCCCTTTTGGTCTACCTAAAACACACGAAAATATGAAGAGAATGGAAAGATTTTTATGAATTTTAAAGGTGTTTATGCCATAAGTTATGGCATAAGTTTCAAGTTTGAAAAACTAGTAAATGGTCTTCCTTAATTCAAGCTTTTGGCAAAAAATAAAGTACCCTATATAAAAGACCCTATAGGATGGCCAAACAACTCACACATACACATTTTACTTAGCCAAAACTCTACTAAAACCTCCTCACATCTCCATTGTTAATAAAACCTTAAGGTTGTTCTTGATCTTTCTCCTCTCTAAACTTCCATTCTTGTTACTAAACCTCCATTCTTGTTACTTATTTTGTATAGTCATTACCATATCATTATACACATTCCATGTAAGTCCTTGTGATCCTTGTGTCACCCTTATGGCTTTTATAAATTTTGATTTGGTAATGAACATGATTTCTAGGGTTTATAAACCCTAAAAATGTGTTCTTGGTGATTTAATACCTTAAAAACCTTTTTATATGTTAGATATTTTTATATCAGCCCTAATGATGTTCTAATAAGTTTATTATATAGTTTTCGTAAAGATCTAGATGTTCTATGATGATCTAGATCACTAAACCTGCTGATGCGAAGTTATGACCCAAGGCTGCCCGGTTTTTTGGTCATCTTGTAAGGATTATAAAACAAGTTTCATAACATCTTTTTAAGTGTTTCTAAAGCCTAAAATAATCTACTTCAAATATAGTTTTCATAAATGTTCTCTAATTATCTTGAAAGGGTAGGGAACTAAGCCTATAGTTCGGATCTTTGAAAACAGTCCTTAAAAATCAGAAAATAGGTCATCTTGTAAAGGTCATAACTTGAGCTTTGGGATAGTTTTTTTAGTGAATCCGGAGCCTAAAACTATCTAATTTGAATGTACTTTTAAAATATGGTATTTAATAAGTGGTTAAGGTTTTGGAAAATGGATATACAGTCGGATCTATAAAAACGGTCCCTAAATGACGGGTTTTGGGAAAATGGATAATTAGGGTTTTATAATTACCAAATCATGGAAACTTGTAATCTTTGTATTTGATCAGTGTATAAGATATTATTATATGTATGTTGTAGCCTTGGTGACACGGGATTAGGACTTGTTGCTTTGTGTACGATTCCTTTGATTGTTTGTGCATTTAAGGTACAGATATTCGGTTCTTTTAGTAAGAACACTCTTTTACTCTTTTGTATACTAATCTATTTGATAAATCCATATGCTATTGTTATGTTCCCATATCCTTAGTTTTTGTTTTTATAAGATCTTTAATTCTATTTGCCTTGTTATGATCCCTTTGTAGACATGCCTCAATATATTCCCCATTTGATCAATTATGTTATACACTTGATATGCTTTTGAAATGAACTCTTACGCCCGAGCCATGATTTGTTTTCTATTCATGGAGGTACCATGACCATGTCATCCGATGCACCGGTGGCATGACACTATATGGGGCGGTGTGATTAGATCTTGGCGTTCCCTTGTGATGCGCATAATTATTATAATATTATGAGTGCGGGTGCTAGTCATGAGCTAGTGCACGTGCTATTGACTTTATTTTGCAAGGAGCGTATGGATGCATCCTAGATTCTTGTTTGGTAAGTGTGATGTGATTTGATTTGATTGGTTCATGTGTGCTATACACCCCATCACTTTTGGTACATAGGAGTCACGCTCCTTGTACACTTATATGACTATTTGGTTGATTTGGATATGTGATTTTTATGTGAGCTCGTGGGCATCCCTTTACCTTTCATTAGCCTTATTATTGATCCATATATTCATTCTTGTATTCATACTTTGTGATATCCGTAACTTCGTTATCTTCTTTACTTTAAACCATATTTGTTATATCTGTTCACTAGGCGTTTTGTTCAGCCGTTTTATTTTCCATGTGACAGGTATTAAGCCGGAGACAGGGCTATGAGAGTATGATCTTACCTAGAGTCACCCAAGAGTTTAATAAACTTTATGACATTTTAATGATTTAATACTTTTGCGTTTTGGACCCCGTTGTTTTGGGGATTTTTGTTATTAAGATATTACTTTGAATATTTTCAATTTAATAAAAGTTTTAATTTAGCCCTTTTAAATTATGATGTATATGATGTGACACCATAGTAGTAGCACTTTGTCTCTTTTCGGAGTAGGGTGTTACACATTGCGTTTGTTGTGGGTAAACTAAATAGGTACACTAGTAATCCTAGTGCTCAATATTAGGAAGCAATTCAAAGGATAGTAAAGTATTTGAAAGGAACTTTGGACTAAAGTTTGTCATATATGGTTATCCTTCAGTTTTTGAAAGATACATTGATGCAAGCTAGATTATCAATAATAAGGATAATTCATCTTGGTGGAGGTGCAATTTCTTAGACACCCAATAAGCAAAGTTGCATCACTAGCGCAATAATGAAGTATGAATTTATGGCTTTAGTAGCTACTGGTAAAGAAGTTGAATGGTTAATAAACTTGCTTCTTGAGATTTCATTATGGATCACACCTATGGAACCTATTTCTATTCGTTGTGACAATGCAGTTACACTAGCTAAGTCTTATAGCCAAATGTATAAAGGTAAGTCTAGACACTTAGGTGTCATGCATAGCATGATTCATGAGGTTATCATGAATGGGATCGTATTTGTAAAGTTTGTGAGGTCACAACAAACTTAGTTGATCACTCGACGAAGGGATTGGCTAGAGACTTGATTTTAAAGTCTTCTAAAGTGATGGGTTTAAAGTCCAACCTAGTCACAGAATGCTTAGTGTAAGCATACCTTTAGAGCTGATCGATTAATAAATTTTATGATTTCATGATCCAAGATCCAAGATAAAAAGTACATCAATTGTCTTGATAATTCAATTGATCTAAGGTTGGTAAATTATATGTTATAATTGTTTGTTAATTCATATTCATCAAACTAGATCTAGTTGTTGCATACTCATAGTGTTAATGGTCACATTAATATTGAATCCCATGGGAAGGGGTGTTATCTAGAAGTGGGGAGGACGTGTGTTAGGCTATGACGCTTTTTCTAGAATCGTGACTTTTATCAATATATGTCAAACATAAGAGATTGTATACAAAATACAAATTCATCAAGTTTATATTTCTAGTTATTCGGGTTTTTTACATTGATCGTCAACTACAAAATATAGACATGAAATTATGATTTTTATTTTATCATGTTATCCTCACTTGGAGAATATTATTACAAATTTTATTCAGTCTAAATCATTCAGTTTGCAGCATTGATGATTCAGTTAAACTTATATATGAACCCTACATTGAACTTGAAGCATATGAATAATTTCTATCATTCAGTGGCAGTGTACGAGATTTAATGATCAAACTGAATTTATATCGAAGTTAATGGAGTTACAGCGGTGCATATGAAGAGTTGTTGTTTTATAACCAAAAAACAAAACAATCTTGTGGTTACGGTATCACCTAATCGTTCCACTACCTCCACTATCTAAATCTTAAGTTTATACATTTGAAGGAGATTTGATTAATATTATAGATGAAGCTCGGTTAGTTGCTATTGCTGATTTTTATATATTTGATGTTAATGTTTTTATTATTAAGATTGAATTTTATGTTTATAGGTGTTAAATTGTTGGTTGGTTGTTATTGATTTGAGTGGTGGATTAGCTGATAACAGCTTAAGGTTTTTTGTGATGTTTTATATGTATGCATACCAAGTGTTTGTTTTATTGCCTCAATGAAAAAATATGCTTGCTTTTTGTTTTTTACCAAGTTATCTTTAGGATTTTTATGGGTTTTATAGTTTGTTGGATGCCTTATACACCTTAAATTTTGTTGCTAATCAGGTTAGCGATAAGACAGATTGTTTGGATGTTTGAAGTTGTGGTGAGATGTAAGCATGTCATGATTGAGAGTGCGCCAGGAGGTGGTATTTTGATTATCCTAATATTTGTTTTACAAACTTTGTTCCAGAATTAGAATCTTACCATCGCTTTTTTTAAAACCGATTGTCTTTTAATGTCTAAGAACATCAATAGAAAATAAAAAACAAAGTGACTGCTTGTCTAGGAAGGGGACCTGCTTCTAAAGCAACCGTAACTATGCTTGGTATGTAATTTGGTTTTCAAAAATATGTTTATCATAAAGTAGACAAGACGTGACATACATAAATGTTCAAAATTCTAAAAAACCCTCTTAAAAATATTGTTTGCCTAGTAATGTGTAGTAACAAAGCCAAACAAAATGTCCATTACTAACATATTTCTAATAAGTGATTAATAAAATCACTTCTACTGCTCTAAGGAGTGTCGTTAAAAATTATGTCACCACGTGTAACCTATATATAGTATTCAGTTATAAATATTTGGTTTGTTGGTTGTTGGTGCTTGAATCACATTTCCTATTCGAGCCACATAATTTTAAACTCAGATGAAATGGGGCAATTTGTAAAGAGGTTTTAATTTATTTCTTTGAAAGTTACCCTTGGATAAAGGTCGGTGTTTAAATACAAAAATGTAAGATGTGATATTAGTGAATGATATTAGTGTTCATTTGGAAGATGCCCTTACACATGGTAGCACCTCTTATGAGCAGGCTCAGATAGATTCATGTAGGCTTATTGATAAAGCAATTAAACGATTTAAGATATATGATATATATCTATATATTACACTGAATATGTATAACCCTTTATTTATTTTCTTTCTACAAGAGCTCATATGTATATATTGATGCATTATCTGCAGATTTTAGATATCAGGGTCGTATATTTACTACAACAAGATCATTTGGCATCAACTTTAGCGCTGTTAAATTTAGCAAAGAAATGTTGATTAGGTGTCCAATTTATTCCTATTTGGTTCGATTTACGCTCTAATAAGCATATTAAAAGTAAACATGTTGGGTGTTAGGATAAGAGATTTGGGGATGAAGAGAATGAATGGGGATTCGCCTCCATTTATAGCAAAAAGGGTTTAGGCTTTAGGCATAGATTTGGAAGGTGTAAGATAGTTATACTTATTACTAAGGATGCCTATTAGTGACTCTTGTAAGCTAGAAAGAAAAATATCCATGGTTTGAGGTGTTGGAGAGGTTTCGAACACAAGGAAGGAAATGGGTGAAAAGAATATTTCAAGATGGCGATGAAGATACTCGGTAGGGTGCTTGTAGATATTATAAAAGCAATCAATTAGGTGAAAAGGTCCTAGGTTGTGTACTTGCTTAGCTAGTAACATAAAACCTAGCCGGATTAGGGGTTTCTGGGGTTTTATGTTCAAATCTTGTAACTAGTGTTTATATTTATGTTTAATGATAGTTTAGGTTTATTTGAAGGTTTACACATTGTGCTTGAAGTGGTTGTAAACTTGGTCTAAAGTGTTGTACAAAGTTATAGTGATTTGAAGTGGTTGTAATTTGAATTTTATGCGTTATTTTGTTGTACAGTGAGCTTTAGGAGTGTTGTACCATGATCTATGATTAAATAATATCTTAAATGTTATGCTAAGTGGTTTTGTATACTTGGTTGAAAAGGTGGTAACAATCTAGAATGAAAATAGATGGAAAAGGATGAGTTTGAATACTATGCATAAGTGTCGTGTACCTTGGCTTTGAAGGAGTTGTAATAGGGTTTTTAGAATGAAAGCCTATTCAAAATTGATGTATTATATCTTGTACATATTCCTTGGTAACTTATACATAAGTGGTGGGTAGTGATCTTACATGAAATTAGGCTTTTCTATGGTTTTAAGTATAATTGTGATAGTTGAGATGTTAAATCAATAAAGTACTTGTAAAAGCTGGTTTAGAATTTAGGCTTGAAGTATTTAAGACATTTATATCACATAAACATGATTGAGTTGTAAGGGTGGTTCTGTGAGCTCGTTTATTTTGCTCTGTAAGTTACGTTACATATTTGATATAAGAAAATCAAAATTTTCCCAATGAAAATGAAGTCTTATTTATATCATATCACTATTACATTGAGAAAAATACTGGGTTGTTATAGTGAGTCTCCTATATACGGGTTCACTACCAACAACTAGCTCATGGGTTTGTTCCTCAACCTATTAGAACTGTCAATGAGGCTCAGGCTCAAGCTCATCACCAAACGAAAATGATGTCGATTTCCCTCAATTTGTGACAACAGATCTGTTGAGGTTTCAGGCACAGTCGACTCGGAGAGGGGTCCCACCTTAAATGCACCTGCAATCTAGACCAACGCAACATGATTCGCGTGCTCTGGATTCGAATATCAGATAACAAGCATTAGGGTCTCCTGTTTGACAGTCTACCGGTATGATGGTTGATTCTCATCAATCGGATTTACCTTTGTAGGTATAGAACATACAAGATGAATCAAGTATCTAACGAGTAAATTCAATGACAAGAATACTGCAACTATATCTAGGGAATATGTGTATGGAAAACTTAATTTTAAGAGTGGAGTTAGTAGAGTGCAGGTTTTACCATTTCATTTTTTCTTTGCTGCTAATTAGAGAAGTAATGTCCTTAACTGTTCTTATAGATATGTTATTTTAATTTACAGCGAGTTCCCATCACAAAAAATCTAGACGTACTCACATGAGTGTTGTTACTGTTTTTATTCTTCCCCATGCAGAAGCAGTTAGAGTATTGAAGGTATATTTTTTTAATTCTCTATTTCTTAGTGTATATGTCATGTTATACAATGTGCCAATGCTCATGTTTGATTTTGAATGTATGGTTTTGTGTTCACTGCCAATTCTTAAGTTCTTAGAGCATTATGTGATGTAATTAATGATTATAACATGTGCTTATGAAATGTCTATTTACTTTAATATCTTCGAAACAATGAGCACTATCAAATTCTAAGAATGCATGTTTAAAAAATATTTTGTTTGTAAATGTTGCATGTTGTTGGTGTGTCCCTTTGCTCACTACTAACGTTGCCAACAATTAACCATTATTTCTTCTAATTGTGACTTAAGTTAACACCATGAGAAAGGTGCGCTTTGTGTGTGTGCTGATTTGGATTGCTTATTATTAGTTGCAATTGTCTTTTATTTTTATTATCTTATATGAACATAGTAGTAGCAACAAAGATTTATGATAATGGTAAAAACGTTTTGAATGAATTGTTACAAGGTAAAGAAAAATAACAATGTACAATTCTTATATTTCAGAATTTGTTTAGTCTATAGGACTTAGTCATAACTTTATATACCCAATGCCTATTTTTATTGCATAATATAAGCAAGTCATTCATACTTTCGGTTGTAATGTGAGTTGTCAATTTCTAACTAGATAATGTGTTATTGAACATTTTAACACATGTTAAATTAGTGAAAGGTCACTTGGTTAAAAGAAAATATAAATGTTGTCTTTGTAAGAAAAATACATGTCACACGTTATGTGAATCGCACCGGTATATGCCATGTCATTTATAGATCCCTACAATGAACGAGGTAGTTTTATTTTCATATGAAAGTTTTTATGCGAGAAAAGCAACAAAAAGGGATTCATTTGGAGCTATTTTACTTGAGCTCATAACTTGGAGAAATCTCTAGATGATAAAAAGAAATAGAAAAAATCATAATCTTTGCCACAACTCTTTTTGATGTGTTGCTGACTGAGGATTTTAATGTAATCAAAGATGGAAAGTATCATGTATTCAGATTCAATCATAGCATTTGCAACCGATGTATTTCCTTCAGTTGCGTTGTATGTGAGAACTTGTGTAGTTAAGTGGTTAGAATTTATATTCAAGTATTGTGATCATGTTTGCCATTTAATTGAAAGTGTAGAAACTAGAAGGGGGGTTGAATAGTTTTTCATCGGTTTATGTCCTGATTAAATCTAACACCCCCAATTTACATTGCGCAGCGGGAATACACAATTGGGTGCTAGACACAAGCATCATCACACAAGGTATATTGAACGACTCAAAAGAGAGACGTTTACACATAAATATAAACAAGATTTTCGTAATAATTCTAAAACATAATTTCATCCCATATTGTACTAAAACGATACCAGAGTAAAGCGTTTAGTCCCCAAGGATCTCGACCAGCAAACCAATAAGTTTAGTACAATATACAAACATTTAACGAATTATTCAACAGTAAAAGGATAGAAATAGTTTTTAGACCAACATTCTTCCAAAATCCAACCCACAACATCCATAGCAAAGCTCCATCTTCCATCACTTCCTATTAACTGAAACACATGCTAAAACGAGTCAACAATAATGTTGAGCAAGTCCATAGGTTTATCAAATCACATTTGAACACATGAAGAAAATTAATCATAATCATTTATAGAATTGTCGTACACACAATCTATTTCAAGGCAATACATTGTATTTTAGCTCATGACACCGACCCCTTATCCAAATAGTCACCCACGCCAAATGTCAGCATGACTAGAATAAAACCATTGCCCCTCTAGGGTATCAGTTGCTAGAATACCACATTCTTATTCCCGTAAATTATCCTTCCCAGAGGTTACTCAGCGTAATGCCCTAGTCTCAGATAGGGTGGTCAACCCAATAGTATTATCATTATAATAAGTGGCTATTCCCGACTTACAACATCAAGTCAGAATATAGTTAACGGCTCACGGATTTAGGGTCTTTAACAACAAGGTACTCAATACAATGTAAACAACTTAGGCAACATTCGGGTCCAACAATTACTCATGACTTGTGTTCATTTATTTTTAAATAGCATGTATCCCCCTCGCGGGTAATAAAACATTTAATAGCTAGCATAAAGAGCGAGGCTACAGACTCACCTTAGTATAAGAGATCTAGCGAGATGATCGTCGATGATAGAGGATGCCATTCAAACACGAGAACCGCTACCTATCAAATAAGGCGCGTTCATTAATAATGACTCGAGAAATAAATCATACATAACAATATCAAACTCAAACTCATAAAATCACAATAAACTTGGGAGAAAATGATACAAATAACTCTATTACATTCTTCTATACATTTACTTTACCATTCTACACTTTCGACAAAATCCGCCGGCACATACTACATGTACTAGCTTATTTACCCCTTCTAGACTCGTCAAACGTTTATGAAACGACTCGAGAAATTAACTTACTATATATAGAAATTCCTCCAACAAGTTTATCAAATGAAATTACTTTTAAAGTTCTTTACCCGACTCATCTTCAAACTACAAAATTCGGGCAGTTTTACGTTAATAATTCATACACCCGTTTTAACTTCTTTAAACGACTCCATTTACAAAACCGACACTTGGGTTTTAAAATAAACTCACCCTCTAGGGTTTACACTTCATTATCAGTATGTGACTCATTTCAAAACTTCAATTTATTGTCCCCGATATTCGATCCAAATATCGACAACAACTATATGTAGTGCTGATACGCGTCTCCCGGTACACGAATAATCAAAACATCATAACTTTGCGATCGTTTGGAGCTAGAAGCTCTACTTTATATCAAATCGAAGCTAATGGAATGCTCTACAACCCTAGGCAATTAGTTAAACCATTATCACAACATAAAATACCCGATAATACAGTTTACCCACTGATGTAAAACACCTTTCTAAAACTTGTATAAACTCATGTTTTTAGTTAAAACCAACCATAGTTATGATCATCCCATAACCCTAACACTAACATATATCAAATATTACACTTGAATCATCATCAAAATCAAAACCCTCAAATCAAAATCAAGTTTTTAACAAAACTTTAGGAAGAACACCTTTTGATCATCATAAAAACAACATGCATGATCATAATTCTCACCTACCAAACCTAAAAAAATAAAACTTCTTGCATGTACCCAAATTTAGTACCAAAATGATCTCCTTACAATTATAGAGATGGGACTTGTGTTAGTTTATCTTAGATCATCATATATTTGAAGTAAAAATTGATTGAAGTTGGGTTTTGGGTGAAGAGGGGGTCACGGCTAGCAAAGAAAAAGAAGAGAGAGAGAAAAAAAAATTGTGTGAGTGGTGTGTGTGTGTTTATGTGAAAAAATAAAGCTTTTATATAGTGGTTGAGGGACATTTGTTGTCAATTTGTAGTAGTTATGGCTTAAAATGAAAATAGTTAGCTAAAAAGCGGGAAATAACTATTAGTTAATTTTGAAAATATTTACGGGGCTCGGGTTTCATAAAGATACTTTTATAAATTTAAAACGTACCTCAAATATAATAATATCGACTCCCGACTCGACTTAACACGTCATATAAAAGAAAACATCAAGAATGACAAACATCGAACAACCGACAATAAAACGTAAAATATTTGGCATCCATCGACATCACACTTGCTAATACTCCTTATATTTAGTAAATATAAAATATAAGCCTTCCAACATCGGTTTAAACTTAAACCTCCAAAAATAAATATCATTCAAACTCATCAAAAATTTCAAAAATAGTCGTAAAATAAGATTAAGCAATGACCTCGGTTTCAGGTTATCACATCCCCTCCTTCTTAAAAAGAGAGACGTCCGCGGCGATTATCCTTCTTAAACAAATGAGGATACTTATCCTTAAAAAAATCCTCACGTTCCCAGGTAAACTCTGGTCCACGTCTAGAGTTCCATCTCACTTTCACAATCGGAATCCTACTATGCTTCAATTTCTTAACTTCCCTATCCATAATATCTACATGTTCCTCAATAAAATGCAACTTATCATCAAGTTGAATTTCCTCCAATGGAATCACCACATCCCTTTCAGCTAAACACTTCTTCAGATTAGACACATGAAAAGTATTATGAATAGCCTTAAGTTCATCAGGCAACTCTAACTTATAAGCAACCAATCTAATCCTTTGGATAATCTTAAATGGTCCGATATATCTTGGGCTCAACTTTCCTCTCTTTCCAAAACGAATCACTCCTTTCCATGGAGATACCTTTAACATAACCATGTCTCCTACTTCAAATTCCAACAGTTTCCTTCGGTTATCAGCATAACTCTTTTGTCTACTTCTGGCTGATAACAAATGCTTCTTAATTTGCACAATCTTTTCAGTTGTCTCAAATATCATTTCAGGTCCAGTCAATTGACTTTCTCCTACTTCACTCCAACACACTGGAGATCTACACGTACGTCTATACAAAGCTTCAAATGTGTTGATCCCAAACTCAGATATTAAACCTTTATAGCTTGTTTAAGGGTTGTGATAGAAAGAATAAATTCAATCTAACACTAGAGAAACTTTGCAAGGAAAAGTAACTAAACAAGATGCGGAATATAATGGTTTAGCACAAGAACAAAATGATTAAAGCAAACGTTGAACTTTAATATATCAAAGATATACGAATACCCAATAATGGTATTAGGGTTACAAAAACCTTAAAGTATAAAATGAAAGACAATAGAGAAAGACGCACTTTGCATGATAACCTAGTGAGTCCTTTTATAGGCATAAGGACTCACGTACAAGATTACTACTAACAAACTTGGAAAGTATATCGGAGTAGTAACAGAAACGCGTAATAATCTATTCCAAGTTTATCTCTAGCGGCAGGGCCTTTGACTTCAGCAGGGGAAATAATCCCCCTGCCTTTGTTATTTAGCAGGGGAACTTACTCTAGCAGGGGGACAAATGACCAACTAGCAGGGGTAACTAATATACTTGTATTTATTCCCAACAATCCTCCCCTAAACTTGTGCTTTCACCTAAAGACAAGTTTCTGAATAAATGCTAGCTGATGAGGGTGCTTACAAACTTACTGGCCAAATCTGACTATGCATCATCCTTACCAGATCATAAGCAATAGGTGCTTTAGCATCTACAATCAAGTCAGCCTGTGCTAATTTCTTCAAGGTCTCCTGATTGAAGGGATAATAACGATGATTGATCAAATAAACGCTTACCCCTTCCATTACTATCTCATAGACCCTAGAATTGGTAAACAACTTCCAATACAACAAATTTCCTCCATTCACTGCATCAAATATGGGATCAAATAATTCATGCTCATATATCCTATGCATGCACTCCCAGATCACCCAATCCTTCTCCACACCATCCATAGTAAGAGGTTTTGTAGCAAAGGTCTTTTTCAAAATCTTCCACAGATCTTCTAAGTCCTCACTATCCAAGGTCTGAAACATGACATCTAAACTTAGAAATGTCTGTGCTGTATTGTCAGCTCTTGTAAGCTTCCACCAAGTCCTCCCCTTATGTTCATAAACAACATCTTCTATTATAGCAAATTTCTTCCCAAGTTCACTAGGTGAGATATCATCATTTTCCTGCACAATTAGTTGTTTATCAATTTCTTCATTTGAAGGACGTTGAGACTCCTTAGTAACCATGCCAACTTTTTCCATCCTCTTGAGTCTTTTGGTTGCCCTTTGTGCATTGAGTACAGATCTCTCAATTGCTGGAAAACTTTCACCTGCTTGATGTGATACCCCTGCTTGTGATGATGCACCTGCTTGGGATGATGCACCTGCTTGTGTAGTTTCCAAAGTAATTCCTTCAGCCTTTCTTTTTCTGGATTCCCTAGCTTTCTGCAACACTTCATTTTGCCTCCTAAGATACTCAGCTTCCTCAGGAGAGTTAACAGTCATGAAGTCCTCCACATCCAATTCTCTTAAAACTAGTCTGACTACCCTTTCTATAGCCCCAAAAGTCATGTCTATGAAATCACCATCCTTCCACTTCTTATGTCTCTTGAGCAAAACTTTGTAGTGTGCCAGCGTTCCCTTCTCAGACTTCAAGTATTTTTCCTTCTGAATCTGATTTTCCCTTCTTTTCAGATATTCATTTTGATATTTGTAAACTAGACAAATCAATTCATATCTGTCTTCCAAAGGAGCATTTACTAACTCCTTCTCCCATTGATCTAGAAATTCTTGAACATGAGGCACCCTTTCATCCAACTCTCTATGCATAATTTCAACCTGATTAAGCATTTCTCTGGGCCTCATCTTTTGCATTCTCTGATCCTGCATATCAATCTCCTCTTGTTTTAGCTTGAGAGCTACCTATGCATCATGTTCTTCTTGAGCCCTTTGCTGTTCAAGAGTTCTATGCTTGTATTTTCTCTTGGACTGTTCAACCATAATCCCCTTCCCCTTGTCTTTTGGATCCACTGTTGGTGCTGATTTAGCTTTAGGTGTAGGTTCTCTAATTGTAATTCCCTTCTGAGCTGGTTGCCTTCTATTCTTTCTAACAAAAGTTTGGGTAATAGGCTTAGCAGGGGAATGACTTACAACAGCGGGATCAGCAATAGCAGGGGCAATTTTTGAAGTAGGGGCTTCTTCTTGATTGCCCATAGTTAGCAATGTTTGAGCAATCTCTTTTGTTGCACTCCCCTTATCACTTCCTTTCTCATCACTTCCTTTCTCAGTCCCTTTCTCAACACTTGCTATCTTTCCTTGCTTTAAACCCTGACCACCAGGATATGAATAATACTTAGTAGATTCTTCTGTAGTAGGAACTTCCTCCCCTTTGGAAGCATCCTCATCAGTTGATATGATTATCTTGGGCTTTCTCCTCCCCTCAAGTGTAGCAAGTCTGGTTTCCAAATTGTTGATAACCAGACCTTGCTTTTTAACAGTTTGTACAAGTTGTGCATTCTGCTTTTTCAAGCTCATGCACATATTCGTCAATTCCAAAATGGTCATTGGTTGTATGCTGCTCTCAACCCTAGAATGGGATTTCTCCCCTTTTTGGATATCAATGAGTGAGGGAGAGGACTTACTGATGGTGTCACTATCCTGCTCACCCCTTGAGGATGAGACAGTAGTGGCAGCCAAACCCTCAGTGTGCTCCAACCTCTTGGAGGCTCTCCTCTCTGCTACTTGTGAAGATTCACCAGACAAGGGAGACCTGGCAAACCTGGATTTAGATCTCCTTTAATGTTTTGGATCATCAGGGGGTAGAGGACTGGCAGGGGGTAGTTTCTTGGCAGGGGAATCAGAAGGTTTGTGTGTGGCTGTTTTTGTTTTGGCTTCTTCCTGTCTGATTTGTTTCATCATGATTGAAGTAAGTGGAATGAACCTGCCAGAAAATTGTGGAGATGGTGCCAGGAGTGTGGTGAACAGTTTAGTAGTATGTTTGGTTGCTGAAAAGTAGTTTTTGTGTGTTATGGGACCATGTTCACTCATATTCAGCAAAAGTTCTATAAACCTTGGGTACATACAAAATTTTGAATTGCTTGAAACATTTTTAACCATTCATTTGAAAATTATTTGAGAAAAACAGTACTTCCTCCCTATTGCTAAGCAAATCAGGGCAGAAGCAATCTCACTACCAAATTCATTGTAAGCAGTGGTTTTAGGTGAAAAACATTGTAAAATTGTATGAATCAAATATTTCCAATGTGGGGCAAACTGACCTTTAGCAAACTTACACTTTTGATCAGCAGAAAGAGTATACCCCAATTTAACAAGACCCTTAAAGATGTCAGCCTCAGGTAGGTTGGTTATCCTATCCTCATCATCTAGAATAAGTTTGTCTCTGATGGAGGCAAGTATAATCACCTTGGGATGACCATCTACTGTGCTTTGATTTGTTACCTCTCCATTCACTGTTTTGGTCATGGATTTAGACCAAACTGCTGAATGTGTGAGGTGTAAATCCTAGGGTTGATGAGAAGAGCCACTCTAAAATACGAGGATTTTAGAAAAGCCACATCATCAACAAATTTTGCTGGTTCATCATGTAATAAAGCAATTTGATTATGATTAGCAGCAATTTTGAGAGGCATGATAAAGGTTGAAAACGTTTGAAGGTTTATAATGGTGAGAGTTAGGTGGGATTTAGTCGAGGGAGAGAGATGGACCTGCTGGTGAAGGGAATTAAGTTTTTATAGGCGAATTGAAGAGCTGTGATTGGACCAAATTTTCAAATTGCAAAAATATCGAAGATAAATCTTGATAAAAAAAGTAATTTATTTGAAATAATAAAGAAAAGATTATCAATCAGCAAAGAAAGCGCCTTAAATATCTTTTGAAAATAATAAAATATTCCCTAACCAAAATTTTACCAAGCAGGCCCAACGGCTATAAGCAGGGTAACGGTATTTTCGGCCAACGGTCAAACAAGGGAATGATGTTTAAGCAGGGGAATCAAAAGGTGAAAGCAAGGGGAAACTTTCCTAGGGGTATTAGACTAATCATGGAGAGACCAATGCTAACTAGCTCTGCTCTAATGCACACCCTTGTATACACAAGGTAGATACACAGAAACTCAAGAGTCCTCTATTCAGCAATGGTCTAAGCACAAAAAGTTAACACATAAGTCATCCTGCACCTGGTCAACCTAAGAAAATAAGCATACCCTAGTCACCAACCCTACCTTTTCCCTTACCTATGGTCAATTTAGTCTTGGCAATGTGTACCACACATCTGTACCAAAATAGCAAGCTGTTTTGATATAGAAGGACAAGCACACATTGCAGTGCCTCAAGGTTTCAGAATTCTTACAAGCTTTGCAGCAAGTCTTCATCATTCTAAGCCCTTACTCACCAATGGATATGATCTAGAATCATATATGAGTATCCTAAGGATACCCTCAGTCTTAAAGGTGTGACCTAACCTCCCCTAAAACATAGAGCATATACCTGATTCACCCATGAGTGTAATATGCACCAATTGGATCTCTGCATTGTTAGTCTAAAACCACATATAACCACTTATAAAAAGAACAAACCCAGCTTAAGAGAAAAACTCTTTTAGCAGGGGAAGGACCCCCATCAGGGGAATCTTTGTTCAAAAACAGTGGAATGAAAAGTGATGGAAAAATTGACTAACATTTGTATAACAACAGCAATAAAGCAACCCTGGATATACAAGACACAATAGGCATAAATTTTTAGGGAGAAACCATTCCAATACTTGTAACCAGGTACTGAAACCTCCCTATTTCAAAAGCTTTTGTCAAAAGATCAGCAACATTAAGTTCTGTATCAATTTTCTCAGGAACAATTAGCCCCTTTTCAAAATAATCTCTAATAAAATGATGTCTTATTTCAATATGTTTAGTCTTGCTATGAAAAACAGGATTCTTAATAATTCAAATGGCGTTGTTGTTGTCAATAAATATCTTGGTTTTAAGAAAGTTATACCCATAATCAAGCAGCTGATTCTGAACCCATAGAACTTGACCACAGCATGCAGCAGCTGCTACATACTCAGCTTCAGTTGTTGATGTGGCCATAATAGTCTGCTTCTTACATTGCCAAGATATAAGTCTGCTTCCCAAAAATTGGCATCCACCTGTTGTAGACTTCCTATCATTGTTGTCACCAGCATAGTCACTATCTGAGTAGGATATCAGCTCAAATGGTGACCCCTGGGATACCAAAGTCCTAAGGTTGGATGGCACTTTAGATACCTAAAAATTCTCTTTACATGACACTCTGTTGGTGCCACCTGGTATCTTGCACATAAGCAGACTGCAAACATGATGTCAGGTCTTGAAGCTGTGAGGTACATGAGAGACCCAATCATAGACCTGTAATTCCTGACATCTATAAGCTTTCCAGGACCATCTTTGCCCCATGGATGATCCTTGTCCATTGGTGTGGACACCTTCTTTCCCTCAGACATACCAAACTTCTTCACAATTTCAGCCACATATTTGTCTTGTGAGATAAATATTCCATATTTCCTCTACTGAACTTGTAACCCCAAAAAGAAGTTTAGCTAACCCATGGCACTCATTTGGAATTTGTCCCGCATCAACTTGGCAAACTCTTTGCTAAGCATAGAGTTTGTGGACCCAAAGATGATATCATCAACATAGACTTGTACCAACAGAAGGTCACCCTTTTGTTTCTTGATGAACAGGGTCTGATCAATCTTCCCCCTGTTGAAGCCATTATCCAATAGATATTTAGAAAGAGTTCCATACCAGGACCTGGGAGCTTGGTGAAGTCCATACATAACCTTTTTCACCTTGTATACCTTGTCTGGATGTTCTGGGTCTTCAAACCTTGGAGGTTGCATAACATAGACTTCTTCATCAATGGTGCCATACAGAAAGGCACTCTTTACATCCATTTGGAACACTGTGAAGTCCATAAATGAAGCATAAGCAAGAAATAATCTAATGGCTTCAATCCTGGCAACTGGAGCAAAGACTTCCTCATAATCAATGCCTTCTTCCTGTGTATATCCTTGCGCCACCAGTCTTGCTTTGTTTCTGACTACTATACCCCTCTCATCCTTTTTGTTCCTGAGCACCCACTTTGTCCCAATAGGCCTTGCCCATTTTGGACAATCTACTAGAATCCAAACCTCTTGAATGTCAAACTGTAAGAGCTCCTCTTGCATAGCTTCAACCCAACTTGGATCATTTAAAGCCTGAAAAATCTTCTTTGGCTCTTCTTGTGAAAAAATGCAGTAAACAGACAACACTGCATGTTGTCATGGTTAAACTTCATGGTGATGTTAGCAATGAAGTTGTGCTCCTTTGCTGTATACCTTGTATGTCTAGGGGCTTCAGGATCACCAATGATTTGTGAGAGAGGGTGATCCTTATTGATTCTGTAGGGTGGCTTAATACAAGGTTTTTACCTAGTAAGAAAGTATCGTTGTTCCAGTCTCTTCGAATTGAAAAATGGATTAAGTGTGCGACTCAGTCGTTCTTTGGTGGAACAAATAGTTATGTCGTTGTAGTAATTAAAAAGTGCAAGACTTTAATGTAAAAAGCCGGTAAAAAAAATCTAACTCTAATTTAAAATAAAAGACGAGAATTTAAAGCGTGACGAAAATTAAAAGGGCAATTAATGTAAATAACGCAAACTTAAATCTATCTAAGGCAAACTTAAAACGCAACTAAAATTTAAAACTAAGGCAAGGCTAAAATAAATCTAAGGCAAGTAAACTTAAATTGCGACTAAGGAAAAAGGCGGGAAAAGTAAAGCTTGAAAATTAAAATTAAAAACTGAAAGTTAAAAGAACCTGAAAACAGCTCACTCGGAATAATCCTTCGTTCGGAATAAATCACTCGTCCGGAATGTCACCTTCGTTCGGAATGATTCTTCTTCACTCGGAATAATTACCAAACCCTTGATTCGGAACAAATGCTTCAGTCGGAATAAAAGCTCATCCGGAATATGTCACTTCATCCGGAATACACCCTTGATTCGGAACTTCCACTGATTCGGAATGTCTGGCTTGGTTCGGAATGTTTGCTGATCCAGAACAATGTCTTGATTCGGAATAAATTACCTTGATTCGGAATGTCTTGATTCGGAATGTCTTGATTCGGAACAATCAATGTTCCGAATGAACAATCCCAAATCCTTCGTTCGGAATTAATTCCGAATGAACCAAACTGATTCGGAAAAGGTTCCGAATGAACAAGCCTTGATTCGGAACTTTGAATGTTCCGAATGAAGGTGTTGATCCGGAATAATTAATTATTCCGAATAAAACTCCTTGGTTCGGAACTTCTTCTTGGTTCGGAACTTCTTCTTGGTTCGGAACTTATTCCGAATGAACAGCTGATCCGGAACAATAAATGTTCCGAATGAATAGCTTGATCCGGAATAATAAATTATTCCGAATAAACACTACTGATCCAGAATAATTTGCTTGTTCGGAACAATCACAAAATCACCTTCCCTCGGAATGTGTTGTTGATTCGGAATGTACCTGGGAACAGATGAACAGCGAAGAACAAGTAAAAAGCAAATATACATGAATCTAATCTAAACTTAGCAAAATCAACCACAAGATTAAATCAAACTAATAACAAATAATCAACTAATCATAAACAATCAAACCAAAACAATAAAACTAACAATAATAATCAAAACAATCAAAACCCACTTAATCAATTTAACAAAAACTCAAGAACATGAACATGAACAATAAACATAAAGATTAAAGAAAGGAAGATAGGAGATCAAACAATAAAGTAAAGATTGACAAGAATTAAAAGAAAACTTACTTGAAATTAAAGGTATTTAAGGTGCAAGACAATTAAGGTAAATGACATGTAACTAAATGACAAGGAAAATAAAATGGAAGAACTAATTGTCACTATTAGCCAACAAGAGAAAATGAAATGATTATCTAATCTATTTATAGGGGAGATTAGGGAGGTGCTTAGGAAGCTTCCTCCCCTCTTTCTTCTTTTCCTTAATTGCACCATTAAGTCCTTAATCTTCTTAATCTTTTGACTTTAATGACTTTGTCTCGGGATTTCTTCAAACTCGTCTTGTAATTCTTCAATAAATTAGACTTGAGTTTCTTCGGCTTTTAGTAAACTTTCGTCTTTTGAATTTTTCTTCGATAAATCTTCAGAATTGGTCTTGGACTTCCGTTCTTTTTGCACTCTTGATTTCTTGACTTCGTCTTTCGTCTTTTTCTTTGATAAAAGCCCGTGAATGCCCGTGTTTTCTCCCCTTTTCACAATTTCGTCCTAAATCACAACAAAAACACAAACCACGCATAATTCCGACATTTACGACATAAAATACACGTTTTGGCTTGGTTATTATTGTAGTTAAGTGGTAAAAAGGACGGGTGTTTACACACCTATCAAATCCCCTACACTTGACCATTGCAATGTCCTCATGCAATGCATTAGTTACAAAGCACGATTACACTTTTCATCATAATCAATCCACGTTGGCCTTTATTAAAGAGATAGAAAATTATAAACATTCAAAGTAAAGAAATAAAAAACATACCTTCAGGTTTTGAAAATGTCATGAATGATCATCATCCTCAAGTTTTCACTTTCTCCAAACCAAGATTAAAAACGAGATCATTGTTATTATAAGTTAGCAAACTAACACGAACTCATGTGGGCCAATTATTTACTTAGACTCCCTTATTCGTAGGTGTATCTCTTATATTTTATTGTTGTCTTGAATGATCACGAGGATGCATTGTTTGACTTATTTCGATAGTTATTTAGGCCGAAAATAAAGTGAACGATTTAATCAATAGTTAGCTAAAGGACAAAATCTTTTAAAACTGCTTCTCGGGACCTCATAAAGTTCATATCTTGGCATAACTCGCTTCGCGATTTGAGACCTTTCTCGGACCGATATTTGGCAGCGACTTCATACTTTAAATCTTGAGAGACGTTCATGAAATAATGGCCTTCTCTTCATAATAGGAATTTCTTCACTTTGAAGTTTTGAGAGATTCTTCATATTTGGACCACGACTTCTTCATTTTTCTCCAATCTTTATTTGGGATTTTGATATACAACGATCCGCCTCCTTTTTGGACTTGGATCTATTTATCCTCATACCTTGTCAGGGCCTTTTTGGATAGACTTCTCCATGATCTTTACGGGAGTATTTGCTTTTCGTCGTGTGTCTCGATCCTTCATATTGATCTTTGATAAATGATTCTTCACATCACTTTGGATCTTTAGCAACAAAATGTAGCCCTCATGCCTTGTTAGGGCCTTTTCAGACTCGCCAATCTTCACATCCCGCTTCAATAAGTTATGCCTTGGCTATGAACTCTAATCCATACCGAGCAACTTTTAAACGATCTTGGGCTAGAAGCTAAGTAACTTTTCAAATCGTACAACCTTATTTATTGCAGATAAATTTATTAACAAGCGATGGGAGAATAGGCTTATAATTAACTCACATAAATTCCCGAAAGAATACCAAACTTATAATTGACTCTATCATCTCTCGTTCTCCACAATTTAAAATCTCAAGGAATAAGACTCGTGGATGCTTAGCCTATTAAATCAAAGTTTTGGGTTTTCGAGTCATCTATAGGATCTTGCAAACTCTTAGACTTTTTCAAGTTTAGAAATCACATTTTAAAGTTCCCTTGATAAACAACTCTCTAGGATCAATTATAGGAACTTACGAAAAGTTCTTGTTCTTAACCCGTGAGAGTTAAGACTTTCGCGTTTTATAGCTCCCTATATAAAAGCCTAGCAAAACTTGACTTAAACACGTTAAGGATACTAGCTAGAGTAAACTTAGACAAGTAAACTCGGGTTGAGTCAAAAGATTCACAACGTTTGAAAATTAAAACCACTTTATTAAAAATTTATTCTAATAAGGAAAGAAAATAACTATACAAAGGGAAAAATAAATAGGCCAAAATAGATCAAAAATTTTGAAAAATGTCGAAAATTTGATTTTCCGGTTAAAATGAGGACAAATACAAGGAAAAGGCCGCTTAACTTCGATAGAAGTCCCCCCTACACTTAAGATAAACATTGTCCTCAATGTTTAAGCATGTGGGAGTAAACTCCCCTACACTTAGGACATTGTGCACTTTGTTTAAATCTCGCTAAGGAAGAGACAACTAAAGAGATTCCTATTTTAATATTGGAAAATATAAAATAGTGAATCGAAAAGAGTTTAGGATAGAACCGGGAAAATGGGAACACGGAATCACGGGTCATCAAAAATCATCAAGAGTGGATCATTGTTGGAAATACGTTTTACGTATTAAGAAGGATCGGTCACTCCAACAATAGTATATGTAATAGCTCGTAGTTTAGTTATCTTAATATTAAACAAACAAGGCCAAGCCAAGCCTACAACATGTGTAGGCCGGCGGCCCAATGCAAGCCCAAGCCCATCATATGGGCTTGGTATATAAACCCTCTCCTTTGATGGAGAGGGTGGTGTGGTTTCATATTTTTCACATAGTAAACATTTCTTTCTCTCTCTAGCTTTGTGTGAAATCCACCATCTCTCTATCTCTTTCTCTCTCTAGAAACATAAGCAAGATTTACAATCCTACAAATGGTATCAAGAGCCATGGGATGATTGTATTGTTCATGTGTTTGTATTCTTGATTCATACGCCATTTTTGATCCATTTTCACACGTCCAAAATTTTTTTGTGTGTTTTTGATGGTTTTTTCTTGATACAAATCTTCTACATAGTTGTGGTAGGGATTTGGTATAGTTACTTTGGCTAAAAACACAAAATTTTTGGGTGTTTTGATCATTTTTTGGCTTAAAATCACGAATTGGTTGAGTTTTGTCCGAGAAAAGTGGGAAATATTCCGATCTGGTCATCGGAAAGGGGTTTCTAGTACATTCCGATCAGTGTAATCGGAATAGGGTTTAGGCATTCCGATTGGTATTCCGATCACGACATTCCGATTGGCATTCAGATTGGCATTCCGATTGGTATTCCTATTGACATTCAGATTTGGTATTCCGATCACGACATTCTGATTGGCATTCAGATTAGCATTCCGATTGGCATTCCGATTGGCATTCAGATTTGGTATTCCGATCACAACATTCCGATTGGTATTCAGATTGGCATTCCGATTGGCGTTCAGATCAAGTATTCCGATTAGGTTTTCTGATAACTCATTCCGATCATCATTCCGATCACTATTCCGATCACTATTCCGATAACAAAATTATTCCTTAAAAAATTTGTGTGTAATTTTGACTTGGAATTTTTGGTTTATTGCGAACATATTTTAGGGGATTTTAACATTGTTTCTCGACTTCAACTCACAAGAACAAACACATTTACTTTCTTTCATTGATCGATCAAAGTTTGTAAATCTTAACTTATTGAAATGGAGTACACATCTCTTACGGATAAGTCCATCCTCTCGGGTACGGATAATCGTCCACCAATGTTGGTGAAGACTATGTATGAGGAATGGGCTTCCCAAATGGAACTTTATATGTTGAACAAGGAGAATGGACATCTAATTTAGGCATCGGTGCTCAATGGACCATTAGATTATGGTACCGTGACGGAAGGCACGACTACTCGTCCTCGCACAACGGGTGAGTTGACTGGAGATATGAAGATTCAAGATAAATGTGATAAGTATGCAACAAACATCATTCTCCAAGCCCTTCCTCCAGATGTCTACAAACTCGTCAGCAAACATAAAGTTGCCAAAGAGTTATGGGATAGAATTCGGGTTCTCATGCAAGGCACCTCGTTAACTAAACAAGAACGAGAGTGTAAGCTTTATGATACTTTTGATAAGTTTGCCTATGTGCCAGGGGAGACTCTCAATGATTACTATCTGAGATTTACCCTATTGTTGAATGAGCTCAATATCTATGGCATGACAATTCCTACCTTTCAATTGAACACCAAGTATTTGAACACTCTTCCTTCAGAATGGAAAAAATACGTGACGGATGTTAAATTGGCTAAGGACTTGCATAACACCAATATGGATCAACTTCAAGCTTTTCTTCAACAACACGAATGCCATGTGATCGAGGCTCGGTTGTCTACACCTCAAGTTCATGATCCACTTGCAATGTATGCTTCTCAACAAAACATGGCTTATACTTATCAACAACCATCATACTTGCAGCAGCCACCACCACACATCTATCAGCAACCATCCTATCAACCACCAATGATGCCACAGCAAGAATATCAACAAAGTGTTCATCAACAATCTTTTCCACAGCAACCACAATATCAGACATCACCATCACAAGCCAACACTTCTCCATTGGGCTATACTCCTCAGCAAGGATATTTTCCAATAGAAGCACAACCAGCACAAGCTTTCTACTCTAATGAACTTCCACCAATCCAAGCACCGATCTTTACTCCAAATGATACGCCAGCTGATGTTCTAAACCATCTCACTGCTTACTTGTCAAAACTTGTTGCAACTAGAGGATTTCCACCAACAAACAATCAGCTCCGCACCTCATCAAATCCTCGACAACAAGCCACTGTTCAAGATGGTCAAGTGATGGTGCAACCAATTCAGGGAAGGCAAAATTCATATGGACCTCCTACAAGGACTGGGAACAATCAAGCTGTGAATTCTCAAGCTAGTGGAAATGGGAGTCCTATTGGTCCTAAGAAGGTTGTGACTTGCTACAATTGCCGAGGACAAGGTCATATGGCTAGGGAATGCACTCAGCCGAAAAGGAGGAGGGATGATGCATGGTTTCGTGAGAAGATGTATTTGGTTGATGCTCAGTCTAAGGGGAAGATCTTGGATTCAGAGGAGTTAGCATTTCTTGCAGACCCAGGGGTAGCAGATACTGAAGGCATTGCAGTCGTCTCCACTTCTAATGCAGCTTATCAAGCGGACGATCTTGATGCATACGATTCAGATTGTGATGACATTCACTCTGCCCAAGCTGCTCTCGTTGCTAATCTCTCTCACTACGGTTCTGATGTCATCAGTGAGGTACCAACCACATCTAATAATATTGATGATAACCAACATCAAGTTGGGCATGAAAATGACAACCTCGAACAGCATTCGAGGACTAGTAACTCAAATGATGTGGTACCCAACCCAACACATTTGAGTGAACCTCAACCAAATGCTACGACGGGTATGGAATCTTATGCTCAACATGATTTGGTCATGGTGCCTAAACATATTATTGATCAAATGCATATGGCCCTCAGACAATCCGTAGATACGAATTCCACCCTAACTGCTGAGCTTGCGTTGCATAAAGAAAAGGTCAAAGCTTTTGAAATGGTCCCTCAAGCTGAGAAAATAACATGTTCTGAATTTGACCAATTTCGTTTTGAAAAGATTGAACACTTGAAAGAAATAGAATCATTAAAAGCTAATCTTTCCAATGAATTAAAAGAAAAAGAGTCGGTTGTCAATGATTTTCAGAAACTTAAAATGGATTTCGAAACTCTCGAGTCTAAAAAGGTTGAATCAGAAATTAATGCTACCAAACTTCTTAAATTCAAAGAACAACAGCTTTTAAAACAATACGCTTCCACAAAAAATGTTCATCTTTTAACTAAATCATTTAAAGAATTCGAACTTAAGCGTCTTCAAGATTTACCACCTAATCCTGGTTATGCAAAACAAGCTCAGGAATATATTCCCGGTCTTTATGATATGACCATAATTGGAAAATTGAAAGAAGCACCTTTTGTTCGTAGTACTGAGGAGACACAATTACTTGGGGATGAAACTCATTCTAAAATGCTTTCAAAATTCCATACAATTGATTATGATCAACATAACAAAGATCAATTTTCGAAAAAGACACGCATTCGCTTACAAAAGGAATTAGCAGAATTAACAGTTCTTGTGCCCCAAAGTTTGTCAAATGAAAACCTTCCTAGTACGTCTCCTACACTCGTCAAAAAGGATTTAACGAAGTTAATTCCACCGGTAAGTAAGGCATCCGTTAACTTAAATACGGTTCACCAACACTTAGCCGATTTTGACAAGGTCATTTTGGAACGTACGACGGCTTCGGCCATAACGGAAGGTGAATGGAACTTTGAGCACACTAGAGCTGCGTTCCGAGATGAAATTATTCCGTTTGTAAAGAATGTTAAAGCTTGTCTTAGTAATCTTGATCAGGATTTGTATTTGGAAATAGAAGAAGTTAAACGTGTTTTCAATGAAATGGATGATGCTTATGAAAACAGTTTACTTGAAATAGAACGAGTTTCACGCCAAAATGATCAGCTTCTGAAGCAAGTGATGTCTCATGATATTGTTTCCCTCTGTGTGAATAAACGTGTTGATAATGATTCTATTGTGCATAATATTGAAACTGTGGATAATGTGGTAGATAGTACTTGTCACGAATCTGACGCTGAATTTTTAAAGCTTCAAGATTCATATTCTTCGCTTTCAAAACGTTTTGATGAGATTCAAACACATTGTATTTCGCTTGAATGCAAGCAACAATTTATTCAAGAAATCTTTGAAACGTCATTCGAAGGTGTTAATATCGATGATGCAAATTTTGAAAAGAATTTTCGATTGAATTTACAATCAAAACAGCGTTAGCCAAGTGACAAGGTTGCTCAATCTTTGCCGATAGACATAGAGAAATCTAAGGAGATTCACTGTGTGAACGTACTTGAGGTCGCTGAGAATTTTAAACTTGATCTAGATAATCGAGTTTCCAAGATTTTGTCCAAAGTTGATAACTTAAAACAGAAAAATACACGACTCTTCGATTCAGTAAAGCCCGCATGTGTTGATACCACTGCACATAATCAATCATTGATTGAACAATTGAATCGAAAGTCGGTGGAAATATCTGATTTGAGGGAACAAATTTGTGATAAGAATCTGGTCTTGGCTGAGTTAAAGGAAACACTTCGAACTCTAAAAGGTAAGAATGTTGTGGATAACGCAGCCACTATCTCAGCATCGTCCTCTAGTGCAATCAAAAGGAACCTAATAGCCGTCACACCACTTAACAAGGGCCCTAAGACTAAACCATCTCAAACTTTGGTCACTAAAGATAAGGCGGAATCAAAACCAGCTTCTAATATTCCCGTGTTGCCTTCTACAGGAGTAAGCACCACTACTAAGGCTCAAAGATCTAAGCTTAAGCGAAACAAGAAGAATGATAGGATCTTGCCCCCATCTAGTAGTCAAGAGAAGAAGAAAGTAGAAGCCCATCCTAGGAATGTTATTTCTGTTTTGAATAAAAAGAATCATGTAGCTAAACCTAAAGGCTCTGTGGTTGTGCAGCGTTCTAAGCCTACTGTGAATTCTAATTTAAAATGTTGGAATTGCAATGAATGTATGTTTTCTAGTCGTCAGGATTCTTGCCTTATTGACCATGTGAATGAGATGCAGGCCCGGAAAAATGGATTAGAATGGAAACCGACTGGGAAAGTGTTAACCCAAGTTGGTTGGATGTGGCGCCCCACTGGTAGAACTTTCACTATAGTAGGAAATACGTGCCCTTTGACTAGGATCACTCCCACTAAAGCGAAGAAAGCGTGCCCTTTAACTAGGAGTACCAAGGCTACCAAAACACAAGCGTGTCCTTTAACTAGGAACACCAACACTACTGTAGGAACAAAGTGCCCTTTAAATAGGTCTACTCCCACTGTAGTGCCCGCTAATACTCCAAAACCTCAAAAAATTGGAACAGTAAAACCTGTAAATGCTAAAACTCACATTCGAAAATGCAGGAAATCTAAGGATAACAAAAATGTTAGCAATTCTGATAATAACATATCTGTATCTGCTAACACTCCGGAACCAATAGTTTCCAATGCATTGTCTACTGTTGTGATTGAAAACAGGTGGTCCAAATTGTTCTCTGGTATTTGGACTCTGGTTGCTCCAAGCATATGACCGGAGATCGCTCTCAGCTCAGAAATTGCGTCAGCAAGTTTCTTGGTACGGTTAGATTTGGAAATGATCATATTGCAAAGATAATGGGTTATGGTGAATATCATATTGGGAATGTTATAATTTCAAGAGTGTATTACGTGGAAGGTCTTGGTCACAACTTATTTTCTGTGGGACAATTTTGTGATGCAAACCTAGAAGTTGCTTTTCGAGAGCATACCTGCTTCATTCGTAATTTGGAAGGGGTTGATTTATTGAAAGGTACTCGAGGGAATAATTTGTATACTTTGTCTCTACAAGACATGATGGCCGCTTCTCCCGTATGTCTTCTCTCCAAAGCATCGAAGACTAAGTCTTGGTTATGGCATCGACGGTTATCTCATCTTAACTTTGACGCTATTAATCATTTGGCGAAAAATGAACTTGTTCGTGGTCTTCCTAAACTTTCATTTCACAAGGATCATTTGTGTTCCGCGTGTACAATGGGGAAAAGCACTAAGAAATCTTACAAACCCAAGACGGAAGACACCAACCAAGAGAAACTTTATCTTTTGCATATGGATCTTTGTGGGCCAATGCGTGTTGAAAGTCTTAGTGGCAAAAAGTACATCCTCGTCATTGTCGATGATTACTCTCGGTTTACATGGGTGAAATTTCTTAAAGCAAAAAATGAGGCACCTAAATTCATCATCAGATTTCTCAAGATGATTCAAGTGCGTCTCAACACTACTGTCCGACGCATTCGTACAGATAATGGAACCGAATTTGTGAATCAAATTTTGCGTGATTATTATGAGGAAGTTGGCATATCTCATGAAACATCCGTTGCATGCACTCCACAACAAAACGGTGTCGTTGAAAGGCGAAATCGCACACTTATGGAAGCTGCTCGAACGATGTTAATTTACGCAAAGGCTCCATTGTTTTTATGGGCAGAAGCAGTATCTACAGCAGTGTACACCCAAAACCGGTCACTAATTCGTAAACGCCATGGTAAAACACCTTATGAGCTACTCCATGGAAAAGTACCAGATTTATCATATCTTCATGTATTTGGTTCTCTTTGCTATCCAAATAATGATGGTGACAATTTGGGAAAACTTCAACCAAAGGCTGATATCAGTATTTTCATTGGTTACGCACCCGCAAAGAAGGCATACCGAATCTACAACCGTAACTCTCGCAAGATCCTCGAAACTATGAATGTTGATTTTGATGAGCTGACAGCAATGGCTTCTGAGCAAAGCAGCTCTGAACCCGCACTTCATGAAATGGGACCCAGTAATATTAGTTCTGGTCTTGTCCCAAATAACCCTACTTCATCATCATTTACACCACCTACTAGGAATGAATGGGATACGTTGTTTCAACCGTTCTTTGATGAATTCTTTACTCCTCCAACCATTGTTGCTCCAGAACCTGAGGTAATAGCTCCGGTAACCGAAGTTGTCGCTCCAGCAACCGTTGCACAATCAGATACATCTGCACCAACAATTGGTCAAGATATACCTTCAACAAGTAATTCTCAACCAACACATGTTTCAACTACCCATGTCATGCCTATTGATGATGAAGAGGATGATGATGATCATGATTTGGAATTCGCTCAAATGCGTGAACTTCCATTCTTTGGTGTATCTATTCCCGACCCTAATCAAGTCGGGTCGTCCACCTCAGAGGAAGCTCCTTCTACAGTTTACTCCAATCCACGGATTCGTGAACATGACAGCAAGTGGACAAAGGATCATCCTATAGATTCTATTATTGGTGACCCTAATCGTCCAGTATCCACACGAAGTCAGTTACAAGAAAGTGCAGTGTTTTGTCACTTTGATGCTTTTCTCACTGAAGTTGAACCTAAGACATGGCAACAAGCTTTTACTCAATCCTGTTGGATAGAAGCTATGCAAGAAGAACTTAACGAATTCATACGTCTTAATGTTTGGGAACTTGTCCCATGCCCGGATCAAGTGCAGTTACTCACTTTGAAATGGGTTTACAAGGTGAAACTCGATGAGTTAGGCGGAATATTGAAGAACAAAGCTCGTCTAGTAGCTCGTGGATACAAGCAATTATTGGGCATCGACTTTATGGAATCCTTTGCACCTGTTGCCCGTTTGGAAGCTATTAGACTATTCCTCGCTTATGCAGCCCATATGAATATGGTCGTCTATCAGATGGATGTGAAGACGGCATTTCTTAATGGTGAACTCAAGGAAGAGGTCTATGTTCAACAGCCGGATGGTTTTGTGAATCCTAATTATCCTAATCATGTGTACAAGCTTAAGAAGGCTCTCTATGGGTTGAAGCAAGCTCCTCGCGCATGGTACGATCTTTTGTCACAATTCCTCATTACACAAGGCTTCGCAAAAGGCAAGGTGGATCCTACGCTGTTCATTCAGAAACGAGGTAAAGATATGATTATGGTACAAATATATGTTGATGATATTATATTTGCAGCCACGACCCAAACCTTATCCGACGAGTTTGGGACACTCATGTCTTCCAAGTTTAAGATGTCAATGATGGGCAAGGTATCATTCTTCTTAGGTCTTCAGATATCTCAGAGTCCCAGAGGCATCTTTATCAATCAATCCAAGTATGCCCTTGAATCGCTTAAGAAGTATAAGATGGAATCTTGCGACCCCGTGGATACTCCAATGGTGGAACGAACTAAGCTTGATGCAGATCCACATGGAGTTGCCGTTGATCCGACACTTTATCGTGGAATGATCGGTACTCTTCTGTATATCACAGCCAGTCGACCTGATCTTCAATTTGCTATATGTATGTGTGCCAGGTATCAAACTAGGCCTACTGAGTTACACTTAGCTACTGTTAAAAGGATCTTTCGATATCTTAAAGGAACCATTAATCGGGGACTTTGGTATTCGAAGGACTCTTCTATTGCACTAATGGCATATGCAGATGTGGATCACGCGGGTTGTCAAGATACAAGGCGTAGCACGAGTGGAACTTTGCAACTACTAGGAGATCGATTAATCAGTTGGGCATCAAAAAGGCAGAAAAGCGCTGCAATTTCAAGTACGGAAGCAGAATACATAGCTATGTCCGGTTGCTGTGCTCAAATTCTTTGGATGAGATCGCAATTAACCGACTATGGCCTAGGTTTCAACAAGATTCCGATGTACTACGACAACAAGAGTGTCATTGCCTTATGCTGCAACAACGTTCAATTCTCCCGGTCGAAGCATATTGACATTCGCTACCACTTCATCAAGGAGCAAGTGGAAAATGGAGTAATAGAGCTTTACTTTGTCCGATCTGAGTATCAATTGGCGGATATTTTCACGAAGGCTTTAGATCGCGCTCGAATTGAATTTTTGGCCGACAAGCTAGGAATGAGAACCTTCTCGCCTGAGACTCTTAAGGAACTAGCAGATGAAGCGAAAGAATAGTGGTGGTAAAACTATTCTCCGTATCCTTGGTGATCATTTGTATATATTGTTTATATTTTTATCCTCAAAAGCAAAATACAAAAATACAAAACCATATAAAAACCATAAAAAATGAAAAATTCAGAAAAATCCAAAAATATTTTTAATTTATTTTTCAAAGGCATGTCTTTTGGTACGATAATATTTATGGCCTTAGAAATGTTGATTAATATCGACACGGCGCCATAAATAGAGTTCGTACAAAAGTTGTAAATATTTCATAAAACATGCCTAAATGGCTTGTAGTTATTTCAGACTACAACCCGGTTTTCACATTAAAGTCAGGTATTTCTTATGAAAGCTTTGGCTAACAACGGGAATTAATTTTCTCGGGCAAGGTTTACTTTAAAACCTTGTAAGGGATCAAGTTTACTTTTAACTTGGTCTAACACAAATATATGTACGTTTCAGTGCATTTATTTGTTAAAACAAGAGAAGTCTTGTTTTTATGAAGCTATCATCTCTACAACCATTGCTATCTACAATTGGTATCTACATACTCGACGATGCGACTACTCAAATGACGACTACAGCTCTTTCGATAGAACACGGGTCAACAATTGAGGGGGAGCAATTGTCAAGCATTCAGAATCTTCGATGCCGAAAGTGCCAAGTTCACAAGTTGGTGTCAAGACAACAATACCAATCGTACACGTGGTGTCGAGAGATGACTTCAGACGTGACGAGGCGACCAACATATGCTGACAAGAACCATTTGATCTTATCATATGATGTTCTCATCAATCAGGTCCAACCTTGTCAATTTTTTTCTAATATGGTGAATATGTGATCATGTTACAAATCGGTATCATATCTCATACGTTTGATATCATGAAGATAAAATGGACTTGCATTTTTCTTCCCAAAACCTTTGTTAAAACTTCATTAAATCAATTGATATTAAAAACATCGATAGGGTTAATATTTTTAATATGGGGGAGAAAATGTGATTTAATATGGGATATTATCACAAATGGTTTGACTTAATGTGCTGGCTCATCCCGACATATGCAAAATGTTTTCGAATATCGTGGCATATGTTAAGGGGGAGAAAAATGGATTTGCTATATCAAAATGGATTTTCATGGTGACATATACTTACCCAAACCTCATTTAATTCACGACGATGAAGATTGTGGTGACATAAGGATGGTAGGATAGGTTAAGTCCAATGATTCTTCCAGAACCGGAGGAATCTTCCCAAGGACATTCCATAGCTAGAAATAGTAGTCCTTAGGAAAGATGGAGAAAGATTGTGAACGTAGCTGAATGCCGACCAAGTACTTAAGTTAGCACTGGAACAATCACAACAAGGTGCTAGTTATGACGTATTGGTAAGCATTGAAGGGGTTGAAGAATGAAAAAGAATTGTAAAGATAAAGGGTGTAAAGAAAGAAGCCCTCCTTACAACTTTAGGCAGAAACCGGGTCAATACATATGCTATTAAGATCATTTTAATGAATCTTGATATTGAAGACAGACATCATGGACCCAGTGATGCAATGCACAACCCATCCCAGCTAACTCAGATATCTCTCAAAAGGTATTTGTTTTAATCACACGGAGACAACACGTTATCTATCGATTTATTCACTCCGAATAAATTGGTATTGAAATGGTGGCACTCCTCTCCAGCCTCCGATCACTAAAATCCAAAGTGCACGATCGAGTCTAGAGCCATTTGAGATCATCAAATATCTCACTAGGACACACTTTCATATTTCCTTGCTTCTTCACACACTGTGAAAAGTAAGAAAGAATTTAAGAGTCCTACGCAAAATCTTCATGATCTTGCCTGAACATCCGAGTAATACGAAAGTATTTACAATGAAGATGGAAATCCTTCTTGAGCGAACATCAAAAAGCTCATGGTAGGTGACTTGTGCGATTCTTTATGAATCAAACTTGTGATAACTGGAAAGCAACAGCTGTTTAATTCTTAACTGAATTTAAACACGTTCCAGGCCTCTACGCAATATCTCATTGATCTTGCCAGAACACTCAGAGTGATACTTTTGTGTTCACTGTGATGAGCGGAAATCCTTCTAGTGTTAACCTCAAACAGCACTTGGTAGGTAACTTGCAAGATTCTATACGAATCAAGCTCGTGACAACTGGAAAGCAACGATGGTGCGGTTCTTAATTGAATTTCACTTGTTCCAGGAACATGAATTGACGGCTTCAAATCATGCGGATATCTTTATCCAAATGATTCACTCTTTATGTTCGCAGTCAGCTTTGGATGGTCGAATAAAGAGAACGGGTTTACCCGCGAAATCCTGTCAGGAAGTTACTTAATTGAAACTATCCGTCACGGGTACGATATCTAATATCGTCCAACGGTCTTCACCGACCAGAGGTAAAATGCTACCGAATTAGAATGAAATGTTCAAAGCCATTTCATTCGTGTCTACTTATGTTGCGGCATTTGAAGACGGTGGCGTTGCGGAATCCGAGAAGAAGTCGTCCCCGCATGCTTATACTATATGCACTTAATACCTCATCTAATTCAAGAAAGCCTAAAAGTTAAGTCTTCCGCTGTATCGAACTCTGAAGCTTTCAAGAATTACTAAGGCATAAGTATGTGGGACGTGAGGTCACGAAGAGGCGAAGATCACAAGTGAAGGATGCACGAGATCAAGGCAAGAGATTAATGCTCAAGACTGATATCAAAGATCACATCAGCATGTTCACTAGAAAAGAAAAAGAAAAGAAAGACGAAGACTACGAGCTCAAGACAAGCATAGTATGCTAGGTTCATTTCATTATTGTAACTCGGGTAATGCCCTTGTTTGGAGTGACCTCCCTTAGGGGGAGATTGTTGGAAATACGTTTTACGTATTAAGAAGGATCGGTCACTCCAACAATAGTATATGTAATAGCTCGTAGTTTAGTTATCTTAATATTAAACAAACAAGGCCAAGCCAAGCCTACAACATGTGTAGGCCGGCGGCCCAATGCAAGCCCAAGCCCATCATATGGGCTTGGTATATAATCCCTCTCCTTTGATGGAGAGGGTGGTGTGGTTTCATATTTTTCACATAGTAAACATTTCTTTCTCTCTCTAGCTTTGTGTGAAATCCACCATCTCTCTATCTCTTTCTCTCTCTAGAAACATAAGCAAGATTTACAATCCTACAATCATTGAGCGCTCGAATCCCTGCACATGATAAGAAAGAGAACAAGAAACACCACGGGGCTCCCCCTACACTTATGGTGAAAACGGGGAAAGAAAGATAGATAATTGGGTTGCCTCCCAAAAAGCGCTTGTTTTTGTTAACCGAGTCACGAGCCTGACTCGTCCCCGAATTAAATGGTCCATGGGGAAGCCTCGAATGTAATACCGGGATCAAAGACCTTGTCCTCGTTCCCAAAGGAATATAATAAAGGAGAGGCAGGAGGATTAGTCTTGAATGGTAGGAAGGTCCTTTCAACATACGAGAAGTATGTGAAATCTTGATCCACGGGAGGTGGGGTGGGTAAAGGAATCACATTGTCATCCTCCAAAGAAAATGGATGCTGACCAATTGGCAAAGCCGTAAGGTTATCAATCATAGAATGGTCATTGTCACCTCCCGGGTCAAAGCACTCGTCCTCATTTCTCGGAGAGTGAAATTGATACATCACCCGCTTGGGCATGCATTCAGTAGGATGAGGGGGCAATATAGTATGAGAAGTAAGAGAAGAATTACCTTCCATCCGTGTCACCTGTCCAGTAGAGTCAAATCTCTCCACCTTTGCTATAGAAGGGGGCCATGGCTAACAAAGTATGCTCATCAATAGCAAGAGAAGCAGAGCTATCAATGTCCGCAATCCCTTCGTCAAAGAGAGGATTCACCTCACTATATATGTAAGCGTCATCAAAATCAAATAAAGGGTTCGGATAAATCTTGAAAGTTTCCTTCGGAACGTCTTCATCGGATAGTGACTCGTCATCACTAGAAGTAAAATCATCATCTTGATCAAAAAGAGGATTAGAGAAAGCCAAAGAATCCTCTCCCAAAGTGTTGGTGGAAGGAACATCAGCAGAAGAAAGTGCATGATACTCATCGTTACTGTCGAATGTCAACTCAGATTCACTTGGAATTGGGACAAGGTTATCAGCACTAGACTTATTGAATTCGTCAGATTCCTTTGCAGGAATTGTGCTAAGATCCTCATCCCCTAGGATGGGTGAATCCTTAGGCTCCAGAGCCGGCAAGTCGGGCGAAGGAATAGAATTCTCATCGTTACAAAAAATAGGACTCTCATCGTCATTACTATCATAATAATATGGAGGCACAAGAGGAGGAGTATAAGCATTAAGGTTAGATACTTGCTCTTGTTGCTGATCCACTTGACATTTCTCCATGATCTTGTTGCAAGCTTCTTGAACTTTTTGAAAGTTGTCAAAAAGTGTTGCCATTTGCTCAGGAGGAAGTGCACAAAAGGGTTGATGAGTGACGGTGTGACGTGGGGGCTCAAAGTTATACACACTGGGATGATAGCACGGAACTTTCTCAAAGACCTTCGACGGATCACAAGAAGAAGCATCGTGAGGGCCCCACAAATATAGCACCACAGGTATGGAGAAAAACCCGGTGCATCTTGAGGATAAGGATTGTCATAGACGGGAGAGAGTGAGAAAGTATTGTAAGAGTTGAAGTATGAATTTGTTGAATTACAAAATGGACAAAATCCAAATTGTGTATCGTCGATATCAAAACCACACCGCTCACAAGTACACCATTGACATGTTTGAAAACCATGCCATGGTCTCCCACACCGTACGCAAGACGAATCCATGAAGAATTATAAATAAGAGGGGTAAAGAAAAGAATTAAACATAATAGAGGATAAAGAGGAATATTTTTGGTGCAAAACTTTTGAAAAAGAAATGCTTTTTATGATTTTTCAAATGTTTTTGGGATTTTTTGAAAATTTTTGACACGAAAAATAACGTTCACGAGTGAACGGATCCCAAAAAGCAACGCGTCTCTCACAGAAAACCGTTAATCTTCACGAAAAGAGCCGGCAGCGGCGCCATTTTATAACTTGGCTTTTGCCCGTATAAAAATTAAAGTTCGTGGAAATCGGTCTTCTCGAATTGAAAAATGGATTAAGTGTGCGACTCAGTCGTTCTTTGGTGGAACAAATAGTTGTGTCGTTGTAGTAATTAAAAAGTGCAAGACTTTAATGTAAAGAGCCGGTAAAATAAATCTAACTCTAATTTAAAATAAAAGACGAGAATTTAAAGCGTGACGAAAATTAAAAGGGCAATTAATGTAAATAACGCAAACTTAAATCTATCTAAAGCAAACTTAAAACGCAACTAAAATTTAAAACTAAGGCAAGGCTAAAATAAATCTACGACAAGTAAACTTAAAGTGCGACTAAGGAAAAAGGCGGGAAAAGTAAAGCTTGAAAATTAAAATTAAAAACTGAAAGTTAAAAGAACCTGAAAACAGCTCACTCGGAATAATGCTTCGTTCGGAATAAATCACTCGTCCGGAATGTCACCTACGTTCGGAATGATTCTTCTTCACTCAGAATAATTACCAAACCCTTGATTCAGAACAAATGCTTCAGTCAGAATAAAAGCTCATCCGGAATATGTCACTTCATCCGGAATACACCCTTGATTCGAAACTTCCACTGATTCGGAATGTCTGGCTTGGTTCGGAATGTTTGCTGATCCGGAGCAATATCTTGATTCGGAATAAATTACCTTGATTCGGAATGTCTTGATTCGGAACAATCAATGTTCCGAATGAACACACCCAAATCCTTCGTTCGGAATTTATTCCGAATGAACCAAACTGATTCGGAAAAGGTTCCGAATGAACAAGCCTTGATTCGGAACTTTGAATGTTCCGAATGAAGGTGTTGATCCAGAATAATTAATTATTCCGAATAAAACTCCTTGGTTCAGAACTTCTTCTTGGTTCGGAACTTCTTCTTGGTTCGGAACTTCTTCTTGGTTCGGAACTTATTCCGAATGAACAGCTGATCCGGAACAATAAATGTTCCAAATGAATAGCTTGATCCGGAATAATAAATTATTCCGAATAAACACTACTGATCCGGAATAATTTGCTTGTTCGGAACAATCACAAAATCACCTTCACTCGGAATGTGTTGTTGATTCGGAATGTACCTGGGAACAGATGAACAACGAAGAACAAGGAAAAAGCAAATATACACGAATCTAATCTAACCTTAGCAAAATCAACCACAAGATTAAATCAAACTAATAACAAATAATCAACTAATCATAAACAATCAAACCAAAACAATAAAACTAACAATAATAATCAAAACAATCAAAACCCACTTAATCAATTTAACAAAAACTCAAGAACATGAATATGAACAATAAACATAAAGATTAAAGAAAGGAAGATAGGAGATCAAACAATAAAGTAAAGATTGACAAGAATTAAAAGAAAACTTACTTGAAATTAAAGGTATTTAAGGTGCAAGACAATTAAGGTAAATGACATGTAATTAAATGACAAGGAAAATAAAATGGAAGAACTAATTGTCACTATTAGCCAACAAGAGAAAATGAAATGATTATCTAATCTATTTATAGGGGAGATTAGGGAGGTGCTTAGGAAGCTTCCTCCCCTCTTTCTTCTTTTCCTTAATTGCACCATTAAGTCCTTAATCTTCTTAATCTTTTGACTTTAATGACTTTGTCTCGGGATTTCTTCAAACTCGTCTTGTAATTCTTCAATAAATTAGACTTGAGTTTCTTCGGCTTTTAGTAAACTTTCGTCTTTTGACTTTTTCTTCGATAAATCTTCAGAATTGGTCTTGGACTTCCGTTCTTTTTGCACTCTTGATTTCTTGACTTCGTCTTTCGTCTTTTTCTTCGATAAAAGCCCGTGAATGCCCGTGTTTTCTCCCCTTTTCACAATTTCGTCCTAAATCATAACAAAAACACAAACCACGCATAATTCCGACATTTACGACATAAAATACACGTTTTGGCTTGGTTATTATTGTAGTTAAGTGGTAAAAAGGACGGGTGTTTACACACCTATCAAGGCTGCATACTCATGATTACTTCTGTTTCATCCTCTTCCAAATCAGAATTGATGGGGCTATCTTGATTGGGAAAGAACTCCTCAAATGAGCTTCTAAAAGATACAACATGACCTAGAGATGGGTGTTGATGAGCTGAATGCAGCTCTGAATAACTTGGACCTCCACTCTTAATTATTCTGCTTCCATTGCTAGATATGAGAGGACCATCAGATATGGGTGTAGATGAGGAAATGAGTGGGGATTCTCTTTCTTCATCATTGATGTCATTGACAGCTGGATCCTTTGTAGCAGGGGAAGCAATTGATCTAGCAGGGGAATCCTGGATTCCACTACTTTCAGCCATTCCACTGCTTTCAGAAAGTGACTTAGCAGGGGAAGAGATTGTGTGTTCTTTTCTTTGAGATATATCATCTTCTTCACCTGTTTTTGAAGCAACTTCAATGGGAAATAGTGAGGGTACATTCATGTACCTCAATGGTGGCTTCTCCAAACCAGTTGGTTCTTGAGTACCTGAAATGTTAGTATTCTGCAATGCAATAGGTACATAATTCATAGATTTTGAAAGAACCTCAATATCAAATAACCAATCAGGGCCTGTTTGAACATCTTCAGGCTTGTCTTCAAGAAAATCCACATGAAGATTTTCTGTTATTTTGCTTGTCTTCTTGTTGAAGACCCTATATCCCTTGTTGTTTAATGAATAGCCAACAAAATATCCATCATCCCCCTTTTCACTGAACTTGCCTAGATTGTCAATTGTGTTTAAAATGATCACATGACATCCAAATGGTCTAAAGAAGTCAATTAAAGGAGGTCTTCCATTGAACAACTGATAAGGGGTCTTGTTGTGTGCCTTAACCACCAAGGCCCTGTTTTAGACATAACAAGCAGTGGATACAGCCTCAGCCCAAAAGATAACTGGAAGTTTGGAATCAGACAACATATTTCTTGCTGCTTCAATGAGTGTCCTATTCCTTCTTTCTGCAACTACATTTTGTTGAGGTGTTCTTGTAATGCTAAATTCCCTCTTGATTCCTTTGTTTATGCAGAAAGTGTCCAGTTTCTGATTTCTGAATTCACCACCATTATCTGATCTCATGGTCACTACCTTCATGCTTTTTGATAGTTCAATCTGATTGATGAACCCAATAAGTGCATCAGTTGTGTCACTCTTCTCAAACAGAAAGAATGTCCATGTGAACCTTGAAAAATCATCAGTAATCACTAGGCAGTACCATTTCTTCTTTATGCTTGCCACAGAAGTAGGACCAAAGAGATCCATATGCAGTAGTTCCAATGGCTTGGTAGTAGACATACTTGTTTTTGATTTGCAAGATGCTCTGGAAGGAAGACCATGAACCAGATTATATTTTACCAGTTTGTTCATGTTCTTAAAATTAAGATGACCAAGTCTTCTATGCCATTTCTTACACTCATCAACTGAGGCTTTGGCAATGAAACAGGTTTCATTGTCTTGAAGAGATATGTCTTTGAGATCAATTGTGTACATGTTCTTTTGTCTTGGTGTTCTGAGTACAATAGGAGTGTTTGGTGGTAAGTCAAACTCCTTTCCTAACACCAGACATTCAGTATCTGTAAACAAGACAAAATTCTTGTTATCAGTCATCTATGACACACTGAAGAGATTGTACTTGAGTTCTTTCACTAAGTAGGTCATCCCATTGGTGACAATAGTTCCTTTTCCTGTGATTGTTCCATGCCCATCTCCAAACGAAACACCGTCATTGTCATGCAGGGGAACAAAGTTATCCCAATAAGCTCTATCATCCCTTGTCTTCTTTGTCACCTACAAAAAGAAAAACAAATTAGTTTTTCTTGGGGACCCAAGCCATTACAGACTTGGATCTACCTCGTGTATCAATGTAGGATAGCTTATCAAAAACTAGAGATACACCATTATACTGAGCACCCCTTTTGGGTACCCACACCCAACGAGCTGAGGCTTTTACAGCTTTCTCCCATCTGCCCATGTTCCTAGAGGGAAAAACTTTGCTAGCAGGGGATACCCCAGATTTAGCAGGGGAATCCCTATGCTTAGCAGAGGGAACCCATCTTTTATTTTGGCCTCTATTTATGTGTTGGTAAGGTCTGGGGACATATCTGTATGCATTATGAGGTGTTGGGTTGGTCATGGAAGAGCTGGTCTTGGGATGAACATCATTCACCTTTCTTAGAGCAGGAACAACATATTTGTCAGTAACCCTGTTTCTCAAAGCATGGGCAACATACTTGGCAGGGGAAAAGGATTTTGCCCCTGCATTTAGAAGAATGGATTTAGGTTGCATATCCTTTAAAGGATTTGCAGCCACAACTTCCATTGGTGCCTGACATTCTTGATAAGTGTGATCAAAACTGTCGCATGTGAAACAGGGTTTTGTATTTATCACAAAGTCTTCTCCTAATTGGTGAGACTTTTGGTCATTCTAATTTCTTTGATTACCTCTGACAGACCTATACATACCAGCATATCTACTGGTGGACTTAGAGGACTTTGGTCCTGTTTTCGATTTGGGTGAACTACTCTTAGAACTAGAATCACTACCAAAAAGTCCTTCTCTTGAAAAGAGAACATGGTTATCAATTTCCATTGTTTTAAAGCAATCTGTTCCTTTTCAAAGTCCCTAACAATACTAGTTTTCACTAGTGGCTCTTCTGTTTTAAGACTATTGGGTATGTAAGCACTCAAGTCAAATTCAATATCTTCCTGTTTTTAGAAACAAGAGAGACCAGTCCAAGACAAGTCTTTTCTAGGAAAAGGTGCATGAATATTGGCAGGAGGTGGTGGTATGGTAGCCTGCTCATTTTTAATCCCAAAGCCTGTTTTGTCCCTAGGAGATTGACCAATTTCAACTGCTTTAGTTAAATCTTTAGAAGATTTTCCAAATTTTTCAACAGTTTCATCATCTATGTTTTTATTAGATTTATAAATTTCAAGTTCAGCAGTCAACTCCTTAATGGAATCATTATTTTCCTTAGCATCTCTCTCTAGAATCACAATGTGATCTCTATAATCACTTTCTCTTTGTTTATACTCTCTTATGGTGGACTCTAGCTGTTCTAAAGCACGTTTGTAATTATCAAGGTCATTGTCACAATTGATATAATCAACTTTTATCTTTCTGATTTGATCATTCAATGACTCAGTATTTTTCCTACAAGCTTTAGTACAATATGAATCATCATATACCTCATTGTCTAAGCTGGAGCTTGACATAGCCATAAGAGCAAAATATTCCTCTTTTTCCTCAGCAACCAATGCTTGATTTCTTTCAACACTCTCTGTCATAGCAATCCAATCCCATCCACCTGCTCCATCTATCCCCTGCATGGCTACCATAGCCTTAGCACCAGAATCATCATCTCTGGTTTCCTTCCTATAGTTGTTCCCATTTTTAGGTCCTCTGCATTCCCTAGCAAAATGACCTTTCTTGCCACAGTTGTAGCATTCAACCTTTGTTTTGTCAAACCCAGCCACGTCAGAGGGATTGATGGAGATCTTCTTCCCATACTTCTTGTAAAACCTGTTAGCTCTCATACTAAGCAGAGCCATGTTCCACTTGATATCCATCTCCTCCAGTCCTTGCTTACTGATTTGACTCAGATCTTCGTGTAACACAGTAGATCCTTGTGGCCCTTGGGATGCTATAAAGGCACAAGCAGTGTCAAGACTGAATGTGGCAGGCCTTTCTTCATTATAAGATGATCCAGACCTGGTAGCAGGGGAATAATTAGCAGGGCCAACTTCGATTCCACTGCCTTTGGAGATTCCACTGCTTTGTGATATGAACGCCATGTTAGCAGGGGAATCAGTAGTTCCACTTGAGTTGGTGGGAATTGTTCCTTTTGACTTCATCTCATTGACAACAGGTTCAAAAACTTTCAAGTTATTGTATATGTCATCAATGTTCTTGTTATCTAAGTCATCCTTATTCTGCCAAATAGCTTTGTAGACGAACCATTCTTTCTGAAGACTGTTAAGAAACCTGGTATTCACCTGTTCTCTTGTCACTTCAATTTCAAAGAACTCCAACTGAGCCACCATATCTTGAAGCCTATTGTAAATAGCACCAATTGATTCGTCACCAATTGCTTTGAAAGAAGCAAATTCATCAATCATTTGATTCTTCTTCTTTTTCTTTGTGGCTTCATTTCCTCCAAAAGTTGTGCCTATGGCTTCCCAGAGTTCCTTAGCTGTTTTATACTTTCTGAATCTTAACTGATGTCTATCAGGTAGAGCCAACAGCAATGAACTGTGAGCTCTGACATCATGCCTTCTGGCCAGTATTTCCTTATCACAAAGAGCAGCAGATTTCTTCTTATCCTTACCACCTTTGGAACTTTTACCTTTCTCTTCTCCCTTGCCATCTTCAACCTCCATTGTTTTGGTGAATTGATCACCAAACTCTATGATCTCCCAGAGAATATAGTGTTCCATTTTGAGATATTGTTGGATTCTGAATTCCCATAATTCAAAGTTTTCAGGATCCAGCATGGGTAGTTTGAGGTTGTTGTGGTTGTTGCTGTTTGAGGAAGAGTCTGAAGACATGGTTGTAATGAGGGTTTTGTTCTTGGTTTAGTCAAAGTTTCTCAACAAGCTCTGATACCACTTGTTGATCCTAAACTCATATCTTAAACCTTTATAGCTTGTTTAAGGGTTGTGATAGAAAGAATAAATTCAATCTAACACTAGAGAAACTTTGCAAGGCAAAGTAACTAAACAAGATGCGGAATATAATGTTTAGCACAAGAAAAAAATGATTAAAGCAAACGTTGAAATTTAATATATCAAAGATATACGATTACCCAATAATGGTATTAGGGTTACAAAAACCTTAAAGTATAAAATGAAAAACAATAGAGAAAGACGCACTTTGCATGATAACCTAGTGAGTCCTTTTATAGGCATAAGGACTCACGTACAAGATTACAACTAACAAACTTGGAAAGTATCTCGGAGTAGTAACAGAAACGCGTAATAATCTATTCTAAGTTTATCTCTAGCGGCAGGGCCTTTGACTTCAGCAGGGGAACCAATCCCCCTGCCTTTGTTATTTAGCAGGGGGAACTTACTCTAGCAGGGGGACAAATGACCAACTAGCAGGGGTAACTAATATACTTGTATTTATTCCCAACAAAATGGTGCAGCTTTATTACTAGCATGATAACTGTTATTATACGAAAATTCAACAAATGGAAAATGTTTATCCCAACCATTTCCAAAGTCAATCACACACGCACGAAGCATATCCTCTAATGTTTGAATCGTTCTCTCACTTTGTCCATCAGTTTCCGGATGATATGCAGTACTCAAACATAACTCTGTTCCCATCGCTTTCTGCAAAGATTTCCAAAATTCTGAAGTAAACCTACTATCACGATCAGAAATTATCGACAAAGGTACACCATGTCGACAAAAAATCTCCTTTACGTACAATGTTGTTAACCTCTCCATACTATCTGTCTTCTTCATTGGTAAAAAGTGAGTAGACTTAGTCAATCTATCTACAATCACCCATATCATATCACAACCACTAGCAGTCCTTGGCAAATCTGTCACAAAATCCATAGTAATCTTCTCCCATTTCCACTCAGGAATCTCAGGTTGCACTAATAATCCAGACGGTTTCTTATGTTCAGCTTTCACTTTCGCACAAGTTAAACACTTATTAACATACCGTGTTATATCTGCCTTCATATTCGACCACCAATAAACTTTCTTAAGATCTTGATACATCTTTTCTGATCCAGGATGTATTGAATACTTAGACTTATGAGATTCATTCATCACTAAATCTCGCACTCCTAAAGAACCTTCCTCGGACTGACAAAATGGTAACCAAATCCTATTCTCAAAATACCTCAATCCATTTGACCTTACTTCAAACAATGGTTTCAACATTCTACCCAAATTTTCTGCCTTAATATTCTCTTCCTTCAAACCATTAGCTTGGGCTTTCAATATCGTTTCTGTCAAATCAACACTTTCCATCATTGCCAAAGCTCTAACTCTTATAGACTTACCTCTTTCCTTTCTACTAAGTACATCAGCTACCACATTCGCTTTACCAGGATGGTAACGAATCTTGTAGTCATAATCACTCAGCAACTCAACCCATCTCCTTTGTCTCATATTCAATTCCTTTTGATCCAAAATATATTGCAGACTCTTATGATCATTGAAAACCACACACTTGGTTCCATACAAGTAGTGTCTCCACAACTTCAAAGCAAAAATCATAGCCCCAAGTTCTAAATCATGAGTAGTGTAATTCTCTTCATGTTTCCTCAATTGTCTCGATGCATATGCTATCACTTTCTCCCTTTGCATCAACACAGCTCCAGATCCCTTATGAGACGCGTCACAATACACTACAAAATCTTCAGATCCTTCTAGAAAAGACAAAATTGGCGCAAAACACAACTTATCCTTCAGCGTACTAAATGCAGATTCCTCTTCCAATCCTCATTTAAACACTCGATTCTTTTCCGTAAGCTTGGTCAACGGTTTAGCAATTAGTGAAAACTTCTCGATAAACCTTCTATAATACCCAGCTAGACCAAGAAATTGGCGAACTTCAGTCGGCGTCGTTGGCACTGACCAATCTTTGATTGCCTCAATCTTAGCATGATCCACATGAACACCTTTACTATCAATCACGTGCCCCAGAAATTGCACTGATTTCAACCAAAATTCACACTTAGAGAACTTCGCATACAGCTTCTCTTTCTTCAACAATTCCAAAATTATTCTCAAATGCTTCCCATGTTCTTCTTCACTCTTGGAGTAAATGAGAATATCATCAATGAATACGATAACAAACTCATCCAGATACGAATTGCATACATGATTCATCAAATCCATAAATACAGCAGGCGCATTCGTTAATCCAAAAGGCATCACTTGAAGTTCAAAATGTCCATACCGAGTACAAAAAGCTGTTATAGGAATATCTCCTTCCCTAACTCTCAGTTGATGATACCCAGACCTCAAATCGATCTTCGAGTTTACACTTGAGCCTTGCAACTGATCAAACAAATCATCAATCCTCAGCAATGGATACCGATTCTTGACAGTCAATTTGTTAAGCTCTCGATAATCAATACACATTCTAAAAGAACCATCTTTCTTCCTAACAAACAAAACAGGAGCACCCCACGACGACGAACTCGGTCTAATAAATCCCTTATCCATCAATTCCTTCAATTGATTAGATAATTCTTTCATCTCAGATGGAGCTAAACAATACGGTGCACGAGCAACTGGCGCAGCTCCTGGCACTAAATCAATACGAAACTCCACTTCACGATGCGGCGGTAATCCTAGCAAATCTTCAGGGAAAACTTCAGGATACTCTAAAATCACAGGCACATCCTACAATTTCCTTTCATTTACACCATCATTACTTATCTGTGCAAGAAACACATCACAACCTGCTTCTATATACCTCATCATCTTCAAATAAGAAACAACTCTCAAACGAGAAGTACATTCATCACCTTTCACAGTCAAACCCTATTCCTTAGCGGTATCTGGACTAATCTCTCTCTACAAACAATCACTGCACCATTACCAACTAACCAATCCATTCCAACAATCACGTCAAAAGATCCTAATTCTATGGGCATCAAATCAATATTAAACACATAATTACCTAACTTCAAGGAACAACCTTTCAGTATAGAACTAGTGCTTACAACCTTACCATCAGCTAACTCTACATTATAACTAGTTGTTAATCTCACTGGTTCTCTATCCAATAGCTGACTGAATCTAACATCTATGAAACTTCTATCAGATCCAGAATCAAATAACACACTAGCATAACAAGCATCTAGTAAGAACGTACCAGTCACCACATTCGGCCCTTGAGGTTTGTCAGCATCTCCTACGACATAGGCTGGAGCAGCAGTCCTAGTAGCAACAGCAGCAACATTGCCTCCTTGTCGAGTGCCAACCCTCAGACAGTTCCCTTGCTTATGTCCACGGCCTCCACATCCAGAACAGTTAACTACCTTAACAGCATTGGCTCTAGTGGCCACATCCTTGTTTCTATAATCTGCCATCTTATGTCCGGCCTTCCCAAACTTGTTGCAAGCAGGTGGACAATTTCCAGCATGATACAGATTACATCGACCATACTTCGGATTCACCTTGTTACCTTGAGTTCCAGTGGCAGCACGAACACCATCATTCCTTCTCAAATTGTATTGTTGATTCCTATTTGGTCCTTGGTTATTGTTGTTACAATAACCACCACGATTTTGTCCTTGGTTTGAGTGTGCAGCTTCCCACTTTCTCTTATTCCTTTCAGCAATACTATCCTTTCGATCCTGCAGCTTTACATCCATCAAAGCATGAGCCATCTGAACAGCTTCATCAAATGACTTAGGTTTGGACGAAGTAGTCTCTCCCTTGATATTACTAGATAAACCTCTGATATACTGCTTCATCTTCTTACGGTCATCAACAAAAGCATCAGGACACAACAAACATAAATCAGAGAATCTCCTTGTATAAGCCACAATATCATTTTTCCTCAGCACTAAATGCCTCAACTCATGCTCCGACTAACCTAACTCTTCCTTAGGACAAAACTTAGCAGTTAGCAGTCCCTTGGTCATAGTCTATGTTCTAGCATTAGCTTCAACCAAACCCACAGTAGCTACCTGACTATTCCACCAACTTAATGCATCATCCTGAAAAGTAGTTGCAGCAAATTTCACCTTACTAGCTTCTGAACATCTACTGATTTCAAAAGTACTTTCAATCTTTTCAATCCACCTCCTTTATTCCAAATCACCACCAGTACCACGAAATTGGGTAGGTTCACATTTCATGAAATTAGCATAAGAACAATCTTTCTGAATCTGCTGAACAGCAGCATTACCTCCAGCTTGTTCCGCATCATTTCCTCCCACTGGTTCATCAGTATTACCTGCAATTGGATTTGCAGCATTCCCTCCAACCTTACTAGCAGCATTCCTATTCTCAGTCTCTTGGTTCCTCGCAGCACGTTCAGCTTCCAGTGCTCTAGTAATAGCTTGCTCAATCATGGTATTAACAGTAGCAATGGTCAATTTAGGCGGCATGTTTTAGGAAACTAACCAAACAACAATTTAGTAGAGTCAGAAAAATGCCTCCCAACTCCTTCCTGTGATGACACAGAAGAAAAAGAACAAGTAAGTATTCATATCAAGATAAGAAGACGGATTTCTCTATCAAGATGTAACATGGATACTACATGCAGCAACAACACAGTCCACAATGAATCATTAACCAATTCACAAAAGAACTAATAAGACAAATCATAAGTCATGAAGGTAATTTGGATTGCATTAGAAAATTTCCACAAAATTGTGACAAGTAACGTCACTACAACCCTTCATCACGGCAAACTTAAAAGTCATTAAGTTTCATCATAAACTACAGTACCAGTCTACATAAGTTCTACTACAAAAAGGCTAATAAAAACAACATAAAAGAACTAAACATCTGATCCCCGCAGCTTCTTGTACATCGGCTCATCATCACTGTTGCTATCATCTTCCTCAGAGTCTTCCTCCACTTTTTCCTGTCCCTTTCGACTTCCTCCTTCACTTGACTTCACCAACACCTGAGCTTTAACCTGACTTGGCACATCACAAATCACCACACCTCGACTAGGAAAAGATCTCATCGACACATCCCACGCATTCAACCTTGCATTCCTTTCTTGCACCTCACGAAACCTTTCAATTTGCCCACTCAAATTCAACACCATTGATCTTAACCTAACAACTTCATCCATTTCCCTTGCTCTAACATACTCTGATCTCTTCACACTATTAACAAACCTGTCAAATCTCTTTTCATTCTGCTCAAACCTTCTAAACACACGGGTTTCAACTAAATACCTTTCAAACAAAGATCTATCAAACTTTTTAAGAAACTAGAAAATATCATCATAAGACCTAGGACCTGGACAATAAACCTTAGATATGCCATCATGAATAGATCGAGCACTAGCAGCATTACTCGACTCAACAGGAACATCACCCATAGCAAATGCCATCCTAGGCAAACTGCTCAAATAAGCATCACAAGTAGGCGTCGAAGAACGTACAACAGGTCGTTGACAGTCCGGAACAGTCTGTGGCACAACATTAACTCTTGGAACATAACTAATTTAAATCACTTCAGGCTCGGTCTGTCCAACTACAGTAGGAGCAATTCCATCATCTAAATACTCATAAGACTCCTTATCGTCACTAGCACCAAAGTTATCTACTTCCTCACCGTCTAATACATCAGTCATGTCAATCCATCCATCCTCACGAGGTATACCAGCCATTTTCTACAATTATAAGGGTTTAAGGATACTTAAGGTCATTGTTAACAAAACAAAAATTAGTATGCAATACTTATGAAAATGTTATACGTAATCCATGCTATGCAACATAATGCAAATGATGTTTATGCAATGCTCGCAAAAAATAAATATGATACTGACAAGCACTCAACGTACTTTCAATTAATACAATATCATAGTATTTACTTAATAAATACTCGGGAATTCATTTTAGTTATGAGGGATACATCTATAATACAAAACAAAACTAAAAGTGATCACACCGGAGCGTTGCATAGGAGTTGTGTGCTTTTGAAGAATGAATACTTTCGACACCAAAGTTATAGTTTAGGACAATTTTCAAAATCGACCCAATTCTCTATAACTTGTAGCTCTGATACCAATCTCTAACACCCCCAATTTACATTGCGCAGCGGAAATACACAAATGGGTGCTAGACACAAGCATCATCACACAAGGTATATTGAATGACTCAAAAGAGAGACGTTTACACATAAATATAAACAAGATTTTCGTAATAAGTCTAAAACATAATTTTATCCCATATTGTACTAAAACGACACCAGAGTAAAGCGCTTAGTCACCAAGGATCTCGACCAGCAAACCAACAAGTTTAGTATAGTACACAAACATTTAACGAATTGTTCAACAGTAAAAGGATAAAAATAGTTTTTAGACCACCATTCTTCCAAAAGCCAACCCACAACATACATAGCAAAGCTCCCTCTTCCATCACTTCCTGTTACCTGAAACACATGCTAAAACAAGTCAACAATAATGTTGAGCGAGTCCATAGGTTTATCAAATCACATTTGAACACAAGAACAAAATCAATTATAATCATTTATAGAATTTTCGTACACACAATCTATTTCAAGGCAATACATTTTTTTTAAGTTCGTGACACCGACCCCTTAACCAAATAGTCACCCACGCCAAATGCCAGCATGACTAGAATAAAACCATTGCCCCTCTAGGGTATCAGTTGCTAGAATACCACATTCTCATTCCCGTAAATTATCCTTCTCATAGGTTACTCAGCGTAATGCCCTGGTCTCATATAGGATGGTCAACCCAATAGTACTATCATTAGAATAAGCGGCTATTCCCGACTCACAACATCAAGTCAGAATATATTTAACGGCTCATGAATTTAGGGTCTTTAGCAACAAGGTACTCAATACAATGTAAACAACTTAGGCAACATTCGGGTCCAACAATTATTCATGACTTGTGTTCATTTATTTTCAAATAGCATGTATCCCCCTCGCGGGTAATAAAACATTTAGTAGCTAGCATAAAGAGCGAGGCTACAAACTCACCTTAGTATAAGAGATCTAGCGAGATGATCGTCGATGGTAGAGGATGCCTTTCAAACACGAGAACCGCTACCTATCAAATAAGGCGCGTTCATTAATAATGACTCGAGAAATAAATCATACATAACAATGTCAAACTCAAACTCATAAAATCACAATAAACTCGAGAGAAAACGATATAAATAACTCTATTACACTCTTCTATACATTTACTTTACCATTCTACACTTTCGACAAAATCCGTCGGCACATACTACATGTACTAGCTTCCCCCTTCTAGACTCGTCAAACGTTTATAAAAGGACTCGAGAAATTAACTTACTATATATAGAAAGTCCTCCAACAAGTTTACCAAATGAAATTACTTTTAAAGTTCTTTACCCGACTCATCTTCAAATTACAAAATCCGGACAGTTTTACGTTAATAATTCATACAACCGTTTTAACTTCTTTAAACGACTCCATTTACAAAACCGACACTTGGGTTTTAAAATAAACTCACCCTCTAGGGTTTACACTTCATTATCAGTATGTGACTCATTTCAAAACTTCAATTTATATTCCCCGATATTCGATCCAAATATCGACAACAACTATATGTAGTGCCGATACTCGTCTCCCGGTACATGAATAATCAAAACATCATAACTTCGCGCTCGTTTGGAGCTAGAAGCTATACTTTATATCAAATCGAAGCTAATCGAATGCTCTACAACCCTAGGCTATTAGTTAAACCATTATCACAACATAAAATACCCGAAAATATAGTTTACCTACTGATGTAAAACACCTTTCTAAAACTTGTATACAATCATGTTTTTAGTTAAAACCAACCATAGTTATGATCATCCCATATCTCTAACACTAACATATATCAACTATAACACTTGAATCATCATCAAAATCAAAACCCTCAAATCAAAATCAAGTTTTTAACAAAACTTTAGCAAGAACACCTTTTGATCATCATAAAAACAACATGCATGATCGTAATTCTCACCTACCAAACCTAAAAAAATAAAACTTCTTGCATGTACCCAAATTTAGTACCAAATGATCTCCTTACAATTATAGAGATGGGACTTGTGTTAGTTTAGCTTAGATCATCATAGGTTTGAAGTAAAATTGATTGAAGTTGGGTTTTGGGTGAAGAGGGGGTCACGGCTAGCAAAGAAAAAGAAGAGAGAGAGAAAAAAAAATTTGTGTGAGTGGTGTGTGTGTGTTTATGTGAAAAAAAAACTTTTATATAGTGGTTGAGGGATCTTTGTTGTCAATTTGCAATAGTTATGGCTCAAAATTAAAATAGTTAGCTAAAAAGCGGAAAATAACTATTAGTCAATTTTGAAAATATTTACATGGTTCGGGTTTCATAACGATACTTTTAAAAATTTAAAACGTACCTCAAATATAATAATATCGACTCCCGACTCGACTTAACACGTCATTTAAAAGAAAACATCAAAAATGACAAACATCGAATAACTGACAATAAAACGTAAAGTATTTGGCATCCATCGACATCACGCTTGCTAATACTCCTTATACTTATTAAATATAAAATATAAGCCTTCCAACATCGGTTTAAACTTAAACCTCCAAAAATAAATATCATTCAAACTCATCAAAAATTTCAAAAATAGTCGTAAAATAAGATTAAGCAATGACCTCGGTTTCAGGTTATCACATTAAAATTCTTTTCAATTAGGTGAGTGCCAAAACTAATTCCTTTCATTTAGGTGAGTGCCAAAACTATCTTTTACTTGAAAGCTAGTTGCATAATGATTAGGTTCAATTCCAATGCATTAACAATAAGTAGTAAGTGTAATGACGATGAATGTAAGTGATGAGTAAGGAAAAAAACAACCTAGTAGGAAGACACCAAGATCTATAGTGGTTCGGCAACGAGGCTCTATCCTCGTTCCTACTCCACTCCTCGAGTACACCTTACTCGAGATTTCCACTATATCCACAAGCTCCCTTCTTGGCGGAGAAAACCTTACAACGTCGCTTACATTATTTTCCGACATTAAGCTAAATGTCGAGACCTAATCTTAGCTAGGACTGTGACAACCCGGAAAAATGGGTTCATTTTTTTTCCTTTTAATCATAGGATAATTATCGCACTTTATTAAAATCACCATTAAACTAAGAAAAGAGGCTATCTCATTTATAACAAGAGTGCTATTCAAAATAAATTTCAACAAGTTATTTAGAGTTTATGAGTCATATAAACGTCAAAAATTATTTATTTTAATAGTTAACGTAATTTATCGAAATCAACGTTAATTATTAATAGAATGTTATATAAACGATATCAACTCACGATTTCTTCAAAACAATATACGATGGACTATAAAAATTATATAAATCATATATTTATCACTTTAAATTATTTTCAACATTTCAGATAATTTATCGAGATAATCGTATAATATTTATTATTTAATTATAAAATATCGTTTTTATGAAAAATGATCACAAAAAATGTGTAAATTAATTTTATCAACTAAGAACTAATAAAATTAATTTGTAAACTTCAAAATGAGCTTAAATAAATTATTAAACAACTAGAATGTTAGCCTCAAAATATTGAGTCAAACAAGTATGTTCGGTCATAGGTTTCTATTGTAATATTTAGTAGAACGTTGTAATAAGTAGTTATTTAGTCGTGGTTCACGGGCTTGGATTTACACTAATTAAAGTCCAAAAGACAAGCCCGGCCCAATATATAGTCCATTAAAGCCCGCATGTGGGTGGACTATATATACTACCCTCCTAGCATGTTAGGAGGGTGGATGGTCATTTGTAACTTCTTTTCTTAATCTAATCTCACCAAGTTAATCATCTCATCTCTACTTTCTCTCACTACTTTCTCTCTCTAAGAATTCATCTCTTCTTCATCTATTTTCTTTCTTTCTTCATTGCTTAATCATCTCAAAGACATGGGACAACATTTGGTATCAATCGCCATGGGGTAGATTTGTGATTTATTGTTGTTATTATATTTGATTCGAATGATTTAATCCATAAATCATCTCGGATTTAATTTTTTTTTTGTGTTTTTTGTGCTCTACTTCTTCATCTACATCTTCTACATAGTTGTAGTAGTGATTTGGTATATTTACTTTGGCTAAAAACACAAAATTTTTGGGTTTTTTGATCATTTTTTGGCTTAAAATCACGTATTGGTTGAGTTTTGTCCGAGAAAAGGGGGATACATTGCGATTGGTGTAATCTGAAAAGGGTTTATTGATTCAGATTGGGATTCCGATTAACATTCCGATTGGACTTCCAACATTCCGACCATCATTCCGACTGGACAACAATATTCCGATTGGCATTCCGATTTGCATTCCGATTGGTGTTTCCGATAGCACATTCCGATTGGTGTTTTCCGATAGCACATTCCGATTGGTGATTTCCGATTAGCACATTCCGATTGGTGTTTTCCGATCATACATTCCGATTGGTGCATTCCGATAACATTCCGATTGGTGCATTCCGATAACATTCCGATTGGTTATTCCGATTAGGGGACATTCCGATGATGTGTTTTGCTAAATTTTGTTTGAGTATTTTTTAGACTTAGCCACTATCTAGACTTGTTTCAGAATATCGTTTCCACGAAGATCAAAAAAAAAAAAAAAAAAAAAAAAAAAAAAGAGTTTTTTGGCGGGAAAACCCAAGTAAAATTTATTTTTTCCTAGACCATTTTTAGGCCATTTAAGCTTCAATTTCAAATTTTGGCGATGTGAAAAATTTTTCGACCAAAAATTCAAATTTTCGGACCAAAATTCAAATTTTTAGGCCATTTTTAGGTTTTATTTTTCGTTAAAATTTTCATTTTTCAATTTTTTTCCCTACTAGTTATTGGCTATTTCTAACTCGTTTTCAAAATTTGGTTATTAAAAAATTTTCGGTTTAACGTTTTAGTCGGACTGAGGAATTTATTGTCGGACTGAGGAAAAATTTCAAATTTTCGAAATTTCAACAACAACACAATCACAACAAATCTACTTAAGATCCAAAGTCAATTCATCAACTGTGTCACCCATTATGGATTCCGTAACACAAGATGTGCATGCACTCAAATCCAAGATGTCGGTTGCAAAAGAACGATGCATGACACACTTTAGATCACTCCAGTCACACCTTCAAGTTCTTTCAAATGACGATTTAAAAGGCACTCGCGTCGAACTTGGATTCAAACGGGTATTCATGTCACTCACTGGACAAGATGTTGAGACATTCACAAGCACAATGCTACTCAATTTAGATCACATTGAACAACAACTTGCCAATGATGAATTTCAAGAGGTTGAATCCATAGATGCGGTTTTGGTTCTCGAGAATCAGTTTCAGCAATTCTTTGATACACAGGTCTCTGTACACTATGATCGAGAATTCATCAACAAATACTTCTTTGAATATACTCGGTTAGAAGTTCAAGAATTCAAGGAGACATTTCTTCAACACATGAGTGCTATAAGGAAGTCTATTGCTGAAAGAACAAGTCATAAACTAAAAGTTGAAAGAAGGGTGAATAACAGATTAATGCAGCAGAACGAGAGCAATGTAGATGATGGTCAAACATTGGATGCTTGTTCGATTGGCATAGAAAGTAGCGGGACAGAATCAGAAAAGCAGCATACCAGCAACAACTCCTGGAATGATCAAGCAACCGATGATGCAGATATCAGACCCATATATGATGAGGAGCCAATGGCTGAGGTACAATTAAATGCTGTGTATGATGATCATCAATATATTGATTCTAAGATTCATGAGCTTGAAACTATGTTAGCTCAAAAGACAAAAGATTTTGAGGATGCCAAACTCGAGTTTTTAAAGAAAAATGACAAATTTGAATCTTATTTTGAAAAACTTGAAAAAGCAAACGTTGTTCTTGAACAAAAACTGGATCGTAAGATTCAAGATTCTAATACGGAAAAAGAACATTTTGTGAAACAAATAAATTTGTTAGAATCAAAGTTGGCTTCTCAAAATCCAAGTCCTCCGCCTGCTTCAATAAGTGGAATATCTGTGCAACCTATCGACACTGTAGATAGTAATGACGCGAATGCTGATAACGACATATTTGATAATATAAACATTAAGTTAGAACAACGTGTCGCTCAATTACTTCTACAAAATGAGCAATTGAAAGCTCAGATTCAGGAAAAGGTTTTTGCATTAACAGCAGTGAAAAATGAATTAAGGAAGCTAAAAGGAAATAGTGTGGATACTAAGTTAGCAAATCAGTCTATCTTGGGGAAACCTCCTACTCAACCATTCAGAAACCGCTCAGTTGCTAGACAACCGAATGCGTTTAAATCTGAACGACCCAAAACATCGAACTCGAGGTTTGCATCCCAAGTTGACATGCGTAGCAATTTGCCAAACACTGTCACTCCACAATCTAGATACTCCTTAAGATATTCTGCCTATGTAAAACCTAATCACATGAATGATTCAAGCAACTCTAGCAATAGCCACAAGAACATGCCTAGGCGAAGTTCAAATGACACGGGTCATACAAGCTATCTAGAGGATGCTAAGATAAAGACACAAGCAAGAGATAGGACCCAACCAAAACCTAGGAGCGCTAATCACACATCTAGGAATTCTAGACCCTTCTATGATGTGCCCAAATCAGCCTATCCTAGGAACACTAGATCCTTCTCAGATGCTAAGCACTTTGTTTGCACGAAATGTAACAAATGTGTGTTTAATGCCATTCATGATGATTGCATCACTAAAGTCCTGAACAAGGTGAACCAAACAGCTGGAGCATCTCAAAGATGGAACCCAATAGGAAATAGTTTTTCTCCAACTAAGTCTTCCTCGGTGCATGAGAAAGCTAAGTTTTCTAGACCCTGTCTTAAGTGGAGACAAACAGGTAGAATCTTCAAAACAACTGGTCTTAAATGGGTTCCTACTGGAAAAATATTTCCCTCTAGCACGACAAAGGTTCATTGTGAACCCCCACATGGTTCTCACAAAGATATAACTAACAAATATGCAAGCATACAAACTACTGATGAAAGTGCAGGTAATCAAGTAAAGGTTCAACAAGAACATAAAGGTTTTCCTTATTCATACCGTTCAACAAAAGACACTCTCAGAGTTTGGTTGCTAAAGAAACAAATATCAGAGAAATATGTGTCTCAGGGGTTTCACAAGTAAGCAACACAATGGCACTTGAACAAAACAGTTTAAGTCCCGATCCACAAAGACAAACGACTTCCGTTCACAATCGCACGGAACTCGAAGCTCAAGACCACAGCAATGAACCGTCAAGTTCAACGCTGGTTCCAGAAAATGTTCCTAGAGCTGATATGACAGTCGACACGACAATTGAAGAGTTGGAAATGTTATATGGACCAATGTATGATGAATATTTCACGGGGGAGAAACAAGTTGTATCGAAGTCTTCCGCTGTCACTCATGATAAGAATGATGATACCGATCATCGTCAACAACCGGATACAACTTCATCTACTTCAACACGGGTTGCTACAGATTTACCTCCTCAGAATATCACTTCAACAATCGATCCTACAACATCCACAACTACTGTCATTGCTCCAGAGAACACAAATCAAGCAGACAATGCATTATCTGACGAAGACGAATTCATCAACCCATTCGGTACACCGGTACACGAAACTGGAGAGTCTTCTACTCGCCATGTTGATCCGTCAAATATGCATACTTTCTATCAACAACATCCTTCAACACATCATTGGACTAGAGATCATCCTTTGGTTCATGTCATTGGAAACCCTTCACAGCCCGTTCGCACAAGACGACAGCTTAACACCGATGCCGATGTTTGTATGTTCGCACTCACCGTGAGTTCAGCTGAACCGAAAAACATCAAAGAAGCATTAGCTGATCATGCTTGGATTGAATCGATGACGGATGAACTTCAACAATTTGAAAGACTTAAAGTCTGGGAACTTGTTGACAGACCATACGATGTAACACCATTAAATCTTCGATGGATCTGGAAAAACAAGATGGATGAAGAGAACACGATCATCAAGAATAAATCTAGGCTAGTGGCTAAAGGGTATGGACAGAAAGAGGGTATTGATTTCGAAGAATCATTTGCACCAGTAGCTCGAATGGAAGCGGTCAGGATTTTTCTTGCTTATGCTGCACATAAGGGATTCATCGTTTATCAAATGGACGTAAAGACGGCGTTTCTTAACGGTCCTTTGAAGGAAGAAGTTTATGTCACGCAGCCGGAAGGATTCGTCGATCCTCATTATCCTGACAAGGTGTATCGTCTCCACAAAGCACTTTATGGACTCAAGCAAGCTCCAAGGGCGTGGTACGACGAGCTCTCGAAATTTCTGGTCTCCAAAGGTTTCTCAAAAGGTTCCATTGATTTAACTTTGTTCACTTATAAATATGGGGATGACATTCTGCTTGTGCAAATTTATGTTGATGACATTATTTTCGGGTCTACAAACCCAAAACTTTCAAAATGGTTTGAAAAAGTAATGCACAGCAGATTTGAAATGTCTATGATGGGCGAACTAAAATTCTTTCTAGGAATTCAAGTTCACCAATCCCCAAGTGGTATCTTTATTAACCAAGCTAAGTATTGTCAAGAGATAATCAAAAAGCATGGTATGACATCATGTGACCCCGTTGGGACACCATTATCAACCACATCCCTAGATGCTGATTTAGAGGGATTACCCATAGATCAAACGAGATATCGTTCCATGATCGGGTCCCTCATGTACTTGACAGCGAGCAGACCTGATATACATCATGCTACATGTTATTGTGCACGATATCAAGCACGACCCACTGAAAAGCACCTCAAGGAGGTTAAACGGATCTTTCGGTACCTTAAGAATACCATTCACATAGGACTCTGGTATCCGAGGGAAACCGGTTTCTTTCTAACGGCCTATTCAGATTCTGATCATGCAGGGTGTCTTGATACACGTAAAAGTACTTCTGGTGGTGCACAATTTCTAGGTCAAGACAAGCTTGTGGGATGGTCTTCCAAGAAGCAGGATTGTACGTCACTTTCATCAGCCGAAGCGGAGTATGTGTCTCTATCTGCGTGTTGTGCTCAAGTTCTTTGGATGAGAACACAACTCACGGATTATGGCTTCCATTTTGATAAAGTACCTATGTACTGTGACTCAAAGTCTGCCATAGCCATCTCCTGCAATCCGGTACAGCATTCCCGCACGAAGCACATTGATGTCCGATATCACTTCATTAAGGAACAAGTTGAAAGAGGTATTGTTGAACTATACTTTGTTGGAACTGATTACCAATTAGCTGACTTGTTTACAAAAGCTCTTTCGAAAGAGAGGTTTGCGTATCTAGTTAGGCAAATTGGTATGAGATTTTTGACTCCAGCAGAACTGGAGGTTCTGGCAAAGAAGCCTGCTTGATTCATTTATCAAACATCTACCTGTAAATATTAATCAAAAAAGCAAAATACAAAAGTAAAAAATCTTTGATAATCCAAAAATATTCTTCTCGACATGTCTTTCAGTATCGATAATATGGACGTACCTAGAAATGTCGCTTAATAACGACACGGGTGTGTACATAAAGCTCGAATGAAAGTTGTAAATATTTTTCAAAACATGTCATTTCTATCTTTTCAAAAGGAAATTGTCTATTTTGGACAATATTTCAAAACAACGGGTAGAGCAATCTATCACGGGTTGAGCTTGTCACAAAACATTCAACGTTTTGAGCTCAACACAATGGCTTGTAATCACTTTCAGATTGCAACCCGGATCTAAATTCACGGGGGAGTGTACGCTTTTGTACTCTTACCCTTAGCAAAAGAAGTTAAATCTTCTTACACTTGAGTGGATTCGTCAAGACATTCAAAGTCTATGAACTCAAGTTTATGCTTTAGAAAAACCTTTTCGTCAAAAAGAATTGATTTTTCAAAAAGCGTTGAACACAATTTTTTCAAGAATTTCTCAATGATATTCAAAATCTTTCAAAAATTATGTGTTCAACAACTCCTATCCTCAAAAGTTTAATGTGGATCAAATCCTCGTAATGACAATTCCATTGGATCAATTTTTGAGGGGGAGCAATTTAACTTCATGCATAGATTGACACATCTTTCTCCCGAAGATTTTCAAGACTATTTTTCAAAATATATTTTAATCAAATTTGGTATCTCTAATATCAAAATATTTTATATATTAGAGATAGGGGGAGAAAATGTGATTAAAATGTGATCATATATAAGACTCAAGCACTTTAACTCTTACCCACATGTGCGAAACACTTTCGATTATCGATGCACATGTGAAGGGGGAGCTTTTCTGAAACGACAAAACTAGCAAGGTGTTAAATGTTTTTCAAACACTTTGTTAGAATTTAAAGTGGTTTTCATGGTTACGATCAAATACCCACAACATCTTTAATTCACGACGTTATTGGTGTCAAAAGGGTGGTTAGGTTTAAGTCCTATGATCCAACCAGAACCGGAGGGATCTTCCCAGGGACAATCCAATAGATTATTAGAAGTCCTTAGGAAAGATGGAGTAGAATGTGAACGTAGCTGAATGCCGACTAAGTACTGATGATAGCACTGGAACAATCACAACAAGGTGCTATTAATGATGTCTTGGTAAGCATTGAAGGGGTTGAAGAATGAAAAAGAAATGTAAGGATAAAGGGTCTAAAGAAAGAAGCCCTCCATACAACTTAGGCAGAAACCGGGTCAACCCATCATGAAGACAAACTCATCATGGACCCAGTGATGTGAAGCACAACCCTTTCCTAGCTACTCAGACTTCTCTCAAAAGAAGTTTGTTTTATTGTCACGGAGATCAACACGACTTCTATTGACTTTCTCACTCCGAGATAGTTGATATTGAATAGGTGGCATCTGCTCCAGCCTCCGACCACTAAAAGTGCACAAATCGAGTCTAGAGCCAAGAGATCAATCAAATCTCGTTAGGACACACGGATGAAGATCAAGAGAGTCCTACGCTATATCCTTGCGATATTGCTAGAACACTCAGAGTGATACTACTTAGTATTCACAATGATGAGTGGAAATCCTTCCAGTGTTAACATCAAACAGCACTGCGGTAGGTCATATGCAAGATTCTTTATGAATTGAACATATGTAAAACTGAAAAGCAACAGTGGTTTGATTCTGAATTGATTCAAACTCGTTTCAGGTTTCTACGCAATATCTTTATGGTCTTGCCAGAACATTCAAAGTGATATTTATTAATATTCACAGTGACGAATGGAAATCCTTCTAGCGTCAACATCAAACAGCGCTACGGTAGGTAACTTGTGAGATTCTTATGAATCAAACTTGTGTCAACTGGAAAGCAACAATGGTAAGATTCTTAATGAATCAAACTTGTTCCAGGAATTTGAATTGACGACTTTAATCAAGCGGATATTTATCCAATTGATTCACTCTTTATGTTCGCAGTCTTGCTTTGAGACGGTCGAGTAAAGAGAACGGCTAGTACAGCCGCGAAACCCTGTCAAGAAGATTCTTAATTGAATCTACCTGATCACAGGTACGATATTTAATATCGTATAACGGTCTTCACCGACCGGAGGTAAAACGCTACCGATTTAGGACGAATGTCAAAGCCATTCAGTCCGTGTCTATGTTTTGTCTCGAGAAGGTGGCGTCACGGTGTACTCAGCAAAGTCAAAGATTCACAGCCACATATTCATGCCCAAAGACTTATCCAACAATTGATAGTGTGAGCATGTGGATAAAGACACAAGATCACAAGATGGCAAAGACAAGTCAAGAATGATTTGAAGATCTCAAGACTTAAAGACAAAGTCGAAAGACAACGACAAAGGCTCAAAGATCACAACATGAAGGAACAAAACTACTGTTACACGTTCAAGACTCATTTATGACGAAATTCATAAATCTCCATTGGAATCCAACTATCAAAGAGGAATGACCTCACATTGGGGGAGATTGTTAGCCTCAAAATATTGAGTCAAACAAGAATGTTCGGTCATAGGTTTCTATTGTAATATTTAGTAGAATGTTGTAATAATTAGTTATTTAGTCGTGGTTCACGGGCTTGGATTTACACTAATTAAAGTCCAAAAGACAAGCCCGGCCCAATATATAGTCCATTAAAGCCCGCATGTGGGTGGACTATATATACTACCCTCCTAGCATGTTAGGAGGGTGGATGGTCATTTGTAACTTCTTTTCTTAATCTAATCTCACCAAGTTAATCATCTCCTCTCTACTTTCTCTCACTACTTTCTCTCTCTAAGAATTCATCTCTTCTTCATCTATTTTCTTTCTTTCTTCATTGCTTAATCATCTCAAAGACATGGGACAACATAGAAATAAGCCCATAACAATTTTTAAAAGCCCATAAACCCAAATTAACCCAACTAAAAGCACCTAAGCCCAAATTAAGGCCCTAATGACCCATGTTTAGTAAATTTCGGTGGTATAAGCCCCTAGGAACACAAATGCCGACTATTTGCATACCTAAATTTTAGGAAATCAATCTTACTCCAATTACAACTTATCTACTTGCCAAAATAACGCATGTATCCTTCCTGGCACTAATAATTCAAGCCATCCCTCATCAAAACTCAGCAATGAACCATACGAGATGTATCTTATCCTTAAAAATCCTCCACAATCTATTGTTCTTCAATCTCTTGCTACAGTTCTTGATTTCCAGCCATTCTTCTTGATTTCCATCCATGATTGATTTATTGGTGATAAGTATTCAAGAGTAGTATAAATATTCAGCACCTAAGATGTCTTGAATCACCAAATCATCATAAACAAATCAATTAAATCATTTCCTTGTTCTTTGTTTACTGTCGTGAACGCTACCATCACACCACCATTGCCACCACCCCAAGAGCATTCAAGTACTCCTAAACCTCCACCAAGTACCCTTGGTCTCTGCTCGAGAATCTTAGCAAGTGTGAAGAACCATAGTCGAAAACCTAGCAAAAATCAATTTAGGGTTTTCTAAGAAACCCTAATTTTGATTTTCGATTTGTGTTGCTGCTGATGTTCTTGTTACTTAAAAACATCCTTGACATTACTTCTTGTCTTCCAATTAGTCCTTTTACAAGTTCCTAAGTCCTCCAAGTGTTCGTGTACGGGTTGTGCAAGCAAAATCCTAGCCGAGCTCTTTTTAGGGTTTTCTAGGGTCGGTTTTGCTCAAACCACCAATCCCTTCGTAAGATTTAATTTACATAGTACAATTAGCTTTTATTACATGTTTAACCCTGATCTAGTAATGCCTAAAGTTGGAAAATAACACGTAATTGACTAAATGGTTAAAAACGAGCCCTAACGGGGCGTATGGGTAAAAATCGTGCCCTAATTTTGCTTAACTTGATTTTAAACTGAATTTTCGTGTTTCATACTGTTATTTGATGTTAGTAATTAGTTTGTATTAGTTAAACTCAGTAGGTAATGTTATTTGATCAAGTGGTAAAAGTAGCTGAAACTCTCGTTGCTAAACTAGCTTAAAAACGCGTAAACTTTTGTTAAAAACTGACCATCCAATGTTGGTCACGAAATTTTTTCTCTAAATATTCATATTTCATTATTCATAATTTTTATAATGCTTTTTGAATCAAGTAAAAAGACTTAAAAATGAATTTGTTATCACACTTTCTATTTTATGATTTTATGCGAAATTAATGAAATCGTATACATGTAAAATGGTAAACTTTAGAACACTTAGAATATCACTAATATCAATTACTTAATGAAATGGTAAGATCATAATATTAATCAATCTATGCAAAAATAATCATGGTAGAAGGATAAAAAAACGAGTTTATAACTAATAAATAATTACTACACGTAAAAATGACGTTTTTAAGAAAATCAAATAATATTTTATAACTCATGAAATTGTTAAATAAAAATTTCATGCTAAACTTGTAAATTTTACATTTCATATTAATTTAGTAAATAATGACATGACTTCATTATACTTAAAAATGATTAAGAAATGAATACGAAAGCTGAAACCGTAAAACCTGAATTTTTATTTATTAAAACCTGCGTCAAATTTAACTGTTAATTTATTAGAAAAATTTAATAAATTTAAATTACCTTTACTTGAATTCGTATCAACCTATAAATGATTTTATAATGCATAAATATGAAAATATAAAATGATAATATTTGATGAAACCCTAGTTTAAAAAAATAAAACCAGACCCTAAATAATTAAACTAATTAATAACCGAAAAACGATTTATAAAACTTTCGTCGTTACTATTCCAACCTAAAGCACCAACTGAGAAAGGGTTTATACATGTACATTATATTTATATTACACATGGTTTAAATAAACATTATTGTTATTAGGTTACCGCTAAAAATTCCACTTTGTCCCGCGACAAGTTACTATCAACAAGGTGAGTTTCTTAGCCTATTTCTCAAATTGTTTATCAACTGTGAGTTACTAACTCATACCTCTTTCAAAATATTTTGTCATCTTTTCGGGTAATAACATTTCTTGATTTATAACGCGTGAACACAAGTGAACTATTCTTTACTAGTTGATCTATGTCTCAAAACAACACAAATGATAACTGCCCACGACTCATGAACCATTAGTAACCTAGCTGTTTACAGCGAAGTGAGCGTGAATGTTATGGATAGATCTATCGGAGTTGACACTCCTATTTACTTTGAATGGGTGCGTTCAAGTAAATACAATTTCATTTGAAGACGACGGGTGACTTGGGTTAGTCACCTGCATGGGCACACACATACAAAGTCAGTTAGACTCGTTAACGCATCGGTGTCATGAGCTTAAATAGTAGTAAAGATAAACTATGTGACTTTGTATGTATTGTATTGTCACAGGTGGATACGAATATTCTGGTTCATTAAAATGATTTTTATTGTTTTCTTAAACTCAAACCTACGAACTCACCAACTTTGTGTTGACACTTTAACAATGTTTTTCTCAGGTAATCAGAATGAAGGATAAAACTGAAGTCTCATGCATTGAAGTCTTGTCAAGTCTAAACTCAGATCATTTGTACAATTTTATAAACTTTCTTTGATCGTCTGTGACCAGTTCATGCTTCCACACTTCGTTAAAACACTTTATTTTAATTAATGCAAATGATCTACTTTCGAACGTCTCATATAGAGGTCGTTCTTTATCTCCTTGTGTTGTGATAATCATGAAGTCACCAACCCCCAAAGCTATGCTACTCTGATCCATTTTTGGGGGTGTGACAAGGACCAATCTACACAATGTCGCCCACTTCACCATTTTACGACACAAGGTTAGATGTCGAGTTCTAATCCAAAGCTAGAACCAATCTTCACAACGTTGCCTACTTCACCATTTCCGACACAAGGCTAGATGTCGAGTTCTAATCCAAAGATAGAATCAATCTTCACGACTCTTCACTTTGAAGCTAAGTGATAACTTCACACAATACAACTACACATCACTTTATAGTTTAGTGAGAACTCACAAGACACAACCACATCACTTTATAGTTTAGTGAGAATTAACACAACTTATTACAACTCAACTAAACATATCCAAGTACACACATGTAGCTTGGATCTACACAACACAAATCCAAGCACACACATATGCAAAGGATTTACACAACTCTAATCCAAGTATTCACACATAGCTTGGATGAACACAACTAGTCCAAGTATTTACAAATACATTGGATCTACACAAGACACAAATAAACAAATGATGAACATGACTAGATCTTTAGGAGAGGATGATCTTCATCAAGGCTTCATCTTTAATCACATCACAAGTGTGTGAGTGATCTTCTCCTTAGACAAGGTAAAGAAGGTGATCAAGAGGATAATCATAAGTAAACATACTTAACACATTAAGTGATCATTTACAAATGACTAGGATTAGATAGGAGAAAGAAGGTTGAAAGAGATGTCCAAAAAGGGTTAATGAAAATGCAGATTTGATCCACTATTTATAGAAGACAAATCCCAACGGCTAGCTGGGGGTGGTTCCTTAGCTACCCAGGCGGTTCCTTATCGATAGGGAACCACATAGGCACTTAAGGAACCGTGGAATGTAGACTCCGCTCCTTTTTGTCTTTTAGTAAATTTGAAATATCTGAGGCTGTTTAAACCTTCAAATGATATTCTTATGGCATTTGGGATATGCCATATTCAAATTTACATTTTCATTTTAATAAAACATTTTCTTTCTAAATAAAGTTTATTAAAATTCCTTTGTTACATTTGACAAAAGTGAGTTTAAAGGCTAATCACTTTTATGATCACTAAGCATGATTAAGATGTGTTAGTGTAATGATTATTACCTTGATGATAGTGTTTGTTAGATAATTCGTTTTATGAGTGTGTTTGACAATAAATGTCTTTGTAATTTGTCGTGATCAAAACTGAGAAAGATTAATTAATACTAACAATGTTTTTAGGCATTGCTTTGCATTAACAATCTCCCCCTTTTTTATTACGACAAACTATAAACTCATTTACGTAAAATACAAGATTATTCGAATTATTAACGAGTTTATCACTATCATTTCTTCCCCTTTGTCGAAGCAAAAAGGTTAGCACAAGTCTTTGAAGAAGAAAAGAACCAGATTTTGCTAGTAGCTCCCCCTTGGTGCTTACTCCCCCTTGCTTGGGACGCCAAGTAAATGAGCTAAGCTGACATGCTACACAAAAGTTAGAAGAAAGAAAAGAAACACCAATGTATATATGTGCACTACCTACTAACTAACTTGAGAGGGAGAAGGAAAAGAATTATCAAATTAGAAGCAAGTATTTGCTAAGTATGTTCAAAGAGTGTGTGTTGACAACATCATAGTTCAGTTGGTGGAATAAAGGAAGTAAAGAAACATCCAAACCAATCAAAGATGATTAAAATCTCAAGGGGTTAAAATTTAGAATTTATGGAATCACCCATAATTAATTGTAAGTTTTAACCATGATCAACTCTTTAACAAATGTGTGAAAAATAATTAGCAGGAAAGATAACACACATAACATTCATATTACACAAATATGAAATAACATACAAGAGAAATATTCATACACACACTGAATATTTAAAGCAAAAAATATGGAAAATAAACCACAAAGCATATACTACTCTAATAGTGATAATCTTCCAAGATTGCTTAAGTTTTATTGACTCAAACAACTAAAGTACAAAATGTGCCTTAGTTGGAAAAGAAAGACGACGAAGCATCATTCGAAGTTTTGTTCATGGGAACGAAAACTTTGAGAGGAGGTCGAGTGAGGAGGAATTCAAGGAAATTTAGCTTGTCATAGATATGAGCAAGTTCAATTTGTTGAAATCGACAACAAGCACACGAGGAACCATGATGCAAAACAAAGTCGTTAGATTGGGGAGGTCCATCAAAATGAGAGTTTGGTGGAGAGGGAGATAATATATAAGAGATGTTTTCACAATGCCTAGTGAGATTAGGAAATGAAGATAGGTCATTGAGTTACGGAGAGTTGAAAGGTTTAGGTGGTGGTGAAAGAATTTCCTTTTCTCTGGTAATTCGATTTATAGAGTAAGTCTCATTCCGATATTTAATCGGAGAGAAAGAAGAATTCTTGGAGGATTTTGGAGAAGAAGAATCATGAGGATTCTTCTTCTTTTTTATCCAAACGGGTTGAACCTAGATTTTCGGTTTCTTTGAAAGCTTAGAAGAAGAAGCTTTAGGTTGAGAAGATTGTGACAAAGAAATGTCAAGGTTAGGAATGGAAGAGTTAGGCATTATGAGGGATGAAGAGAAGAACTCCCAAAAGAGAAGAATTTAAAGAAAGTAGACAAGGCAAAGATTTGAAATGAAAACAAAAGGTTTTAGGGAATGTTTAGCCAAATTTGGTAAACAAAAAATCTTAACCAAGACAGCGGTCAAAGAAAAAGACCAAAAATAAGCCAAAAGTGGCTTTCCTGTACACGGTTCTTTAAGGGGGCCCGCGGTTCCATATCGATATGGAGCCGCCTAATGGCTAAGGAGCCGCGTCCAGTGGACCATAGACCATGATTTTCAAAAGTTTTGGAGAAAATAAGTCTTTTTCAAAATTTTGCAAATCTTGGATTTTTACCTCTTTTAGCACTAGAGTATGCTAGGGTTGCATAAAGGCAACACATTCACAAAGAATCTCGTGACAAAGGGTGAAAAAATATTTAGATAACATTTTGATCCAATTTTAAGTCAAGTTTTTAGAGGTTATGATAGATTTAGGTTCAATTTTAAATAAATGAAGTTGATTAATATGACCATATAGGTTAAAACACATAAAACTAAATCCATAGATCATCTTCATGAGAAATTCATGAAGGAAAGGAAATATAAGAAAGGAAATAACAACTAACTAATACAAAGTTAGCTAAAACTAGGTCTTGAATGCATAGTCCTCTTTGGCTTGACCTTCTTTAAAAGCATTTTATTTTGAAAACCATCATTCATCTTCTAGGAGGAGGAGGCATGGAGAACAAGGTAAGCAAGAAATCATGCAACCTTCTATGAAGACCAAACATCTCCAACCTTAGGTTTTGAATGATGTAGTTGTTATAGAGACAACATGGGAAATTTGCACCATGAGCTTCTAGGAAACCAAAGAAGTAAGGATCACCCATGAAGTGAGGAATAGGAATGCCCAAAATAGGAGCATTAGTGTTTGAGGGAGGAGGAGGTGGTGGAGGCATAGTGTCCAAGGGTGATATGGGTGAGATGGGAGAATTTGGTGGAGTGAAAGGAGAGGTAACCAAAGGCTCAAGGACAAAGGGAATGCTTTCTAGAGGTTGAGGTTGAGTATTCCCATCCAAAGGAGGACTAGGAGTGAATGGAGAGGAAAGCTCATTCATTCTTGATTGGAATGAAGAGGAGGTAGAACCATGTGAATGGTTAGTACCATGACTTGAGTTTGTCTTTCATGGAGCAATGGGTGGTGAAGGTGATGAGGAAATGAGAATAGGAGAAATCTCATTTTTGGGAGTGTGAAAGGATGAAGAACCAATATTAGGTAACTTAATCTTAATTTTAAGGCTTCTTTTGGAAGAGGAAGTTTTGGAAGAGGTGGATGTTCTAGTGGACACCACGGTTGTGTGTTATGGTTTAGAAAAGAGTTGAAAGGATGAAGAACACAATCAACAAGAGATGGGTTAAGAAGAGAATGGAATGATCTAAACTAGTAATGGGTTAAAATCATTTTAGGTGAATAATGAAATTAGGTAGCCAAGTTTAGGAAAGTGTAGGTTTTTGAAAAAAAATTATCAAAGTTTTACACAGATTAAGGAAAACAATGTAAAGCAAAGATTCTGTCGAAATAGTGGCTGGCGGTTCCTTGTGTAGGGTCGTGGTTTGATATCAATAAAGAACCGCGGGGATGATAAAGAACCGCCACCAGTAGGTTCGAAAAAAAGGCACTTCCTGAAACATTTGCTAGCCCAGATTTTATACCAAGGTTTATCAAGCCAAAGTGAACTATAAATCAAAACCTAGGAAGCTAACAAACACATAATATGCACAAAGCTATGCAAATTGAAGGATCAATAGCATAGATGATTAGGATTAAAATACTAAGTAATCCAAACACAAAGTATTAGTTAGCAAACACAACATCCTAAAAATAAAAAGAGAATAAGGAAATATTGTTCAACAATTCAAACATGTTTTCAAACATGTTAACCTTGATAAACCAAAGCTTCATTTCTTCTTCTTGCCAAGTCCCTTGATCAATTTGGTTATGCTCTTGAACGATCCTCTTGACTCCACTCGATGATCATACAACTCACCTTGGGTTTTAAGATTAGCTCGGTAGACATCCTCAAGACCAGAGTTCTCCGGAAGTCCACTAGTGGCATAGTGAGGAGGAGGGATGATTTCTTCTAACCCGTCCATGAAGGTGTCCATGGATGTGTGGGATTCACTCGAAGAGCCAACATGAGCACTTGTGCCTACACCACCACCATCACTTGGTGACATATCAAAGTCCTCATCATTGGACTCTTGTGGATCGGACTTTCTCGAACCTCGATCACTTCTAGGATTTCGTGGTTGTACCCTTTGAATAGGTAGCATAACACGTTCGACCGAACGAAAGCGAGAAATGTTGATGTCGGGATAGTCTTCACCAACCTTCTTAAGAATGAGAGTAAGGAGCACGGCATAGGGAAGATTTGTTTTGGTTTTGGAAAGATCATAGGTGATTCGGCGAGCGATAAAGTATGTGAGATTGTACTTGGTGTTGGTAGCGATGCAACATAACATGTGCGCCATACACGCCGGAATATGATCCCGATTTCCGCCAAGACAAAACACATTCTCCCTAAGGATGTCGGCTCAACGGACCATACAATCATTTAGGTCGCTTAAGAGAACCTCATAGCGTTTTAGCCGACGCTTGGTAGAGTGGATGCTTCTTACAACATTTCCACTACGCTCTTTACAAATGACATCAAGAATGTAGTCAAGGTCAATCTCTTCATTTTCATCTGGAGCACAGTCGAATGGTTCAAGGAGATAATCAAGTTTCCGTTTATCAGTAAATCGACAAGTGCCCTCAAATGGAACACGAAGAGCTTGACCAAAGTCTTCAAGAGAGAGTTTAATGAGTCAACCTTCAAGGATGAACCTAACATATACTCTACCGTTATCATAAACGCGAGAGTATGTGCTAAAGAACTCTAAGAGAAATTCGGGATATATATTCTCTTCGATGTCCAACAAACAATCAAACCCAATTTCTCCGAACATCGATCGAGTATATATATATCCCTCAATATCCTCTTCGACAACTCTACCCTCGTGGAAGCAACGTTTTTGGAGTGAGGAATAGGTGTTTGTAAGTTGAGGGGAAGCACACATTTCAGAAAGGTTTGACATATATTGTTTAGTGTATTGGTGATCTTGTTGATATTCCGAAGGAATGATTAGTACCCACATAAACACAAAAATATTTACCCAATCACTCATATGTTACATATAAACCAAAAATCAAAAAGATGAGAATGTGATTCATCAATCTCTTGACAAACCAAGGTTTAATCCTTATCATTCTCATATTCACAATGTACCTAGTTCATCATTGACAATGACACATTGACCATGTAAGATCAACAATGAACTTGAACATTGGTTTTTCAAAACAAGGTTTTTAGGTAAGCATTTAACAATGCCATTACCAACTTGTTCATGGCTTCATATCAATTCCATCAATCAACCAAAATTATTTATTCAAAATTCGGATTTGTTCTACAAGTAGGTTTTAGTGAAATCTCAATGAATATGAACCTAAGGAATCATAGTAACAATACTATGTCAACTCTTATTCCTAGTAAGGTTCTAATTCAATGTCAATTTTAAAAATCCCCAATTATGAATGTATGAACCCTGGATTAAATTAGATGAAATTAAAAGAAATGACTTACAAATAATTGATCGGATGAGTGAAACCCACAAATCAAAATCAATTAATCTTGAGTAATTGAAGGTTTTGGAAAATCAACAATGGTGGAAAATTGGGTATTCTCGTCACTATGTTGGAGAAGAGAGAGGAGGAGTTTTGAATAAAAATGATTTTTAATAAAAACTGGCACTTTAGTCGCAAGTACTGGACGCGGTTCCTTATTGATAAGGAACCGCCTGTTTGAACCGCGACAATAAGGAACCGCCTACAGTGGCGTGTTTTAATCAAGGAAAATTATAGAAATTTTCAAAACCAAATTTTTCTAAAAACCTTAAAATAAGTCTTAAGCCTTTAGAAATTCAGTGGACCACCACAACACTAGGTAATAATGCTTTTATTGAGGGATTATGAGTTGAATCGAGATAGGAAAAGACCGAAACGGACGAACGACTACTCGTAGCAAAGAAGCAAAGAGGAGAGGAGTCAAGAGAAGTGAATCAAGACCAAGAACATTGATCAAGAGACAAATGACATTCTTCAAATCAAGGAGACGAAGAGCTTGTGTCATATATAGTGGTTTAAGACGTGCCTTTCCGGCGAAAGTCTAAACGGCTTTGGCAAAGAACTATACCTAGCAATAATAAGTGTGAAAACACTTATCCTTTTACCACTTAATTATAATAATAACCAAGACAAAACGTGTATTTTATGTCGTAAATGTCGGAATTATGCGTGGTTTGTGTTTTTGTTGTGATTTAGGATCAAAATGGGAAAAGGGAAGAAAACACGGGCTTTCACGGGCTTTATCGAAGAAAAAGAGAAAAGATGAAGTCAAAAGATCAAGAGTGCAAAAAGAACGGAAGTCCAAGGCCTATTCTGAAGATTTATCAAAGAAAAGTCTAAAGACGGAAGTTTAATGAAGCCGAAGAACTCAAGTCTAATTAATGAAGAAATTACAAGACGAGTTTAATTAATCCCGAGACAAGTCGAAAAAGTCGAAGAATTTAGAAGACAAAAAGACGAGAAAGAAAGAAAGAAGGAAGGAAGCTTCCAACACATGCTAACCTCCCTTCTCCCTATAAATAGAGACTTCATTTCATTTTTAGTTTTGTTAGCTAATTTGACAACTTAGCTCTTCACCTTTAATTACTTGCACTTTCATATTATATTTACTTAATTGTTCTTTAATTTCTTGCCTTTAATTCCAAGTAAGTTTAAATTTGTTGTTGAATCTGTTCCTTTGATCAAGCTTTTCATTATCATTCTTATTCTACTTTTCTTGTTTTGATTTGATATTGATTCGGATTAAGCATTCATTTTGCTTAATCTTATTGCTTATTTGATTAAAAAGTTTACCTTTTTATTCCTATCTAGGTTTTCATATGATTTAAGCTTTGAGCTTGACATGCTTATTAGCTTATTTTGTATTTAGCTTATTAGTTTTAAAGTTTTCTTAAAAGTTTTATCTTTTTAAAGTTTGTTTATAAAGTTTGCTTATTTGTGTCTTGAAAGTTTTTAAATTTGTGCTTATTTAGTTTTACTTATTCTTGTTTTAATTAAGGTTTTTTGGTATTTGCTTATTGTCAAGTGCTTTTTTTGGCTTTTGATTATTCGTCCTTTGTTTCTGTATTTCCATCGGAAAGGGGATTTGGATTACGACTGCTTCCACTTATTCCGATCGTGTATCGGATTAGGTTTTTGAGATTCTGACAGTTCTCCCCCTTATTCCGATCGTGATTGCGATTGCTCATTGCGATCGTACATTGCGACGGGTCTTAAGGCTTTATTGCGACGAAGTGCTGCCAAAATTTCGACAGCCACATCCTGATAGACTTTCCGATCAAGCATTCCGACGGGGATTCCGATACGGATTCCGACGGGTTTGTTTGACATTCCGATAGGTGAGTGTTATTCCGATAGGTTTGATTTTCATCATTCCGATAGGGGGATTCCGGCCAACATTCCGACATGGGTACTTTTGTTGCATTCCGACAGCACCATTCCGATCGGTATTCCGATGGATTGGGTTTTGTGTTATTATTTTGTCTTAGTTTAATTTTTAAGTTTGCATTATTTTAAGTTTTCAAATTTTCATTTTTATTACATTGTCTAATTTACTTTTTGTCGAGTTTTAATTTTTGTCATTTAATTAATTTAACTTTAAAGTCTTAATTTCTCGTCATTTACTTTTAAAGTTTTAAATTTTGCACAATTACTTTTTAATTAGTTTTAGCTTTTATTACCTGTCATTTACTTTAACATTTTGCACATTTATTATACTACAACGACCAAATCAATATATTTGTTTTCACCAAAAGACGACTGAGTCGCACTTAAACCAGTAATCAATTCGAAGATACTGAGGCGATAACTTTTTACATACAAAATCTCTTGTATTAAATGGCGCCGCTGCCGGCTCTTTTCGTAAAGATTAACGGTTTTCTGTGAGAGACGCGTTGAATTTTGGGATCCGTTCACTCGTGAACGTTATTTTTCTTGCTCAAAAATTTTCAAAAATCCATAAAAATTAAAAAAAATAAAAAAAAAATACAAAAACATTAAAAAAACATATAAAAAGCATTTCTTTTTCAAAGTTTTGTACCAAAAAGATTTTATTTTTATAAGTGTATATATATTCTCTATTTCTTTGGTATCTTTTTCTTTTTCTTTTGCACGTGTATGCGTACTAGATCTTCATATTATTCAGAGCCCGAGACTCGTGAAGATTTAGTTATGGCTGGTGTACACAACAACAATAATCCACCCACCCCAACATGAATAACAACAACAATGTTCCCCCACCCGATCTTCGAACGATGGAGGAGCTTTCTCAACCAACCATGAACGAACGAGGAGGACCGATTGCGCCGATGCAAATCACGGCTCCTGAGTTTTCGTTGAAGCATCACATGATCCAACAAGTTCAAAACACTTTTCCATTTCGCGGATTGCCGGATGATGATGCTAACAAACACCTCGACAAGTTCATTACCGTTATTCAAAGCATGAAGTTGCCAGGGGTTACTATGGATTTTCTTTGCCTTCACCTATTTCCACACAACTTATCCCACCATGCTGAAAAATGGTTTGATCGTCTTCCGAAGAATTCAATTCATACTTGGGATGAGATGACTCAACGCTTTTTGTCGCGCTACTTTCCACCATCCATGGTCACGAGCCTTCGAAATCAAATTAGTGGATTTACACAAGAACCTGATGAATCACTTTTTGATGCTTGAGAACGATATAATGTTTTGATTGATCGATGTCCAAACCACAACATGCTCCCTGATAGGTGTGTAAACACCCATCCTTTTTACCACTTAGTTACAATAATAACTGAGCCAAAACGTGTATTTTATGTCATTTATGTCGGAATTATGCATGGTTTGTGTTTTTGTTGTGATTTAAGACGAAAAGGTGAAAAATGGAGAAAACACGGGCATTCACGGGCTTGTATCGAAGCAAAAGACGAAAAACGAAGTCAAGAAATCAAGAGTGCAAAAAGAATGGAAGTCCAAGACCAATTCTGAAGATTTATCGAAGAAAAAGTCAAAAGACGGAAGTTTACTAAAAGCCAAAGAACTCAAGTCTAATTTATTGAAGAATTACAAGACGAGTTTGAAGAAATCCCGAGACAAAATCATTAAAGTCAAAAGATTAAGAAGATTAAAGACTTAATGATGCAATGAGAGAAAGAAGAAAGAGGGAGGAAGCTTCCTAAGCACCTCCCTAATCTCCCCTATAAATAGATGATTAGTGTTTTCATTTGTTGTTGTTGGGTGGATTGACAACCCACCTCTTCCACCATTTTCATACCTTGCACAATTTAATTTCTTGCACTTTAATTTTCCTTGTATCGCACCTTTTAATTCCTTTTAATTCCAAGTAAGTTTTATTGAATCTTTACTTTCTTGTTTGATCTCTCATCTACCTTTCTTGTTTGTGTTTAATCTTATGTTATGTTCAAGTTATTGAGTTTCATAGTTTTGATCAAGTGGGTTTTGATCATTTTGATTATTAATGTTAGTGTTATTGATTTGGTTTGATTGGTATTGATTAGTTGTTCATTTGTGGTTAGTTTGATTTAATCTTTTGGTTAATCTTGATTGATTTTGTTTAGATTCGTGCCTTCATGTTCTTCCGTGTTCTTCGTACTGTTTATGCTACCCAGATTCCGAATCAATCGTTCCTTCAGTCTATTCCGGATCAGTCTCTTCATTCGGAATATTTGTTATTCCGGATCAGCATCTTCATTCGGAATATTAGTTATTCTGGACCAGTCTCTTCATTCGGAATATTTGTTATTCCGGATCAAGTCTCTTCATTCGGAATATTGATTATTCCGGATCAAGTCTCTTCATTCGGAATATTAATTATTCCGGATCAAGTCTCTTCATTCGGAATATTAATTATTCCGGTCAAGTCTTTCGTCCAGAATAATATTCCGGATCAAGGTCCTTATTCCGAATCAACCCTATTTTCTTTTCATTCCGGATCAAGCTCTTTATTCCGAATCATCTAGTTTCTTCCGGATAAGTGACATATTCCGGATGAACTGTTTTATTCCGAATGAGTGTTTTTCTTATCTTTTTGTTTTAGTTTATTTTAAATTTATGTATTTTAATTTTTAAACTTTATTTTTCCCGCCTTTTTACTTAATCGCACTTTAAATTTACTTGCATTTAATTTTAGTTTGTCTTATTTATTTTAAAGTTTGCCTTTTTATTTCTCGTCACGTTTTTAATTTCTCGTCATTAATTTCCTCTCAAGTCTTTATCTTTCAGTATTTCTTTTTACCGCCTTTATTTTATTTTTATTTGTTTCAAGTCTTTATTTTTAATTAGTCTACGACACCCAACAATTCTCTTTTTGTTACCAAGAACAACTGAGTCACACATTTAACCAGAGATCAATTCGAGAAGATTCCGAGAAACAAACTTTTCAACCTAGCAAAATCCTTACATTACTCCCCGTCACCTTAATTGATACTTTCTACAACGGTTTAACTTTTCGTGATCGTGATACGATTAATGCAGCCGCCGGTGGCACATTTATGAAAAGAAGACCCGAGCAGTGTAGAGAGCTTATCGAGAACATGACTACTCATCACAAAAATTGGGATTCATCCGCATCTTCAAGGAATAACCCGAGATTCAATGTTTCTTCTACTTTGCAAACCCCGATATCACCGAATTGATCCGCGCAATGGTCGAAATGAGCAAAAACATGCAACTTTTGGCTACAAATCAACAACAACAAGTTAAAGCTGTTGCAACTTCTTGTGAGATTTGCGGGGGTCCTCATTCATACACTGATTGTCCTTCTACTCATGACAATCCGGAAAACGTGTATGCGGCTCATGGTAACTATTCAACGGAAAGCTATCAAGCCCGACCTCAAGGTGATCGTAACTTGCTAAGTTACCGTTCTAACAACTTTCTTTCACCCGGTTTTTCTCCTCAAAACCACAACCCCAACAACTACAATAGAAGCAACCCAAACCCACCTCGAGCTTCTAATCCTTATCACCCACCCGCTCAACAAGCACCACCCATTAATCAAGATGTTGAAACTTTCATGAGGACCCAAGGAGAGCTAGTTAAGAATCTGCAAAGCCAAATCATCAACTTGAAAGGAGATATCACTAAGCAAAGGAATGATATTAGAACCGAGCTTCGACATGATATGCAAACCACTTTTAGCAATCAAACGAATTATTTGAAGAATATGATGGCTGGTTTCTTTCCAAGTACTCAACCCTCTACTTCGGGCTCTCTTCCTTCAAATACCGTCACCAACCCAAGAGCGAATGTGAGTGCTATTACTACACGCAGTGGAGCAACCTTAGTAGGACCATCTATCCCTCCCCCAGTTACTCCATCTACACCTCCCCCACCACCATTTATCCCTCCTACTCCCACGCCTAGTATTAGTTCTCCATTACCGTCTCCACCTCTTACTGAAGCACCCAAGAAGAACCCTTCGCCAACCCCACCTTCCACCTTTAAACCTTCAACATCTCAACCTTTACCTGCTACTCCTACACCACCTAAACCCAATATCCCTTATTCTTCTCGCTTAGACAAGTGCCAATTGCTTACCAAGGATGACATTCAAGTGTCAAACTTTTTGAAGAAGATTTTGGGACTGACCATCACCTTTAGCCTTGTTGAAGCTCTAGCCCAAATGCCAAAATTTGTTAAGATGTTTAAGGAATTGCTTAATAAGAAGGAGATGATGGCCGAGTTTATTAATACTCGATTGAATGAAAACTGTTTTGCAGTCCTTCTTAAAGAACTTCCGGAAAAACTTGGAGATCCCGGTCGTTTTGTGCTACCATGTACTTTTAACCAAACCGAAGAATTTACTGTCTTAGCTGATCTCGGGGCAAGTATAAATCTAATGCCTTTAAGTGTTTGGAAAAAGTTATCATTACCCGACCTTACACCAAATGTCATGGCAAGGATGCCAAGAACAAACATATAGTCAATTAATGATCAAAAGAATGATCAATAGGGCGTGTGGAAGAACGAAAACGTACCTTGGCCACAAATTGCATTCCAAGCTTTCAAGGAATAAATACAAAGCCCAACCATGACTAAAGTGACTACTAAGTCTTCAAGGACTAGTATCACTCCCATCCATCTTGATGTCATCATTCAGTGATGTTGGAAATCAAAGAAGATGAGTCTTCTACAAGTGTAAGTAACTCAATCCATAATCAATTGAATGATTGATCTTCATGAGTACCTACACATAACAAGATGCAAACTAGTAGATACATTTCAAGAGTGAATCTAAAATGCATAAATACTCCTAATCTAAATGAGATGCAATAATATCAATTAAAAGGCTTATTTTCAATATAAGATAGTTTTGACCAAAGAAAAACTTTAGTAAAACTTAACCTTCTAATTTGAGGAGACAATGGATCGATCCACGTTTTAAAGTACTATATACTTCAAAGATCTTGTGTCACCATCGCTCTAATACCAACTGTAGAAACTAGAAGGGAGGGTTGCATAGTTTCTCATCGGTTTATCTCCTAATTAAAATTCCTTTCAATTAGGTGAGTGCCAAAACTATCTTTTACTTGAAAGCTAGTTGCATAATGATTAGGTTCAATTCTAATGCATTAATAATAAGTAGTAAGTGTAATGACGATGAATGTAAGTGATGAGTAAGGAAAGAAACAACCTAGTAGGAAGACACCAAGATTTATAGTGGTTCGGCAACGAGGCTCTATCCTCGTTCCTACTCCACTCCTCGAGTACACCTTACTCGATATTTACACTATATCCACAAGCTCCCTTCTTGGCGGAGAAAATCTTACAACGTCGCTTACATTATTTTCTGACATTAAGCTAAATGTCGAGACCTAACCTTAGATAGGACCAATCTACACAACGTCGCCCACTTCACCATTTTACGACACAAGGCTAGATGTAGAGTTCTAATCCAAAGCTAGAACCAATCTTCACAACGTTGCCTACTTCACCATTTTCCGACACAAGGCTAGATGCCTAGTTCTAATCCAAAGCTAGAACCAATCTTCACGACTCTTCACTTTGAAGCTAAGTGAGAACTTCACACAATACAACTACACATCACTTTATAGTTTAGTGAGAACTCACAAGACACAACCACATCACTTTATAGTTTAGTGAGAACTAACACAACTTATTACAATTCAACTAAACATATCCACGTACACAAATGTAGCTTAGATCTACACAACACAAATCCAAGCACACACATATGCAAAGGATTTACACAACTCTAATGCAAGTATTCACACATAGCTTAGATAAACACAACTAGTCCAAGTATTCATAAATACATTGGATCTACAGAAGACACAAATAAACAAATGATGAACATGACTAGATCTTTAGGAGAGGGTGATCTTCATCAAGGCTTCATCTTTAATCACATCACAAGTGTGTGAGTGATATTCTCTTTGGACAAGGTAAATAAAGAGATCAAGAGGATAGTCATAAGTAAACATACTTAACACATTAAGTGATCATTTACAAATGACTAGGATTAGATAGGAGAAAGAAGGCTGAAAGAGATGTCCAAAAAGGGTTAATGAAAATGCAGATATGATCCACTATTTATAGAAGACAAATCCCAACGGCTAGCTGGGGCGGTTCCTTAGTTACCCAAGCGGTTTCTTATCGATAGGGAACCGCATAGGCACTTAAGGAATCGCGGAATGTAGACTCTGCTCCTTTTTGTCTTTTAGTGAATTTGAAATATATGAGGCTGTTTAAACCTTCAAAGGATATTCTTATGGCATTTGAAATATGCCATATTCAAATTTACATTTTCATTTTAATAAAACATTTTCTTAAAAATAAAGTTTATTAAAAATCTTTTGTTACATTTGACAAAAGTGAGTTTTAAGGCTAATCATTTTTATGATCACTAAGCATGATTAAGATATGTTAGTGTAATGATTATTACCTTGATGATAGTGTTTGTTAAATAATTCATTTTATGATTATGTTTGACAATAAATGTCTTTGTAATTTGTCGTGATCAAAACTAAGAAAGATTAATTAATACTAACAATGTTTTTAGGCATTGTTTTCCATTAACAGAAACCAATAAGGCAATCGGGGTTTCTTAATATAATGTCACTTTGCATTCAGTCTAGCAATTGATCCACGAGACTAATTAAATTCTGACTTCATTTCATTAGCATTAATATTATGTTCCATTTTCGGACACTATTCATAAATTGGCAGCTTTACATCTAAGAAGTTCATGAATAATACACTCTCAACAATGTTTGAGTGTTTCCTTTCTATGCTTTATTTTTTAATACCGAGTAAACGTTAATAGGATACTGGTTGTTGGACCAAGAAATTTATGGATTGATCATAAAAGCATGATCACAGTATGGTTAACACATATATGGTTTATATATCTAAAATACATAAATATTTTAATTGTTTCCTCCAAGATTCAGTCCCGCTGCAATGCACAGGTTTGAACCCCTCATATTATCACAAACTTTTAAAAGAAGTCATAAGTCAATAACTTAATGGTAAAACTCTCTTTATAGAAGTAAGAAAAATGATGCACGAACGATTATATCTTTTATAAAATGTGATTTTTTTCTGTAAACGATGATTTGAGGTGCAAGTATCTCAAAAGAATATTGTGTATATCTACAAATCATTTCCAAACTTCATAGTAAACTTAATTTTACATTCATTTTGAGAGACTTTGATAAACTGTAGAAAATTCTACACATTTTTGTAGAAAAATCAAGATTTTATGGCTTTTGTTGATTTTTGGCAAGTATGTGTAAAATCATGTACTTGGAGAACATTGTACATTTTATGAATGAGATGATTGTTTTGTATAAATTAGAAAGTTTTCATGTTGTTAGAATTTGAAATTCGATAATAGCTTTTTTTGTTGGAAGCTGATGACTTAAGGTTTTGATATTATTATTTTTAAAATTGATTCTATTAAGAGGCTTTGTGAAAAATGTTCTCTTTTTTCAAAAGTAGTGCACAAAGTAGTCAAAAATTTAGTCTTGTTTGACCGTAAATTCATGAGTTCACCATACGTTTTAAAAGTGTCCACCGGGTAGGTAGTTGTTTTATCTTCGGTGGAAGTGACATGTCGTGCGACCATATTTTTTTAGACTGTCTGATCTTTAATTATTGTTTTGTTTTAAAAGACAAATGGGCCCCATTATTGGCCTTTTTTCTAGATCAAAGGCGTACTTTTGCTCGACGGATGATTGAATTTTTTTTTGCAAAAGACAAGATATTCTAGAAAATCTTTTTGAAAAAATTGTACCTTTTTTCTCGAATGATGACGTGCAATCTTTTATGAGGAGCTTACTTTTAAAAAAATTGCACTTGTTTTTTAAGTAGGCGTACATTTACTTTTGAAATGCGTGAATATATAATCTTCTACAAGATCTTAACTCAACCTTACCAAATTTTAACGACCTCACTTTTAATAGAACAAAACTTTCCCCTCAATCAAACATATATAACAAAGTAAGTCAATTTGGTTGATGGGTTTTAAACCTAAAGATTAACTTTAGGAATGATTTTTAATTGTTTGGTTGGTAATTCATAGAGAATATTTTGGAATCATTCCATAAAGAGTTAACTCGCAACTAAGTCAGGTTTAAGCTACTTCCAATGGGCCCTTTTAATCAATGTTTTAAAACTCGAGTTTTTAATCGACCCGGTCAAGTTACCGGTTTACCAGGTCAATGTTTCAACCGGTTAAACCGCCGGGTCAAATCGGTTTTATGCTAAATGAAAAAATACCATTACTTTAGAATGTATATAGAGAAAATATGAAACCACTTCATTTTCGAAGATAAAAACCATACACTACCTAATACTCTATCTAACAAAACTTTGCCTAATATCAAAAGACCGTTCAATATACTTTTTTACATTGAACAACAACCATTCCAAATTAATTTTTGCATATTTTTCAATATGACACACTACTCAAAACTAAAATCAACTTTTGTTAGTTTGTGTATTCACTTTTCCCCATCCCAACATTACTTTCCCAATATTAAAAACACACAAAAAACTCATATACAACCATCTTCATTTCAATACCACCACCACCACATCATCATTTAGCCACTCCTATGTCATCGTATGCAACTGGATCATCATCTATTACTACAAGTGTAAACCTTTGTTCTTCTTTTTCTTATCTACAGATTGAACTGGCTGGTTTTGGTTTGCCGGTTCAACCCGGTCAACCAAAATCCGGCGGTTTAATCCGGTTTAAGTTTCGGCATAAACCCGGTACAACGGACCGGTAACCTCTCCGGTTCCCGGTCAACCGGTCGGGTTAAACCTGGTTTTATAACATTGATTTTAATTGTGTGTACATTTTTTCTCTAACTTATTCTAAAAAACACTATTTTATATTTTCATCATTATATAGTATATTTATTTTAGATTAAAAAATATTAATTTCTCTCTCTCCTGTATTTTTATCAATCTTATATCAAATTTAATCTCATTTTAAACCCACTTACATACAAATACATCGTTAAAAATACGTTTAATAAAAAACACACAAACACATATTAATTTACCTTAACCATACAAATACACACAAATATCCTCAACCGTATCCTAAAAGATGACACACACACTAAACAAAACACTTCTAAAACAAACATTTTTTGAATTTAACACTTTTGTTAGTATGTATGGTAATTTGGAACCAACACTTTTATCACCCTTAAAACCACCTATAAAGGGAAATAGTTGGTCCCTAAGATCAGCTGATTATTCTTTGAATTAGATTCTTGCCCGAAGGAATAACTATTGTCCTTAGTCGATCAATAATGGGTATGATGGAAGACGTGATCATTATGCTTCCAGAAAACATGCTCCTCGAGATGTTCAAATGCAACATCAAATGAGTCACCCACCTACTCCACATGTTACACTTTTTATGCCCCCTTTTAAGACCTTTTTAGAGTATTGGCAGGTTATGTTAACCTCTTATTTGATCACTTTCTTAAGGTTTATTAGATAACTCGTGTGAATGAGACACTAACTTAATTGTTTTTGTTTGTAGATGAGTTTGACATATGTATATGTTCTTACACTACCTGAGCCTTATAGATTCGATGCACCCGTTCTTCCTCATGGAGCTTTCGGCACCATGTTTATACCTGGTATGGATCTGTCTTTCTAGGATTCAATAATTACACTAATTGAATATTATTTCAGGTTAGTTTTAGTTTATACAAATTGGAATTTGTTCTTGTTTATGGCATACACGGTTCTTCAGTTAACCACAATGATGATAATTTGGTAAAAGAAAACTTTTTAAGGTCACACATGGGTGAAAAATGATAGGTACCCCTCACATTAATACCTGATTTTCATAAAGTAATATTTATGAAATTATGTAATAGTTACCTGTCTTGTGTGTTATATTTATATGTATCATTAGAAACATCTTGGGTTTACAACTATGTTGGGTGCTAAATAAAGCATATGAGATCTGTTAGTGGATTTGCTTAACATAAATTAATTTTCACTGTTGTATTTTACTCTTATTGAGGTTAAGAAAAATATTGTAGAAAATGATACATAACTTTTACATTTTTTTCATTTTTTAAACTCAAACACTAAACTATGTTAGATTATATTATTTTGGTAAAACATATTTCAGTTCACATTAGAGGAAATAGCATGCTTGGCTATAAGATTAGCAGTGAAAAGTTCGATAGAATTGTTACCAGTTCCACAAAGTTGATCATTATACTCATAATATAACTGAGGTCAAACCATGCTCTTTTATTTTCTTTTTCTCCTTTATAGTGCAACCACCAACAAGTTTATTGCACTAAAAGTGTTTATTCATAAATGTTATTGTACCGTATGAAGGTTCGAGAACTTACAAAGGAAATTCAAGTGACTATGAATTCCTTAAAGAATTCAAGTACTATGATACTCCATGTGACTTTTTATACACAGTTGTTTCAATGTGTAAATGAATATATGATGCGAAGGTGAAAATAAATATATGATGCAAAGGATTCATACGTGTTTTCACTTGTATACAAATTTATAACATTGTAAGTTTTTCTATTATATCTACTTAGTTAATACCAAATATGGTTGTAGGATAACAAGTCGAGGAGAGGTAATGATTGGAGAAAATGGATACACACCAGCTCTCAATCTCTGACTTGTATATAAGATACTTCACTACAAAATGGGAAGAAAATCATTCCAAGGATAAAGAAGTGAGTCCATCATGTTCGCTAAAGCTACTCAACGGGGAGGCCAGTAGTGCAGAGCCTCTTCCAGAAGTTAAATATGCGTCTATGCAATCGAGGTTAACACTATAATTGAGCGAGATTTTGTAGTTTCAAGAAAATAGAACCTATACATGAGAAACAAAGAAATTTAGGATGCTTGATGAGTGTGATTGTTTGTATAGTTTTCCGTATATGCTTGTAGTGGAGGTGATTGTGTGGCATTTAGCTAGTTTCTTGATTGCTTATGGTTGGTGGGTAGTATCAAAGTGTTGGTGAAATCAAGAATCTTGCTTTCTACAGAAAGTTGATGATTAATAATTACTAAGGGTGTTCATAGTTTATTGTTTGAAAATTTACGTGTCTTTTGTGAAGTATTAGCTTTGTCCTCAATTTTGAGATGGACATAAATTGACTTGTTTGATAACTGAGATGTGTTTAACCTTGTAGAATATTGACTTAATAATTGGTTGCAATAAATTTGGTTTTGTTTGTGTTTCCTTAAATTCTTTTAGTAATTGGTTTGTGATGAGTTTGGTTTTGTTTTGCGTTTTTTAATATATCTATTTTTTCATGGTAACTCTCTAATTTGTGGTAATGCTCTAATTTATATTATATGTGTTTGACGAACCTCGTGAAAGGTGTAAATGGTACTTCCTTCTTCTCCATCTCCTTCTTCTATTGGTTGACATTTTTACCAGCTCTATCCAGATGAATTCAACATAGTCGAAGTGGTGTGCGTTTACAATCCCATACAAAAATTTATTGATTGTATGTGATAACATCAAATATTTAATACTCTTCTATATCAAATCCACGTGTTTATTGCCTTGTTTTAAATAACTATTATACTTAATTAATTTATATTTCAGAGTTCATGAAATTTTGGCATTGGAACGAAAATGCGAAAAATGGCAAAACAAAAAAGGATTAAATATGAATAACTTTGGAATAAAGGTGTACATTTTGCTATTAAGGACTAAAGGAAAAAAATTAAGTGATTAAATGCTTGGTGCTTACTCCATAACAGTGGAAGTTTTATCCTTTATCAAGTTTAAGGTAATCTCTATGCTACGACATGTAATTAGTGATTAATTTTCTATTCCCCCCCCCCCCCTTGTATTACCTAAACATAAACCTGAGCAATGAAAGAATCAAACACTTGTGATAGGTGCTAGCATATACTTCCGTGCTTTACTCACGAAGGTCTATTTGGTTATGTTGTAAATTATTTTTATTGATTAAGTAAAATGCATTTGAATAACTATTTAATTGGTAGAAAGGATTATTAGAAAATACCAAGTGCAAGGATATTTGATGAGGTGTCATTTTATACGTATTTTCGGGGTCATTACCCTCACATTTTACTAAGCGTGCCTTAAAAATGCCTTAAATCATTTCTTTCGATGGTTAGCAAATTGGAAGCAATAAGATCACTAGGGATGATTTGGAGGTGTTTTGGAAGTATTTCATATCACTTGGATGAAGTTTGGAAGAAGCCAGGACAAGAAGACACAAAGTTCACAACGTCTCCCAAGAACTGAACAAGAGCCATAGAACCCAACTTGATGCTGTCTGAAGTTTGAACCCCTCCATAACGCTGTCTGACTTATGACGGCTGAGAAACCCTAAGAAGATGATGACCATTCGGCGTCGAAACCTATAGCCCGACATTGTATGGGCCGAATCCTATATGTACAAACTTATGTAACTCATCAAACCGTGTAGGATTTTTGGGATACTTTCGTGCAGGTTTTCTGGTTCCTTTTTCAAGGTTCTAAAACCCCTAGAAACACGATTGTAACATCACTATCAATTGAATACCAATGTTTGATCTTTCTATCATTCAATATGTCTTATTGCGTGATTTTATTTTGCACTTGTTATTCTTTTGTTATGTTCGGATAAATTAATATGTGTTTGTTTATGATTGCTTGAAACTCATGATGCGATTCTTACTTGTTTATGGCATCTTGTATAATTGTGTCCATGTTAGGCTCTAGTAAATAGATTATATCTTCATATCTTAACTATTGATATGTCTAGGGAAACGTAGGTGTTTAAAAAAATGACGCCTTGGTGTTGCAAGATTCGAATCCTTGTCCATCTTTGGGTTGATTCTTTAAGTGTTTTCACATGCGTGTCTAATGGTTTAATCTGGTGTAAGTCTTATTACCACCACAATTGGTTACTAAAAAATTTTTCTGGTAAACGTCTCAATACCACTACGCTTTAGGAGAACGCATACACATTTAAGGGTTAATATACACAGAGGTTACTAAAGTTTGGCCAAAGTAACGATTTTGTTACTAAAGTTTAAAACCTTAAACTTAGGTTACTATTGTATACGGGTTTGATTTATTTGTTACTAAACGTTTAGAAAAACTATCCCGCTATTACTCATGGGATGGGTTACCGGTTAAGCAACCGGTTACCTTTATATTTTGTCAAACTATAGTAACAAAATCGTTACTTTGGCCAAACTTTAGTAACCTGCGTGTATATTAACCCTTTACGTTTTGGTCAGTTTTTTTTCCGTTTTCGTTCGTACTTTAACGTTTTCGTCAGTAATTTTACGTTTTAGTCAGTAAATTTACGTTTTAGTCAGTAAATTTACGTTTTCGTCAATAAACTTACGTTTTCATCAGTAACCTTGTTTTTTCATCGTTTCTTTGAAGAAAGTTGCAATGAATGGTTATTAACAATGCCTAACTACACACATTGGAAAAGGGAGAGCGAAAAATGAGTTCTTTTATTGATGGTTATGTAAAAAGATTGAGATGTAAAGTCCGTTTTGGTTGGATTTAAATTTATACCCAAGGAAAATGGGTTTAGAGGAGTACACACGAAAAATCCGATTGGGTAAATAGCTCATGTCACGCGCGTACCACACATGCCTTGACAAACACAAATGCATGTAATGTTACACTGACGTCACGCATGATCGAAAGGAGGGGCCTGACACCGTTGAAGCATAATATTGACCATATTTTATATCTATTCAAAAAAAATTCATAACTTTTCTACGCAATCATTTAACGTGGATAACCTTGAAACTAATTAAGGACCACACAAACGGTCCGACTTTCCTTTTGAAATTATTACATGGAATCACTACTTGAAGTCAATGTGATCAGCTTGATAAAAATTTTAAGTCTAACATCATTTCACTCGTTCATGATATAACACTAGACTTGTGGGCTTGATAGTTTTGAAGATTAATGATCCACTTCCACTAATCATAAGCCAAAGTTAAGCCAATTTTCAATATATTAGATAAATCCTAACACAGTGAACACCCCCAAATTGGCCCAGCGGAAGCCCACGAGTATTGGGGTCTGTTACGTCATGATTATCTGAGTCTTGATCCGAGAGAACGACCTCTATGCCAAATATCACAATGTTGACTCCAAATAATCATTCAGTCAAGTACCTGAGAATACATGCTTAAAAGTGTTAACACAAAGGTTGGCGAGTTCATAAGTTTTATTAAAAGGTTTAGGACACTTTAAAAGTTTACAAGGACATCTACTAAAAGTAGTGTCGCAAAAACGTTCAGGAATCCAGAGTTTCACAATAAAGAGACATTACATCAAAGTTCAATCGTAAATCAAAGTTTAGAACTAGCATAACAGTTGACACAAAAACTTCAGTTCATACACAGTTGTAATTCATGCTCACAGTTCATTTCAGTTCGGCTTTTAGGTTCATGAACTCATTCACACCCAAGTTCAATTCAGTAGCCACGGTCAATATACATACCAATGTCATATTCTCGGTTCATATCAGTATCACAATCGAGGTCACATATTAGAACTATAGCAATAAGCATATAAGCATCATACCAAACCAGCATATAAGTATCATATCAAACCAGCTTACGAGTATCATATCAAACTAGCATACAAATATCATAACAGACCAGCATATAAACATCATGTCAAACTAGCACACAAGAATCATATTAGACCGGCATACAAACATCATGTCAAACTAGCACACAAGAATCATATTAGACCGGCATATAAATATCATGTCAAACTAGCACACGAGAACCCTATCAAACCAGCATGTAAGCATCATTTCCAACCATCTTATAAGTGTCATATAAAAACCACATGCATGAGTCACGTCAATACCACACCTAAGGATTAGATCAATCAACGTACAATAATCCTATCATATCTCATGCAGGAATCATATCAGAACCACATAATAAATTCACGTCAAGATCATTTCATACTATAGTCGAGATTCGTATCGATATCACAGCTAAGATTCATATTAGATCAATACATGATTGCAGTCAAGATTCATATAAATATCGTAGTTAAGATTCATATCAGATCAATACATGATCGTAGTCGGGATTCATATCAAATCAATACATGATCGCAGTCAGGATTCATATTCAAGATTCATAGCAAGATCAAGGTCAAGATTCACATTCAAGATTCATAGCAAGATCAAGGTCAAGATTCACATTCAAGATTCATAGCAAGATCAAGGTCAAGATTCACATTCAAGATTCATAGCAAGATGGACCGCAAAAGTTCAGTTCAAGTACCCAAGGCAACTATAGGAGATATAGTCCCAAGTGTAGGATAAATCGGGTGTTTTAGTGTTTATGATAGCGCTAAGCTCATGATATCGAAGCTAATGATCCAGTACGTACACCACAATGTACATATAAGTTGCCCCAAGTGGGAGTCTAGCCAAGACTACCCGAGTTCACACAAATGATATACACTCGTCCGACGTCAGAATGCCCGAGTGGAGGTTGTCATGCCTCAATAGATCTATCCATTACATAAGACCTTACTCCCGCAGAGTAATTAACGATTCATGATAGTGGGGACTATGGCTATCGCTACTTAGGCTAATCATAAACGAAGTTCATTGAGTGTTCATAGAATTCAATTCTTTTGCGTCCACAAGCAAGCACAAGCAGTCATTTCATTTCACAATATTAACCATACGAAGCAGTTTAAAGGAGCTATGGGATAGCTCAGATATTCACAAGTATAAGTCATTAATAATCCGAAAAGTGTAAACTCCTAGGTCACGTAAACAATCCTCAAAAGTACAAGCACGTACGCAATATAAACAATATTCGAAAGGATATCAACGCACATGTATCACAATATTACTTGCAAAATATAGACATGTAATCGCAACAAGCATTGAAATGCACAAACACGTATTTGACATCGACAAGCATGTATCTCCCCCAAAAGAGATTCAAAACATTTATAAAGCGATTTGAAAGTAAAAAGAGGGGGTATGAACTCACATCGATGTTGCAGAACAATTTGCAGTGACGTGAATACAAGAGCAGCGTAGCATAGGCCGGAACTGCTCGATACCGGAAGTCACAATTTATCTTATCGATCATCTCCCAGCATTCCAAATCGATGCATCCAAGCTTTCCCGATGACGGGTTTCTTCAATACCATCGGTTCGTAAACTGCTTAATCCCATGTCGAAATCCTTCGGTAATCAGTTCAATAATTGGTTCAGTAATCGGTTTAGTAATCGGTTCGGTGATCGGTTCAGTAAGGTGAAGTGGAGGATACCACCCGGTATGTAATATATATACCCTATATATATTACACACAGAAGAACGGAACTTGTATATAATTTATAGCTTGAATTGTATAACAAGAACATACAACGCACGAATAACTCAGAGTATACATGACACGCGACATGTACAAAACTCAAGAAGATGACAATAAAAGAATAAAATAATTCAAGCATGCAATACCTTGCAATTAAAATAAACTTAAATAACTCGACACAATTTCAAAAGCACTTATTTATTTAAGTAAAGATCATTTAATAAAAGAGGGCACACGTTTTAAAGTTCCAAATGGAGTTTCAAAAGTATATACAATAATTATGATTTTATAAAATAATATTTTATAAATCGTTGTTTCATTATTGTCTATTAAATATTTCTAAAAAGAGGGTTTTAGTTCCTAAATAATATTTAAGAAAACTAAATAAATATTAAATTTATAAAAATTTCGGCATGACCTATTCGTTTTTATAATGTTTCCCGTAATCAAAAAATATCACATTTTCACTTTCACAATCAATCCGCGTTTCAATTGCCACATATTTCTATTATATCAAATATATCCTTGTCGATTCGTATACAATAACTAAAAATGAATTTACCGATAATCAAGTAAATAATTAACCAACAATTTTTAACCAACACTTTCACTTTTAATTGACCACATAGCCAAACGCCCCCAAATGGACAGCAAACCCATATTCACCAATCTCAATTCATTCACAAAACTGCTATCCAAACACACCCTTATGGGCTGTAAAACCCTCAACCAAACACCCTTTTTGACAGTTTTTAAAACCCGTAACCAAACGCACCCAAAAACTCAGATCTATACCAAAATAAATGGATCAATAACACCACCAGCCCGACACCCCTCGGGTGCGGCTGTGGTGGTCGAAATACATAAACGAGCGCCACCTACATGGTGGTTTCGGTGGTGACAAGCAAACAAACAACCCCCTCGTGGGTGTTGTGACTCGAGTAGGTGACGAGGTTGACCACGACGGCAGTTTGGGTCGTCGCGTGGTTGGGCCATCGAGTGGCTGAGCCATGGCAGCAGGTGACGGAGGTGGGGGGTAATTAAACAAGGTGGCGGCTAACAACAGGGGTGGGTTCGATTGGCTGGAGGACGGCGGATGGTGGTGATGAGATGAAAACAGACGGAGATGGTGGTGGTTGCGGAGTGAAAGCGACGGGGAAAGGGTGGTGATGGTGTTTGGTGGCGATAATAATGGTGACGGGTGGCTGGAGTGTAAGGCGGCGGTCAGTGGGTGGTAGGACGGTTCTGGTGGCAGGGGAAAGTAGCGGCGGCGGCGGCTGATGAAGGGGAGCTGCCGGAGTAGTGGTGGCGCGTGGCGGCGTGTGGCCATGGGGATCGGGTAGATCGGATGATGAGGAGCAATTTTGGTGTTCGCCGGAAAAGTTGGCCGGAAAATGTTTTCCGGTGATAGTGGCCGGATTCCGGCGGCTGGAGTGGGAGAGAGAGAATTGTATATATAATTAGGGTTTGTGTGTGTTTGTTGTAAAGATGGAAATGAGGAAGAGAGTATAGATTTAATATATATATATAAATAAATTGGAAGTTATTAAAATTTAATGTAAAGTTGTACATTGTTAGGGGTTGATAATGAAAATAGTTAATAAACTTTTCTTTTACTCATTTAAATGTGACTCGGGGCTCGATCGGGATTTATAAAATTCGATTCACGACACGAAAGTTACGCCATTGTTTTTAAAATAGATTTTCCATTAAAACTGACTATTTACTTGACTATTTTTCAAGAATGCTTTGTACTCTCTTTAAAAACGTCGATTATTTATCAAGTATCTCGGACATGCTTCGTTTTAAAGAAAGGTGGACTTCAACTTAAATATTTCTCGTTTTTAGCAAACGTTATTGGAACAAATCATAAAGTAATTTAATAAATATTTTTATTAAATATTCGTGAAAATTAAATATTAATTTAATTTTTATCGTGTCGGTACGCAGACTGTGGAATTGTCAGATTTTGTCAAAGTATGTCCCGTTTTCAAACCTAATAAGTTTGGTAACGCTCAAAAATGAATTTCAAATAATAATTATTATAATTTATTATTATTTATGGTAAGGAAAATTCTCTGGTGTTACATCATCCACGTGTTATTTTAAGTTTTGTCCTCAAAACTCGATCGTTGTTACTAGGTTTAGAAGTGTCAAGAATGTCGGAAAGAAATAGGTAAAGCTGGAATGAATCCGAAAGGTTTGGCAATCAATCTGACAAAGTCGTAACAGTTCAAAGAACAGATATGGACAACTAGAAGCGAAGAGTTCGACAAGTCGCCAACATCTCAAATGTCGGTAAGGGTTCATAGAATAAATAGAGGACAATTAGAAGTGAAGAATTTTAGCAAGTCGTCGACTCAGGAAAGTTGAAATAGGGTTCACAGCAGTCAGCCAGTTGGGCTCACGTCGATCGGTGTTCATTCGGAAAAATCCGTGCAACAAGTCGTGAGTCAAGTGAAATTTATGAAATCTTTCGCCAAAATGCAATAATGATAATGGTAAGAAGATAAGTCAATGATTAAAATCATACAGACGAATCATGAGTCAAAAGAAAAATACTCCAAAATTGGAATCATAGAAGAATAACGTAAATATGAAATGATGTCAGATGTGCTTAAGGCCACTTGTTTATAATTCACATTTACATATAGAGGCGTCCCAATCTATGTAAATATAAACAATAAACCTTTGGTTAAGCGATTTATAACCTCTTTATTCAAATGTAAAGGTGTCCCAATCTATTTAAATAAAGACCTCATAACTCATCTTACTCAAATTACCTCGACAAGATTTACCAAAATATACATACATATATAGATCAAATATCTAAGAAAATAGATATTACCAAAAGAGTTTACAGCCAGTTTATTTACACCTTCCGTATTCAAACATCCCATACTATCTCAATACGGAACCATAAATAAGCTCGGGTCTGGTGGCTTATGATTTCACATTTGGACGTCCCATACCATCTAAATATGAAACCATAATTAACTTGTCGTCAGGAGACTCATGTTCCATATTTAAACGTCCCATTCCATTTAAATATGAAATCATAAGTACCCTGATTGGAGTCACACCGCAACATTTAGACAGGCAAACTATCCAAATGATATAACATAAAATTACATCAGATAATCAAAACGATACGTCGACCAGTTACACTCCAATAATAGGCGTTTGCGATAACGTGAGTGTAGACGTGTATGGAGTGTAAGGTCATAAATCGTAATTAAAAGGATAATATATCATAATGGTTATCAGCGGAAAATCTCATTGAAAATAGTTATAATCTCTAAAACGGTATTAGGTGAAATTATCAAAAGCAAGCGCAGGATTCGTCAATGAGTTGCTTTCCATAAATAGACGTTCAAATTCATAAGCGGGAGAAAATAAATGCCAATCACGCAATAACGTGCGCAATAACACGTACCAAACAAAGTGCCCGTATATAATATAATGATATATTATAATAGTTATCAATAGAGAAAGGAAACTATCTCTATTACATGAGTCTCACTCATCGTCTAGGAAGACTCGTAAATAAGTAACATGTGTATATAAAATAATTGTAATTACGTAAAGCAAGTAATCATGTACGTATATAAGGAAATCATAAACATATAAGGCAAGGTTTATATGGTGCATAAAGCAATCGCAAACGAAAGTCATGTAGCAGTATATAAGATAATAGCAAACACGCAATCAAGCATCTATTGCATCCCAAAACATTAAACATATAAAGCCGCATAATAGGGAACTATAAACTCGTCTCAAGCAAAGATCATCCGCACAAGTAAGGCAAGTAAAAGCAAACAGTACTAGCAGCGACCTAATCATAATACTATATTTCAGGCGCGAACAATTTAAATCACTTAAGTTTATCACGTATGTCACTTGCCAATCATGTGCTTAGTTTTACAAATAAAATATGACTTATTGAAATCATATAGTTAATAAGTAATATCTTATACTTAGGCAAAAATGTTTATTTTTGACTCGACGTAATTTCGAAAGTTTTTCGATGTAATTTTTAATTTACCCAAATTTAATTTAGTAAATTTCGCAACACACTTTTTACGAAAAATTCGACAGCCTTTCGGCGCCATTTCAAAATTTGCCATTTTTAGTATGTAGTCAAATCTCGATCAAAGTCTCATATTTCAACACTTTCTCCAATCACAGTCAACCAATAGCTTATTTTTCCGCAAAATACTCACTTACAACGTTCACGTAGTAACAATTGCCAATTAAGTCCAATACACGCTTTTACCCTTTTTCAAAACGTTTCCAGCAATCAGATACAACATTCTATACTCATTTCGACACTCAAAATAGCGCGGTTTAACTCAAAAACGTTCTTTCGACCATATTTAAATTATAGACAGCAAGTAAACTATTAGCGTTTCACAAAAAATTAAATTTTACGTCAACAAATTTCAAACACACGTATCCTGCTCATTCAAATTCGATGTTTGCTCATAATATATCAAAATGAAGGTATTAAACTTGTACTTTCATAATCACGTGCTAATCTAGTGTCCAAAACAATTTTTTTATAACGCTTTAAGCTCAATATAAATTTAGGACAGAATGTCACACTTTTGTAAAAATATATTTTGACCACTTCTAAACACCACCCACTTATTATAGTAACACTACTAGTTTGTACGAAAACTCATAAACACCAATAATTTACCAAGAACATATTTATATCCATAGATTATAAATACAACAACTTATACTTTTATAAAAACTATCTTAATGTTTTTTAAAATATATAGATTTAGTAGATCCACATAAAAATGTATAGATCTAAAAGATACCATGTAGAAATTTTTTTTTACTTCCTTCATTTTCAAGAAAACATATGATACGTGACATACATGCATAGATATAAACAATGCAAGAATAAAATTAACGAAATAGATGGTATATTACTATATGAGCAACGCATAAGGTAATAACAAACATGCAAATCAAATATTCATACAACATTGCATAAAGCAATCCAACGTATAAGACATATATTCATATAGCAGTGCATGAAGCAATCATAACAGGTAGAGTAAACATTCATATAACAGCGGAACGAGAGATCGCAAACATGCATGGCAAGTATTCATATAGCAGCGGATAAGCAATCGTCTTAAGTAAAGCACATATTCATATATCAGAAGAATAAGCATAATCACATGCTAAAACACAAGAGAGCATCGGTTATAGTCTAGGCCTATACAATAACACCTAGTTCTCTATAACCAAGGCTCTGATACCAATCTGTAACACCCCCAAATTGGCCCAGCGGAAGCCCACGAGTATTGGGGTCTGTTACGTCATGATTATCCGAGTCTTGATCCGAGAGAACGACCTCAATGCCAAATATCACAATGTTGACTCCAAATAATCATTCAGTCAAGTACCTGAGAATACATGCTTAAAAGTGTCAACACAAAGGTTGGCGAGTTCATAAGTTTTATTAAAATGTTTAGGACACTTTAAAAATTTACAAGGACATCTACTAAAAGTAGTGTCGCAAAAACGTTCAGGAATCCAGAGTTTCACAAATAAAGAGACATTACATCAAAGTTCAATCGTAAATCAAAGTTAGAACTAGCATAACAGTTAACACAAAAACTTCAGTTCATACACAGTTGTAATTCATGCTCACAGTTCATTTCAGTTCGGCTTTTAGGTTCATGAACTCATTCACACCCAAGTTCAATTCAGTAGCCACGGTCAATATACATACCAATGTCATATTCTCGGTTCATATCAGTATCACAATCGAGGTCACATATTAGAACTATAGCAATAAGCATATGAGCATCATACCAAACCAGCATATAAGTATCATATCAAACCAGCTTACGAGTATCATATCAAACTAGCATACAAATATCATAACAGACCAGCATATAAACATCATGTCAAACTAGCACACAAGAATCATATTAGACCGCATATAAACATCATGTCAAACTAGCACACAAGAATCATATTAGATCGGCATATAAACATCATGTCAAACTAGCACACGAGAACCCTATCAAACCAGCATGTAAGCATCATTTCCAACCATCTTATAAGTGTCATATAAAAACCACATGCATGAGTCACGTCAATACCACACCTAAGGATTAGATCAATCCACGTACAATAATCCTATCATATCTCATGCAGGAATCATAGTCAGAAACCACATAATAAATTCACGTCAAGATCATTTCATACTATAGTTGAGATTCGTATCGATATCACAGCTAGTAGATTCATATTAGATCAATACATGATTGCAGTCAAGATTCATATAAATATCGCAGTTAAGATTCATATCAGATCAATACATGATCGTAGTCGGGATTCATATCAGATCAATACATGATCGCAGTCAGGATTCATATTCAAGATTCATAGCAAGATCAAGGTCAAGATTCACATTCGAGATTCATAGCAAGATCAAGGTCAAGATTCACATTCAAGATTCATAGCAAGATCAAGGTCAAGATTCACATTCAAGATTCATAGCAAGATCAAGGTCAAGATTCATATTCAAGATTCATAGCAAGATGGACCGCAAAAGTTCAGTTCAAGTACCCAAGGCAACTATAGGAGATATAGTCCCAAGTGTAGGATAAATCAGGTGTTTTAGTGTTTATGATAGCGCTAAGCTCATGACATCGACAAGCATGTATCTCCCCCAAAAGAGATTCAAAACATTTATAAAGCGATTGAAAGTAAAAAGAGGGGGTATGAACTCACATTGATGTTGCAAAACAATTTGCAGTGACGTGAATACAAGAGCAGCGTAGCATAGGTCGGAACTGCTCGATACCGGAAGTCACAATTTATCTTATCGATCATCTCCCAGCATCCCAAATCGATGCATCCAAGCTTTCCGATGACGGGTTTCTTCACTACCATCGGTTCGTAAACCGCTTAATCCCATGTCGAAATCCTTCGGTAATCGGTTCAATAATTGGTTCAATAATTGGTTCAGTAATCGGTTTAGTAATCGGTTCGGTAATCGGTTCAGTAAGGTGAAGTGGAGGATACCACCCGGTATGTAATATATATACCCTATATATATTACACACATAAGAACGGAACTTGTATATAATTCATAGCTTGAATTGTATAACAAGAACAGACAACGCACGAATAACTCAGAGTATACATGACACGCGACATGTACAAAACTCAAGAAGATGACAATAAAAGAATAAAATAATCCAAGCATGCAATACCTTGCAATTAAAATAAACTAAATAACTCGACACAATTTCAAAAGCACTTATTTATTTAAGTAAAAAGAGGGCACACGTTTTAGAGTTCCAAATGGAGTTTCAAAAGTATATACAATAATTATGATTTTATAAAATAATATTTTATAAATCGTTGTTTCATTATTGTCCTATTTAATATTTCTAAAAAGAGGGTTTTAGTTCCTAAATAATATTTAAGAAAACTAAATAAATATTAAATTTATAAAAATTTCGGCATGACCTATTCGTTTTTATAACGTTTCCCGTAATCACAAAATATCACCTTTTCACTTTCACAATCAATCCGTGTTTTCAATTGCCACATATTTCTATTATATCAAATAAATCCTTGTCGATTCGTATACAATAACTAAAAATAAATTTACCGATAATCAAGTAAATAATTAACCAACAATTTTTAACCAACACTTTCACTTTTAGTTGACCACATAGCCAAACGCCCCCAAATGGACAGCAAACCCATATTCAACCAATCTCAATTCATTCACAAAACTGCTATCCAAACACACCCTTATGGGCTGTAAAACCTCAACCAAACACCCTTTTTGACAGTTTTGAAAACCCGTAACCAACGCACCCAACAACTCAGATCTATACCAAAATAAATGGATCAATAACACCACCAGCCCGACACCCCTCGGGTGCGACTGTGGTGGTCGAAATACATAACCGAGCGCCACCTACATGGTGGTTTTGGTGGTGACAAGCAAACAAACAACCCCCCTCGTGGGTGTTGTGACTCGAGTGGGTGACGAGGCTGACCACGACGGCAGTTGGGTCGTCGCGTGTTGGGCCATCGAGTGGCTGAGCCATGGCAGCAGGTGACGGAGGTGGGGGGGGGGGGGGGGGGGGGGGTAATTAAACAAGGTGGCGGCTAACAACAGGGGTGGGTTCGATTGGCTGGAGGACGGCGGATGGTGGTGATGAGATGAAAATAGACGGAGATGGTAGTGGTTGCGGAGTGAAAGCGACGGGGAAAGGGTGGTGATGGTGTTTGGTGGCGATAATAATGGTGACGGGTGGCTGGAGTGTAAGGCGGCGGTCAGTGGGTGGTAGGACGGTTCTGGTGGCAGGGGAAAGTAGCGGCGGCGGCGGCTGATGCAAGGGGAGCTGCCGGAGTAGTGGTGGCGCGTGGCGGCGTGTGGCCATGGGGATCGGGTAGATCGGATGATGAGGAGCAATTTTGGTGTTCGCCGGAAAAGTTGGCCGGAAAATGTTTTCCGGTGATAGTGGCCGGATTCCGGCGGCTGGAGTGGGAAGAGAGAGAATTGTATATATAATTAGGGTTTGTGTGTGTTTGTTGTAAAGATGGAAATGAGGAAGAGAGTATAGATTTAATATATATATATAAATAAATTGGAAGTTATTAAAATTTAATGTAAAGTTGTACATTGTTAGGGGTTGATAATGAAAATAGTTAATAAACTTTTCTTTTACTCATTTAAATGTGGACTCGGGGCTCGATC